>CM071596.1:126290000-127540000 GCA_036435485.1 Saposhnikovia divaricata | reverse complement strand
CCATCATCTTATGTGGCCATGCCACAACCACCTCCAATGTCCTGCAGGAACTTAAGCATGGCAATGGCTCATCCATCTTTATAGGGGTACCTGCTAGACTATACTTTTCTTTTAACAATGAAAACTGAAAATCATTTTTTGCATCCAAGTCGCCATCAACTTCATTAGTTATGTCGCTGTCCTCTAATTCTCTATTTACGTAGCCATTTAAATTGACGGTAATGACATCATTCATCTTAAATTTTTCACTGCCATTGGTCAGAACATCGTCAGACTCAACTGACACATCATCCACTGACAACAGAAATGGATTAATTAACTTCAAAAACTGTTCCCGTATCTCAGAACCTTTAGAAATATCTAACATTCTTGTTAATAGAGGAATGCCAAACCTCTTCCAATGAGCAAAATAAGTCGACCTGATCAACACAACAATAATAAGACACTGTGAGAAGATGGACATAAACTCGGATAAAGATACAAGCAGGAAGTATCACTAACCATCAGCTAACCACGAAAAAACAATAAAAATATGCTCCCAGACCCCAGATAAGTGGCCGTTTTGTCAAAATCGACCAGTTCTAAAATCGAAATTGACAGCTCCCTTTTAATAATAGTAAAAGTTAATTTGCTATTTAGCCAAAAAAAGAAGTTAATTTGCTGCATTTTCCAGCAATGAACAACAAATCTGATGTGAGAACATGATAGGGTTACAACCGATTTGGATTGTTAAAATTTTGAACTTTGCTTATTAAAACAGAAATGGAAAATACCATCACCAGCAGAAATTAAGCCTATCCTCAACAAATAGCCCGACTGCAAAATCTTGTCAAACGAAGAAAAAGGCAATTACCAAGTAGAGAGGGCTATCAAATTCTTTGTATAATAACATTATCTTGGATAACGGCTGTTCAAATATTAAGATATCATAGACTTGATAAACTGTTTATATGGAACCTTTGCAGAAATTTTAATAAAGCATGGTCAACCTATGCCCATCATCAAATAAAATCATAGCAAAAATTATAATTTCGAGAAAGATAATTAATTTGACGTCTACAAGATTAGACTTACATAAGCAAATCTTCATGCTGATGCATAAACACAACCAAATAAGATGAATCACTACTATCTTTTGGCAATCGATATGCCACAAGTCGATCGGAATCTCTGAGCATGAGTATTGAGTCATCTGGATTATCAATATAACGCAAAATGCGACCGTATAGAATCTGTCAATTACAAAACTACTAGATAAATACAATTGTAAGATACAACATCACAATCATAAGATATATAATGGATCCACCTGAGAATTTAAAGAACATACTTTTCTCCTAGTTTTACAAGATAATCATCAGTGGGACTTCAAAGAGTCAAACAAATCAGTAACCATGATCAATTTAAATACATAGTACACTTTTAGAATAAGAAACGTACACTTTTTGCTATATATCATACCTCCACCAAACCATCTCAAAAATTATATCCACCCCAAATCGTAATACACTTTTCAAGCTAGGGAGTAGGCCAGTAACTCGTTCTAGCAACTAATACTTGCTGTAGTTAGTTTATTTGAAATATTTACATGCCGAATTGGAGATATACGGAACCTGACCAAGCATATGATTCGAAGACACAATACCAACACTTCTATTTATTAATCAAGGACAAACTTCAATTGAATGGTCAAAACAATGCATATCTTCCTCTACAGAGCATGATGAGGCTTCACCCTATAATGGGCAGAGAAACAACTATTGATGATTTCCTAGATTATAGAAAAGATAGATTTACATTCTACACACACATACCTCAGCTAGCAATAGTGTTTCATCATCACGCAAAGAGCATGAAGCGCTTACTGCCTGAAGAAGATCCTCACACCTTCCAAACTTAGGGACAGTTACGGTTACTCGAATAGGCATACTACTCCCATCACCGCTTAAGACAGTCAAAGTCATAGTCCTCACTGATGTTATAGGCAGTGGCAAAGATAAGTACATAAAAGGATCATATGTAATTGACACCTTCTTGCAAATAGGACAAACCAATTTCGATCGGAATTGACCCTAAAATAAGAAAGAAACAAGACTTTGTTCAGCATATGAAATCATGTCAGATGCACTATAGGAGCAAATTGACCATCTAATAAGCAAACACGTGGTCATCTTACATTGAACTAACATAAGCTGGCCACTGAGATTTGTTGAGGAAATGTGGATAATGCATTAGTGACTAATTTAGTAAAAACAATAAATTAATCACTTAAAGAGAAGAAACTTATCAGCATATCAGACAAGAAGGTTTTTTTGGTGATAGTAGACTCACTTGACACACATCAACGATGATGGAATCATTACGAGCAAGGTGATTCCTCCAGTGCTCATCTGCTACTTCATTCTCTGGAACATCATCTGCATCTTTTACTTCAATATACGGCTTGCATTTGATTCGATTGAGATCTTCATGCAGTCCATCCAACAAAAAAGCAAGAAATTCCTGTATCAAGGGATGGAAGGTTACTTGAATAATGCATCAATTCATGTTAATCCACCAAGGACGTGCCATCCAACTTTCAAAAATATGCCACTAACTTGAGAATCATGTTAGCTGTAGCCACTAAATTGAGGCGCAAAATCGGCAAGTGCCGACTTAAACATATTTGGAGCCACTGTTGTTGCTCCTGGGGTCCACAGTTTTCTAAACAAGTCCCCAAATGCTAAAGCAAGCTTACCCTAAACAAGTTGCATAATGTTAGAACTTGAAAGAGTGAAACGTAAAACAATATGTCTAAGCTTTGAATACATGGGATTTACAAAAACATACATTCCTGCCCAAGGGATTCTCAAAATTTAAGTCTTTTTTAAAGTCTCCAAGGAAATAATCAACAAACTTTGAGGTATGCACCAAACACTGGATGGCGCTGTTCATAAAACAAGTATTCCCAATATTCAACAATCCAGTCAGGCCTATTGCAGAACCTTTTCTGTAGAGAATAGCTGATGTTTGGCAGTAAACTCTAGTATTTGAAGTAACAACAGTGCTTCCATTCAATTCAGGTGAATGAGAATAAAAGGGTTTTTCACCCTTAAAGTGATCTTCTACCGTTTCATCTTTCACCCGGTGTCTTCTATTGGAAATATGTGAAAGCCCATATAATTGCAATTCCAGAAAGATCTACACAGAAGCAAAGAATTTAGCTTCCATAAAAAAAAGACACAGAGTTCAACATCAAAGAATATAGAATTTATTACAGCTTTTTGAAAGTTATTTATTGAGAATGTATAGGCTTGATTCTTAAATAAATTCATTTATCTATTCTCAAGAAATATGGATTGTAAACATTTTGCACTTAATTATGCTGAATCCCTAGTCATTGCAGTTGTGTGTGTCTACATCCCGACAACAATCAAAGCAAACAACTACCCCTTCACTCTGTAGGACTGCAGCTGGTATGTTTCTGTCATTTGCACTGAACTGCGTTATCTGTTCCGAGAAGTCCCAGATGCGGAACTGTAAACATAGAGCGAATGAAAAACTTTTCTCAAAAAATAAAACCATATGAGGTGAATATCGAATTCACACGTTCTTAGCTCACCTGGCCACCCTGAACACAGAATATATTGCAAGCTCTCTCAAAGATGCCAAATTTATTATCCTGCAAAGTACATATTGATTGTCAGATAAAGAAAAAAGAACTCGCAAAGATACCAGACAATTTTTTTCCTGCGGACAGGATTAAGGTTCTTCAAGAGGTTCTAAACTGGTATCTCTACGAAACTGGTACACATTCATAGACGATCTAGGGGTCCCAGGTTCTCTCAGATTCTGAGTTTAGTGTGCTTTTTTCAGTTAGTAATGCTAATTAAGTTTATATTTAAATTGGTGAAGGTTTGAACTAACATGACTTCGAGAATTTTTCAGGTTATGTTATTTTTCTTCTGGACAAGTAAGAAGTTACCCGTCAAAAAAAAAAAAGGTAAGAAGTTATGACAGTTTCGAACCTGCGCTTGCTAGCTACGTGCTCCCGAGAACCATGCTGGCCAACTGTAATGTTCTAACATCATTACCACTTTAGAGTTTATTTCCACTATTATCAATTCAAATCTGAACTTGCTGGTATTTTTTACTATTTACTTACATGTATACAACAATCCTGTTTTTTATTATAAATACTTTAACATAATAAGAATTATTAGATGACTACCAGCTTACTTTTATATAATATCTTTTCATTGTTTTCATTTACCAAATTATTAACAACAAAATTTAATAACAAATTCCAGCAATAAAATTCCATTTCATTTATTATTAACTTATTTGTTAGGGTAAAAATATTTTTAATCTAGATTAAAATTTTCTATAATGGTGCTCCAGGGAAATATGCACCACCCTCGCATAAACTTCTGGGCGTGCCACTGCACATCGCCATGATTTCTTCATGGAACACCAATAGTAAGATATATATTAAAAAGCATGCAAGTGAATACAAATTAAGTCCTGTCTTTAGGTTGCTACAGAATAGAGGCATTCTAGCAAATTACCATAATCAACATTCTCTAATTCTAAAATACGACACATCATCTGAGTTGTATCGTACATGTAAAAAGTACAAGGAATGGAAATGTTCCATGGTGGAAAAAAACAAATAACTAACATCTTTTACTGATCAGTTTTATAGAATTAAATGATATGAAGGGGTACTTGTCACTAAGGTGGACTGGAAGAGTAAAGAGAAACATTGGGGTTTACAAAATCAATGGATATAGGCATATAGCTCTAAAACTAGCACAATGATACAAAAATACCTATCACCATACATTAAATTCGATTAGTGAAAAAAAACAACCAAGTTATATCATACCTTTCGGCTAATTTTGGCAACCAAAACTTCCATCTCTCCCATAAAATAACGAATTTTCAGTGAATATAAGTCCTGCTTGGTATCATTTGTATGTACGATTGTTTCGATCTTCTCTACATCATTATGCCTACATTGGAAGAACAAAAAGGAAATCAGTAACACGGATATAGAATCCACCAAATGTCAAATACAAAACGATTCCATCATGAACAGAAAATTTATCTCCGTCAACATATTGAAATCAAAATATTCCGACAACATCAAAAACCTCAGCAACTAATATCTATGAAAGTGCAGTAAATTATTTCAACCAGTGGGTTCCTAACAACATAATAAAATAGGGTTAGCTTCTACCTGCAAAAGAAAAATGGGCACTCCAAAATTTTAAAACTCGTTCATAAAAAAGGATGAACTGTCAGTGCAGTATTTACAAGAGGATTCCAATGAGTAGGATGCTAAATTTAACAGAAAAGGATAGCGAGCTCTTATTGTAATGGCCAAGAAGTAATTCTAGTTCAACGCATCTCTTAAATACTTATCTACTATGCTCTCTAATGGTAAATTATACTCCAGCTTTAAGAGCATTTCCAAGTAGGGGGGCCAACCGCCACATGACATCAAACTCGTAATTTATTGTTGGAGTTGCAAGGGGCGCCAAGCCGCCAACTAGGGATGTCAAACCCTAGACTAGGGTTGCCAACTTCTTTTGCGGGAGTACATGTGATTAAAATATTATTTATTCAACAGCCTTGAAGAATAATGACCACCCAAGATTCTCTACCAAACGAAATTGCAAGTTAAATTTAGAATATAGTACAGTAAGCCACTAAGGTAATTAAGCCACACAATACTCTGTTCAGGCTACAATCTAATTATAACATATCACTCAATAGCGAAAGCATCTCCAAAAACAAGGTCCTACCACTTAAGAGCGCGCAAAAACATCCAATCCGGAAGCAGAGCGTACTCGCAAGACACGCCATCATCTTCCAAAGATTCCGTATCATCTCTTCTCATTTCCATTACAATCTCAGACCAATGTTCATCAATTTCCCAAAAATTATCCACTTCTGTAAAGGACGATGTGGTGAGATAAGAAACGCCTTTGACATCGCCCGAAAACGTAGACGCCGCCTCATTCCACCAGCTAAAACCAAACAAAACAAGTCATAGAATCGTATATTACCAAAATGGCATTTCATAGCAAAAACTTTAAGATATTCACAATGAAGAATTGTGGGCCTATTAGTAAAGCAAATTTATTGAAGCAACCAATAGTACCATAATAAACCACAAATCTAGACCGATCATCATTTCAAGCAGTTGAAAATAATAAATTAATTTATTAAATTATCGGGGGCATCTAAGATTATTTAAAATTTTAATCTTCATTGTTATAAATCATGATCTTGTTCAATGTACAAGTTTATATGACAAGCCGACAAATATGGTTTTGTATCACAATAGTTGTACCTGTGTAAAACGAGGTATACTTGAACAAAGAAATAAAATTTATTTGACAAGATATGCATGAGGGTGTACCTGTGTAGAACGAGGTATAGTTGGGGTACGTTGTTGGGAGGTTGGAATGGGTCACTGAGAATAGTTCCCAAAACGTCGTCGTTGTCCGATATGGAAAACATGGCAACTGAATGAATTAATGTCGGGTTTGTGAGAAAGAGACAATGATTTGTAGGGTTCTATAGAAATTCATCAATTCACCATCAAGGGGGAAGACGTAAGACGTTCCTTTTTATACCCAGGGGGCCTTACACAAAACAGCATTGACCAACTTTGACTGTTACTAGACACAAGGAGTCTACGACTAGGATGACAATTTCGATCCTCAACACGGGGTTATGTGCAAGGTATATCAAATTTTATTTGGTTAATATTTTTATCATTAATAAAAATAAATCAATCAAAAGATGATAAAATGTTATTGTGTATTATTAGATACAAATTAGATTAATTTTAAATATAGTATTCCATTCAATATGAAATGAAAAAAGTCTATACTATATTACTATATTATTAATGTCAAAATATTAAAAATTGTGATACCTATTATTCGAACGATTTTATCCTCTCTCTTTTTTTTAATTATTTTTAGTTAATTGTTATAACTTAATTACTTTTATTTTTTTATTATTACTTAATTGATATTACTAAATCATTATTGGACTTTATTGATAAATATATAGGAAAAAATAAAATTTTACAAATTTACTTTTGTCAAGAATAACTATTTGCAATTTTACTACAAAGTTTATAAATTGCAAAAATACTACAAATTCGGGTTCCCCTTACCCCCTCCTCCTTCCTTTTGCACTGCTCCCGCCGCCATCCTTGTACTTATTTTTCTTTTTTTTAAGGTGGGGTGTTATTTTGTTGGATTTGGGTTGCAAGGTCCCGCAGGGACATATTTAACTGAATGCAACCACATTCAACTGAATGCAACTACTTGTAACTAAATTTCTGATTTCAAGTTCCATTTTTCAATTGTCATTTTCGACCTCTTTTTTGAACTATATATATATAGTCAAAAAAGAGGTCGAAAATGACAACCGAAAAATGCAACTTTCTATATATATATATATATATAATAGTTCAAAAAAGAGGTCGAAAATGACAACCGAAAAATGCAACTTTCTATATATATATATATATATATATATATATATATATATATATATATATATATATATATATATATATATATATATATATATATATAGTCCCCTTCTAGAGAGGACCACCTTATATAGAGAATATGAGAGAACCATATATTTTTTCAGATTCTACAATAGAACCACTTTTTTTTAAATTTTTTTTCAAAAATATTTTTCCAAAAAAAAAGATGGCACTGCCACGTCACCACCTGACGTGGCACTGTCATGTCATCACTGCTGACGTGGCAGCGCCACGCCATCAGTGACGTCATCATTGATGACGTGGCACTGCCACGTCAACAGTGATGACGTGGCAGCTGACGTCAGCACTACCACGTCAGCAGTGGTTCTGTTACATAATCAGATTTTTTTTATAGAACCAAAAAAAATTGATCTGTTTTTTATAGAACCAAAAATTAAAACTTTGATTCTACTATAGAATCATATAAAATTAGTAGTTCTCTCATATTCTCTATATAAGGAGGTCCTCTCTAGAATAATGGACTATATATATATATATACACTCCATAACAAATACCTTATATAACAAACAATAAAGAACACCTCATATCTAATCTAATATAAGAGTTCCGTCATGGCACCCAATACAAAAAGTTGTTATTTTTTTACCCTCTATCCATCCAGCAAAAAAAAAATAAAAAATAAAAAATTTACTGTTATTGATGACGTCACTGCTGACGTCATCATGAACAGTAAATTTCTTTTTATTTTTTATTTTTTTGTTTTTTTTGCTTGATGGATAGAGGGTAAAAAAATAACAACTTTTTGTATTGGGTGCCCCTGGCGGGGCCATTGGATCTATTAGATCTAAGGTGTTCTTTATTGTTTGTTATATAAGGGTGTTCTTTATGGAGCAATGGCATATATATATATATATATATATATATATATAGAGAGAGAGAGAGAGTTCAAAAAAGAGGTCGAAAATGACAACTGAAAAATGGAACTTTCTTATGCAACTGAATGCAATCACATGCAACTAAATTTCTTACTGCAACCACATGCAAATGAATGAAACTTTCATTTTTCAGTTGCATTCAGTTGAATATGGCCCCTGGCGGGGCCTTGCAACCCAAATCCACCAAAATCACCCACCTTAAAAAAAAGTTGCAGGTGGTTGCATTCAGTTGAATGTGGTTTTGCATTCAGATAAGTGTGGTTGCATTCAGTTGAATATGGCCCCTGGAGGGGCCTTGCAACCCAAATCCACCAAAATCATCCTACCTTAAAAAAAAAGTTGCATGTGGTTGCATTCAGTTGCATATGTGGTTGCATATGCAACTTTTTTTTTCTTTTTTCTTTTGTTGCTAGTTGCGTGTGGTTGCATATGCAACTGGATGCAACCTCATATGCAACTGAATGCAACTGAAAATTAAATGTGGGATTTTCATTTTTTTTGCCAACTTCCAGTTGTATATAAGGGCGGCGCAGCCTCATATGAAAACTCAAATTTCAATTGTGTATAAGGTTAGTTACATGATTGTGTATAAGGTTAGTTAAATTTGGTTGCATATGCAACTACAGCCGCAAAAAAATGGAAATTTAAACTTTAGTTTTTAGTTGCATTCAGTTACATATGTAGGTACGTTCAATTGCATATGTAGTTGCGTTCAGTTGCATGCGGTTGAATGTAGTTGCAACTGTTAAAAATAGAAAGTTATGAATGGTCCTGCGAGGCCTGCTCCATAAAATCAACTCCATCTAATTACAAAAAACAACTAGAAAATGATTAACTGTAACTCAAAGCAACCAGAAATGCAACCAAAAATAAGAAATCCAAGGATCCTCTGTCATAACCACACCTATCTGTAATATATGTGAATTTTAATAATAATAATAATAATAATAATAATAATAATAATAAATATCATTTATTTAATTGAATTACTAATGGGCCCTGGAGTCTTGTTCGTATTAGATGTTATGTGGTTATAAATAGATAAAACACGAATTGCTTATTATTAAACCCTAAACAAATTGAGAGAGAGAGAGAGTGAGAGAGCCGCACTAGGAGACGAAGCAAAAGAATAGCATACAGGATCAATTGATTTTCTTTCTTCCTCTGTCTACCCACGGCCTTCTGGTACACTTACTTTCAATTTATTAATTATCCTTAAATTGCCATGATTGTGTAGCTAGAATCGTTTAACTAGGATATATTATATTTTATGATTAATCTATATATTGCAATCATTATTTAATGCATTAATATAATTATATGTGGTACAATTTGGTTGTATATGGCTTCGTAAGTTAGATTATGAATACATAGCTTGTTTTAAAGTCATTAATGTGATAATTGTTTTATATATATTAATTAATTATTAGCTTATTGTTTTTGTAAGTCTGGGTCCATGTTTAAACATACACTGCATGTACCGAAGTTGGGGTCTTGTTTTACTGTTGTTGATGATTAAATTTTGTTCTTTATGTTTAATTAATGTTATTTATGTACTTGGGATTTTGTAAGTTAAAATAATGATGATTAAATATGTTTTGTCTACTGTATCATCTAAGTTTCAATTGGAGGTTGCAAAGATGAGGGCAATTGTTTGATTTTACATTATTTTATTTATCATTGTAGTAGCTTGATCCATATATTTTCTTAGACATTAAATAAATTATTAGAGTTAAGATGGCCTGACCTCCATCCTGTAATAGCTTAGGTACAGGGGCATGAATTAGCTCAGCACAATCGTGTCAGTATTGTTAATAAAGAAACTATTGATATTATTATATGGTATTCGGTTTACTAATTATTTTTAACTAGAGAATACAAAACAATACAATACAATACATATTTATTTTGAAATTGCACAACAAAAGAGGTCAACTTACTTGAAAGAGCAAATCTCAAGCTCCAATTACAGATTTTGAATAAACCCAACTGCAATTCTTCTGGCCCTAATTTCAGTGTTTATTTGGAACAAAAGAGTGAAACGATGTCGTTGCAAAGGAAAATAATTTACTGTATTTCCTTTTTTCAGAAGAAAAAGGAGAAGAATTTGTTTTCTTTTCAAGGGTAACTAGCTTCGTTAACCGTGCAAGACACGTGGATATTCTAGCTTTATTGTGAAATTTTGATTTTTAATATTTGTGATCATGAATATTCTTCAATTTGTTGCAATGTTACCTAAATATAGATTAATTTACTCTTTTTTCAAGTACTCTCGCTTTCTAACAGGTTGTGTCGAAAATATTCTAATATCCATTTAATTAGTCATATAGTTCAATGATTTTAGTTATAAATTTAAATTCTTTATACTTAGAACTGGATGTCACATTTTCGATTCTGGACAATGTGAAGATTAACTAACGTTTTCATAGCATTTGACTTTAGGGGGATTTTAGAGTTAAATCATAGAAAATTGGAAGGCATAAATGTGAAATGATATTAAATAAAATGTGGAATATTGTGATATTTTGAATTTTAGTAGTTCGACTTTGTAGCTGTGAACAACTTTCAATTTGTAGCGGTGTTGCCTAAATATAGCTTAGCAACTCTCTTCTCGAGAGCTTCATTTTCAACATGAATTGTCTAAGATTTATAATATCTATTAAAATAGTCATCTAATTCAATGTTTTCAGTTGTGAATTTAAATTCACTTTATTCAGAACTGAGAATTTAAATCTGATTACTCGCTACGAACTTTTAAATAGTATATTTTATTACAAATTAGACTAATACATTAAATACTATTATTACTAAAATATATATGTTTATTATTCTTGTTATTACCAAGCTTAATTCCTAATCGTGAACCCAATCGTTTAGTTCCGATTCTCGAATTTTATAAGTATTTATATACAATTATTATTCATATATTGGCGTAATTATATAATAATTTACCCAAGAATTTTAATATAAATATATGCACCAATATAAATTATTAAAAGTTAATGGCTATTATTAGTTTGTTGTAATTAATTACGTAATATTAAAGTAGATATTAAATAATCATATTGAATATAAGTTTATTAAATGATATCTATTAAATATATGAAGGGTTAAAATTGTAACTTTGCCAGGAATAAAATGTGACATGTTATGATATATACGGAGTATCTAAGTTCACTATATATCATGTATCACTAATTTATACTAAACTATAACATATAAAATATCTTAGAAATTAAAATACCAAATATTCTTCATTCATCACCCGACTTACATAGCATATTTATGATTTACAACACAAATGATTGGTTAGCCTAGTGGTAAGGTGATGTGTATATGAATCGAAAGACTTACGTTCGATTCTCCACAACAACAATTTTTTGGAAAAAAAAACTAATTGATTAAAATGCAGGGCTAAAATAGTAACTTTGCAAGGAATAAAATGTGACATGTTGTGCTATTATATATATAGTAGATTAAGAGCTGATTAATGTACGTGCAAAAGACATTGCTAATAAATGTGTCTGGCAATAAATCATATTTTATAATTAGATCGCGGGCAGGAAGTTTAGAGAATTGTTGCGGATTTTGTTAGTATTTTAGTGCTATTTTTGAGGTACGGATTCTCTCTCCTTTTTATTCAGCGCTACTCATTTTAGGATTAATTATACTAAATCTGTTTTGTCCTCAAATCTATTCACTTGGTTTTGATTATTTTGACTGTTCTGATTTTGAAAAATGTTTTGATTCATTGACTTTGAAAAGTGATTTTTATATCTGTTTTGAAAATATTTAAACATCTGTTTCTGCGACTTTCTGAAATTTTGTAGATTATATATTTGTTGGAAATGTTCAAATACTTGTTTATTGTGATTCCGAAAATTTGCGAAGTATTATATTTGAACCCTTAGCGATATAGGGTATACCGAGTTAACCAGCTGTAGGGGTACTACAACCATGTCATTGCGACACCAGTGACATGACACTTCCGTGGCAGTGTGATTGGTCACGGCATATCCTTCTAATAGCTCAGGTGGCGAGCTTTTATGCATTTTGATATTTGTTTCAGGATACGTGGGTGCACCCAGATTTTGTGATTTGTGATTTGTTTTGACGGTGACGTTGTATATGCCGTACACGTTATCCAATTTGTTGCACATATTAGGAACCCTATGATGTGTGTATCTGTATCTGTTCTGTTCTGATCTCGGTATGAAATATCCTAACCCCTCGTTGCTTCAGCCATGCATTTTTTTAAAATAAATGTTTTATTATAAATTGTCAAATATACATAATTGTTTTTCTGTTTTATAAACTGTACTCCAAATCCGTACTGGGCATTTGGCTCATGCCGTATTCTTTTTCTGGCAGGTGCTTAGGGGGATCTCGAATTGTGTGATGGAGAGCTACCCTTATTCCACTGATTAGGACTTATGGATTTTCAACATTATTTAGACTTAATCATTTATTTAGATATTATTTTAGTGCTCTGTTGCAAGTTATGGATTTTAAGTAATATCTCCTCCCATTTTAGAAAGGGGGTGTTACAATCACTACCCAAACGAAATCATCAATTCATCGCCACCGCACTATTCCCTCCATTAACCACCATAACCCATCACCCATCACACAACCACCTCTCCAACCACTATGCAATCATTTATTTTCATACGAACATTTTATCATACGAAACCAACAACCTTGAATCAATCAAAACTAAAAATTGCATTTTAGACTTGAGATCAGAGGAGAGCTTTGGAGAAGATGAGCTTTCGGCATGGGCGACGGCGGATCCAGTGAAGAGAGCGGTGGAGGAGAAAGAAGTAGAGTCAAAATCAATGGAGAGAAAGACGGAAAAAATTTGATCGGAGGGTAGGCTGAGAGAGGAGAAGATTTGAGAAGTGAGAAGAGAGAAAAAATTAGATCGGAAAAGATTGGATTGGTGAGTTAAAAGCTACGTTTGCTCAGTTCGATGGAATAGAGAAGAGATATGAGAGAGAGTATATTGGCAATTTAAAATTACAACTACCGTAAAACAACAAAAGAAATGAAAGCACCGTACCGATGCAAATAAGAATGAAAAGGATCGTAATTTTGCTAATTTTTCATTATTCTTATATAATAATAATAATTATTATTATTTAATTAGTACTGAGCTTTATTATACATATAAGACCCAATACTAATATTAAAATTTTAAGTATGAAATTGGATTTTAGTATTTTATTTTTGTTACTTGAGCCCAAAAATAGAATATATACATATATTTAGATCGTATTCACTTTAGTATTTTTTTTAGACCTTAATTTTTTAAATCCATAATTAGAGACCCAACTATTTTACAAACTATTCTAATTATAAAATATATAAATATTTTATTTAAATATACCTCTATACCTATTTAATATAAAATTATTTAATAGATTTAATTCATTTAAAATTTATTGTAATAAAAATATTAAAACAAAATTTTTTTTTTAAAAGTAACATGTACATCGTACTGAATATAAGCTAGTAATACGTGTTGATATACAAAGAAATCTAGATGAATTAAATAATTTTATTTCTTCAAAATATAAAGATTAACTAAGATATTAGAAAATTGATAAATTTATCATCTAACTTTTTAATTTTATAATATATTGATAGATTTAACTAAAATAAATTTGTAGATACAATAATAATATTCAAAAATGTTGGTAAAAGGGTTCATGAATTTAATTAAACTACATTCATGAATTTAGTGAAATTATAGGTTCATGAATGTTGTTCAATTAAATTCATTCATGAATGTGAACAAATAAATATTTATAGTTTTAAAGTAATAGTATTTATATTTTATATCGATCAGGTATATTGTGATAAACATATATTTACTTCGTTCTTCTCATTTGTTTATAAATGAGTTGGGTACGAAAATTAAGAAAAATCGTAAAGTAGTGAAGAAAAATAAGAAAATCGAGTAAAGTGGTAAGACGGATTAATATTTTAGGTAATAAAGTGAGTTTAGTGGAGTAAAGTAGTGAATACGCTTATTTTTTATATTATAAAATTTTATTATTTCAATTAAATTTTGAAATGTAAATAATTGAGAGAAACATTATTAAAAGTAAAGTTTAAAAAAACTAGCCTATAACCTGTGCGATGCACGGATTTTTTTGATATATAACAAATTTTATTTTATGTTACAATTATATTTTGATAAATCATTATTTAAAATATTTTATTTTAATTTTAATATTAATAATTTAATATAAATTTAATTAATGATATGCATGGTTTAAAACATATATTATAAAATTTTAAATAAATATGTCGTTGATAGAATTAGAACCTTGAAATTTTAGTAAATTAATTTAATTATATAATATATTTAATCATTAGATCTAACGATTCTGATTTTTTACTAAAAATTTAATGATCATTATTCATAGTACACGGATTTCTATTATATTTTGTTAGTGATTAGAAGATATAATGTGATATTTTTGGGTATATATTTATTTTTAGGTGTTCACGAAAGGTAATATCTTCAACTAAAAGTAAATATGAAAAAGGCAATTGTCTAATTATCATTAATTATATTATGTTATTATTTATTTTAGGTGTTTTAATAGTATAAATATCTTATATTTTTTTTAATCTCTTTTATTAATAATTGAAAAATATGATGTGATATTTTCTGGTATATATTACTTATTGTAAGATATGATATTCGAAAGGAAATATTAATGATTGAAAGATATGATACGATTGATATTTTTAGTTGTTTATAAAAGGTAATATCCCAAAACTTTTAATCTCAACTTTTATATAACATAGTATAGATTTAGGTGTTTATAAAAGGTAATATATTCGAAGAAAAGTAAATATGAAAAAAGGCAATCGACTACTTACCATTAATTATATTCTTTTACATTTTTTTAGGAGTTTTAATAGTTTAGATATCATATAATTTTAATATTAATAATTTAATATAAATTTAATTAATGATATGCATGGTTTAAAACTTATATTATAAAATTTTAAAATAAATATGTCGTTGATGGAATTCGAACCTTGAAATTTTAGTAAATTAATTTAATTATATAATATATTTAATCATTAGATCTAACGTTTATGATTTTTTAGTAAAAATTTAATGATCATTATTCATAGTACACGGATTTCTATTATATTTTGTTAGTGATTAGAAGATATAACATGATATTTTTGGGTATATGTTAATTATTGCTAGATATGATATGATCGGAAGATACGATATGATTGATATTTTTAGGTGTTCATGAAAGGTAATATCTTCAACTAAAAGTAAATGTGAAAAAGGCAATCGTCTAATTACCCTTAATTATATTATGTTATTATTTATTCTAGGTATTTTAATAGTATAAATATCGTATATTTTTTTTTAATAATGAAGGTTAAATAAGTAAATTCACGGAATATTAAAAAATATATACCAAAAAATAGGTAACAAAATATTTAATGTTTCGGCTATTATAAAATTAATTAATTTTAATTTAATATAATTTAATTTAATATACTCATGTTTACGAATTATACTAATGTTTTTTTATTATAAACAATGTATATAGATTTTTAATATCTTTTATTAATAATTAAAAAAATATGATGTGATATTTGCTGGTATATATTAATTATTGTAAGATATTATATTCGAACGGAAATATTAATGATTGAAAGATATGACACGATTGGTGTTTTTAGGTGTTTATAAAAGATAATATCCCAAAACTTTTAATCTCAACTTTTATATAACATAGTATAGATTTAGGTGTTTATAAAAGGTAATATCTTCGATTAAAAGTAAATGTGAAAAAAGGCAATCGACTACTTACCATTACTTATATTATTTTACATTTTTTTAGGTGTTTTAATAGTTTAGATGTCATATATATTTTTTTTATAATAAAGGGTAAATAAGTAAATTCATTACGTACCAAAAAACAGGTACCAAAACTTTCAATGTTTCGGAATTTATATAATAGTATTTTTTTATAATAAAGGGTAAATAAGTAAATTCACTACGTACCAAAAAACAGGTACCAAAACTTTCAATGTTTCGGAATTTATATAATAGTACTAGCTTAAAACCCGTGCGATGCACGGACTTTTTTTAATATTATATGAAACTTTTTCATTATTTTAAATTAATTTTTTTAAACATGAATTTGGAGGGTTAAATTTTTATATGAGATGATTTGATAATTATTATATAAATGTTATCCGTGATATTTCTAGAAAAGGAAATATTTTAGTTAGAAAATATAGAAAAGATGATAGGTTTTAGTTGAAAAAGGTAATCGGTTAATTATTAGTGATTATAAAATTATGATTTTATTTTATTAAATAGAATGCCCATGATATGATTAGAAAAAGAGAGCATTTAGTTAGAGAAAATTAAAAAATGTAACATGTTCTAGGTGAAAAGGTAATTGATTAGTTTATAGTAATTATAATTTAATTATGTTTTTTACTAAATACAATGTTTTTAGAAAAGGAGAAATTAATATTATCCGTGATATTTTTATTAAAAGAGGGATTTTAGTTAGAAAATATAGAAAAGATGATACGTTTTAGCTGAAAAAGATAATCGGTTAATTATTAATATTATAATATTATTAGTTTATTGTATTAAATAGAACCGCCCGTGATACAATTGGAAAAAGAGATATTTTAGTTAGAGAAAATAGAAAGGTAATGTGAAAATTAAAAAGATGACATGATTTATGTGAAAATGGTAATTGATAAGTTTATAGTAATTATAATTTAATTATGTTATTTTACTAAATAAAATTGCTCGTAATTTTTAGAAATGAGAAATTAATGTTGCCCGTAATATTTCTAAAAAAAAGGAATTTAATTAGAAAAAATAGAAAAGATGATACATTTTAGTTGAAAAGGTAATCGGTTAATTATTAATATTATAATTTTATTTTTATTAAATAGAAATGCCCGTAATATAATTGGAAAAAGAGAGGTTTTAGTAAGAGAAAATAAAAATGGTAACGTGTTTTGGCTGAAAAAGGTAACCATCCATGATATATTTGGAAAAAGAAAAACTTTTGTTAGAGAAAAGAGAAATGGTAACGTGTTTTGCCTGAAAAAGGTAATTGATTAGTTAATAGTAATTATCATATAATTATGTTATTTTATTAAACAAAATTGCTCGTATATTTTTTTTAAAAAAGAAATTTTAGTTAGATAAAATGTAAAAGATATTGTATTTTACCTAAAACATGAAATTATTTAGTTATTGAAAAATAGAAAAGGTAATATGTTTAACCTTAAAAAGGAAATTGATTAATAAAGTAGAAATTTTAGTTAGATAAAATATAAAAGATATTGTATTTTACCTGAAAAAGAAAATTATTTAGTTATTGAAAAATAGAAAAGATAATATGTTCAACCGAAAAAAAGGAAATTGGTTAGTTAGTAGGATGGATTTTATCCACCGTATTTTAGTTAGAAAATATAGAAAAGATAATACGTTTTTGCTGAAAAAGGACATCGGTTAATTATTAACATTATAATATTATTAGTTATTTGTATTAAATATAGTTGTCCATGATATGAAATGGAAAAAGAGAGATTTTAGTTAGAGAAAATAGAAAGGTAATGTGAAAATTAAAAAAATGACGTGATTTAATGTGAAAATGGTAATTGATTAGTTTACAATAATTATAATTTAATTATGTTATTTTAGTAAATAAAATTGCTCATAGTTTTTAGAAAATGAGAAACTAATGTTGCCCGTGATATTTCTAGAAAAAAAGGAAATTTAATTAGAAAAAATAGCAAAGATGATACATTTTCATGTATCATTATTATAAACAATGTATACGATTTTTAATATATTTTATTAATAATTGAGAAATATGATGTGATATTTTCATGTATATATTAATGATTGTAATATTTGTTGTAAATTAAAAAGGTAACATAATAATATTAATTATTGAAAGATATGATAAAATTGATGTGTTTAGGTGTTTATAAAAGGTAATATGTTCAACTAAAAGTAAATTTGAAAAAGGCAATCACTAATTACCATTAATTTTATTATATTAATTTGAAAAGGGCAATCGACTAATTACCATTAATTTTATTATCTTAATCGACTAATTATCATTAATTATAATGTGTTTTAATTGGAAAGAAAATATTAATGATGGAAAGATATGATACGATTGATGTTTTTAGGTGTTTATAAAAGGTATTATCTCGACTAATTACCATTTATTATATTATGTTATTATTTATTTTAGGTGTATTTATGTTTCTTTATAATGAAGGGTATATAAGTAAATTCACTCAGTAACAAAAAACAGGTACCAAAACTTTCAATGTTTCGGAATTTATATAATAGTATAGATTATAATATTATTTTTTTTATATAAAATAGAAACGCTCGTGATATAATTGAAGAAATAGAGGTTTTAGTAAGAGAAAAGAAAAAAGGTAACTTGTTTTGGTTGAAAAAGATAACCGTTCATGATATAATGTATAATGGAAAAAAGAGAGACTTTAGTTAGAGAAAAGAGAAAATGTAACATGTTTTGGCTGAAAAAGGTAATTGATTAGTTAATAGTAATTATAATATAATTATGTTATTTTATTAAACAAAATTGCTCGTTGTGTTTTTAAGAAAAGAGAAATTTTAGTTAGATAAAATGTAAAAGATATTGTATTTTACCAAAGGAAATTATTTAGTTATTGAAAAACAAAAATAGTAATATGTTTAACCTGAAAAAGAAAATTAATTAATAAATGAGAAATTATATTTTTATAAAATATCAAAGATATTGTATTTTACATGAAAAAGGAAATTATTTAGTTATTGAAAAATAGAAAATATAATATGCTTGACTTGAAAAAAAAAAAGAAGTTTTAGTAAGAGAAAATAAAAAAGGTAACTTCTTTTGGCTGAAAAAGGTAACCGTCCATGATGTAATTGGAAAAAGAGAGACTTTAGTTAAAATTATTTAGTTATTGAAAAATAGAAAAGATAATATGTTTAACCGAAAAAAAGGAAATTGGTTAGTTAGTATGATGAATTTTATCTACCATATTTTAGTTAGAAAATATTGGAAAAGATGATACGTTTTAGCTGAAAAAGAACATCGGTTAATTATTAACATTATAATATTATTAGTTATTTGTATTAAATAGAACCGTCCGTGATATAAATTGAAAAAAGAGGGATTTTAGTTAGAGAAAATAGAAAGGTAATGTGAAAATTAAAAAAGTGACATGTGAAAAAGGCAATCGACTAATTATTATTAATTTTATTATGTTAATCGATTAAATACCATTAATTATAACGTGTTTTAATTTGAAAGGAAATACTAATGATGGAAAGATATGATACGATTGATGTTTTTATGTGTTTATAAAAGCTAATATCTCGACTAAAAAAAGGCAATCACTAATTACCATTAATTTTATTATATTAAATTGAAAAAGGCAATCGACTAATTACCCTTAATTTTATTATCTTAATCGACTAATTATCATTAATTATAACGTGTTTTAATTGGAAAGAAAATATTAATGATGGAAAGATATGATACGATTGATGTTTTTAGGTGTTTATAAAAGATATTATCTCGACTAATTACCATTAATTATATTATGTTATTAATTATTTTAGGTGTACTAGCTTATAACCCGTGCAATGCACGAGTTTCTTGTATTATATTATAAATTTTATTTAATATTATAATTATGTTTTTGTATAATCATTATTTTTAATTTTTATTTAATATAATTTAATATACTCATGTTTACAGATTATATTAATGTTTCCTTATTATAAACATTGTATACGATTTTTAATATATTTTATTAATAATTGAGAAATATGATGTGATATTTTCTAGTATATATTAATGATTGTAAGATTTGTTGTAAATTAAAAAAGTAACGTGTTTTAATTATAAAGGAAATATTAATGATCGAAATACATGATAAGGTTGATGTTTTTAGGTGTTTATAAAAGGTAATATGTTCAGCTAAAAGTAAATGTGAAAAAGGTACTCGATTAATTACCATTAATTTAGATTTGTTTTAAATTAAAAAAGTAATGTGTTTTAATTCGAAAGAAAATATTAATGATCGAAAGGTATTATACGATTGATGTTTTTAGGTGTTTATAAAAGGTTTCATGTTCAACTAAAAGTAAATGTGAAAAAAGACAATCTACTAATTACCATTAATTTTATTATATTAATGTGAAAAAGGCAATCGACTAATTACCATTAATTTTATTATCTTAATCGACTAATTATCATTAATTATAACGTATTTTATTTGGAAAGAAAATATTAATGATGGAAAAATATGATACGATTGATGTTTTTAGGTGTTTATAAAAGGTATTATCTCGACTAATTACCATTAATTATATTATGTTATTATTTATTTTAGGTATATTTATGTTTCTTTATAATGAAGGGTAAATAAGTAAATTCACTAAGCACCAAAAAATAGGTACCAAAACTTTCAGTGTTTCGGAATTTATATAATAGTATAGATTTATGTTTCTTTATAATGAAGGGTGTATAAGTAAATTCATTCAGTACCAAAAAACAGGTACCAAAACTTTCAATGTTTCGGAATTTATATAATAGTATAGATTATAATATTATTATTTTATTTTTATTAAATAGAAACGCTCGTGATATAATTGAAAAAATAGAGGTTTTAGTAAGAGAAAAGAAAAAAGGTAACTTGTTTTGGTTGAAAAAGGTAACCGTCCATGATATAATGGAAAAAAGAGAGACTTTAGTTAGAGAAAAGAGAAAATGTAACATGTTTTGGCTGAAAAAGGTAATTTATTAGTTAATATTAATTATAATATAATTATGTTATTTTATTAAACAAAATTGCACGTTGTGTTTTTAAGAAAAGAGAAATTTTAGTTAGATAAAATGTAAAAGATATTGTATTTTACATGAAAAAGGAAATTATTTAGTTATTGAAAAACAAAAAAAGTAATATGTTTAACTTGAAAAAGAAAATTGATTAATAAAGGAGAAATTTTAGTTATATAAAATATCAAAGATATTGTATTTTACATGAAAAAGGAAATTATTTAGTTATTGAAAAATAGAAAATATGATATGTTTAACTTGAAAAAAAGAGAGGTTTTAGTAAGAGAAAATAAAAAAGGTAACTTCTTTTGGCTGAAAAAGGTAACCGTCCATGATATAATTGGAAAAAGAGAGACTTTAGTTAAAATTATTTAGTTATTGAAAAATAGGAAAGATAACATGTTTAACCGAAAAAAACGAAATTGGTAAGTTAGTAGGATGAATTTTATCTACCGTATTTTAGTTAGAAAATATTGGAAAAGATGATACGTTTTAGCTGAAAAAGAACATCGGTTAATTATTAACATTATAATATTATTAGTTATTTGTATTAAATAGAACCGTCCGTGATATAAATTGGAAAAAGAGAGATTTTAGTTAGAAAAAATAGAAAGGTAATGTGAAAATTAAAAAAATGACATGATTTAATGTGAAAATGGTAATTGATTAGTTTATAATAATTATAATCTAATTATGTTATTTTAGTATATAAAATTGCTCATAGTTTTTAGAAAATGAGAAAACAATGTAGCCCGTGATATTTCTAGAAAAAAAGGAAATTTAATTAGAAAAATAGCAAAGGTGATACATTTTATATTATAAACAATGTATACGATTTTTAATATTCATGTTTCATTATTATAAACAATGTATACGATTTTTAATATATTTTATTAATAATTGAGAAATATGATGTGATATTTTCATGTATATATTAATGATTGTAAGATTTTTTGTAAATTAAAAAGGTAACGTAATAATATTAATGATTGAAAGATATGATAAAATTGATGTTTTTAGGTGTTTATAAAAGGTAATATGTTCAACTAAAAGTAAATGTGAAAAAGGCAATCAATAATTACCATTAATTTTATTATATCAATTTGAAAAAGGCAATCGACTAATTACCATTAATTTTATTATCTTAATCGACTAATTATCATTAATTATAACGTGTTTTAATTGGAAAGAAAAAATTAATGATGAAAAGATATGATACGATTGATGTTTTTAGGTGTTTATAAAAGGTATTATCTCGACTAATTACCATTAATTATATTATGTTATTATTTATTTTAGGTGTATTTATGTTTCTTTATAAAAAAGGGTATATAAGTAAATTCACTCAGTACCAAAAAACTGGTACCAAAACTTTCAATGTTTCGGAATTTATATAATAGTATAGATAGATTATAATATTATTTTTTTTATATATAAAATAGAAACGCTCGTGATATAATTGAAAAAATAGAGGTTTTAGTAAGAGAAAAGAAAAAAGGTAACTTGTTTTGGCTGAAAAAGGTAACCGTTCATGATATAATGTATAATGGAAAAAAGAGAGACTTTAATTAGAGAAAAGAGAAAATGTAACATGTTTTGGTTGAAAAAGGTAATTAATTAGTTAATAGTAATTATAATATAATTATGTTATTTTATTAAACAAAATTGCTCGTTGTGTTTTTAAGAAAAGAGAAATTTTAGTTAGACAAAATGTAAAAGATATTGTATTTTAACTGAAAAAGGAAATTATTTAGTTATTGAAAAACAAAAAAAGTAATATGTTTAACCTGAAAAAGAAAATTAATTAATAAATGAGAAATTTTATTTATATAAAATATCAAAGATATTGTATTTTACATGAAAAAGGAAATTATTTAGTTATTGAAAAATAGAAAATATAATATGCTTGACTTGAAAAAAAAAAGAAGTTTTAGTAAGACAAAATAAAAAAGGTAACTTCTTTTGGCTGAAAAAGGTAATCGTCCATGATGTAATTGGAAAAAGAGAGACTTTAGTTAAAATTATTTAGTTATTGAAAAATAGAAAAGATAATATGTTTAACCGAAAAAAAGGAAATTTGTTAGTTAGTAGGATGGATTTTATCTACCGTATTTTAGTTAGAAAATATTGGAAAAGATGATACGTTTTAGCTGAAAATTATAATATTATTAGTTATTTGTATTAAATAGAACCGTCCGTGATATAAATTGAAAAAAGAGAGATTTTAGTTAGAGAAAATAGAAAGGTAATGTGAAAATTAAAAAAGTGACATGTGAAAAAGGCAATCGACTAATTATTATTAATTTTATTATGTTAATCGATTAAATACCATTAATTATAACGTGTTTTAATTCGAAAGGAAATACTAATGATGGAAAGATATGATACGATTGATGTTTTTATGTGTTTATAAAAACTAATATCTCGACCAAAAAAAGGCAATCACTAATTACCATTAATTTTATTATATTAAATTGAAAATGGCAATCGACTAATTACCATTAATTTTATTATCTTAATCGACTAATTATCATTAATTATAACGTGTTTTAATTGGAAAGAAAATATTAATGATGGAAAGATATGATACGATTGATGTTTTTAGGTGTTTATAAAAGATATAATCTCGACTAATTACCATTAATTATATTATGTTATTATTTATTTTAGGTGTATTTATGTTTCTTTATAATGAAGGGTGTATAAGTAAATTCATTCAGTACCAAAAAACAGGTACCAAAACTTTCAATGTTTCGGAATTTATATAATAGTATAGATTATAATATTATTATTTTATTTTTATTAAATAGGAACGCTCGTGATATAATTGAAAAAATAGAGGTTTTAGTAAGAGAAAAGAAAAAAGGTAACTTGTTTTGGTTGAAAAAGGTAACCGTCCATGATATAATGGAAAAAAGAGAGACTTTAGTTAGAGAAAAGAGAAAATGTAACATGTTTTGGCTGAAAAAGGTAATTGATTAGTTAATATTAATTATAATATAATTATGTTATTTTATTAAACAAAATTGCACGTTGTGTTTTTAAGAAAAGAGAAATTTTAGTTAGATAAAATGTAAAAGATATTGTATTTTACCTGAAAAAGGAAATTATTTAGTTATTGAAAAACAAAAAAAGTAATATGTTTAACTTGAAAAAGAAAATTGATTAATAAAGGAGAAATTTTAGTTATATAAAATATCAAAGATATTGTATTTTACATGAAAAAGGAAATTATTCAGTTATTGAAAAATAGAAAATATGATATGTTTAACTTGAAAAAAAGAGAGGTTTTAGTAAGAGAAAATAAAAAAGGTAACTTCTTTTGGCTGAAAAAGGTAACCGTCCATGATATAATTGGAAAAAGAAAGACTTTAGTTAAAATTATTTATTTATTGAAAAATAGAAAAGATAATATATTTAACCGAAAAAAAGGAAATTGGTTAGTTAGTAGGATGGATTTTATCTACCGTATTTTAGTTAGAAAATATTGGAAAAGATGATACGTTTTAGCTGAAAAAGAACATCGGTTAATTATTAACATTATAATATTATTAGTTATTTGTATTAAATAGAACCGTCCGTGATATAAATTGAAAAAAGAGAGATTTTAGTTAGAGAAAATAGAAAGGTAATGTGAAAATTAAAAAAGTGACATGTGAAAAAGGCAATCGACTAATTATTATTAATTTAAAAAAGTGACATGTGAAAAAGGCAATCGACTAATTATTATTAATTTTATTATGTTAATCGATTAAATACCATTAATTATAACGTGTTTTAATTCGAAAGGAAATACTAATGATGGAAAGATATGATACGATTGATGTTTTTATGTGTTTATAAAAGCTAATATCTCGACTAAAAAAAGGCAATCACTAATTACCATTAATTTTATTATATTAAATTGAAAAAGGCAATCGACTAATTACCATTAATTTTATTATCTTAATCGACTAATTATCATTAATTATAACGTGTTTTAATTGGAAAGAAAATATTAATGATGAAAAGATATGTTACGATTGATGTTTTTAGGTGTTTATAAAAGATATAATCTCGACTAATTACCATTAATTATATTATGTTATTATTTATTTTAGGTGTATTTATGTTTCTTTATAATGAAGGGTGTATAAGTAAATTCATTCAGTACCAAAAAACAGGTACCAAAACTTTCAATGTTTCGGAATTTATATAATAGTATAGATTATAATATTATTATTTTATTTTTATTAAATAGGAACGCTCGTGATATAATTGAAAAAATAGAGGTTTTAGTAAGAGAAAAGAAAAAAGGTAACTTGTTTTGGTTGAAAAAGGTAATCGTCCATTATATAATGGAAAAAAGAGAGACTTTAGTTAGAGAAAAGAGAAAATGTAACATGTTTTGGCTGAAAAATGTAATTGATTAGTTAATATTAATTATAATATAATTATGTTATTTTATTAAACAAAATTGCACGTTGTGTTTTTAAGAAAAGAGAAATTTTAGTTAGATAAAATGTAAAAGATATTGTATTTTACCTGAAAAAGGAAATTATTTAGTTATTGAAAAAAAAAAGTAATATGTTTAACTTGAAAAAGAAAATTGATTAATAAAGGAGAAATTTTAGGTATATAAAATATCAAAGATATTGTATTTTACATGAAAAAGGAAATTATTTAGTTATTGAAAAATAGAAAATATGATATGTTTAACTTGAAAAAAAGAGAGGTTTTAGTAAGAGAAAATAAAAAAGGTAACTTCTTTTGGCTGAAAAAGGTAACCGTCCATGATATAATTGGAAAAAGAGAGACTTTAGTTAAAATTATTTAGTTATTGAAAAATAGGAAAGATAACATGTTTAACCGAAAAAACGAAATTGGTTAGTTAGTAGGATGAATTTTATCTACCGTATTTTAGTTAGAAAATATTGGAAAAGATGATACGTTTTAGCTGAAAAAGAACATCGGTTAATTATTAACATTATAATATTATTAGTTATTTGTATTAAATAGAACCGTCCGTGATATAAATTGGAAAAAGAGAGATTTTAGTTAGAAAAAATAGAAAGGTAATGTGAAAATTAAAAAAATGACATGATTTAATGTGAAAATGGTAATTGATTAGTTTATAATAATTATAATTTAATTATGTTATTTTAGTATATAAAATTGCTCATAGTTTTTAGAAAATGAGAAAACAATGTAGCCCGTGATATTTCTAGAAAAAAAGGAAATTTAATTAGAAAAATAGCAATTGTGATACATTTTATATTATAAACAATGTATACGATTTTTAATATTCATGTTTCATTATTATAAACAATGTATACGATTTTTAATATATTTTATTAATAATTGAGAAATATGATGTGATATTTTCATGTATATATTAATGATTGTAAGATTTTTTGTAAATTAAAAAGGTAACGTAATAATATTAATGATTGAAAGATATGATAAAATTGATGTTTTTAGGTGTTTATAAAAGGTAATATGTTCAACTAAAAGTAAATGTGAAAAAGGCAATCACTAATTACCATTAATTTTATTATATCAATTTGAAAAAGGCAATCGACTAATTACCATTAATTTTATTATCTTAATCGACTAATTATCATTAATTATAACGTGTTTTAATTGGAAAGAAAATATTAATGATGAAAAGATATGATACGATTGATGTTTTTTGGTGTTTATAAAAGGTATTATCTCGACTAATTACCATTAATTATATTATGTTATTATTTATTTTATGTGTATTTATGTTTCTTTATAATAAAGGGTATATAAGTAAATTCACTCAGTACCAAAAAACTGGTACCAAAACTTTCAATGTTTCGGAATTTATATAATAGTATAGATAGATTAGAGAGTTAGGGAGTGTAACTTTATTGAATCTCCGATCATAAAATTATTTAGCTAAAATGTATCTTGGTTGAGAACTAGTTTCCTATCCGCACGAATTCTTCATAAAATTTATATTTATTTATTTTTTAAAATCAAAATTTTTTGGATTTTTTTTAGAATTTATCTATGCTATCTATCTATAATATACTATTATAAGTAAATTAGCCTCTATTTAATTGGAAATTGTTACATTCAATAGCAACCGTTGGATTTTAAGACAGATTAATAAGAATCATTGGATGTAACGTTAAAAAAAATATTTTTTTTAATATTTAAAATACTTTTATAGGTACAAGATTCGAACCCCTCATCAACATATTATTATTATCAAACATTTATAGTATCCTATAAACTACTCCCGAAAATTTAAGTGTTGATTTCCGTCAACAACATATTACAATTAAAATTTTATATTCTTTATTTTCATCATATTATTATTAAATATCTATATTATCGTATAAGCTACTCTCATAAGCCAAAAATATTAAAAAAATTACCCGTGTATTATACGGATTATAAAGCTAGTATACTAAAAAATGAAAACTGATCTTTGATATACTAAAAACTGAAATTAAATTAGTGAATAAATTATTCTTGAAATTGTTGCATAAATTACTCTTGTTTTTTTTTTTGGTTAAAAAATACTCTTGTTAGTTGTATAAATTATTCATGAATCAAAATACATTCACAAAGTAAAAACAAATAGTGTAGAAGAGTTTTAATAGTACATGGAGTTTTTCGCTCAAAACACCAGTAAACTATCTTATTGTTAGCATAAAAATCATTCAAAAATTATTTTTGGCACATTAACACAATCAATGTAAAATATTTAAAAAACTACAAAAATTAACCCTGGTTAAGTTAAATATCACACGTGTTATTTAATACAAAATAAAACATTAAAAAATATATGTAAATATCCATGTCAGGTGTGTTTGGCATATATTTGACGGATGGCCCGAATACAAAATCTAATACACGGGATTATTCACAATTTCGACAAGTAAAGAGTGGTAGAATGCTAAAGGCATATGATACCTTCATTTTCAAAGACTATTTCATGTTCGAAGATCCTAATTTTATATATTGTTAGGTCCGATAAGATTGTAGAAGGGGGGGTTGAATACAATCTTTATCTTTTTATCGAAATTTGTCCTTTAAATAAAATTTGATAAAGACAAATTTATGTGCGGAATTATTTAACACAATTTTTCAAGTTGAATATAACTGTATATTAACTTGATGTGGTGTTACAAAATCAGTATAACAACTTATCAAGATGTTAATAACTAATTAGAAAATTCGACATGAACTTTTCTAATTTAGTTAATAATAATCAAGATAAGAATTAGGAAACTTAATTCGCTAGTAGTACAAGAATCACAAATAGACAAGTTCTATCGGATAGAATATTACAAAGATGAAGAACTTGAATTTCTGGGAATTGTTTAAGCTTTGGTGTTCTTGATGTTCTTGAGAGAGAAATCTGTTCTGGATGTTATGTTTTCTGCTGTGTTTCTTCGTTATGACCTAATCTGCTCTGTTCTGTTCTTTTATATCAGTAACAGGTCTTGCTGGCTTTCTGTAAGATATTTAACTGCTCCAGCATGACTTAAACTGCTACCAAGACTTGATTTTTCTTCATTAAGACTTACACAAACCTCCATTAAGACATAAAACTTGTCGGTATGACTTAATCAGAAGTTCGGTACGACTTAAAACAGCTGGCAGAGGTCGGTATGACTTAATCAGGTCGGTAAGACATAATCTTGAATGGCTCGGTAAGACATAATCTTGAATACTGTCGGTATGACTTAAATTTAGGTCATACCGAATTTTTCTCGTCCAAGACATAATCCAACCTTCTTTCTTTAAGTCATATTGATCCATTTAATTAATTAATGATTAACTAATTCATATTTAATTGATACAATAATTAATTTAATAAATAAATTAATTCTTCTAGAATTAATTCATTTAAATAAATCAACTAAATGATTTATATCAATTATAAATGAATTTAATTAAATCAATAAATAATTAATTTAATTCTTACAAACCACTGAAGGTAGTAAAGAATTACCACTGATTTGTGTTGACGTTCGATGTACTGTCTGGTTCATGAACGACTAACTTCAATGATGCTTCTTCACTTTTGACTTTAGGTTGTGGTTTATTTCTTCTCTCAATTCTCTCGTACTGTAACTGACCTTCAAACTATCACTCGAAAATCTCTGTCACTGTTCAAATGAATCCATTCACTTCAATGCTATACTGGGGCTTGATCAGATAACTGAATCGTCTTCCAGTGTATGACATCAAAACTATAGATTGACTTTTCTTCTTTCTTCTGACAGATAATACTTCTTGAGATTCCTGTGACAGTTCATATGTATATTTACTTATTACAATTTGGTTTAAGTTGATTAGGATCCTCTAACTACAAATAGGCTGAGTCATATGCCTTTCAATCTCCCCCTATTTGTTTGTTAGACAATAACAAGCAAATTCCTAGAGGATACCTCAACTAATCCAACTTAACCAAATGAAAGATAAAACTTTAAATACTAAGTAAATATGAAAAAAAAGTTCTGGTTTATATTTAACATTTGCCAGATTCAAACATGAAAGATAAATACAAGACAGATGATCCTCTAGACTGATCATATGATACAAATTCCTATCAAGATTTATCTAAGCTCTAAAGATATAACATCTAGAGCAATTCTTTTTCTTCAGTTGTCTTCCCTTCTGAATTCTCCTTCTTCTGGCTCATCTGTGACTTGAAGTTTCATGTGTAAATCAGAATCAACAAGACGTTCTCTTCTTGATGACAATCCTTGAGGTAAGACTAAAGGAATTCCAAGCTTCTTTCTCAGTTCACCTTGAAATTTCTTGTAATCTTTTATGTTCGTTTGTGCATAGGATCGAATGTGATCTGCAGCTATTACATTTTCTTCAGTCAAGAATCCATGATTTCTGAGAGCATATTCAACATATACCAAGTGTTTTGCATGATGTTCATATAACTCATCTGTCTGAAGATTGATTGAATGAAGTACCTCTCCCTTAAGAAATTTTACTTGTGGAGGATCCTTAATCACTTCTGGTCCAGCTCTTTCAGAAAATTCTTTGAACTTCTCATGTAACAACACACCTAGCTCAGAAGATGTTCTTACCTTAGGCCTAAGTACCCAAATCTCTATCAGCGATCCGTCATAAAAGAACTGAATAGATACTCTGAAAGTTCCAACTTTATGACAATCCACAAATATTACCAGCTCATCAGATTTGGGTTCAAATGCAGTAGTTATCCTGATGACTTCTACCTTTAAGGCCTTTATATACATATCATGAATTGGATTTACCAGTTTGAATTCCTCGAGAATTTGTCCAAGACAACGATCTTCATAATCAGAACTCTGAGGTGAATCAATTGTTTTTTGAGCACGTTCCCATTTGTCACCGCTCTTTAGTCTGATATATGTCTTTCTCTTCTCAACATTTATAGCATGTAATCGTTGTAATGCTTGCTGTTCAGCTTTCTGAAGTTCTTCATTTTGTGCAATTTGCTCTAATGACTTTTGAAGCTTTTCTTCTCTCATTAGCAAATTAGCTTCCCTCTGAGCAAATAATTCTTCAGATTCTTTCTCATCTTGTTGAGCTTCATATTCAGATGTCACTGGTCCTTCATCTTCCCAGTGACTAAGATCAGGTTCAGGAAGTTCTTCACCTTGATCAGGGAATTCAAGATCAGAAAAAACATCGAAGTTATCCGGTTCACCCGTGTAATAATAACCTGTGTTCTTGTCTTGAATTTCTTCTTCAGTTTCTTCAACTACTTTCTTCCTCTTATCTCTCCTATCTTCACTTTAGTCAGATTTTCCCTCTCCTCCCTCTCTTTCTTTAGTTTTATCTTGTGACCCCTTTGATTTCTCCCCCTTAGTTGAGGAATCCTCTACAGATTTATCAGTTCCCCCAGCTTCAGGATCTTGTTCATCATCATCACCACCCTTACTTGTAAAGAATTCAATTTCTTCATTTGTAGGTTTGCGACTTTGACTTACAAGATTAAACAGATGTCTTAACCCTTTAGCCTGGTATGCATTTTGCTTTTCGATCTGGTCCAGACGAGAATCAGTAGATTCCTGATTGTGCTGTACCTCTGACTGTAGAGTGTCAACTTTCACGGAAATTTAAGAAATTAACATGTCTTGAGCAACAGTAATATCTCCAGAGTCATCAAGTGCCTTTTCATGAGAGAGTTCGAGAGAATCTATCTTCTTGGTGAAAGATGTCTTTAAGTAGTTTATCTCCTTCTTGATTCCAGCAAGCTGACTGTTGACAGAGGTGGATGAAGAAGATCGCTCACCCATTTGTGCTCTAAGGATTTCTGTTTCAGCCTTGATGACTGCAAGTTCTTTCTCTAAAGCAGTTATCTTTTCTAATAGTGAGAGAGTGTATGTGTCAGTGTGTGCGCTCACCTGACGTTCACTTTGAGATCCACTCACCTGAAGTGCATGTGTTTCACTCAATTTTATGGTATTCCTCACATCACTCCTCTCAGATTCCTTAGCTGCTTCCAGATTTGTACCTGCAGTTAAAATCACCCTAGCCTCCTCTGGGAAGGTCAGTGGTGGTGCAATGGGAGTTCGCAAATCCCTTTCCTTAATCAAATCTACTTGAACATTTGAAATTGTTGACTGAATTACTTCAGTAGTAGATTGATCAAGTTGCCTTCCACTTTCTACAGTCGAAACTGCGAGTGGAAAATCCTTTGAGGGAACCAGGAGTGTTTGTCCTGGGAGGGGAGATGATGGTTCTATTAAAGTTGGCTGAGAACCAAGATTTCCCTCTAAGACTCTTCTACCGTAACTATGGTAGGCACTGTCACATTTTCTACGTGCTCCCCTTGCAGTGTGTCCTGAGACTCATCTAAATGTATGTCTTCCCCCATTGTGAGTAATAGGGGTGTGCTTGACTCACTACAAGGTGCCATGGCCCTATGGCGAATTTCAATAGAATCATCCTGTTGAGAAGATGATTCTAGTAATTGTGTAACGGCCATATCAACTTCCATATCCTGTTGGGAGGATATAGACGGGCTTACAGTTGCCTCAATTTGAGTTCTACTTTTCTTTTCTAGAGGCAGAGTTGTGGGTTCACTCATACTACCACTACTGATTCGACTTCTTTTAACTTGCAATTTCTTTCTGGAGTCAAATGATATGAGTTTTGTTGGTTGAGTATTTGGCTCTACGACCTTGGTTAGAGGTTGTGGTACTACAACCCCTTGGTCAGACCTACCAACCACTTGGGTTCCAGAAATAGATTGAGAAGTAGTAGTTTGAGGAACAGAAGGCAATACCTGGTCAGCTGATTCCGCAACAGTCTCTGATAAGATTGGTTGATCTGATTCAGGTTCAGGGACAGATGCAGTTTCTTGCACTGGATGTTCAACAGCAAGTGCAGCTGGTTGAGGAACAATTTGCTGAGCATGTTCAACTCGTTGATTGCCTTGAACTTCATTATCAACAAGTATGTTTTCGACTGGTGGTTCAGGGTTTTGTTCAGGTTGTTCAGGTTCTGGTACAGGTTCAATGACAGGTAGTTGTATATAGTTTGACATGTATTGGGTGACAACTACAGGTATGTTTGTGAATTTAGGCTTGTTGCTGTACTCAGTGAACAATCTGGTAGTAGGTTTACCTGACGCCAGTGATTCTCCATTCAGGAATTGGGCTTGGTTTTCTAGTTCCACTAGATGATTAAAAATCAATGACAAGAATCTTGGATAATAGCATGATACTTTTTGTCCATTATCAAAATTCTTCTTTGCATTAATGATTCTTCTAACCATTGGAACACACAGTAGTCTACCAATATTAATTCTTCGGTTGTGTGCAACTGCATATCCAATATGCTGCAAGAAGGATGGTAATACCTCGAAGTTCCCTTTAGTAGTATTGGCAAAGACTCTAGCTAATGTGTCAAACAGATAGTCCCATTCCTGAACAAAGTTCTTTTTATTCCAGACAGTTTGATCAGAACTGTCTTGATAGAATATACCATTCAAAAAATTTATCAATTCTTGATCTGATGGTAACTTTTCGAAATTGTCAGTTGGAAAATTTAAGACCGTATTTATTGTATTTTCATTCACTGTGTACTGATTGTCTCCTACAGAGAAGAAAAATGATCTGTTATCATTAGAAATGACAGCAGTAGTACACATGATTCGCAAAGGTTCAATTTTCAATGGAGCATCCAATCTCAAAGCAGTGCGAACCAGTGAATTTTCATTTAAAAATCGAATCCACGGTCGAAAACGTTCAACTGAACATTTTTCTGGATCAAAATAACCGATTAAATTATGTTTAATAATTTCAAATCGATCAGCCATTTTAATCAAGATTTAATTTCTTTGAAAATTTCAGATTTTACAAAATTATGATTTAAAAATCAATTTTTCGAATTAATAATTAATTAAAAATTCGAAATAATTACAAGTTGTTGAAAAATTCTGAAAAATTCACACAACAATCTCCTTACACACACGAACACAAGTATATTTTTAGATTTTCAAGAATCGAACTCAGTTTTTCAGAAAAACAGATCTTAAAAATGATTTTCGAAACTAAAAACCTTCAAAATCTGAACCAAATCATGATTTTAAACACTCAAAATGTAGATAATCAGACAAGGAGTCGAGTTATGTGATTAGTTCGTGATTATCAGCAAGATTTGAGACAAAAATCGGACATGAACTGTCGTGTATATGCGTGTATATATGTGTGTATATGGTTCTCAATGACTTAACATGTGAGATGACATAAAATGGAATTATGACTTAACATTACTAACTACTATATCTATAATAACTGATTAAGACTTAAAATTAAAAATAAGACTTAATCTTTACATGTCTTAAAGTGCTGAATAAGACTTAATAATATACATATTACGAATAAGACTTAGATTAATTACAGACGAGTAAGACTTAAATAAAACTACTAACTTAAGACTTAATTTATAAACTCGCTAAGACCTAATTGAATAAGATTTAAGTTTAAAAGACTCGCTAAGACTTAACTTAACAAACGACCAGTAAGACTTATCCTAATTAAGTCATACCGATTATTTAAGACAACTAAGACTTAATTTATTTACAAGACTTATCGAAAAATAGAAGAATAAGACTAAAAATTAAAAACAGAATTAATCATATAAGACTTAACATAATTCAGACTTATTAAATATAATAGACTTATTAATAAGACTTATTAAAATTCTGATTTAATTTAAGACATATCCAAATTAAAATTAAATTAAAATATATACAAATAATTCAAATAAACACACAAAAATATATAATTAACTTAGAAAAATAATAAAAATATTATATAAGATTAAACAACTAATAAAAATAATTATAAATACCATATGCCATCCTATTAACGAAAACAAAGCAATATTAACAGGACAAACATTACAAAACATATGATAAATTAATTATTAAAATAGAAATAAATATCTACAAATATTCTAAAAATACAGAAGTATGAAGTATTAAATAATATGAATAAACAGAGTGAAAAATAACTAAACAAGCAAGAAAATCAGATGGTAAAATAATTATACAAGTGATTTCAAACAACAAATATTCACAGAATAATCACTTGCAAAATTATTAAAGATCAAATTTCAGATATTAACAGTATTAATTACTAGGACTGTTTAACATACTCAATTCACTAACAATTTTAGTGAATGAGGATTCATTAAGCGACTTAGTAAAAATATCTGCAGTTTGATCTCCAGAGCCTACAAATAGTAGTTGTACTGTACCATTCATTACATGCTCTCTTATAAAATGATACCTTATGTCAATGTGCTTTGTCCTTGAGTGTTGCACAGGATTGCTGGCTATTGCTATGACACTTGTATTATCACATAAAATAGGAATATTTTCCAATACAATGCCATAGTCCATTAATTGATTCCTTATCCATAAGATCTGAGCACAACAGCTTCCAGCAGCTATATATTCAGCTTCGGCTGTAGAGTTGGAAACTGTTTGCTGTTTCTTACTGAACCAGGATACCAATCTTCCACCTAGGTATTGACAACTCCCAGATGTACTCTTCCTGTCTACAACACTTCCTGCATAGTTAGAATCTGTATATCCAATTAAAGTAAAACCAGTTTCATTAGGGTACCAGATGCCTAAATTAGGCATACCCTTTAGATATCTTAAAATTCTTTTGACAGCAGTGAGATGGATTTCTTTAGGGTTCGCTTGGAACCTTGCACACAAGCATGTGGCAAACATTATATCTGGTCTACTAGCAGTTAGGTAAAGCAATGAGCCAATCATACCTCTATAGCCTGTGATATCTACCTTGGCAGAACTTTCACATAAATCAATTTTGACAGCTATAGTTGATGGTGTCTTTGCTGATGAGCACTCCTCCATGTGATATTTCTTGAGGAGCTCCTTAATGTACTTGGATTGACAAATAAATATTCCATCTTGTCTCTGACTTATTTGTAATCCAAGAAAGAATTTCAGTTCTCCCATCATGCTCATTTCAAACCTACCCTGCATTAACTTAGAAAACTTCTTGCATAGAAGCTCATTAGTAGACCCAAATATAATATCGTCCACATAGACTTGGACTAGTATTATATCATTCTTATGTCTTTTAGTGAAGAACGTTTTGTCTATGACACCTCTTATAAAACCATTTTCTAATAGAAATTCAGATAGAGTGTCATACCATTTTCTTGGGGCTTGCTTAAGACCATAGATAGCTTTGTAAAGAAAGTAGACATAGTCCAAATGATCTTGATCTTCAAAACCAAGGGGTTTTTCTACATACACTTCTTCATCTAGCTTACCATTCAGAAAGGCACTCTTGACATCCATTTGATAAACTTTGAATCTTGAATAGGATGCAAATGCCAAGAATATTCTGATGGCCTCAAGTATTGCCACTGGAGCATAGGTCTCGTCATAATCAATGCCTTCAGCTTGAGAATAACCTTTAGCTACCAGTCTTGCTTTGTTTCTTATCACAGTGCCATCTTCATCTAGTTTGTTTCTGAATACCCATCTTGTGTCCACCACTTTTCTATCTTTAGGTCTGGGTACCAGCTTCAATACTTCTAGTTGCTTAAATTGATTGAGTTCATATTGCATAGCAATCACCCAATCAGGATCAGATAGAACTTCTTCTACTTTCTTAGGTTCCATAACTGACAAGAACCCAGAATAGTTACATTGATTCTGATAAGCTCTTCTTGTTTTCACACCAACATCTGGATCACCAAGTATCAGCTCAAAAGGATGAGCTCTATTCCAAACAGTTTGTCTGGGAAGAATTGATCTTGACGATTCGCCTTGATATTCTATATGATGTTGAGTATGACTTGTTGACCCTCCATTATCTCCCCCTGAGTTGTTGCCAGTTTGACTTGTTGATGGTTCAAGAGTATCAGTGGTGTCATGAAAATTATCATTGTTTTCATCAGCATCACCTTGATCATTACCACCAACATTTGGATTATTATTATCAGCAACAACGTCAAGTTGGTTGTCATCATCTGAATCTGAGTCTGACATATCATCAAACTTAAGCTTTTCAGATGGATCTTCATTTTGGATACTTGGGAGTTTTGTGTCATCAAATGTAACATTGACACTTTCCAAGGTTTTCTGTTGATCAATAAGATACACCTTGTAGGCTCTTCTAGTATAACCAATAAATATTGCTTCATGTGCTTTTTCTTCAAATTTACCACCTTGATCATCTCCTTCTTTCAGCACAAAGCTGTTAGTAGTATTTTTTGTGTGTTCGTTCGCAGGGAAGGACTGAATGTAATATCAAAGTTCAGGTTTCTTATCTCTTTACGTCTAGAAGTGTGTAAGAAGAATTTTTGGGTCTGTGTATTAACTAAATTAACCAAGAACTAATTATAAGCACTAAGAATTGATTTTAAACTGAGATTCAAATATATGGGAAAACAATCTAAGAACTGGGGTTCTTCACCTGGTTTCAATACATGCTCAATATTAATGTGATATCTGTGTTCCTACCTTGCTGAAAACAATTCTTCTAAAGTTATACTGCACCCTCCCAGGCTACAATATAGTGCTTACAGCTACACCTTAATTGACACTCCCGTGATACAATCAGAGTATATCTATAAACTGTTAATTACCAAGAATTATATGTCTCACAATTCTCCTATTAATCTCCCGATCTAATATTCAAATTATGTCTGTTAAATCATGTACTAAGATTGCAACTTCTCTCCCAAGCTTATTACAATCCCTAGAATACAATCAAAGGTTCATGACTCCCCTAATTGTGTTAAGATCTCATTAACAAATCAGCCAGGCAGAAAATCACATAATCAAGCATGCATGAATACCAAGGAATACTACCCAATCCTCAGATTAGAGAATTAGTTACGCATATTTAATAAAGAAAACATAATAATAATGATAATGAATGAAAACATAATATTGAAGAAAGAATTGAAGATCGAAAGTACCTTGATACGATTTACAGCTATCAATTGTTATGATTTACAATGGTAAGATGTGTTTAAATAGGCTCTACAAATCTTGCCCAGCAAGATATTACCTTCTATTACAATTAGAATTCAATTCAGGTATTAAAAATTGCCTAAAATACAATTAGAACTAGAAAAGGGCAAAACAGTAATTTGTCTGCTCCCATCTATCTGCTGGTCGTGCTTCCTGGGCCCACCACACGCGGCCTGGTCGTGTGAAACCTATCCCATATTGTAGAAAATCTCTCAAGCTTCGCGTGGACTGTAAATGGGCTGAAAACGGACTTCTAGAACTCCAGATATGGCCCAAACAGTATAAAGTGCGCAGCCCTTCTCAAAAATCCGAATTTTAATTAATTAATTCTCCAAAAACGATAGAAGCATCAACTTTAATCAACATTCTCGTAAATCTGCACAACTCAGCAAAACACATCAAAACTACAACAACTTGAGTCCAAAACAATCAATTTAAGCCAAACGGAGGCATTCCCAGTGGATATAAAATCCACTTATCAAACCCCCAAACTTAAACTGATGCTTGTCCTCAAGCATAAACAATTACAACTACCTGATTAGTACCACTTCCGTAGGTGATCACGGTTGCATTTGGCATATGCAACAAGCCCTTTAAACCCCTAGGCAGCCCCAGTGGACGAGTAAGGTCTCGTGAGGGCCTATAGCGAATGTACCCACAAAATCCATTTAACCTAATGCAATGCAATGCATGAATGCAACTAATATGAAATATGCAACGATCCCCTTCAAACTAACCAAAACCAACTAACAAGCAAATATCTCAAAGAATGCAACTAAATCCAAATAGAGCTCGACCAAGTTCCCGTATACTAACAATACATGAACAGAAACGTGCGTGTGTGCGATGCTCATCAGAAATACTCCCAACACTAGGTCAAAAATCATACATATCCTTTGCCAAGACAATCACAGGTTTATAAATAGAATAGACTGTAGACACTTCATAACCTAGAAACACCTCCATCCTTATCCAAGGTAGACAGAAATTCATGCTTTATTACCAACTACTACGACACATATATACAATCATGCTTATTTAACCGTGCAATGGATGAGACCCCGAAAGGCTTATACAATAATACCCATGTAGCGAGTGTTAGGTCAGTGGATCCCAGACTATAAAAGCCTTAGCTCACTAGGACTAAGTCCCCTCAGACTTAATTACTCGAGTATTAAAGAGCTCACCCTGGTTAATTTTGCATATAAACAATTTATTGATTTTTTTTTTCTTTTTTTTTTTCTTTTTTTTTTTTTTTGCGATCTGGAATGAGCCTTTCTCATTTCCAACCCTAGACTACTCATATAAATATGAGCCGGCTACTAGCCATTTGACACCTAGCCAACAACTAAACAACTAGCATGAAATTCCTGGTTTCCCCCAAACTTAGACTTTAGTGCTCCTACACCATCAAGGGAATAACGAAAATTCTAAATATAATCAAGTGATTAAATCTCAAAACATCCAAACAAGCATGACCTCAACCTAGCCCAAAAGTACCCAATGAGTCTGTGTAATTAGTTTTGTTTCTGAAACACATAAGTCAATTTCTTAGAAACTATAAATCAACCCTCTATTCATCATTACCACACTCAATTAGACACCTACCTATCAATCAGAATTAGCTCGTTCTAAGGGATCATGAAATATGCATGCCATGAAAATTCAACTATAATGAACTCACATGGTATACAGAAATAAAAACAGAATGTCCTATATGAAACAAACGTAGATAACACGAACATATATGCATGAATTACTACTACTAATATGCAAAACATGAAATCCTATATGAACACATAAGATTTTTAGAAAACATATAAGATTTTTTTAGAAAACATATAAGATTTTTTTTTTTAGAAAACAAATACTACATCACTTGGGTTGCCTCCCAAGAAGCGCTCCTTTAACGTCAATAGCTTGACGCCGATTATACCTGGAAACTTCAATGAGGATAAAAAGCAAACAGATGCACATATCTACGAATTTCTAATATAAGCATATTGTGCAAATAAACCTTAGATTCATTGAAAGGTACGAAAACTTTCAAGAACCTATCATGTTCAAGAGACTTGGAAACATCAAAATAGCTAGAAAAGTCGTCAGAATAATCATTATAAGTACGACTCATATACTCCTCCCAAATCGGATCCTTATACTCTACAGCAAGATTTTCAACTTCCTCAATCTTAATTTCCTTCTCTTTTATAATTGGACACTCATCAATTTTAATCTCATCTACCAATGTATTAAGCTCAAAATTTTCTAGAACTGGTAGAATTTCAATTGCATCCAAATTATCATTAATGTGCATGGGACAATTATCAACTACACCAGTAGACTCATCAGACACGACATTATCATCAATTGCTAAACAAGAATCATGGCATAGAGGAAAATTGACACAAGGAGGAGTTCGATAACAACCGTCATACCACACTGCTCGAACTTCCCAAATAAAATTATTTAGTTTAGCATTCTCCTCGTACCAAGCTATTGAATCACATGGAATATCATTGTCACTAGCAATCTCTAAAGTTGGTTCATCAAAAACTCCCAAAGAAAGTAAGGGAAGATTAGACTGAGTTCCTTGAATCATTTTATTGAGCGCAATCTCCCAATCAGCAAGTAAAGAAGGATTAGACTGAGTTAAACTCGTATCAACATCATTACACATATATGGATAAACATCATCATGATATTGATTTTCAAACGAATATGAATAATCATTGCTAGGGGCATATGGAGCATAAAATGAGTTCTCAGAATAGAACGAATTCACCTGATATGCATTACAATCCTCATAGGAATTGAATTGTGGGTAAGGATTGAAGTCTTGATATTGTTCCTGACTGTTGTAGAAATTCTGAGCATTGTTCCAACCAAAGTTGTACTCCATCTAGTCTCTCTCCTCAAAACCTGTTTAAGTTGTCTACCTCAAAGAACCTGTAGACACACCAAAGAAAGAAATACAAAAAGAAAGAAAAGAAATATATATACAAAGATAAAATCCAAACTACAAGAAACAATTAACTCAAAATCAATATTGCTGCCTTCCCCGGCAGCGGCGCCAATTTGTTAGTTGTATTTTTGTTGTTCGTTCGCAGGGAAGGACTGAATGTAATATCAAGTTCAAGTATCTTATCTCTTTACGTCTAGAAGTGTGTGAGAAGAATTTTTGAGTTTGTGTTTTAGCTAAATTAACCAAGAACTAATTATAAGCACTAAGAATTGATTTTAAACTGAGATTCAAATATGTGGAAAACAATCTAAGAACTGGGGTTCTTCACTTGGTCTCAATACATGCTCAATATTAATGTGATATCTGTGTTCCTACCTTGCTGAAAACAATTCTTCTAAAGTTATACTGCACCCTCCCAGGCTACAATATAGTGCTTACAGCTACACCGTAATTGACACTCCCGTGATACAATCAAAGTATATCTATAAACTGTTATATGCCAAGAATTATATGTCTCACAATTCTCCTATTAATCTCCCGATCTAATATTCAAATTATGTCTGTTAAATCATGTACTAAGATTGCAACTTCTCTCCCAAGCTTATTACAATCCCTAGAATACAATCAAAGGTTCATGACTCCCCTAATTGTGTTAAGATCTCATTAACAAATCAGCCAGGCAGAAAATCACATAATCAAGCATGCATGAATACCAAGGAATACTACCCAATCCTCAGATTAGAGAATTAGTTACGCATATTTAATAAAGAAAACATAATAATAATGATAATGAATGAAAACATAATATTGAAGAAAGAATTGAAGATCGAAAGTACCTTGATACGATTTACAGCTATCAATTGTTATGATTTACAATGGTAAGATGTGTTTAAATAGGCTCTACAAATCTTGCCCAGCAAGATATTACCTTCTATTACAATTAGAATTCAATTCAGGTATTAAAAATTGCCTAAAATACAATTAGAACTAGAAAAGGGCAAAACAGTAATTTGTCTGCTCCCATCTATCTGCTGGTCGTGCTTCCTGGGCCCACCACACGCGGCCTGGTCGTGTGAAACCTATCCCATATTGTAGAAAATCTCTCAAGCTTCGCGTGGACTGTAAATGGGCTGAAAACGGACTTCTAGAACTCCAGATATGACCCAAACAGTATAAAGTGCGCAGCCCTTCTCAAAAATCCGAATTTTAATTAATTAATTCTCCAAAAACGATAGAAGCATCAACTTTAATCAACATTCTCGTAAATCTGCACAACTCAGCAAAACACATCAAAACTACAACAACTTGAGTCCAAAACAATCAATTTAAGCCAAACGGAGGCATTCCCAGTGGATATAAAATCCACTTATCAAAAGCATTTTGTCTCAATTACATGGAAGTACTTGAGAGTTGGTTTCTTGTCATGTAGAGCTTCATATGGTGTCTTCATTAAGTCTTTATTGATAAGTGTTCGATTCTGGGTATAGCATGCAGTGTTGACAGCTTCAGCCCAAAAGCTCAATGGAAGCCTTGATTCACTTAGCATAGTACGTGCAGCTTCAATCAAGGTTATATTCTTTCTTTCAACTACCCCATTTTGTTGAGGAGTTCTGGGAGCCGAGTACTGTCTAGTTATACCCTTTTCAGTGCAAAAATCATTCAGAACTGCATTCTTGAATTCAGTTCCGTTGTTTGACCTTATAGCTCTTACTGGACGATTAGAGTCCAGCTCAATTAACTTAATGTGATCAACTACCAGTTGTGGAGTTTCATCTTTTGAGTTCAGAAATAGTACCCATGTGAATTTTGAGAAATCATCAACAATCACTAGAGCATATCTTTTTCTTGACATGGACATCACACTAACTGGACCAAACAAATCCATATGGAGAAGTTGTAATGGTTCAGTTATTGATGATATGTTAGTGCTCCTGTGAATTGCCCTTTTTAACTTCCCTTTTTGACAAGCATCACATAGACCTTCCTGAGTAAATTCAATCGAAGGTAAACCTCTCACCAACTCTCTTTTCACTAGAGAATTCATTGTTTTGAAGTTTAGGTGAGAAAGTTTCTTGTGCCATAACCAACTTTCATCAGTGGATGCCTTTGAATAAAAACATCTAATTTCTTCTGTGCTTTCAGAGTTCATATTGACTATGTACAAGTTTCCTTTTCTTACTCCAGTCAACTGTGGCCTTTCATTTCTCTTGTGTGATATTAGACAATTATTCTTGTTGAAATGAACTTCATAACCTTTGTCACAGAATTGACTAATACTGAGCAAATTGTGCTCAAGGCCGTTCACAAAAGAGACATCTTCAACGATAACATTTCCAGCTTCTAATCTTCCATATCCATCAGTTTTACCTTTGCTGTTATCTCCAAAGGTAACGACTGGGCCAGCCTTCTCCACCACATTTGTCAGCAGGGCTCTATCTCCGGTCATATGCCTTGAACATCCACTGTCCAGAATCCACATGACTCGTTCAACCTGTTTCAAACCCTGCAATGACAAATTGGTTAGACTTTCTTCGGAACCCAAATTTGATTGGGTCCGGAATACTTAAAGAATTGGCCTTTATCAGGCAAAGCAACACTTTTTATTTTAACAACATTTTCTTCAGGTACTGGACATTTAACCTTGTAAACAACTTTAACTTGTTTTGGTTTCAGCTTGGGTAACCATGTCTTTACCATATCCTGAGAAGGACTTGGAGTCCTAATCTTAGAATTAGGTGATGTTACAGTCCTGGATCTAACATGTTTATTTCTGCTCATATGCTGTCTAGGAACATTCTTATAAACACATGCATGATTACCGTTAAAGTAGGCAGACATTATATTAAAAGCACAAGACATGCAATTAACAGCATTACACTTTTTATGAGCAGTATCAATAACAGGAATAACATGCATGATAGATATGTTGTTGCATTTATTCATGTTGTTACTTCTACTACTAGTTTTCAAGGAACTAGTAGACTCACCAACTCTTTCTGTTTTCTTAAACACAGACTTTCTATCTTCATCATTTTTAACAATTTGATTACTTTCTAAGACTACGCCATTAGCTAAATCCTCAATGCGCATCTCTTCCTTAATGATTAAAGATGTTGTATCCAAAGGTTCTGCTATGGATGTCTTAAAGAGTGGGTTACTAACACCCTTAAGCACTATTGGTATACCCCTTTCTACAGCACTGACACGATTAGGGGTAATAATGCTTTTTCGTCCAATAGCTTCATTATAATCAAACCCAATTCCTACGGTTTGATTAATAGCTTGTTGGTTAAACAACTCTTTAGCCACTTTACATGAATTAGAAGTAGCACTAACCCTTATTTCTAGCTCAACTATTGTTTCACATTGTTGAACAACTATCAACGCTAGAGACCTCTCAAGTTCTTTTAGAATTCTTATTTCTGATTTTTGTTTATCATGGCAATTTTGTACATCGTGTAATTCTGATAATTGATTACTAAGATCTGTATTTAACAAATTGATCCTTTCAATCCCTCTATTAGCATTACCTAGTGTATCACTAAGTTGATAAATATATTGACTTTCAGTACATGATACCTCAGATGAAGTACCACTGGAGTTATCAGATTTTGCCATCATGGCAAGATTGCCATACTCTTCATCTTCAGAGTCTGTATCATCCCAACTCTTTCCAGCAGCCACATAGGCTTTACCTGTCTTCTTCTTTTCAGATCCAAAGTCTTTTCTTTGGTTTTGTTTTGGCTTCTGACATTCAGTAGAGAAATGTCCAAGTTCATTACAGTTGTAGCATCTAATTTTACTTCTTTTAACTGTTCCAGTTTTGTAACCTCCTCTGTTACTTGAGGATGAAGAACCTCCTCTCTGGAACCTGTTATAGTTAGATTTGTACCTGAACTTGGGATTCTTCCTGAATCTGAAGTTACTGAATTTCCTTACCAACAAAGCCATGGACTCATCTTCCAACTGATCTAGCTCTTCTAACGAATAGAAGTCTCCTTCATCTGGACTAGCATTCGTTTGACCAACTTCAACTTCAAGCTTACCACTGTCAACATTACAAGGTTGAATAACCTTATCTTCCACTTCCTGTTTGTTCTCAACAATAAGAGCTGTAGAAGTATTAACAACTCTTCCTTTTCCATAAATCTCCTTTTGTTGAGATTGTTCCAGTTCATAGGTTTTTAAAACACCAAAGAGTCTTTCTACAGTAATTTCACTTAGATTCCTCGACTCTCTGATAGCTGTAATTCTATGTTCTAGATGAACAGGCATTGACAGTAGAAATTTTCTGTTGATCTCTTTCTGAGTGTAGTACTTGCCATGCATCTGTAAATTGTTGACAGTTTGTTATATCTTTCAAACACATCTTGAATACTTTCATTGTATGCTGATCGAAAGTGTTCATACTCAGATGTCAGAATTTCTAGACGATTCTCCCTAACTTCCTCTGTTCCTTCATTCACAGTTTCAATGATTTCCCACATGTGCTTTGCAGTCTTGCAGTTAATCACATGACTGTATATCACAGAGTCTAGAGAATCTATTAAGATCAATCTTAAATTAATCTCAAGTCCAGCTTCTTCTCTTTCAACAAGAGTGTACTCAGAAGAATCTTTGTGTAGAAACTTTGCAGGGGAAATAACTTTTCCATCAGTAACAACTTCAGGAATTAATCCAAAAGGTATTATTGGTCCTTCTGATAAGACTTTCATGTATTTAGGATTTGCAACCTCGAGGAACATTAACATTTTGTTCTTCCACATATCATAACTGTTTTTGTCATATATGGGAATTTTCACAGTTCCAACTTTAGAAGACATGATGAATTTTTTTTTAAGAGAGTTAAAAAATTCGGGGATGATTTTTAATCGAGTAAAATGGGATCTTTGATTTGTGTATCAATCAATCAGCTCTGATACCAATTGTTAGGTCCGATAAGATTGTAGAAGGGGGGGGTTGAATACAATCTTTACCTTTTTATCGAAATTTGTCCTTTAAATAAAATTTGATAAAGACAAATTTATGTGCGGAATTATTTAACACAAATTTTCAAGTTGAATATAACTGTATATTAACTTGATGTGGTGTTACAAAATCAGTATAACAACTTATCAAGATGTTAATAACTAATTAGAAAATTCGACATGAACTTTTCTAATTTAGTTAATAATAATCAAGATAAGAACTAGGAAACTTAATTCGCTAGTAGTACAAGAATCACAAATAGACAAGTTCTATCGGATAGAATATTACAAAGATGAAGAACTTGAATTTCTGGGAATTGTTTAAGCTTTGGTGTTCTTGATGTTCTTGAGAGAGAAATCTGTTCTGGATGTTATGTTTTCTGCTGTGTTTCTTCGTTATGACCTAATCTGCTCTGTTCTGTTCTTTTATATCAGTAACAGGTCTTGCTGGCTTTCTGTAAGATATTTAACTGCTCCAGCATGACTTAAACTGCTACCAAGACTTGATTTTTCTTCATTAAGACTTACACAAACCTCCATTAAGACATAAAACTTGTCGGTATGACTTAATCAGAAGTTCGGTACGACTTAAAACAGTTGGCAGAGGTCGGTATGACTTAATCAGGTCGGTAAGACATAATCTTGAATGGCTCAGTAAGACATAATCTTGAATACTGTCGGTATGACTTAAATTTAGGTCATACCGAATTTTTCTCCTCCAAGACATAATCCAACCTTCTTTCTTTAAGTCATATTGATCCATTTAATTAATTAATGATTAACTAATTCATATTTAATTGATACAATAATTAATTTAATAAATAAATTAATTCTTCTAGAATTAATTCATTTAATTAAATCAACTAAATGATTTATATCAATTATAAATGAATTTAATTAAATCAATAAATAATTAATTTAATTCTTACAAACCACTGAAGGTAGTAAAGAATTACCACTGATTTGTGTTGACGTTCGATGTACTGTCTGGTTCATGAACGACTAACTTCAATGATGCTTCTTCACTTTTGACTTTAGGTTGTGGTTTATTTCTTCTCTCAATTCTCTCGTACTGTAACTGACCTTCAAACTATCACTCGAAAAATCTCTGTCACTGTTCAAATGAATCCATTCACTTCAATGCTATACTGGGGCTTGATCAGATAACTGAATCGTCTTCCAGTGTATGACATCAAAACTATAGATTGACTTTTCTTCTTTCTTCTGACAGATAATACTTCTTGAGATTCCTGTGACAGTTCATAGGTAAACCAAACCAAACCAAACATACCCAGTATGTCCCGCTCAGAGCAGGGTCTGGGGAGGGTAGGTTGTACGCAGACCATGCCCCCACTTTTAAGGGTGGAGAGGCTGTTTCCGTGAAGACCCCCGGCTATGTGCATGACATATATGGTGTGTGCTATAGATAAAGAGATATAAAAAATACGCGACAAAGATTACAGCAATACCTGGGCCCATGGCTTTCTCCACACGGGACTTACCGACCAAGCCTGTAGTTACCACCAAGCGAAGCTCCCTGCACCTGCACAATCGGGCAAACATATGATACTAAAATACAAAATGAAAAGATATATTTACTTATTACAATTTGGTTTAAGTTGATTAGGATCCTCTAACTACAAATAGGCTGAGTCATATGCCTTTCATATATTTTCTTCGTTATGGAATTCTAGTATCAGTCTTCTTTTTCTTTTTTTATTGAATTATCTAAATTTAATTCTCGTTTTAATTATTTTTTTATGTTATTTGTATGATTTTGATTTTAATGTATTCATATTTTGTGTGTGTGATTTTATTCTTCGTTATGTTCATTCTTTAATTTTTCTCTAAAATATTCAAATATATGAATTCTTAATTTTCATCGATAAAATATTAAAATTTATCTGATAAAAAACAAAATTTAACCATTCCTTTTTATTCTTAACATTTGGGATGAGCACAGAATATAAATGGAGTAGAGAAAATGGAAGAAAATGAATGTAAAATGATAGGATCTACAAAAATTAGTAAATAAAAGTTTACTAATTTAAAAAATTTTAAGAAATTAAGGGGACGTTCCAAAAAGAAAAGTATAAACAAATGAATGGGATGAAGAGAGTAACAAATATATATTTTAAATAATCCTTAAATAATTATAAATATTATAAAAAAACCGTGTGTTGGACGAAATATAAGCTAGTACTTCTATAAGGTCACTAATAGACAAATCAAAAAGTTAGAAAATATATAAACCAGCAATGGATAATTCTTTTTGTAATTAAAATATAATAATAAATAGGTGATGAAAAATGACATGGCATTAGTTCGACACTGCAATTGCACATCAGCACATATGTAATATTTTATTTTATATTTAATGACACATGTGATATTATAACTTAATCATGGTTAGGTTTTACATTATTTTCAATATTTTACATGGTTGTGTTAATATGCAAAAAAGATCAATGGCTTTTTTGCTAACAATAGGATGGTTTAATGGTTTTTTATGTGAATCACTCATAGTACATGTATCAAAATGGACTGCGTTTATGATATTTTGCATTCTCGTTCTCATCATACTTGTTAAATTAATGTGGTTATCATTCAGGTTTTCAATTAGGGACAAGCAGCACTACAAAATATCAAAGTCGAGCTAGCTAAAAGTTAACGAACGGCATCAAGAGAATAGTCGAAAAAACTCGAATCGAGTGTGAACTAAACCAAGAAAAATGTGGGTAAACAACAGTAACAAAGTTGGAACACTTAATAGTGCTTTAGTAGTTTACAAAAGTGGGATCGTTAATAAACATAACTCGGGCAGCTAATTGATTGAACTCCCGTCCTACAACAGAAGTGCAGACAAGAGTAATGGTACCACAATTGTTGAAAATCCAGAGACTTTGACAAGGAATGCGCCACTTGTTTTCGAAACAACAGCATTTGCTCCTCTTGCTGCTAAAATATTTCCCATCTCTCCTTGTCCCCAGCTGTAAATCATAGCTATAATCTGCAGTGGAAAATGACATTTGTAAGTGTCGGAGGGATCCTGTACTGTTATTTTTCCCAGACCTTTGAAATCACATGAACTCTCTATCTGATTATTTGCTTGAAAATAATCGTTGAACGCGTAGGAAATATTCCCTTCGAACGTTAGATTATTTAACGATCCTCCATACATCAATTTCGTACAATCACTACGAGAACAAGCTAAATTAAATTGCTCCATAAGCACAGCTGTGCGGTTTTGGTCTTTGATCTTTGCATCTTTATCAAAGATGCACCATCTATTCGGCATTGGAACAACTCCTTGTGCTGGTACAAGTTTGACATCTTTGCTATCCTTCATCGTTAGATCCATATGAAACTTGGGCGTTCCCTTAAAATCATAAATTCCGTAATGTCTGATGGAGGGACCACGAAATGTTATGTCTCTCATGTTCTCGTCGTTTAGATTGTAAATGTACGTATCAATTGGTACTCCACGGAGAAGTGGAGTTCCTTCGTCCTTGCTCATTTTTTTGAGAAAACCGTTGAAAAATCTTTCAGCAGTAGAAGCATTAGCATATATGTGTCCATCTGTTGGCCAACCAATTTGCGTCACAATTATCTTCATGTTGCCAAACCCATTTTTCTTGAGTGCCCACACGAACGAATCATATACAAAATCAAATATATTTGTGTACACATTTGCTCCGTCCTTTATGTTAAACGTCGAGTTATTGTCAAAGAATGCAAACTCAAGGGGAAAATTTTTCTCCACAATATGTAGATGCGGATACATGTTTATCGCGAGTGGGGCACCCGATGCATTTAAAACCTTCAGTATCCTGACCATTCGATCATTAACATCATCATTGAAATCCGCATCTGATGGTTTCTGGATATTGGGTAAAAGAATATCCGGAGCATGAGCCATGGTTGCTTTGATTTGGTTAATGGGGCTTGGTTGCTTTGGAAGAGCCTCTGATATGTAGCCAATTGCATTAACAACATCATCTTGATATAGTTTAGTGATGTTATCTACTATGGTGAATGGTTCATTTCCCACCACTATAGTCCTGCACAATAGATAACAACATTATATCAGCAACCCAACTAAACCAAATCAAACTGGCAACATTTCAACAGATAGAAGAAATTGTAGTATATCATTCAAAACCGAGATTCAAAACAAAAGTTTAACGAAAAGAATTTATGCAACTATTTATGTCGCCTTACTTGACGTTTAGATCAAGTTTGGTATATGCTTTAGTAACATTTTCAGCTACATAAGCTTGAGCTTTCCTGCTACTATTTACTAGGATCATATCAATGTTAGCCACTGTTGTTGTCATTTCCAAACCAGACCCTGTAAAAGCTCTAGCCACGGATCCCACAAAACTATGGAGCCTCACCTTCTTAATGCCATCCGACAAGATCATGTCAACAATATTCGATGGAAGCAATTTAAGTCGCGAATTTCGTGACCAATTGATGCCAACATCATTCGCAACAGCTACATTGAATATAGCAAATAGCAGAATAGAACATGTTAGCGTCAAGATCACGAGACGCGCCATTGTTTCAAGATCGCATGGACAGAAGGAAGAAAGATGCTGTCAATTTCTCGAATAAATTTGTTAATGGCCATTTATCAATCATTAATTCAACAACAGCCATTTGTTTTTCCAGACATCTATGAGCCATCCGTTCAGTTTTGTTGTATATTGGTTAATTGTAATTAACTTCTTGTTCCAATTTAGAAATGCAAATTTAGTATAGGTTTATGCTAATAATAGGCAAACTCATCCGGAAATCAACAAACATCTCTTTAATTTTTCTGAAAACCAGCGTCTTTATACGTTTTGTTAAATGTAAAAAACTAACCAACCTATGTTTTTTTTTATGTTGTGAAATTTATGTATTAGCAGTGTATCAACTCATTATATTATATATTGCACTTGAGCTATGTTTTTATTTTTCCGTCTATACAAATTACGTACGGATACCGTATTATGGGTAGACCAAACTCTCACTGTAAGTTGGGCTAATTTTTATTTTGTATTCAGATCAAATGCAGCTCACTGATGTGAAGTTTATCATTAAAATTTAAAAGATATAGAATACCGGCGCTGGAACCCAGCTCATGATCCATCCATGAGGGTAGTAGTCCACCGTCACAATGATGACCTTCTCATGACGCTGATGATTGGGACAGAGTGAGATGTTAATTTCAGTTGAGGCTCCAGCATGCAGTCACTGCCCGCTGGTCTCTGCTGCTTCCCTTTCGATTGTTGGGCCAACAAATTCAACAAGTGCCCGTGAGCATATGGCACAAAGACCCGGAGTCGTTGCTAGTCTTGTCTTGTCCTAGTTCTTTATGTATGTGAATGTACAAGTTTAGAGTTTATTAGTCGTTCGATTTTCATAATATTGCAAGTAGAAAACAGATTTACATTTAAATGTTTATAATAAATGTAAAGAGATTCAGGTGTACGTGGCATCAATACTACCTTATGTTACAGGTAAGTAGGTGGTAGAATGCAAATACGTTCTATGAACCTTTTGATTTTATACGCTATGCTTAGCGTCGTTGTCACAAAAACTAATGCAAATGTTACTGCATTGATTGTATATACAGGCTTTTGCCTCTAGTATAAAATCTATGCATATTGGTATAGCTGAAGAACAAGCAAGACACCAAATTTATCCATGTGGTTCAGACTTGTTATATTGGTCGTAGAGATGAATATTCTGTTTGGAACAACACTTTCTTCGCAAGAATTTGAGTTCATCTTCAATGACTTCCAATCCAAAAATCTGAGCCTTGAAGGTGACGCCACATTTACACCTAACGGATTGTTGAAGCTCAGCGGTGGCAGCAAACAACAATCCCATGCATTTTATCCGAACAAAGTTAACTTCAAGAAAAGTCACACCAATTCTTCAGTTTCCACCTTCTCCACCACTTTTGTTTTTGCCATAGTCTCTGAGTATCAAAAAGTGAGTAGTCAAGGCATGACCTTCTTTATTGCACCAACAAAAGTTTTTCCTTTAACTCGGCCAGAGTATTTTGGTCTAACTGATCAGACAAGTGATGGCAATGCCACAAATCATTTTTTTGCTGTGGAGCTGGATACTTCTTCCAACGAAAAATTTGATGATATTGATTCCAATCATGTTGGTATCGATATCAATAGTTTAAAGTCTAATATTTCTCGATCTGCTGGCTATTATAGTAATGGTAGTGGTGCTTTTGTGAATTTGACGCTTTATAGTAGACTTCGAATGCGAGTTTGGATAGAATATAGTGGCTCGAAGAAGCATGTTGATGTGACACTAGCTCCGGTAGATGTAAGTAAACCAACCAAGCCGCTCTTATCTTTGGACTATGATCTTGATTCTGTTATAAATAAGGAAATGTATGTGGGCTTTTCTTGTGCAACTGGAGCACGACTTGTTACATCCCATTATGTTCTAGGATGGAGCTTTATGGTGAATGGCACTGCAAGAGAACTTGATCTGTCAAAACTTCCGAAGCTGCCTCGAATTGGACCTAAGAGAAAATCAAAAGTTTTGACTATTGGGTTGCCATTGATTTTGGTGACTACGATGTTAATGACAATTTCAGGCATAGTCTACTATATAAGGAGGAAGATGAAATTTGCAGAAGTTCTTGAAGATTGGGAACTTGAATATGGTCCTCACAGATTTAAATACAAGGATTTGTATGTTGCTACTGAAGGTTTTAAGGATAAGGAATTACTTGGCAAGGGGGGTTTTGGTAAAGTCTACAAAGGTGTGTTACCCACCTCCAAAGTTGAGATTGCCGTGAAGAGAGTGTCCCATGATTCAAGACAAGGAATCAGAGAATTTGTCGCAGAAATTGTCAGTATTGGAAGGCTTAGGCATCGAAACATAGTTCCTCTCTTGGGTTACTGTCGGCGCCGAAGTGAATTGCTTTTGGTTTATGATTACATGCCTAATGGAAGTTTGGATAAGGCCCTACATGACCAACCAAAATTTAGACTCAATTGGAGCCAGAGATTTCAAATTGTCAAAGGAGTGGCAGCAGGGCTTAGCTACCTACATCAAGGTTGGGAGCAAGTGGTAATTCATAGGGATGTGAAGGCTAGTAATGTTTTGCTAGATAATGAATTAAATGGAAGATTAGGAGACTTTGGTCTTGCAAGATTATATGATCACGGTACAGATCCTCAAACAACTCGAGTTGTCGGAACCATTGGCTACTTGGCCCCTGAACATAATAGAACTGGCAAGGCCACAACTAGTACTGATGTGTACTCTTTCGGGGCATTTTTGCTTGAGGTTGCTTGTGGTAAAAGGCCGATATATGTTCAACAAGGGGCTGAAGATATTATTTTGGCTGATTGGGTGTGTTCATGTTGGAATCATAATGACATTGCTGCTTCAGTTGATCCGAATTTAGGAGCTCATTATGTGAAGGAAGAAGTAGAGTTGGTTTTAAAGCTTGGCTTGTTGTGCTGTAACTCAGAGCCTTTAGCTAGGCCCAGAATGGAACAAGTTGTGCAATACTTGGAAGGTTATGCGCCTCTGCCGGAATTATCATCCATTGTCATATCTTCAGTTGGCTTAGCTTTTGCACACGATCAGAATGCATTTTCAAATATTGCCATGTCAAATTATTCATCATCTTCTGTGGAAAGGCCTTATTCTCAACCACCTTCGGTGGTTGCTGATTCATTTCTTTCTGGTGGTAGATAATTGCAAGTTGTGTAATGTTGTATTTGTTTAGTTACTCTATTATATATGAACGCATACATGGTATGTAAAGTTTTCGTTTTTACTTCTCTGGTTTTGTATGTATTGACAAGATATGTGAGTTAGTCAATTAGTGACTAATATTACAGGGAAAGGTTCCACTGTTTACATGATTGTTAAATAGTAATGTCAGAATGATACAACTGACAGCTTAAGAGTTGGGTCAAGTTCATGTTACAAACTTTCTTCTACTTGTAACATTTGATTTCATATGTAACACAGTACGAGCCAAATCCTGCTTACCTTCTCTATTTAATCCAAAATTAACTGTTCGAAAATTAACTGTACTGGGAACCATCCCACCGGCCACCATTTCAGAAAGAAGTTGCAGAGCTTCTTCAGACTTGCCAACTTTACATAGACAAGTCATGAACATTGAATAAGTATGGAAATCAGGCTGTGGTCCCTTCAGTTTCATCCGAAGAAAGACACTTCGAGCCTCGACAATCTTTCCCGCGGTCATATAGCCACGTATTAACGCCGAGTAAGTAACAACACTAGGCTCACACCCTTCCTCATTCATTTTTTGAACCACTTGAAGAGCTCTCTCTATCTGTTCCTCCCTGAAGAAGTAGACAATTAAAGAGGTGTAAACATGAACGGTAGGATGAATCCCAATCTGCTTCATGGATTCTATCTTAGACAGTACATCTTCTAGTCGTCCCTTCCGTAGCAGACCATGAACAAGGCTGCCATAGGTATATTGGTATAAGGTATGATGTTCTCGACCAACCTCATCCACCATTGTCAAAGCCTCTTCTAGTCTTCCAGCTCGAGAAAGAGCCCGAACGTAAAAGGAAAAAGCTAGTGGAACTGTGAAACCAAGCTTACAGAGAGATTTGACACATTTTCTGGCATCCTGCAAATGACCGGCTTCACATATACAGCGAAGATAAACTTCAACTAATTCCTTATCAGGAACATGTCCTGCTCTGAGCATCTCTTTGAATATGTAAATGGCCTCGTCCACCTTCCAGCCTTTTGTCCTACAAAGAGAGATTATCAATATTTTGTAGGTATTACTAGTTGGACTGATGCCACTAGCTTTCATCTCTTTCAAATTCCTCAAAGCAATATCTGTCAGACCTATTCGACCATATTGCATTATCATAATTGTCCAAGTATCATGTGTTATTAAGAATCCCTTCCTTCTCATTTCATCAGCAAGGAATCTCATGTGTTTGAAGTCCTTTGCACGGCCAGATACTTTGATGGCCATATTGTAGGTCTCTGTAGTGTGATTGTAACCAGGTTGGTTTCCAACCCATGAGAAAAAACGTAGTGTTGCACCGCTATAAAGGCTGCAGTTTCGCAAAATCTTTACAACTAATTCTGGTGTAAATGGTGTATTGAATGTCTCTAGATCTTCCTGTTTCAAGGACCAATCTTTTGAGGAAGATAATATTTGACAAATTTCTTGCAGACTGTGATCACTACAGAAACTTGGAAGTGGCTCCAAGACCTGCGAAACCAAAGTCTTTTGCTCTACTTGGCTGGAGTTCATCGCGTCGTTAAGTTGCACTCTGCTCGACATATCCGTAGTATATTCCTCACCTTCTTTAAGGTAGAATGTGCTACTTATTTGCATTTGTTTTACTTTTTCAACCTTATCCATTTCTCTTCTCTTCTCCAAATAAGTAAGTATCCCCTTGTATGTATTGTCTCCTATAAATAACTTTTTAGTTTTCATCTCCTTCAAAACCTTGATGATCTCATCCGTCATTCCAACTTTACGTAGCTCATTAATATACATGGAATAGAATTTAGGAGTAACCATCATCCCTTTCTCCTCCATACTCTTGAATACATTCCATGCTTCAGTGATGAGCTTTTGTCGAACAAGACCTGCAACCATTGACATCACTGCCAAACAGTCCAACTCAAGACCTCTTTCCAGCATTTCAATGTATAGTTCAGAAGCCTTCTGAAAGTCATTTAAACTAAACAGGTGTTGTATCAGATTAGTACAAGTCTTGATGGTAGGTGAATATCCAGAATTCTTCATGATATTAAAAACTTCCAAAGCTTTAGACACATCATTTCTCCTCAAGTATGCGTGGATGATAATTTCATGTATCCTCTCAGTAACGACATCCTTTTTCTTCATTATGTCAACAATTTCAAGAGCATCAGTAATTCTGTCAGCTGTAAACAATCCTTGCAACAAGATCTCAAAAATTTCTGCGCCAAGTGCCACGTCTCTATTCTTTAGCTCACGAATATATTCTAAAGCTTCTCTGATTTTCCCAGACATGCAAAAACCCTTGAGCACAATAGTACAGGCATGGCTTTCCGGAATCTGACAAACCCTCATCATGTCATCTATAACCAAGTCAACATCCGCTCTACCTCCAGTCCGTGCTACACACTTCAACAATAACTTAAACAAACCAATATCTGCTTCAATACCCTTATGTGTCATTCCCTTGTAGAATTCCATAGCAATATCAGCTTTTCCAGCATTACAAAGTGCACGCAACATCAGTTTGTAAGCAACCAAATCAGGCTCAATACCAGATACCCTCATCTTCTCATACATCAACAAGGCTTTTCCAACCATCTTCGCCTTTCCATAATGAGTAATGAGAATAGTCCAAGTCCTAATATCCATTTCACAATAACTCTTCTCCATCTCTTCGACTAACTCTTCAAACAACCCAAACTCTTTCGATACCCCAGCAATATTCATCATCGTATTGTACGTTTCAGTCGTATGATTAAACCCATTTTTCAATTTCACCCAGTTAAAAAACCTAAAAGCCAACCGCGGTACCCTTGAACACCTCTTCAACACTCTCTCAACTATCTCTTCATCAAACATCAAACCTTCTTTTTCTAACCGCTCCTCCATCAAAACAACATCGTTTTCACCCATAACAATCTCCGTAACCTTTTGTACCAAGAAACTGACTTCACTTCCACTCAAATTTCCAACCCGGGCATCTACGGAAACTCTCACATTCTCAATTCCCATCCCACTCTCATTGGCATTATCCCAAACACCTGTTGTGCAAGATTCTTCCTTAGGAACAATCTTTTCAACACGGGTGTCTATATCAAACAACCTAAACCCAGGTTCATTTTTGGTCAAATTAATAGTTCCTGCACCTACAATGTCAATAATTTCATCAAAAAGTAAGGAGAGGTCATTGGGTTCGTTTTCTTTGCTGGCCTCTTTAGTTTTAGTAGAGTGTGTTGAATGACACAAATGCTGAGATTTTGAGACTTGAAACAACACAAGATTGTTGTTGGAGCTTAAACATAGAGATGGGAGTTTGAACAAACGCTTCATTCTTTCCAAACCCGCCATTGTAAGTCATACAAGATTCAGTTTTGAACTATGATTCCACCACTCCTGTAATTTAAATGTGTTTCCTTGGAGTATTTTTTTTTTACCCGAATATAAATTTTTTGTTCTTTTAAATGTTTGTACAAGTGAGGAAGCAGACTTGGAACATTTAACATTTTGGTTCTTAGGTGAGACTAGCTTATAACCCTTTTGATAGGTTATAAAATTTATTTAACATTATAATTATATTTTTATATAATTATTATTTTTAATAATTTTTTAATTTTAATTTAATATAAATTTATATAATGATATGCATGGTTTAAAATTTTTTTTGTAAAATTCTAAATTAAAAATGTTGTTGACGGGTTCGAACTTTAAATTTTTAGTAAATTAATTTAATCATATAATATATCTTATTATTAGATCTAACGATTCTTATTTATTACTAAAAATAATGGTTTGAATATATAGTGAGATATTTTTGGGTGTATATTAGTGATCGCAAGATTAATTTTAAATTAAAAAGTAACGTGTTTTAATTACAAAAATTACTACTAAAAATAATTATGGAAAGATATGGTGTGATATTTTGGATATATATTAATTATTGTAATATTAGTTTTAAATTAAATGGTAAAGTGTTTTAATTAGAAGTAAAATCTTTAGAAAAAATAGGTAATTATTTCAGTTAGATAGGATTCAAAATTCCTTGTCCTTTTATGTAAGTTAACTATATGCACACAAAAAATGATTATCTAACTATTGTACAGAATCAATGGATTCTCTTCCCTTTCTCTCTAGGCTAGAACCCTAGTCTTTTATCACCGCCGCCCCAAATTCTAAACCATTATCCATCATCACCAACTAATTTACCCACGAATCCATCTTCTCCTTATTTACCTCTCACCTTTATATCAAATTTCTTATATATTTATTCTAGTTTGATCCTTGCTCTAATTAGTTAAGGATATAGCACGAAGATGACCCAAAACGGATTCATGAGACAAGATAGCGGGGACAAGGAAGCAGGAACAGACAAGCAAGATTGGTACTATGTCGGCAAGGATCTAAGAGGAAGAAGAAGAATCAGTCCTATTATGGCACCAAACAGAGGAGGAGCTGAAGGATGGAGAGAAAGGAGCCAACATGAAGACATTGGAATAGCCTCATATGCTGAGGTGCTCAGGGCAAATACAAACAAAGTTGAGAGTCAAAAAGAGAGAGAAAGGATTATAACGGTCTTCGTGACGAATCTGCCTCAAGATGTCCTAGCGAAGGAGGTGTGGCAATACTTTGGTCACAGAGTTAATATACTAGACATAATCCTCCCGAAAAGAAGAGATCGTAACGGAAACAGATTTGGTTTCATCCAAGTCAACAACTCTAAGTCATCAGAATTCCTAATACGGGAATTCAATGCTAGTGTGTTTCAAGGCCATCGTATACATCTCAAGATCACATTGAACAAAAAAGATAAAATGTCAGTAAGAAAGACCCAATCCCACTTTGCTAAAGTTGAAGGCCAAAACAATAGGAAGGAGAGTAATATGGAGGAAAGGTCCACATATAGAGATCATAGGGATGAACATAAGGAACAGGCTGAGATATTGGTAGACCAACCAAAGTTCAAGCAAGTTACACTGAAGATAGATGGAAAATCCATTGAGGAACAAAGGAGAGGCCTAATAGGTATCACAGAGACTGAACAGTGGCCAGATATACTAGAGGAAAAAATAAGGCTGGCAGGCTACTGCGGAATGGAGGTAAGGGGCATTACATACCAGAAATTCCTTATCCTATTTCCTTCTCAAGAAGAGAAAAACAACTTAGGATCCAAGTTTCTAAAGGAATGGTTTAAGGAAATCAAACACTGGAACCACTTAGACCTTGTTCAACCTAGACTGGCATGGTTACACTGCGATGGCCTTCCTTTATCAGTCTGGAATGAAAGCAACTTGAAGTTACTCACGGAAGACTGGGGCAAGCTGGTATCAAGTAGTCACGTTCCTTTAATTTGCAACATGTATCAAAAAAAGATGATTTGTATTGCCACTCAAAAAGTCTCACAAATAGATGAAACAGTGAAAGCAGTGATTAACAACGTGGGCTATTGGGTAAGAATCAAGGAGGTGTTGTCGCTAGTTGACAGTGGGAAATCAACCGTCAAACCTATCACCAAAGAAAGATATGACGATGGTGATTCATCACCATATTCACAATCAGAAGAAGAGACTCATTCGGAGATAGGAAACCAATCCCCATCAGAAGTTCATGAGATAGATTCAAATCCCATCATTAATAACCAAGAAGCTCAACAGGACAATGACCAAATGTGCAATGGCTTAACTGTAGATTCCACTAGACAAGATGGGGGTAAAGGAATCAGAACAAAAGAGCTACGAGAATTGTGGCATTGGAGAGAAGGAGAAGCCGAGAAAGATGTAAGCTCAGACAAATCCACAGGACAAGATGATCAAAGTATGGATGAATCAAAGGATGATAAACCCTACACGTTGGCAATACACAACACAAACAAAGAGGAAGATGATAGGCTAGTAGGAAATATCCAAGGCAGTATTCATAACCTGAAATTAGGAAGAAGCAGAGGGAGGCCAAGAAAGGTGGCAAGAATCAATAATTTTTTTTGATTTTGTCATCAAAAATAACAAAAGGAAAGTCAAGAAAAAGAAAGAACCAGGAACTAGAAAGACAAATGGGGAGATTCGGTCACCAAGTATGGAGGTTGATATCAGGAGTAGGAAGGGCCATAAGATCACAAAGATTCAGTTAAATCAAACTTTGAGCAACCAAGTGGGCACAGATCTGGTGGAACATATCTATGAAACTAGTCACCTAATGGGCCTAACAGAGGGCCAGGAGAAGGAAGCAACAATTCAAAAGCTAAGGTGTGCACTAGGTGGGTATCAACAATTCAGTAGCTCCCAAGATGAGTTACATTGAGCAATTTCCACTGCTAACATGGAACATCAGGGGTATAAACAACAAAATTGCAAGGAAAAATCTGAGAAAGTTAATCAGGAAATTAGAGCCATGGGTGATATTGGTACAAGAAACGAAGTGCGAGAGTGTCTCAGATACCATGAAATATTCCATATGGGATGGCTCTCATGACTGGCTAATATCACCTTCAAACGGCCAGTCAGGAGGGTTACTCACATCATGGGATACGAACAAGCTCACATTAAAAAATTCAAGAGTAACCAAAAACCAGATCTGGGCACGTTGGGAGGTGAAGGTAGGCCCAAATGATTCAGCTGGTTTTCTAAATTGCATCAATGTGTATGGTCCGCAAAATAGCTCAGGCAAGAAAAATCTCTGGGAAGAATTAGGTGATCTCACTTTAGCCTACGCACATGAACCTCTATGTCTGGCTGGTGACTTCAATTGTACCAAGGACGATTCCGAAACAAGGAATTGTACATTTAGACGAAGAGACTGTGTGCTTTTCTCTCTTTTCCTGGAATCAAACAATTTGTGGGACATGAGTATTCAAAATCAGGAGTTTACATGGTTCTCTTCCTCTGGGAAAAATAGTAGATTGGATAGAATCATTCTAAACTCGTCTTGGCCAAATGCTTTAGACTGGAGGATTATAGGGCTTCCGAGGATGTCCTCTGACCACTCACCACTCTTCATAAACCACTCAAAAACTGACTGGGGTCCCAAACCAGTAAAAATCTTTGATACATGGATCACGGACGTACATTGCAAGGAATTGGTACAGAAGGAACTTGAACATTTGCAGAGCTCCAACTTGTCAATTCATAAGAAATTAAAGGCAGTGAGAGGAGTGTTCCAAAAGTGGAACACAGAAATAAATGGGAAACATAGTAGGCACATTAGTAGCCTGGAAGATAGTCTCTTAAAAGCTGATGCACTGGGGGACTTTGAGTTGGCAAACAGCATACAAAGCAAGTTGAAGGGTCTCTACAAAGAACAAGAATCGGTGTTAAGACAAAAATCAAGAACCCAATGGATAAAACAGGGAGATGCAAACTCCAAGTTCTATCATGCAGCCATCAAGGTGCACAGATGGAGGAACAATATACAAGGAATCCAATCAAATGGCCTCTGGCATACCAATCCCAGTGTGATCAAAGATCTATTTGTAAGTCATTTCGAGGAAAGGTTCAAAAAACAAGCACACACACATTGCTTTCAAATCGATGCACTAAGGGTTAAAACAATCTCAAATTCGGAGTCACAAAGACTGGTATCCCTCTTTTCAGACACTGAGATACTAGAAGCCTTGAATGATATACATCCAAACAAAGCACCGGGACCAGATGGTTTTAATGCGTTCTATGTAAAACATTTTTGGGGATATCTAAGGGAGGATATAATCAACTTCATAAGAGTCTTTCAAGAGGAACTCACGCTACCTCCAGGCATCAACTCGTCGTTCATAACTCTAATTCCGAAGGTCCAAAACCCTCTTCAGGTTCATGATTTTCGGCCGATTAGTTTGATCAATACCACAATGAAAATACTACTCAAGCTGCTAGCAAACAGGTTGAAGCCAGTGATGCCATCAATAATCTCAAGTTCTCAATTTGCTTTCATCAAAGACAGAAGTATATCTGAATGCATCTTAATAGCAGGGGAAGTGATTCATAGTGTTCAGAATAACCTTGTAGAAGGCATAGTTCTCAAGGTGGACTTTGAAAAAGCCTTTGACTCAATTGGATAGGACTTTCTGCAATCATGCCTTCTCAAGCAGGGTTTCCACTCAAAATGGAGAAGTTGGATTAATGGAATCATTTCAACGGTGAAAACTTCAGTACTTATTAATGGAAGCCCTTCGAAAGAGTTTGAAATGGGTAGAGGTTTGCGCCAGGGAGACCCCTTATCACCACTACTGTTCATACAAGTAACGGAAATATTACACACCCTCGTGGAAAAAGCAAAAGACCTTGGTCTATTAAAAGGAGTTCACCTAGCCCCTAATGTCAGCGTCTCCCATCTCCAGTTCGCAGATGATACCATCTTTTTCTTACAGAATTCGGACCAGTCAATTATGGGAATTCGAGATGTACTTCTAATCTTCCAACTAATCTCAGGGCTCAAAGTGAACTTTGATAAAAGCTTCATATATTCGTCAAAGAAAGATAGTGGCTTGGCAACTCGCTGGGGTCAGATATTAGGATGTAAACTGGGAAATTTCCCATTCGATTATTTGGGTGCATCCCTGGGTTCTTCCACAAAAAAGTTAAGTTTCTGGCGTCCTCTCACAAAAAAAGTTAAAACCAGATTCGCAGCGTGGAGGGGCTCCTCACTATCGAAAGCTGGGAGACTTGTACTCATTCAAGCGGTACTGAGCACAATTCCGTCGTATTGGCTAAGTATCTTCAAGCTACCGGTAGGAATACAAAAGGAATTAGAAAAACTGCAGAGGCGTTTTTTCTGGGGAGAAATCGGAAATCAAGCAGATATTAGGAAACTCCACTCAGTTCGTTGGGAAGTAATATGCAGACCAAAGAACAGGGGAGGTTTGGGGGTACAGGTGATGGCTTGGAAGAACGCTTCTCTCTTGGCAAAATGGTGGTGGAAAGCGAAAACGGAAAAATCCAAATTATGGCACCAAATACTGGTAACTAAGTACGGTGAAAAATTTCTGTCAAATCCAAGAGCCAAGAAAAATCTTATATCTCCAATTGCCCAAAGCATTACCTCTGTTAAAAACCATGTGGGATTATCGCTGTTTCGATCGGAGGATTTTCAATGGAAGGTGGGAAGAGGGGATAACATAAGTTTCTGGATGGATCACTGGACAACACAAACAGCACTAGCAACTTCGTACGCAAGATTGTATAATCTATTCAATGACAAAGCAATAACTGTCAAGAGAATGGCTCAAGAATGGGAGGCAGTAAAACTGGGAGGTACTAATTACTGGAGAAGAAATCTGAGAGGGGGGAATTAGAAAGCTTAGAGGAGTTGGCAATGTACTTGCAATGTTTAGTCCTCCGCGACCAAAGAGATGTAGTCACCTGGAAAGCAAATAACTCATCCTATACTGCGGCCCAAGGTTACAATTTATTAAATACAGGTGGCTCGAAAGATCATGTTTGGAATATTCTATGGAAAATTAATTCACCGGCAAAGGTAAGGCTTTTTATGTGGCAGGCAATACATGACTCTATCCCTACTGCAAGTTTCCTATTTACAAGAGGGTTCCAAGCCAGTGCTTGGTGTGCATGGTGCAATAAGGAGGTTGAAAACACGGTACACCTTTTATGGGAGTGCTCGCTGGCAAGAAAATGTTGGTCCTTTTTTCATGAATGGCGGGAATTAAATCAGAATTTACCAACTAATCTAACTCAGGCAATTACTTTAATTGCAAAGTACTCAGGAGCCCAGGGTATGTTAACATGTATGTCAGCTATTGTGTGGACAATTTGGCTAGCGAGGAATAATAGAATTTTCTCTGGGGAATTAACCGATGATAGTACTCTTGTTAAGTTGATTAAAGCACGGGCCTGGCATTGGAGTTCTGCAAATGAGTTAACAACAGTCAAATGGGCCGATCTCTGGTGTATAAATCCTAGGCAAGCATATAAGAGTAGCAGAATTGATGGTCTACAATCTATTCTCTCCAGGTGGTTTAGGGTGTATGATTTTATAGGTTGTATCGATGGGGCCTGGAAGCAAGATCAGGACGGAAATATCAAAGCGGGAATAGGAGGTTTCATCCTAGATAGAAAAGCACAGGTGACATTCATTTTTTCGGGCCCATGCACTTCTTCAAATCCTTTTCAAACAGAAAAATCAGCATTGGAATTTATGATCAATAGTATAATTCAAAAGGGCCTGAAGGATATTTCCCTGCTAATAGCATCGGACTCCTCTCAACTAGTTAATTCTTGCCGCCTTAATACATCATCTTTATTGGAAATTTCCACTCTAGTGCAATCCATTCGAGTGCTTCCAAACCTCAAGGTGGCCCATTTGAATAGAAGGTTCAATTCTGAGGCAGACAGATTAGCTAAAGAAGGTATGCTCCGTAGTGCAATCATAGCAGGATGGGTATAAGTCTTGAATTCTGGAATGTCTTGGTAGCTGCTGGGTTCAGATTACAGGCTCTAATGATATTTAATTTTGTCTCTCATGCGGAAGAGCTTGAGTTTGAAGGTGGTGCTCCAATACAAAAGGGATAGTGCTTGCTAGCATTACTGGTCGTCGTGGTTTTCTTCTAAGACTACCAGTAAACTTAGTTTGTCATGAAAGCTCAGTTGTCCAAAGTTTTGTAGCTGGTGTAGCCTAGCATGGAATAGCATGGAATAGTATTAATGTACCAGGATTGCAGTAGCTTCCTTTTGCTTGCTTATTGCAAGTTCATCTGTAGTATTTTAATCGCATTCTCCCTCTGCCGGAGAATAATCCTATTGTATTATTTCCAAATCAATACAATATTTGGCTTATAAAAAAAAAATGAGTTGTTGGAGCAGAAAAAAGAGTCCAAGTAGAAGCTCAATTTGGATGAAAGAATTTTAATCGGAATATAATTACGTTAACATTAGTAATTAGCTTTTTGAGTTGTTTTTGTAATTTAATTATTTATTTTAATAATTAGGATAACCAAACCGAAAATCAAAACTTTCAATGTTTCGGCTTTAATATAATAGTATAGATAGATATATAGATATAATAAATATATAAAGGATATAATTAAATTATTTTGTTAAATGTGATAGTTTTGATTACAGGGCTTGGATGGGCTGCGAATTGGAGTTGGATGGATTGTTTGTAGATTAATATTTTTATGGATCAGACCCAACTTTTAACCCATTCTATCAAACCGTGTATTGAATTGATGAAGATGGTGTAAATTAGGTTTAGAAGAATAGAGTTCCATGCACAGTGTTCATGAAGGCAACGGAGGTTTTAAGTTTAGCTGTATTAGTAATGGTGTAAATATAAAATACTATTGTGTCTTTAGAACTATAGCCAATAACAGATTAAAATTGATTTATTTTGTATTTAAAATTAATTAAAAATTAAATTAACCAAACCGAAAACCAAAATAAATAGGATAACCAAACCGAAAACCAAAACTTTCAATGTTTCGGCTTTAATATAATAGTATAGATTTGAGGATAGAGAAGAAAAAAATTGTGCTCCAAGAGATTCTTAGTCACTCCTAAATTTACTAAAAATGTAATCTCTCCTCAATTGTAAGAGTTCCTATCCACTCCTAATTAATATTTTATACTAAATTCATAAGATACATTATCTCTCTTACCACTTTTCTTTTGTCTTTTTATGAATTCCACTTACTTTTAATAATATAAAATTAAACAAGGAGTGAGTATAAAAAGTATTGTTAGAGATGAATGTACATTAAGTTACTAAGAGCCAATATTTATATTATATTTAAGAGTAAGTTAAGAGACTCTTGGAGATGCTCTAAGCATAAAATTACTTCAAACGCTTTAGAGCAACTCCAAGAGGTTCTTAGCATACTCCTCAATTTTTTTTATTAATTTGATTCTTAACTATTTAGTAGGTAAAATTGTACATAGTCTCCAACAAGCCTCGTCAGTTGACATTTCTATCTATTTTTATTGTATTGTTTATTGCCAACATCTTGAAAATAAGTGATGTATACTAATAAAAAATGGAGTAGGGAAAGGAGAGAGAACCTTAAGTTTGAGGAGCTCTTAATAGTTCTTAAGTTTTTGAAGAAGTACTAGGAGCCTCTTGGAGGTAATTTTTGTGATGCTCTTCAAAAAATGACCAAAGTGCCTCATTTAAGAGGCTCTTGGAGATGCTCTAAGAACCACTTCTTTTTCACCGGTAAAGCATCTCGAATACTACGTATTAGGAAAATTAGCACTTCTTTAACACGGTTAGAACATCTCCAATATTATTAGATAAATTAGTTAGGTAAAATAATATATATATATATATATATTTATATATATAATAATAATTAGTTATATTACTATAAATAATGAAAAATTACTTTTGCTCCAATGCTATTAGCTATATTTGTTAGCTATATTTCAAAAACAATATCTTACTATTATAATTATTGGAGGAAAATGAGTTGAATATGCAATAAGTGTATAATATTAATATAAAGTTGGAGGGAGATGAGGTGGACATTTAAAGTTAATAGTAGTGGATCAACAAATATAAAAGGCCAAGTGAGGTTATTTGAAATTTTTATTGCTAACAAAATATGGTTGGAGAAGGCAATTATGTATATGGCATAATTATATGAAGTGTTAACTAGGATTTAACTAAGAGGTTGGTATAGGTTAGAGATGCTCTTAGGTGTACTTATAAGTAATTTTTTTTTTTAATTTTTAATTTTGTATAAAAATAAAGGATTTATATTTTAATATAAAACAAAAAATTGAAAAATATTATTTACAAGTATCTTAACTATGCACATTGAATAAAATTGGTTTTAATAAGACATTATTGCACAAAAAGACACAAAAAACAAACAGGACTTTTAAAACCCTAGCCAAACAGACTTTTACTTTGATTTGAATTAAAATCCAATTTGGTAATATATAAAAACTTCTAATTAAATTTAAATTTGAAACACAATATGCGAGTCAAATTTAAATCAAGTGATTGATATGAAGGAATTTACGAATGAGCGGAAGCGCAAATAACAATTATTTCCGTAAAAACCATATATCGCACATATAGAAAATCATGTAAAAATGAAATACGAGGGATTCGTAACCATACCTTGAAATCGAAGCTTTACAAAAATGGTGTTTTAGCAGTTGCTCCTCAGAGTGTGAAGCACTCTACCGGTATCCACCAAGATTAATTCTTCGACGAAACTTTTATAAAACCGAGCTTTTATAAAAATGGAACTTCTTCTTTTGAGAGAGAGAGAGAGAAAGGAAGAAGATGAAGGCTACTAGGTTTTTCACAAAAACCAAAAGTGTGTCATACTCTTCTCATCTCATTCTATTTATAGGGCACAAGTAGGTTTTTAACATAATTAATATATCATTATATATTAATATATAAATCCTACACTTTACCTTATAAAATGTTAAATAATAATTAAAACAATTTTAATCATTATTAAAACAACTTGCTCTCTCAAAATACCTTCATCAATAAATTAATCTTTTTATGGTGTGACCCTGTAGGTTCAATATTAAGCCGGTAGTAGAAATAAATAATAATAAACCTTTTATTTATTATTTATATGAATTCTAAAATTCATTAAATATAATTAACTGATTAATTATATTTATTCTACATCGTGAGTGATGCTTCTCAACATATCGCGACTATCCGGATAATATGAATTCACTGCTTAGAATACCAAGAACCTGTCAGTGACTAGTTACCGTACAATCAATTCCTTCTACCCTACAATATCTCGATTAAATACAAGGCATGGATCTCGTGTCAGGCCTATCAAATTTAATCATATGATTTCTTATTCATAACGCAAAGTTCATATTAATGCAAATTAGAAACTCCTTTCTAATTTCATACACTCTGGCCAGAGATTCCAGAACTCGCATACTAAGAATAACATAGGATATTCACTTCCTTACTGGAAGGGGTAGATTCTTTATTGATCGTTAACTATCCCCATACATAAATCCCTGTACCCAGAATAGACCTAATGTATGTCCTTGAGACTAAGGACTAAACCAAAGCACAGTTCATTATATATAAGATAACTTTAACGATCTCAAGTCTAAGGACACTTGTACAACTATCACTCAGTGAATAACTATTGACACGTGAGTAAACTCCATTAGTTGTCCAACTTATCGAGTCATGTTCAGTGAACTTATTCCCTAATAAGCACCTACATACTAGCTATAGTGTCACCACACAAATGCCTATGAGAACAGACATCCTCCTGACGGGAGCAAGCATAATATGTACCGATCTTTGCGGATTCACTAACTTCCGATTAGTTATCCTATGATCAGGAACTGTTTAAGTCTAGAGTTATCATCTTCTAGATCTCACTATTATAATCTCATTATAATTATAGAAGCTTTACTCTAAACTATGGAACATCTTATTTAAAACACTTTAAACAGATAATGCCCGTAATAAAATCAAAACAAGTCTTTTATTATTATTAATGAAATCAAACAAGAATACATGAAAGTTCTTCCTAACTCATCATACATGATTGGATTTAGGACAAACACTTTCATGATATGTATAATTTAATCTTTTTTTTTTTTGAGGAAAACATATCAACTCATTAAAACAAATCAATTTATTACACAGACTTGGGGAAAGAAGTCCAAATTTCACGACATACACATGAATCTTGTCTTGCCAAAATTTTGAATTAAGATTTGCAAACAAAAATTGTATTTTAGATTAGGTTACTAATGTAATTATTACAAATTAGCATGATAGTTCGTGCAAAGCACGGGTACCATTTAAATTCGTTTAATTTAATTGTTTTGATTATTTAGATAGATGATCGTAATTTTTGAAATTTCATACATAAAAAGTGTGATACAATTAACAAGATATTTTAAAAAATATTACTAAGATCAAAAAAATACTTAATTTTTCAAATATTAAAAGTATGTTACATTTTTTAAATATTATACATGAAGATTAAATTCATATATGATCGTAACAATTTCAATCAATTTCATACCTGTACTTTTCAAGTACAGGCTAGTATTTCTTCATAGTTTGTAAGAATGTCCTTTCCTGTAATTTATCCATAATTTCAATCAATTTCATACCTGTACTTTTCAAGTGTTATCTTTATGTATGTTAGGCTTGTTATCAGACATGAAATTGTGACTAAGTGTGACACCCCCAGATCCGGGGTCAGGAATCCGGGCCGTCACGGTCCAATTTCCATTCAATATCAATATCTCTTGAGTTTTTTTTTTTTTTTTTTTTTAATATAATAATTAAGCAATTGACCCCACACTAATACACACACACCAGTCATATGCTCAGAGAACAATATCCATTAATGATAGCAGTTAAAGATAAACTATTATTACAATCCCAGAATACCATCTATTACACCCATATATAAGTATATACTACCTTGAGAACAAGTGTCGATACTTTCTCATAAGGTAGACTTCCCCTTTACCCTCTTCCGAGTTGTACTGCGACGTTTCGGCACCTGATCTAGCTGTTATATAAATAAATAGCAAGAGTGAGCTATAATAGCTCAGCAAGATAAATTTTGTAAACTAGCTTCAAAGAAAAATATATATATATATATTAATAAACAGAAAACCCATCATAATCCTTAAGAAAAGAATTAATTCTTACTTATTAAATACACCATCCATTTTTCTTTATAAGAAAAGAAATATAGAACAATATAATATCAATTTTTCTTCATCTGTAACCATAATTCTATCATCTCATATCATTATTCTGTTTCAGTATAGAATCTGAAAACCATTGTCTACACTTTCTTTTCGAAAACATTGGGGATATCTGCTGTCGCCTGATACGTTAGGACGATGATCAGTCGCCTAATCGTACCTGCTCTCTGTTTACTACCGGTAGAAGGAATGAAGGCCACCTGCTAACATCATCCCTGGAGGAAGGCCACCTGCTAACATCCTCCCTTGGCATCTTCGTGCCGTAATAAAAATAATAAATGCTGGACTGTGTCGCACACAGACCTGACACAGCCGCTTACGCAATTCTGTTGCAATCCCCCTTTTTATAAAATCATTATTTCCTTTTTTTTAAAAAAAATCATTCCACATTTCCATTTTCTCGCTTTCAAATAATAATAATGCTGGACTGTGTCGCACACAGACCTGACACAGCCACTTACGCAAATCTGTTGCAATTCCCCTTTTTATCACATCATTATTCCCTTTTTAAAATATCATACCACATATCATTCACTCATATCATTTCCATTTATCATCACCTTTTAAAAAAAATATATATGTCATAATACTTTGATTATGACTCAGACATCTCCTCTGTATTCAATAAAATCAAATACGCTCTTATATACATAAAATATTCCATCTCTTTCAAAAGTATTAAATAATCGTCAAATAATATTTATTAAATCACAATTATTTAAAAAGAATATTTTTAACATAATATTATAAACATATAACTCTAGATAACAACTGATACCATTCTTTCATATCCCTTTAAAACATAAATTATATTCGCTCTATCAATATTCGCATCCATATCCATAATCCATATTCAAAAATCTCAGCAAACAGGGAATATATCCCTAACCATATCATCATATAAGATTCATATATTATCCACCAAAACCATTTTTCTTTGAACATAAACAGTTTATCAAAATAAGGATAAAAGAATTCTTGCTCCCTTTAATCCATATCCATACTCATATTCATATACATCTCCCTTAAATTTCCAAAATCAGGAAAACAAATCTTTAACAATATTGTAATGATAGAATCACATATATATTCCATGAAATCATTTTCCTTTGAACATAAATAATTTTTCAAAGTAAAGATAGAAGGAATCTTGCCTGGATCCCTAAAGCGAGTAGGTATGATCCTGTGTTCGTCTCCCGTCTCTATAGAAACGAAAGGATCACCGTTAGTATATATCCCACTTAAACACTTAATCCTTATATAATAACACCCTTGACACCTAATATATGTTTAACATAGCCTTTATGTACCAAAATTTCCAAGAACTTAACCACTTTTAAACTCGATCAAAGTTTCAACGATTTACACCATTTTCTTAACAACTCTTGACTTTAAAAATTCTCATAAATAATAAATTTCGAATTTTGACTTAGGGTCAGTTGGTAATGTCTCTCTAACCACCCTACTACAATATCCCAAAATTTCTTAATATTTAAAAATGTCTAAGTAGGTCGATCATAGCCTCAAAGTTAACACAATTACATTTTCTCGGTTCTCGAACGTCTTTTACTAAAACTGACTTTTCTCCTAAACCGTTCATCAGATTTTAACGTACTTTATATCAAAACGATCTATGAACTAAGCTCTATCATTTCATGGTCAATTGGTAACCTAGGCAGTAGGGTACCGTACGGATACAGGAGTCACAAAACAGGGCAGATTTCTTCCTAACGAAAATCGGGCATTATAACGGCTATAATTTCATACTTTCCATAAATCCAACTCCTCCAAATCAATTGTCAAAAACAATAATCATCACCTACACCATGTGGTCTTCATTACCAGCCATGGTTACAATCCCCAAACACTTCCATATTTAACTCAAATCACTTATAAACACATATATCATCATGAATCATCACTTATCATAACTTTAATCAATAAACTTTCTATAATCCATCATCAACTCAAAGTAATACTAAGGGTTCTTGAGCTTTATACCTTCTTTGTAGAGTGAACAACACTTAATAAGCCTTGAATAGTCCTTAAACAACCTTAAAGTAGCTTGGATCAACTAAAGAAATCATAAAACCAAAAGTTAGTTCTTGAAGGTTACTATTCAGCCATCACTTTGTAAAAACCATAGAAAATCGAAAAATAAGAGTTTGGCTCTCAAATTTTTACCACATCTTGGACTCTTCATAAGCTTTTATTTGAGCTATAGATCACCAAAAACAAAGCTTCCTAGCTATGGTTTTGAGCTCCATCTTTCCGCTGGACAGAAACTGGGCAGATTGGGTTCTCTAACTTTGAGCATGGATTTGACTAGGCTATACTACTTTGTTGGACATGAAATTTTGAACGAACCTTGCACATGGAGTGGAGAAGTTATGGTTAAAATTTGGTGATTTTATCATGTATAGAAATGGAGATATGAATTTTCTTCTTGGAGAATGTCCTGCTGGGCAGTTTGTGGAGAAAGGAGAGAAATAGAGTTGCTTGCTTTCTTTTGCTCTCATCCTTGCATTATTGGTGATAATATCTCATAAAGTGGCTGGGCTCCCTCCTTGGTTCTTGTGCAAGGTGTGTTTAGGAAGCTTGGTTGATATTTTGTGGTTTAATCCTTGCCAAAGTACTAGTTTGCCCCTTAAAACAAGTTAGTGGATGGTGATGTCATGTTGATGATCTCATAATCCTCTTTTCCTTGATTTTCTTAAGTAATTTGCTAGCACTCTTGGTAATAATAATTTGGTATATATCCTTGTTATATTGTTCATCTTGGTTGTTTGGTTTTCATACTCGTTTAGTTGTGGTTCGTTTCGAATACATCTCGTTTTCCAAGTGGTTTTGAAATCATTTAACAATCCAAATTCCTTTGGTATTCTCTTAACTTAATAATCCCCTGGCTCAAATCTAAATTTACTAATCCCTCAATATATAATTCTTATAATGTTTCCATGCTCCTTAATATCTAATAGAAGTTCTTTGGAAGTCCAATCCTCAAAAATCCATATTTAGGAATTTCTGAAATCCATCGTCATTTCGAGTCACTTATTTTCATAGTGCGACACTAATATGGTTTATGATTATTCATTTTATGTATCAATTATAGGGTACCTACTTAACATTTTCCTAAATCCCCAAAATTTACTACTCATTTAAGCACTGTAGCATTTCTAAAGTTAGGGTTATTACAGTCTTCCCCCCTTAAAAGGATTCCGTCCCGGAATCATGTTGAAGTCATCAGCGAATACCCTCCTCATTTTACACCCCCTACTTCCCATATTACTTCCTCCATCCTCTAGTTCCTCCTTAAACATCTCTATCTTGTTTGTACAGAAGTACACCAATATAAACTTGCTTGTCATTCATCAACATGCCATTTAGCTTATCAATAACAATACTTTTACTATCTTTACCGTACCAACCTTCTCTGGCATTCTGTCATTCTATATTATCTCATTTCTCATTTCTCTTTTTTTTCTAAGGGTATCGGCCACCACATTGGCCTTCCCTGAATAGTAGTGTGTCTCACTTATTGTCTAACTATATTTTGATTTCTATCATAACATAAAATATAAATACTTCCATCTTATTATATCTTGTTTCTGTAAAATCTTCCAGAAATTTGACTAGAAGGCTATTCCTTGAAACAATTGTAAAAATATTATCTATAATATATATATTTCCTGTTCGTACTTATACAAACATATACTTTCCTTTCATCCTTCAAAAATATTCTCGCGCTTTCTCCAATACTCTTAATCTCCTTTTTATAGAGTTCTCTGACTCTTAACAGATATTGATTTGGATGACGCGAGAATAACTCATTTTCTTATATCACCATAGTTTACTTTCTCACAGATAGATTATTCTTATCTATATTATCAGTCCAGTTACACCATTCATGGACTTAGTCGATCCCTAACCGACCATTTACACTTAAGAGGTTAAATTAGCGCGTACATGCATTTTCCTCCGGATACCTTATCCCATATGTCTATTGTTCACTACACGCTCTTTACATCTTACTGATCCACCTTAGTTCCTTCATGATATACTATCTATTCCACCTCTGTAATTTTCCTTTATTATTCTCATCAAAATCTTTACCTCAAGTTTTACTCATTCACACCTTTTGGATTTATCCTTTGAATACTTAACATCTTTAATCTCTCTTTGCTACTTAGGGTATTAGTCACAATATTGGCCTTTCCCACTAATAGTTATTGCACCTTGAATCCTTCATTAATTATCCTCACTTCTTTTGTTTATCCTTATTCTAACTCTATCCTCAAAATACACCTTACTCTCAATAGTAAATATCAATTATGCCTTAAAATTCCTCATATTCTTTTCTCTTACTAATCATCAAATATATCCATTTCTTCTCACGAAATTCCTTCCTCTCTTATAATCAAACGCTTCTAGCTCTAATTATCTCTTATTGAAATTTCCTTTGGAATCTCAAGTTTCCTTGTATAATCACGTATACTATAAACATTGCTTCCATCCTTTAATGAAATCTTCTATATTCGAAACAATTAATAGAATTTAAGAGAGTTTGAATTGAAACGAACCCAGAAACAAGCAAGGGTCCCACAACAATTTATAAAATTAAAAGTTTTAAATAACTTTTATTCGAAACAAAAGAATATTTGAGAAATCAATATGATGGAAGAACCCGTATGTCACACAAGTGAGGGCGTCCCCTCCGACTTTCAATCACACAGACAGATCGTCCTTGTGTATACATATTGGGTTGTTCCTCTTAGTTGGAGTAAGAAATATAGAGGGAAATTTAAATCACGATGATAAATACCATCTTCCAAAAATAACCTTAAGGAAATATTTTGACTAAAATAGATAAAATACAATTTTGAAACACATTCCAAAGGTACCAGAAAGTTTTGAAAAGATACCGGCCCTTAATGAATAATTACCCACCGGTGGAGGAAAATTTGAAACTCAATAATATAATTTAGCAGGGCTTTAGAAAATTTGAAAGTAGTTACCGTTAATAGCCTCTGCCCAATTGAAAATCCCAATAATGGATGGTTTTCCTCAAATACCATTTATATCTTAGACTACGTACTCTCCAAAATTTCTTAAATTTGGCACTCACCATTTATCCTTAACCTATCATCTGATATTCCCAATTATCGTCATTTACCTAGTCGTGACTTGGCTCAATACTGTCTGCCTTTATCCATAATAGAACACAACCTTCTAATCGATATACTTACATAATATTGATCGTCTTGACCTGACACTGCTCTGGTATTAAGGACCCTTCAAACTATACTTCTAAATTGTATATTCTAACATACCCTGTATACTCACGAGGTTATCTAACGTACACTTCCCGATACATCAAGTATTCCCTTTCTCATATCGATCCCGTGTGCTACATAAACTTAACACTTTTGGCATAATAACCTTTTCATTTAAGTCAATCTCGTAATGTCTCAGTCTTTCTTGGTCCTTAAGGTATATCTTGGCTTTACCGACCAACCTCAGTTTCACCCTTTCATCTCCACAAACAATCAGTGTCTATTCACCAATCTACTTACACCATTACCTCAAACTCTCTCATTTTCCCTTACATTTGCCCTAGTATTACGTTCAGGCGGCATGATTCTGTACATAACAATATTCTCCATTGTTTACCCAAATTTAGGGTACAATATACATTATTCCATATTCAATAATTAAATCACCGATTAATACATTTATGTATATATACCTAGACACTCACAAACATAACTCGACTCACCCATTTCATCTCCCTATAATAAAACAAAAACCTTTATTAGTAATAATCTATAAAATTATAATCACTACTTAAAATAAATGCTACACTCGATAAACCACCCTTGAACTCGATGTGAGTTCACAATTTATATTATTACTGATATATTTATTATTATCACTTTTGTTCCTGAGCATTATGACTCTTAGCTCTGATACCATCTGTGACACCCCCAGATCCGGGGTCAGGAATCCGGGCCGTCACGGTCCAATTTCCATTCAATATCAATATCTCTTGAGTTTTTTTTTTTTTTTTTTTTTAATATAATAATTAAGCAATTGACCCCACACTAATACACACACACCAGTCATATGCTCAGAGAACAATATCCATTAATGATAGCAGTTAAAGATAAACTATTATTACAATCCCAGAATACCATCTATTACACCCATATATAAGTATATACTACCTTGAGAACAAGTGTCGATACTTTCTCATAAGGTAGACTTCCCCTTTACCCTCTTCCGAGTTGTACTGCGACGTTTCGGCACCTGATCTAGCTGTTATATAAATAAATAGCAAGAGTGAGCTATAATAGCTCAGCAAGATAAATTTTGTAAACTAGCTTCAAAGAAAAATATATATATATATATTAATAAACAGAAAACCCATCATAATCCTTAAGAAAAGAATTAATTCTTACTTATTAAATACACCATCCATTTTTCTTTATAAGAAAAGAAATATAGAACAATATAATATCAATTTTTCTTCATCTGTAACCATAATTCTATCATCTCATATCATTATTCTGTTTCAGTATAGAATCTGAAAACCATTGTCTACACTTTCTTTTCAAAAACATTGGGGATATCTGCTGTCGCCTGATACGTTAGGACGATGATCAGTCGCCTAATCGTACCTGCTCTCTGTTTACTACCGGTAGAAGGAATGAAGGCCACCTGCTAACATCATCCCTGGAGGAAGGCCACCTGCTAACATCCTCCCTTGGCATCTTCGTGCCGTAATAAAAATAATAAATGCTGGACTGTGTCGCACACAGACCTGACACAGCCGCTTACGCAATTCTGTTGCAATCCCCCTTTTTATAAAATCATTATTTCCTTTTTTTTAAAAAAAATCATTCCACATTTCCATTTTCTCGCTTTCAAATAATAATAATGCTGGACTGTGTCGCACACAGACCTGACACAGCCACTTACGCAAATCTGTTGCAATTCCCCTTTTTATCACATCATTATTCCCTTTTTAAAATATCATACCACATATCATTCACTCATATCATTTCCATTTATCATCACCTTTTAAAAAAAATATATATGTCATAATACTTTGATTATGACTCAGACATCTCCTCTGTATTCAATAAAATCAAATACGCTCTTATATACATAAAATATTCCATCTCTTTCAAAAGTATTAAATAATCGTCAAATAATATTTATTAAATCACAATTATTTAAAAAGAATATTTTTAACATAATATTATAAACATATAACTCTAGATAACAACTGATACCATTCTTTCATATCCCTTTAAAACATAAATTATATTCGCTCTATCAATATTCGCATCCATATCCATAATCCATATTCAAAAATCTCAGCAAACAGGGAATATATCCCTAACCATATCATCATATAAGATTCATATATTATCCACCAAAACCATTTTTCTTTGAACATAAACAGTTTATCAAAATAAGGATAAAAGAATTCTTGCTCCCTTTAATCCATATCCATACTCATATTCATATACATCTCCCTTAAATTTCCAAAATCAGGAAAACAAATCTTTAACAATATTGTAATGATAGAATCACATATATATTCCATGAAATCATTTTCCTTTGAACATAAATAATTTTTCAAAGTAAAGATAGAAGAAATCTTGCCTGGATCCCTAAAGCGAGTAGGTATGATCCTGTGTTCGTCTCCCGTCTCTATAGAAACGAAAGGATCACCGTTAGTATATATCCCACTTAAACACTTAATCCTTATATAATAACACCCTTGACACCTAATATATGTTTAACATAGCCTTTATGTACCAAAATTTCCAAGAACTTAACCACTTTTAAACTCGATCAAAGTTTCAACGATTTACACCATTTTCTTAACAACTCTTGACTTTAAAAATTCTCATAAATAATAAATTTCGAATTTTGACTTAGGGTCAGTTGGTAATGTCTCTCTAACCACCCTACTACAATATCCCAAAATTTCTTAATATTTAAAAATGTCTAAGTAGGTCGATCATAGCCTCAAAGTTAACACAATTACATTTTCTCGGTTCTCGAACGTCTTTTACTAAAACTGACTTTTCTCCTAAACCGTTCATCAGATTTTAACGTACTTTATATCAAAACGATCTATGAACTAAGCTCTATCATTTCATGGTCAATTGGTAACCTAGGCAGTAGGGTACCGTACGGATACAGGAGTCACAAAACAGGGCAGATTTCTTCCTAACGAAAATCGGGCATTATAACGGCTATAATTTCATACTTTCCATAAATCCAACTCCTCCAAATCAATTGTCAAAAACAATAATCATCACCTACACCATGTGGTCTTCATTACCAGCCATGGTTACAATCCCCAAACACTTCCATATTTAACTCAAATCACTTATAAACACATATATCATCATGAATCATCACTTATCATAACTTTAATCAATAAACTTTCTATAATCCATCATCAACTCAAAGTAATACTAAGGGTTCTTGAGCTTTATACCTTCTTTGTAGAGTGAACAACACTTAATAAGCCTTGAATAGTCCTTAAACAACCTTAAAGTAGCTTGGATCAACTAAAGAAATCATAAAACCAAAAGTTAGTTCTTGAAGGTTACTATTCAGCCATCACTTTGTAAAAACCATAGAAAATCGAAAAATAAGAGTTTGGCTCTCAAATTTTTACCACATCTTGGACTCTTCATAAGCTTTTATTTGAGCTATAGATCACCAAAAACAAAGCTTCCTAGCTATGGTTTTGAGCTCCATCTTTCCGCTGGACAGAAACTGGGCAGATTGGGTTCTCTAACTTTGAGCATGGATTTGACTAGGCTATACTACTTTGTTGGACATGAAATTTTGAACGAACCTTGCACATGGAGTGGAGAAGTTATGGTTAAAATTTGGTGATTTTATCATGTATAGAAATGGAGATATGAATTTTCTTCTTGGAGAATGTCCTGCTGGGCAGTTTGTGGAGAAAGGAGAGAAATAGAGTTGCTTGCTTTCTTTTGCTCTCATCCTTGCATTATTGGTGATAATATCTCATAAAGTGGCTGGGCTCCCTCCTTGGTTCTTGTGCAAGGTGTGTTTAGGAAGCTTGGTTGATATTTTGTGGTTTAATCCTTGCCAAAGTACTAGTTTGCCCCTTAAAACAAGTTAGTGGATGGTGATGTCATGTTGATGATCTCATAATCCTCTTTTCCTTGATTTTCTTAAGTAATTTGCTAGCACTCTTGGTAATAATAATGTGGTATATATCCTTGTTATATTGTTCATCTTGGTTGTTTGGTTTTCATACTCGTTTAGTTGTGGTTCGTTTCGAATACATCTCGTTTTCCAAGTGGTTTTGAAATCATTTAACAATCCAAATTCCTTTGATATTCTCTTAACTTAATAATCCCCTGGCTCAAATCTAAATTTACTAATCCCTCAATATATAATTCTTATAATGTTTCCATGCTCCTTAATATCTAATAGAAGTTCTTTGGAAGTCCAATCCTCAAAAATCCATATTTAGGAATTTCTGAAATCCATCGTCATTTCGAGTCACTTATTTTCATAGTGCGACACTAATATGGTTTATGATTATTCATTTTATGTATCAATTATAGGGTACCTACTTAACATTTTCCTAAATCCCCAAAATTTACTACTCATTTAAGCACTGTAGCATTTCTAAAGTTAGGGTTATTACACTAAGAATCTTACTTACAATTTGGGGGAGATTGTTAGTCACAGAGGCATGCCTGTATTCATCTAATTACAAGCATAATTGTTTGTAATGCTTTGCATTACTTACATGACCCCTTAACTGGGGAACCCTCTACTTGTAGAGTTGTTACTTGTATTTAGTACTTGTAATAGGCACCAAATTTTTAGCTGTGTAAATGTACAAATTAAGTCATGAAACAATGCTTGGAAGAAGATCCAGAGATCATGCCTCAAGCTTGGAGAACAAGGCTGTAGAAATAAACACAGTTGGAATTTGAAGATTGAAAATCTGCCTAAGTGCTAATTCGAGAAGTAATTTGGTGTATTCGAGAGGTCAAGGTTTCGAAAAGTCAAGGATTCGATATATCAAAAGACACTGTTCGATATCTCAAGGAGTCAACAAGTCAAAGTCTCATTCGATAACTCAGGGATTCGACATGTCTAATGCCCTTTTCGAGAACTTAAGGAGTCAACAAGTCAAAGTATCATTCAAGTTCTCAAAGGGTCAACAAGTCAAAGTTACATTCGATATCTCAAGGTCTCAGGAGGCTATTCGATATCTCAGGAATTCGAGAAGTAAAATGCCTATTCGATAAGTCAAGGATTCCTGAAGAAAAGACTCATTCGAGAAGTGATTCGATATGTCAAGAAAAGCTTGTTCGAGAACTCAAAGTTATCGAACTACTCAATTCAAGTTCTCGAATCAAGTACTTAGTCATTTCTCGAATGGATTCTTGAAGAAAAACTACTGAGGATGTACAAGTTAGAAACCTGCAACAAGGCAAGACACTTTCAGGACCACAGTACTGCAAGGTGTACATGGAAGGTCTACAAAGAAGCTTAGAGAGATGTTAAAGGGGACAAGCTGCTAAAGAAGTGGATCTGGGCAGGTTAAAAAGAAATTCAAATTGCATGCTGCCTGGACGTATACCAAATAGGAATAGACAAATTAGAAAGTAGACCTGTCGGGTCTATCATTTGTAATAAGTAGGGTGTACACATGCATTATAAGTGTACAACCTCACTTCTTTAGAAAAAGAAAAGTTTTTCATTGTAATTTCATAGATAACAGCTCTCTGAGAAACGAAGCTGAGAATACTAACATTTATATTCCCAAATTGTAGCAAAATCTTTATCCAATACAATATTAGATCAAAGTGAGTACTGATGTTCTTGTGTTTTATTTCCGTATATATAATCTATTAAACACAAACATACACTCAGCTACACGTTCACACACTGATTCAAACAAATTATTCGTAAGGCTAAATCGAAGAAAAGTTAGAAAATACATTCACCCCCTCCGTATTTTCTTTGTGTGTGTATTTCATACCCAACAAGTGGTTTCAGAGCAGGCTGTTAAACAAAACAGAAAAAGATCATTATGAATACACCAAAGATAACAGGAACAATGAAGGTCCCAAAGTTTAATAAAGATAACTACAACCTCTGGAAAATCAAGATGACGTTGTTCATCAAAGCTGCTAACCCTTTATACCCTGAAATTTTCAAGAATGGTCCATTTGTTCCACAACAAGAGATTGCTGAGAAGACTGTAGGAACTGTGACCATCCCAAGATATTATATTACCAAAGATCCATCCAAATGGACAGACACTGAGAAAGAGAAGGTTGCCCTTGATAGCCATCTCATGTTGTTATTCATATTTTCTATGGAGCTGTCAATGTTTGCCAACATAGCTTCATGCTCAACAGCAAAAGAGATGTGGGATCATATTGAGATATTGTGGGAAGGAACAAAGGAGGTTAGAGAAAATAGAAAACAGATACTTGTCACACAGTATGAGGCTTTCATATCTCAACCAAAAGAAAGCATCACTGATATGTTTGAGAGATTTCACAGGTTGGTGATTAAGCTTCGAATGAATGGAAAAGTCTACAGCACCAAGGATCTAAAAATGAAGTTTCTACTCTCTTCACCCAACTACCTAAAACATCACTTATGATGTGCTCTATGGTGTGTTGAAGACACATGAGTTGGAGCTTCTGCAGAAAAGGGCTATTCAAGCCAACCAAGGAAAGATGATTAATCTTGAAGCTTCTACAAGCCAGCTAAGAATTGAGGAGGTAGTAGATGAAGAACCTGATGTAGAGGTGGTTGAGACAGTTGAGGAGAAAGAAGAAGATGAGCTCTATATTCTTAAAGAATTAGATGCCATGGAAAACACATCAGTTGCTTTCATGGTTAGAAAATTTCCAAACATCAGATTCAAGCGGAAGCAACCCTTCAAAGCTAGACCTCAAAATCAGTCATTCAACAAGAACAAAGTACCTGTAAAGCCAAGCTAGAATAAATTTAAAACCGGTTTTGTGGATAGGTCATCTGTTAGATGCTATAGATGCAATGACCAAGGGCATTTTTGTAACACCCCAGATCCGGGGTCAGGGATCGGGTCGTTACGGTCTCATAACTCATACATAATACTTGACTTGAGTCCAAAATCAATAAGTAGCATGCTATGACCCCACAATAATATCCACTCACACACACACACAGTTATAGTCCTAGAGATGAAATTGAAATAAGTTTTACATAAAAGGGTTTACGAATAAAAGTTATTACAATCCAAAAGGATAACATCATAAGTTTAAAAGTTTTGCATATAGTTAAACAGGATACAAAAGCCGTCTAACTATGCTACCTCAGCAATGGCGGCTAGCATCTCAGCGGGGAGTCCGGTGGGTCGGGTAACCAGCTTGCGCCGAGTGCGCCTGACGCGAGCCATCTGTCCTAGCTGTTGTTGTGACATGATAAATAAGCAAGGGTGAGCAATAGCCCACCAATAATAATATAACAGGACAGTGATAGTATATAACAGTTCGAAATATCATTATTTCCATACGCCATGCATTAACGAAGTTAGTGCCAGTATAATATAAAGGATGAAGTTACAGGGTAACTTAAAGTGTTTATTTTATGGAAATATCTGCTAAGTCAAAATAAGCAAGATATTATCATTTATCATATAAAGAGGAACTTGCAAGGAAAATATTGCAATACCAGTTATTAACATTTTTTGAAGTCCTACAACCTGAAAGAAGTCTCTTCGATACGTGTTGCGAAAGACACCGTCAACCTGAAAGAAGTCTCTTCGATACATGTTGCAGGGAATTCCCAATTTGGGAGATGAACCAATACTGGAGTTATCACGCGCCAGCTATCCCACTCCCTGATGATCAGTCGGGGATGGTACAGCCCAATATAATTTACTACCGGTAGAAGGAAGAACTGACGGCTCCACTTGTCGTTTGCCTTTATTAGTAACTCCCTGGCCAGTGGTTAGGCCTTGTGATGGACCGCGCGACTCAGCCTCTTACACACGACTCCTAGTTCGAATAAATCCACAGCATTGAAACGTAGAGTTTGTCCTCCCTTCTCCAAGTGAAATACTTGTTGATAAGACTCCACAAAGTAGTCATATCTAGTTGGAAAGGAAAATTCACCAACATTTCCCAAGCTTTTGCTTGTTAATGGATATCAACTTGTTCAAACAATTTTATCCCTCGAATGATGAGAAGGTACACACAAACTTAATGTGTCCATAGCAACCAAGTTGCGAGTGAAAAGGATAAATTATGACCGGGAAGTCAACAAGATAAATAACCTTTCTCAAGTAAGGTTCCCTTATAATTTAAGAGATAGATTCGAGTGAAGAATGGAATCTTGAGGACCTTTCTTAATATAATATTAATCGTATGACTCCGAAGAATTTTCAGAATGATCGAAGGTCGAAGATAATATTTGAAGAAGATTAAACAACATTGAAGTTGTTTCCAAGTATTGAATAAATATTTATAGAATATTTATTGAGTCGGAAGTATTTAATGAATGAAGGAATATTTTTAATCAGAGTATTTCTCAAAATAATCCTTGAAGGAATATGAAGAAAATATTTATTGAATAAATAATTACTTAAATGAATATTAAAAATAATATTCATTTAATAAATAATTTTGAAAGGAATGTTTGGAATAATATTCGTTAAGTAAATAAGACTTCAAATTAATATTCAAAAATAATATTCATTTAATAATTAATAATTTAAAAGAATATCCAAGTGATATTCATTTAATAAATAAAACCTTAAATGAATATTCAAGAATAATATTCACTTAATACATGATGTTCTGAATGAATATCCTAAGGATATTTATTTAATAATCGAAGATTTTACAGAAATATTTGAAATAATATTCGATAAATGGTTCATCTTTAGATGAACAGTGAAGGATATGGTTTATCGGATGAATAACGTTCAAATAAGTATTAGAAGTAACATTCGATAATTAATTAATCTTAGAAGAATATTCAACTAATTATTCGTCGACCAAAGAATGGAAAATATTTACTTAAATATTTTCCTCCGAAAGTAATCTCGATATATCAAGAAATAATGACTCCCGGTCTATATTCAACAAATAGGATTCATATGCCCTTCTTTAAGGGTCTTATCAACATCCGGCTTATAATCGATATATTATCTATTTACTTATAAGCCAAAGAACAATCAGGGAACAAGTATATCAATATGACTTGAAAGTAGGCATGCATGCTATGACATATGTATAACAGAAAGCATATATATTCACAACAACAGCATAAAAAAGGGGAAGTTGAAACTTGCCTGGTAATTGAGTACGAGTAGGGGTAGTGGTAGGGTATCCCGGGTCAGCTCGGCGATCTATAAATAGTCAAGAGATTCGAGGTTAATCGCTTAACACTTTTAAAAAGGTTAAGTATTAACTTAAGTCGAAACATGTTTTCGAATTATCTCGTTATGCCCCTTTTTAGTGTAACTCTTTTTATTACCGATACGATTCAACATTTGTTCGTCATTAAGACATGTCATCGTACTCACACTTAGTGTATACTTAAGTCATATAAGTTCCAAGGTCGATCGATTATGAACCAAGATTATATCCCGAGTTTTATCGCTCGTTTTCTAAGTTATAACCAAAGTTATACTTTTAAGGGGTTCGTTTGCGTTTAACCTAGATTCAAACATTTTTATAAAATCGAAAAACGATCCGATTCACATGAGGTTTTCTCTCACACCTTCCTTTTTACCTCTATTATTTAATTACCAAGATTCGCCACTGACTTACAAATTTTTTTTTTTTTTTTATAAACAAGTACAATGATCCCATGATAGTAATACCAAATTCGACTAAAAAGTAAATAACAATACCCCATATTCTTCAAACGTAATGATCATTAATAATCCCCTCTTTTGCACACCTTTTTACTCCCTCAAATATTCTACTAGCCTTTGACAATTTGGGTTCAAGTTAAAGTAAGGCCAATACAAGAAAAAGGTTTAGGCAAGTAATGTGGTGTGTCACCGAAAAAAAAAAAAGATTAAGCTCAATGGGGTAACTATTTGATCATACGAGAATGGTGTGGATATTTTGGAAATATGGTTTATTCCTAAATGCCTTTATCATCTTATCATCAAATAATGTCATGCATTTTAAGAAAGATCTCAAACAAGTGTTAGCAATGCAAACAACATGTGGACACTCAAGCAAACGAATATAGATGCAAAAGATATGCATATAGGCTCAAAATCTCACTTGGTGGAAAAACATAATTAATTCCAAGTAAATAGTCTCTCTAATGCACCTACTTGTACTCAAAGCATGTAAACCAAATAATCTTACACATATTCATGTCCTTTTAATCACTTACAAAATTCAATGAGTTTACTTGCTTCAACTTGCTAGTGTATGTGTGTGCATAAGAACAAAGCATATCACTTCTCAATCAAAAGCGTCAAAAACACAAGATTCTTTTAGTATGCATGGCTGTATCAAGCTAACTTACAACAACTAATCTTTACAAGGCTAGAATTATTTTTGTGATTTTTTAATTTTTTGATTTTTTGATTTTTTTTTAGCGCACCAAATAACCCCAATAAGGTTCTATCTAAATGAACACCCCGCCCAACTTATCACGTTTCTTGTCCACAAGAAACAACACACAGTGGACTAATATGCGAGGAAAAAGAGAGGACTCCCTTGAATCATGGTCGAGGTGGTAGTGTGCAACCAAGAACTGCCATTGTGGCATCCATTTTGAAATGAAGATCCTCCTGCATAGTCCAAACACACAAAAATATTATTTAAATCAACAAAATTCCTTGGGTTGCCTCCCAAATAGCGCTTGTTTAACGTCATTAGCTCGATGTCTCTCGTGATGAACTTAAGCTTGAGGATTGGAGAGAAGCCAATTGACTCCTCTTGGAATGTCATCACCAATCAAATATGGTTTGAGTCTTTGCCCATTCACTTTAAACACATCGGAACCATCTCGAGTGATGTCCACAGCACCATACGGATATACCTTGACAATTTTAAAAGGGCCAGACCATCTTGACTTCAATTTTTCGGGAAAGAGTTTCAGCCTTGAGTTGAACAGTAGAACTTGCTGGTCAACTTCAAACTCTTTCGGTCTATTGTGCCTGTCATGCCACTTCTTTGTCTTCTCCTTGTATATTGCCGCATTTTCATAAGACTTAAATCTGAACTCATCAAGTTCACTTAGTTGCATCAACCTGTTAAGTCCCGCAGCTTGTAATTCCATGTTAAAAAATCTTATCGCCCAAAGTGCCTTGTGCTCCACTTCCACGGGTAAATGACATGATTTTCTAAACACCAACCTATACGGAGACATACCGATAGGTGTCTTGAATGCCGTCCTATAAGCCCATAGAGCATCATCAAACTTCCTTGCCCAATCTTTTCTGGAGCTAGCCACTGTTTTCTCAAGAATTTGTTTCAGCTCTCGATTTGAAATCTCCACTTGCACGCTAGTTTGAGGGTGATAAGGTGTAGCAACTTTCTGAGTCACTCCATACTTTCGCAAAAGATCTTCAATTAATTTATTGCAAAAGTGAGACCCTCCATCATTGATGATGGCCCTAGGCACTCCAAAACGTGTGAAGATATGCTTCTGTAAGAACTTTTTCACTACTCTAGCATCATTTGTAGGACTAGCAATCGCCTCCACCCATTTAGAGACGTAATCAACTCCCACTAAAATAAATTTGTTCCCATAAGATGATGGGAACGGACCCATGAAATCTATACCCCAAACATCAAAGAGCTCAACCTCAAGAATAGGTTGCAAAGGCATCACATTCCGTCCTGAAATATTTCCTGTTCTTTGACATCGATCACAAGTTGCAACAAAGCTTCTTGCATCTTGATACATTGAAGGCCAATAAAATCCAGACTGCCAAATTTTTGCAACAGTTTTCATGCTACTGTTGTGACCACCACACTCTAAAGCATGACAATGATTCAAGACATTAGGAATTTCCTCGTGTGGCACACACCTCCTCATGATACCATCAGCACATTCCTTGTAAAGAACTGGTTCTTCCCAGAAGTAGTGTTTTACATCAAATAATAATTTCTTCTTTTGTTGATAAGTCAGTCCACTTGGTATAATGCCACCCACAAGATAATTTACGAAGTCCGCATACCATGGTGTAGACAAAGATACGGCAAGAAGTGTTTCTTCCGGGAATGCATCATTGATAGGGATATTAACTCCTACCACTTCATCTCCCTGGTCCAACCTGGATAAATGATCAGCTACCAAGTTTTCAGAACCTTTGTTGTCTCAAATTTCAAGATCAAACTCCTGGAGTATAAGAATCCAACGGATTAGACGAGGCTTGGCATCTTTCTTTTTCATTAAATAATGAATCGCAGCATGATCCGTATAAACAATAACCCTAGACCCAACAAGATAGGATCTAAATTTGTCAAAGGCAAAAACCACAGCAAGTAGCTCTTTTTCAGTGGTGGCATAATTGATTTGTGCATCATCAAGTGTCTTGCTTGCATAGTATATCACATGCATGCGTTTTTCCTTCTTTTGGCCTAAAACAGCACCCACAGCATAATCACTAGCATCACACATGAGCTCGAAAGGTAAGCTCCAATCAGGGGCTGACATCAACTCTCGTCAAAGTCAAACACACTATCCTTTTCAAGTAAATTACAAAGAGGACGAGAAATTTTAGAAAAATCTTTGATAAAACGACGGTAAAAACCGGCGTGTCCAAGAAAACTTCTAATCCCCTTCACAGATGAGGGTGATGGTAATTTCTCGATCACTTCGATTTTCGCCCTGTCCACCTCGATGCCTTTACTAGAAATCTTGTGCCCAAGCACAATACCATCCTTTACCATAAAATGACACTTCTCCCAATTAAGAACAAGATTAGTGTCTTCACATCTCTGCAACACTTGAGACAAACTGGTTAAGCAAGATTCAAAGGAAGAACCATATACAGTAAAGTCATCCATGAAGACTTCCATGGTTTTTCCTAGAAAATCTGAGAATATAGCTGTCATGAGCCGCTGAAAAGTAGATGGGCCATTACACAAACCAAAGGGTAGTCTACGTTATGCAAAGGTACCATAAGGACAAGTAAAGGTTGTCTTTTCTTGATCCTTGGGAGCAATGGGAATCTGAAAGTATCCCGAGAATCCATCTAGAAAATTATAATACTCATTACCCGCAAGTCTTTCGAGCATTTGATCAATAAATGGGAGAGGAAAGTGATCTTTGCGAGTAGCATTATTTAATTTTCTATAATCAATACAAATTCTCCAACCTGTTACAGTCCTAGTGGGGATTAATTCATTATTTTCATTATGCACGACAGTCATCCCACCCTTCTTAGGTACAACATGAATTGGACTAACCCAGTTACTATGTGGAACAGAGTATATAATGCAAGCATCTAACAACTTAGTTATCTCTTCCTTAACCACATCTTGCAAATTAGGATTCAATCTTCTTTGTCCCTCAATCACAGGTTTATGATTATCTTCTAAAGAAATCCTATGCATGCAAAGAGCAGGGCTAATTCCCTTGATATCTTTAATTGTCCAACCAATTGATGATTTAAATTGCCTAAGCACATTTAACAATTTATCAAGTTCATCATCATGGAGCAAAGCGGACACTATCACAGGATATGTATCATTAGGACAAAGAAAAGCATACCTTAGATTAGAAGGAAGAGGTTTGAGTTCTACCTGAGGTGCCTCCGAGATTGAAAGTGCCACCTCAATTGTCGGTGTATCTTTTTCTTGCATATCAAGTGCAAGTGCTTCTTCAACTTCTTTATCATCTAAGGTTTGTTCCACTTTTGCGAAGTCTGCCTCTTCAAGACTTACGATCTCATCCACTATGTCAACATTGAAACATGTAGCATCAAATGAAGGCATCTTCATAGCTTTGTTGAGATCAAACTCAACCTTTTAATCACCAACATTTAATTCCAATTTCCCAGCTTTGACATCAATTGTGGTTCCAGCAGTAGCCAAAAATTGCCTTCCCAAAATAATGGGCATCTCAACATCTTCATCCATCTCCAACACCACAAAATCACAAGGGATAAAGAATTTATCCACTTTGACAAGTACATCCTCAATGACTCCTAAAGGATACTTGATAGTACGATCAGCCAACTGAAGTGAGATTCTTGTCTTCTTGAGCTCTCCAAGACCAAGTCTACCACAAATGGAATGTGGCATCAAACTCACACTAGCCCCTAAATCACACAAGGCTTTAATATTCTCCATTGCTCCAATAGTGCATGGTAAAGAGAAACTCCCAGGATCCTTCAATTTCTGTGGAATTGCTTTTTGGATGACTGCACTACATTCCGCATTGAGAGTAATAGTTTCCACATCTTCGAGTTTCCTTTTTCTGGACAACATCTCCTTAAGAAATTTGGCGTAGAGTGGCATTTGAGCCAAAGCGTCAGCAAATGGAATATTAATATGCAACTGCCGGAACATAGTCAAGAACTTCTCGTACTGCTTTTCTAACTGCCTGTTGTGAAGTCTCTGTGGAAATGGAATAGGAGGAACATAAGGTGGTGGAGGAATATACGGCTTTTCTGGTTTTTCTTCCTTCTTATCTTCATCTACTTTTCCTGACTTTTCTGCATCAATCTCTACTATCTCATTTTCTTTTTCTGCATCCCTCTCTTTAGGCTCAAGAACCTCAACCTCGGGCAACTCTTTTCCGCTCCTCAAAGTAATTGCTTTGCATTGTTCCTTACCATTCTGGTCGGGTTGACTTGGAAGAGAACCCTGCTCACGAACACCCATCTTGGAGGCAATTTGTCCAATCTGTGTTTCTAGCATCTTTTGAGATGATGCCATCTGATTTATTCTTGATTCCATATTAGCCAATGCCCCAGAGGTTCCTTGCATTATTTTATTTAGTGTAACCTCCCAATCAGCAGGTTCTTTCTTTGGCGGTGGTTGATACTGCTGTTGTGCTTGATACGGTGGTCGTGACTGAAAACCAGGAGGTTGATTCTGCCTTTGAAATGAATAGGAAGGATTAGCCGTATGATTACTACTGCAAGAAAGATTGTTGTTTGGCCTTTGATTTGGATTGTAGTAGGAGTTATTCTGAACAGGCCATGGCTGTCTTCCCTGAATAAAAGATGCTTCTTTGGAAATTGTTGCACATAAGAGTTCTGACTAGCACCATAATCATTATACCCTTCCATAGGTGAAGAAATAGTATTCACATTTGCCCTTTGTCCTCGCATCTCCTGAGTTAGAGTATCCAATTTGAGAGCCAGCATGTTGATCATCTCAGAATCTTGTGCTGCTTTTGCTGAGCTTGTCCCACTAGGTGCCCATGAATAATTATTAGATGCCAATTCCTCAAGGAGTGATTTAGCCTGTGTCGTTGGTGCCTTCTTAAAATTTCCACCAGCAGCCACATCCAAACTCAAACGAATATCTGCATTCATGGCCCCATAAAAAGTACTAATGATCTGCCAATCTTGCAAACCATGATGTGGACACTTCCTCAATAATGCCTTAAATCTCTCCCATGCCTGATATAGACCTTCACCCGGTTGTGCTTTAAAACTCATAATCATAGTCCTCAATTGTTGCGTCTTGTCAGAAGGATAATATTTGGACAAGAATTGTAACACCCCCAGATCCGGGGTCCGGGATCGGGTCGTTACTGTCTCATAACTTATACACAATACTTGACTTGAGTCCAAAATCAATAAGTAGCATGCTATTACCCCACAATAATATCCACTTACACACACACACACAGTTATAGTCCCATAGATGAAATTGAAATAAGTCTTACATAAAAGGGGTTTACGAATGAAAGTTATTACAATCCCAAAAGGATAACATCATAAGTTTAAAAGTTTTGCCGTTGATTACATTAATTATACATATAGTTAAACAGGAAACAAAAGCTGTCTAACTATGCTACCTCAGTAATGGCGACTAGCTACTCAGCGGGGAGTCCGGTGGGTCGGGTAACCCGCTTGCGCCGAGTGCGCCTGACGCGAGCCATCTGCCCTAGCTGTTGTTCTGACATAATATGAACAAAGCAAGGGTGAGCGAAAGCCCACCAACAATAATAAAACTGAATAGTGATACATATATACAGTAGTTCAAGATATCCTTTGAAATCATATGCCATGCCTTAATGAAGTTATTGCCAGTATAATATAAAGGATGAAGTTACCAGGTAACTCAAAGTATTTGTTTGTAGAAATATCTGCTACATCAAAAGTAAGCGAGATATTCTCATTGTCATTAAAAAGAGGAACTTGCATGAAAAGATTGCAATTCCAGTTATGAACACTTTTCCACCTCTGCCAACAATAATCATGTTGCAGGAAATAAATAAGTTTGGATGATGAACCAATGATGGAGTATTCACCGCGCCCGCTGTTCCAATCTTGATGATCAGTCGAGATCGTACAGCTCAAATTAGATTTACTACCGGTAGAAGGAAGAACTGACGACTTTACTTGTCTACCGCCTTACTAGCTCTCCCCGGCCAACGGTTGGGCCAAAGGGGATGGACCGGCGCTACTCGGCCTCTTACACGACTCCTAGTTCAAATAGAATTCATGATTCTGAATGTAACGTTCGTCCCCCTTTCCCCAAGTATAATACTAGTTGATAAGACTCCACAAAGTAGTCGTATCTAGTTGGAAAGGAAAATTCACCAATAACTTCCAAGCTACTGCTTGGTAACGAATCTCAACTTGTTCCAACAATCTTACCCCTCGAAAGATGAGAAGGTAAACAACGACTTAATAAGTCAATAGCACCCGAGTTGAGAGTGAAGAGAATACTTTATGACCGGGAAGTCGACAAGATACTTAACATTTTCCAGGTAAGGTTCCCTTATTATTAGGGAGATAGACTCAAAGAAGAATGATGTCTGAGAACCTTTCTTGATATGTGATTAATAAAAATATGACTCCGAAATATTTTCTGTAATAATTGAAGAAGATAAACCTTATCGAGGTTATTCTCAGTATGGAATAAATATTCAGAGAATATTTATTGAATTAAAATATTTTACAGAATATTTAGGAATATGAAAGAATATCTTTAATCAGAGTATTTCTCAAATAATCCTTGAAGAAATATCGAGAGAATATTTATTGCATAATTAAATATTCAAATGAATATTCAAAATAATATTCATTAATTAATAAAACCTGAAGGGAATATTTAAAATAATATTCGATGATTAAATAGAACCCTGGATGAATATTCAAAATAATATTCATAATTAATTAGGAATTTAAATGTTTATTGAAAAAGTAATATTCATTTAATGAATAATATTCTAAATGAATATCAAGTAATATTCATTTAGTAATCCAAGCTTTAAAGGAATATTCGAGATAAGACTCGATAAATAAATCAAGCTTCAGATGAACATTAAAATAATATTCATCAGGTAATTACTATCTTAAATGAATATTCAAAAGTAATATTCATTTAATGAATAATATTCTAAATGAATATCCAAATAATATTCATTTAGTAGTCCAACCTTTAGAAGAATATTCGAAATAATAATCGATAAATAATTCGACTCTGAATGAATATTAAAAAATATTATTCGTCGAATAGTTACGTTCAAATAATTATTTGAAGTAGGGATTGTTAAATAAATAATCTCGAACGAATATTCAAATAATATTCGTCGCCCGAATAATGGAAAATATTTACTTAGATATTTTCTTTCGAGGTAATCTCGATATGTCAAGAAATATTGACTCCCGGTCTATATTTGATGAATAAGATGGATACGCCCTTCTATGAGGGTCTTACAATAACCGGCTTATAATTGATACGTTAGCTATCTAATTTATAAGCCAATAAACAATCAGGGAACAAGCATAACGATATAACTTGAAAGTAGGCATGCATGCTATGACATATGTATAACAGAAAACATATATATATATATATATATATATATATATATATATATATATATATATATATATATATATATATATATATATATATTCAATCACAACAACAGCCTAAAAGAAGGGAATTGAAACTTGCCTGGTAGTCGAGTACGGTAAGGGGTAGTGGTAGCGGGTCCCGGGTCAGCTTGGTGATCTATAAATAGCCAAGGCATTCGGGATTAATCACTTAACATCTTAAAAGTTAGAGTAAATTGCACCGTAGTGGCCAGTAAAAACAATTTTTTGCACTTTGATGGCCGAAGTTTCAAATCTTGCACTATGGTGGCTCGAAATTCTTTTTGTTGACAGTGAAATGACTGCCGTTATCCTGGGAGTAACGGTGTTAAACTTTGAGGGGTAATATTGTCCTTGCAGCAGTAAAAGCTCAGTATTATTGTCCTTGTAGCAGTAGCAAAATATATAGGTATATATGCATACAACTTTGTATCTTTATTATCAAATTTCTTCATCAAATTTTTAGCAGATTTACAAGAAATAAAAATCGATGGAAACTGAGAGATGTTTTTGAGGGGTGTGGCCTGTGGGTTGCCAAGATAATATAACGTCTTAGATACTAGACCATAGCTGACCGTGCTCTTGTAACTACAATTTGATTCTGCCAACAAATATTACTCTTTTCAAAAGACCCCTAATTTTAAAAAAGGCTGCATATGCACAATCTGCCCACAACAATGTCAATAATCATCACAGTAAAGAACAACAAATTCAACACAGGTATCCTGAAATACCCAACACAAAATGTTAGGCTTCACTGCCTAACACCAAACATTACTCAACAATCCACCATTAGAATTATACAATACTCTTCATTAGTAGCTACATACAAAATAGCTCACAAAGACTTCATACCATGACATACGAATACAATCACAGGGATACAACCTACACAACCACACATAGGCTCACAAGCTCCTGCCTCGCCTCTTTCCTTCGACTTAATACCATAAAAAAAACATCACAATTTTACATTCCTATTCTATATCCAACATTTACACATTCTTACATTTACACAACCAAGACCAACATACAAGCCATGACCCTCCACTCACAGCCTCTTCCCGTTCGATCCTCTGTCTCCTTCAAAAAACCCAATTCACCAGCATACACGACTAGTGACTTATCCCGAAACAGGGCACCTCACACCGAAGTCGACCCAGACCTTGAACTACCTCCATAATCGAAGTTCTCAGCAAAACAACTAAACACCACTCATACCCACGAATTTTACACTCAAACTGCACATACCGGACTAAACCACATCAATAGTCGAACTCAAACAGCAGACAAGAGCTCCAACTTGACACAACAGTCCGACTATATAAACAGGACAGTCAACTTGAATCACAACAAAACCACACAATCTAGAACTCAGCTATACGTACATACCCATCTCACACATACACCTTCATAACTCACGCACCAACGTTTCAACCTTTATACCCAGTCACACGGTTCCGTACGCCGACACACTCGCGACACACAACCACTGTATTCATACATACCACGACATATATATACGAACCACAGAATACACACACAGTAGATGCTATAATTATACATATATATGGATGAGTAGAGAGTTAAAAGGGAGAGATTTGAGAGAGAGAGATGGAAGAGATTAAAGAGGAAGAGAGATCGTGTGTACTTGTATTGATTAGACAAGAAAAAGCGATAACACCCTTCTATTTAATTAATAGTTAGTAACGGTCCTTTTATTTTTAACGGATGTTAGACGACAGTCATTTAACTGTCAACAAAAAGAATTTCGAGCCACCATAGTGCAAGATTTGCAACTTCGGCCATCAAAATGCAAAAAATTGTTTTTACTGGCCACTACAGTGCAATTTACTCTAAAAGTTAAGTTAAAGTTAAATCGAAACACGTTCTCGAGTTATCTTGTTATACCCCTTTTAGTGGATTCCTTTTATCATCGATCCGACCCGACATTCGTTCGTTAATACGACATGTCATTGTACTTACACTTGGGACATACTTAAATCATACAAGTTCTAAAGTCGATCGTTACGAATCAATATTATACTCCGAGTTTTATCGCCCGTTTTCTAAGTGTTTTACCGAAGTTATAATCAAGCGGGTTTTTAGGGGTTCGTTCGCGTTTAACTTCGATTCCAACATTTTTATAAAATCGGAAAACGATCCGTTTGACATGTGGTTTTCTCTCATACCTTCCTTATGACCTCTAGTATTTATTTACCAAGATTAGCAACCGAATTACTCATGTTAAGGGGGTTCAACTGCAGTTACGAATTCGTACTTACGGTTTCGAACTGCTTTTAGTAAATCGGCCGTAAATCCTAAACCGTAAGTCCGTTTGATCCGATTATTTTTCCAAAATGATCTACGACTCGAGATCTACAAGGGTATGTTATATACTTAACCAGATCAGTGAATTATAGCTACTGCTATGCACGAGTTTCAAGGTGTAACCAAATTCCGGCATTATAACGGCTATAAATCGAGCGTTCCAAAAATTATAACATCAAAACCAAGCCACACCGGGCATAATACACATCTTATATACATGATTCTCATCCAAATCTGTCCAAGATCATATCACTTCATCCTTATAATCATCATATGTTTCAACCACTACAAGATCATGCTAGTCAAGCTTATAACCATGCTAATATCATAACTATACTAAAACTCATCAAGATCATGCATATACTTAAAGTAAAACCTAGGGTTTCAAGAGAGTTATACCTTCCTTGGTGTGTCTAGGAGTCTAACAAGCCTTGATCTAGTCCTTGGATCACCTTAATATAGCTTAGAGCAACAAAGAAAACCAAGAAAACAAAGTTAGTTTCTAAGGGTTACTATTCATCATCACTTTTGTAAAAATCATAGAAAATAGAAAAATAAGAGTTTGTCTCTCAAATTTTTACCACATCTTGGCCTCTTCATAAGCTTTGTTTTGAGTCCTAGATCATCAGATTTGAAGCTTCCTAGCTGGGTTTTGAGCCCCCTTTCTCCTCTGGACAGAAACTGTCAAGCACAGATCAGTTTGGCTTCTTCAACTTTGAGCATGGATTTGACTAGGTTATACTACTTTGTTGGACATTAAATTTTGAGCGAATATTACCCATGGAGTGGAGAGGCTATGGTTAAAATTTGGTGATTTTATCATGGATAGAAATGGAGATATGAATTTGTCTTTGGAGAGTGTTTCTGCTGGACAGTTTGAGAGAATGAGAGGAATGGAGTTTGTTTTGCTTGCTTTGATCTCATCCTTGTCCAAAATGAATTATTGATGATAATATCTAGCATAAAGCTACTTTATTAAAGTGCTTTGCTCATATATGATGCAATCCAAGGGACAAGTGTTGTGATTTGCATGGTTAAAAACTAACCAAGTGTTTTGATTTCTAAGTACTAGTTATGTTCCCATTTAATCTAGTTACTCTTGCCCACTTGGTTACTAGATATTTATTCTAGTAGCTTGCACAAGACTCTTGCTTCCTCTGCTTATTTCTGTGTCCGGTTATTGCTCGTTTCGATTGATCGTTCGTAGGAATATTTCACGGATTTCTAATTAGGGTTTACCGGGAATCTTTCTAATATTAATACTATCATTCTCCATCTTTCTTTCTAACTTTCCACTTTATATTCCTTAAATCCATTCGTTAAATACTTAGGGCTATCAGTGTCCAGGGAACTCTCGGAGAAAATAAAAGTGTGGTTTTTCAGAATCCGACAGCTTTTACATACACTTATTTTCCCCCTGGATCACTAATACGAACTCGGAAATCCGTTCCGAATACTTCTATATAGTGTCGTCTCATATTATTCTATACTCCCACCAAAACACTATTCATTCTTTATTCTTTACTTTTTCCTCTTAGGGTTGTACAATTGTCCGTATTCTCTTTCGATCGTTCCTTAACCTTTTTATGGAATTACTGGATTAATCGTTATCGATCTGGATGACATGAGAATATTCTCTTGCTTGGAATTGCCATATCATATTCCCTTAGGAGATAGATTATTCTTACCTATGTTGTCACCCTTTTGCATTCTTCAAGACATAGAAATAATAAAGTCGAATTCCATTCAATCTTTCCAAATATCAACTATTACATTGTAGCCGTAACCACTATTCATTCTTACATCATTAAATACATAAAAGTTTTAATTCCACCCAAAATCTGGGTTCTTACAAGAATGCAGTAGAAAGACTCTCCCATGTAGCAACCGTGGTGTCTGGAAGTTGTTGAAACCATTCCAAAGCTCTTCCCTTAATAGAGTAGGGAAACATATGGAGACGAATCTTGTCACTCGTAACACCATTGATTCTGAATGAGCCACACATCTGCACGAAACGCTCTAGATGTCTGTGTGGGTCCTCTAGTTCAATATCTCCTTCAAAAGCTTGATTGCTGATCATTTGAATTAAGCTTGGATTAATGTTGAATTGGGCTGCCCCAATCTCTGGAGTTTTGTACATGCAATTAGCATGATTTGGTGTCTCATGGTCCCAAATTGAAGTCTCATCAATAATAGCAACTTCACGATCTTCGTCAGCCATCTTAGATTTTTCTTTCCTTTGCTTTGCCTCTCGCCTTAAGATTCGAGCAGTGCGTTCGATTTCCGGATCAAATTCTAGATTTCCAGCACTTACTGTACGTCGCATGCAAGAGTTTGTGCACCTGAAAAGACAACACCAATAAGATAGAGTTAAAACAAAAGAACTATATATAGTTTCTTTTTATTATTATTATTATTATCTAATTTTTTTTATTTATTTCTTTATGTATTAACAAACACAAATAAAATTGAAAAGAACTAAAACTAAATTAATCTAAAAATCTAAGTTTGAATTGAAACTAAATTTTAATTTATTTTTTTTAAACTCTTTTTTTTATAGTTAAAATTTATTATTCTATTTCTAAACTAATTAATTAAAAATGAAAAGAACAAAAATCAAATTATTTTAAAAATTCTAAATTTGAATTAAAATCTAGATTCTATTTTAAAACTCTTTTTTTTTCTTTTACAGGGATTTTAGAAAAAATTGGACATGAATGCTTTGTAAATAGAACTAGCCCGAATACTCGATACAAGAATTTTAAAACCAATAAACGACTCAACAAAATGCAACTCAGTTGTTATAAATAACTCGTTTAACTCGGTAATTAAACAGGGCGCAGACTCGACTCAGCAACGACTACAATAAAGCACGTATAAATCTCGAACAATAACAGGCAATGACTCGGTCGAACTCAGAATTATGAACTCAGCAGCGAAGCAGTAACATGCCTTAATTCGGTACAAACTCAGCGAACAAGTCGCAATAATTCGGACAATTACCACTAACTCAAAAACTCAAAACAAGGACTCAAACAAAATCAGTTCAGTACTTCGACAACGAACGAACAACCAAGAAACTTAAAAACAAAAACAGGATGCAGCCAGCAGAACTCGTCTAAACTCAGAAACATATTATAACTCGAAAACAGACAATCGACAAAAATCTAAAAAATAGCTAATGGCGATACAGAATTCGAAACCAGCAGTAAATTAAGAACCAAAACCGACGCAACCAGCATAAATGAAACAAAACTCGCACATCTCAAACTACAGAAATTGAAAGAAAAAGAAAGCATAGGAGGAGTTGTGGGTGTTGAAGGAGGTGCGAGGACGGAGGTGTAAGGGAATGGCGTAGACATAGTGAAGGAGGAGGAGGATGGGTTGAGATTGGCGATGGTTGGAGTGAGGCGAGGGAGAAGAACGGGAGAGATGGGAAGTAGAGGAGGAAGAGAAGCGGGTGTGGCTGTGGTGTTGCAGCGGTGAAAAAGAAGAACGGTGGTTGCGGTTTTGATGGAAGTGTGGGGAGTTTGTTGTGGTGAATGAAAGAGAGGCATTCGTTGAAGGCGACGAGTGATGGAGGGAACAGAGGTGTGATGACTGGTGTTTTGGTGAATGGAGGAGAAGGGGCGAGGGAGAACTGATGGTGGCACGGACGAGAAGTGAGAAATGGGTCTGTTCTAAAACAGGGGAGAAGGAAAAGATTGTTGGGTCTGTTAATTTTTTTTTTTCGAATAAAACAATTAAAAAGAAGAAAATAAGTACTGAAATTTTATGAATCTAAAAAAAATTTGTTGATTTTTTTTATACTGAACAAAATAAAATCTAAAATATATAAGAAATAATTAACCTAAACTTAATATTGATGCCTTCCTCGGTAGCGGCGCCAATTTGTTGATAGTATTTTTGTAAAGTTCGTTCGCAGGGAAGGACAATTAATACAAGTTCAAGTTTTAATTTCTTAAAATCTAGAAGTGTGAGAAATAATTGGTGTGTTCAAATTAAACTAATTACAAACAAATAAAACTAAGATTTAATTGATGATGAAAAGTAATCCGAGAAATAGGGTTCTTCAATTGGTTCAATAATGCTGTTATAATGTGATATATATTTTTCTTATATTTTGCTAAAAACAATTCTTCTAAATTTTATAATGTTCTTTCCCAAGATACAAAATAATGTCTACAATCATATCTCAAAAGTCACTCCCATGATCAATCAAAATACAATTTTAGATTATTAAAACCAGAGAATTATAAGTTTCATAGTCCTCTTATTAATCTCCCGATTTAATAATTAAACTATGTCTATCAAATCATGAACAAGAATTATGACTCATCTCCCAATTTATCATAATCCCTATGAATACAATTAAAGGTTAGCTACGCCCTTAATTGGGTTAAGTCCTCAATGATAGATTAGCAAAAGTAGAGAATTATTATCACAATAAAACAAGCATATATTACCAATGAATACTACCTAATTCTCGGATTATAAAATTAGTTACTCATGCTAGATAAAGAAAATAAACATAAAATAAATGGTAAAATCATAATTAAAAGAGTTTAGAATAAAGAAATTACAACTTTAAGAATTTATCCTCCTGAAATAATTTCTGATGAAATGAATGAGCACTCCAAGCAATTCCCTTTAAATCTTCAACCAAAATAGAACTTGCAGAAAATTGAAGTGTTTGAATTTAAAACTAAAATTTACAAAGGAAATTGAGGAAAACAAGAAGGAATATAATTGAATATTTTAGTATAAGAGATGATTTTAAACCAAAGAAAAACTCTCCTATTTATAGGAAGAATAAGCACACCAACTACCATAAAATACTTCACTAACAAAGCACCACTACAAAAATAATAACCTATCCGACTAACTTTCGGCAAAAAGAATGATTCTTCAATTTCTTTTGAATAAATCAAACCACACTGATTGTTCCTCTTTTCATAATTCATGACCTGTTAACACAAACAAACCGGGTCCTCTTTTGCTTTGTATGGATGAGTTTCGGAGAATTGATTTTTAACCCGCACAACTTATAATCTTTAATTAATAAATAATTAATTAAATCCAGAAATTATAAAAATAAATATATAATATTATTAGATATTTATAAATATAATTTTCTAAATAAATTAAATATTTATTAATATAAATAAGTCCTTAAGTCCTAAGCTGCGGTCAATTGAGGGCCTGGAACCGGACACCTTTCGCTTAACAAAAATTATATTAATTCCAATCGGGATTCCTGCTTTAAGAATATATCACTTTCCATTTTTTTGTTACAATTCTTATTTCCTCATTGCTCGTCCAGGTCTAATCTACGGTCTCTTGAAGATGTGAAATCAGGCTCCTTTTGCTTCCACAATTATCCTATAAACATAAAAAAATTATCTTAGCATCAAATTCAAATTAAAATGCTACTAACAATGCTAATCAAGCACAAAATTAAGGATAAATGAGAGATAACATGCTATAAAATATATACAAAATTAGCATGTATCAGTTGCTCTACATAGGTCAAGTCTGGTTGCATGTCCGCTTGCTCATACTATACAATGTGCTTGGCATCCGGGTTATACTTCCTCAGCATCGAAACATGGAACACATTGTGCACCTGCTGTAGATTTGGGGGCAATGCCAGTTCATAAGCTAGTTCCCCAATCCGTCTTAAGATCTCAAATGGTCCAATGTATCTGGGACTCAGCTTTCCTTTCTTTCCAAATCTCATTAAACCTTTCCAAGGTGACACTTTTAAGAACACTAGGTCTCCTACTTCGTATTCTTTGCCTTTCCGAGCTAAGTCGGCATATTTCTTTTGTCGATCCTGGGCTGCTACCAACCATCCTCTGATTAGATCTACTGCATCTTTAGTTCGTTGGACCACTTCGGGCCCGAGCATCTTTCGCTCTCCAACTTCATCCCAATACAGGGGAGATCGACATTTCCTTCCATAAAGGGCCTCATAAGGTGGCATTCTTATACTTGAATGGAAACTGTTATTGTAGGAAAACTCGATCAATGGCAAGTGATCATCCCAATTTCGTTTAAAGTCTATAGCACAGACTCTCAATATATCCTCTAGCGTTTGGATGGTCCTTTCACTTTGCCCATCTATCTGGGGGTGGTAGGCTGTGCTCATGTTCAGCCGGGTCCCTACACATTCTTGAAAACTTCTCCAAAACCTGGAGTTAAATCTAGGATCTCGATCGGATGCTATTGCGATTGGGACTCCATGTCGCGCCACTATCTCTTTTAAGTAGATATCCACTAGTCTGTCGACCGTGTAGCTTTCGTTGATTGGGAGAAAGTGAGCTGACTTCGTCAGTCGATCTACAATTACCCATATGGCGTCATGATTAGCCTTGGTCCTTGGTAAACCTACTACAAAATCCATGGCTATGTGTTCCCATTTCCATTCTAGAATCTCTAAGGGGTGTAGAAGTCCGCTGGGCTTCTGGTGCTCTGCTTTCACTCGCTGGCAGGTCAAGCATCTGCTTACCCACTCTGCTACTTCCTTTTTCATATTGGGCCACCAGTAGTACTCCTTCAAATCCCTATACATTTTGGTGCTACCGCGGTGCACCGAGTATGTTGAGTTGTGTGCCTCGTTTAAAATCTCATCCTTGAGTTCATGAACATTTGGGATCCATATCCTGTACGTGTACCTCATGATCCCTTCCTTGTCTCTTTCACACTTAATTTCTTCCCCGGTCATTATCTCTTCCGTGGAGTTCTCTTCTTCCTCCATTATCCGTTCTTGGCACAGTCTAATCTTTTCTAACAATGGAGGTTGGATTCTAATTTCCATCAACTTTTCTTGGCCCTCTTCGGGTAACTTAATCTCAATTTCCAACTTCTCAAAATCTTTCACTAACTCTTCCTCTGAAGTTATCATCTTGAGCTTCTCTTTCCTCCTAAGGGCATCAGCCACCACATTGGCTTTGCCCGGGTGATAACGAAATTCACAATCGTAATCCTTGATTAACTCTAACCATCTCCTCTGACGCATGTTAAGCTCTTCTGAGTGAAAATGTACTTGAGGCTCTTATGGTCAGTGTAAATCTCGCAATTTTCCCCATACAAGTAGTGTCTCCAAATCTTTAAAGCGATGACTATGGCTGTTAGTTCTAGATCATGCGTGGGATATCTGACCTCATAATCCTTCAATTGCCTAGACGCATATGCTATTACCTTGCCGTGCTGCATAACCATGCATCCCAGTCCTTTATGCGAAGCATCACTGTAAATCACGAAATCTCCTTTTCCATCAGGTAATGCTAGCACTGGGGCTGTCACCAACTTCTTCTTTAACTCTTGGAAACTCTTCTCGCATTTTTCAATCCATTCAAATTTTTCAGTTTTACGGGTAAGTCGAGTTAAAGGAGCGGAGATTTTCGCAAAATCTTGGACAAATCTTCTGTAATATCCGGCCAGTCCGATGAAACTCCTCACCTCGGTTGGAGTAGTTGGTCGTTCCCAGTTTGAAACTGCTTCTATCTTGGAGGGGTCAACCAACACTCCTTCTCTATTGATCACGTGCCCTAAGAATTGCACTTCATTTTTCCAAAACTCACACTTGGAGAACTTGGCATATAACTGCTCCTTCCTGAGTATTTCTAAAGTTATCCTCAAATGTTCAGCGTGTTCTGCCTCTGTCTTTGAGTAGATGAGAATATCATCAATGAAGACTATCAGGAATTTGTCCAAATATTCTTTGAACACTCTATTCATTAAGTCCATGAAAGCTGCTGGGGCGTTGGTCAATCCAAATGACATTACTAAGAACTCATAATGTCCATATCTGGTACGGAATGCAGTCTTCGGAATATCTTCAGGTTTCATCTTCAGTTGGTGATATCCCGTTCTCAGGTCAATCTTAGAGAAGTATTCAGCGCCTCTTAGCTGGTCAAACAAATCGTCTATCCTGGGTAGTGGATACTTATTCTTTATGGTTAGTTTGTTCAACTCTCTCTAGTCGATGCATAACCTCATACTCCCATCCTTTTTCTTAACGAACAACACTGGTGCGCCCAAGGCGACACACTGGGCCTTACCATGCCCTTTTCCAACAATTCCTGTAACTTTTTAGCTAGCTCCTTCATTTCTACTGGGGCTAATCGGTACGGGGCCTTCGTAACCGGCGCCATCCCCGGGGCTAACTCGATGGCAAACTCAATTACCCTATCAGGTGGTAGTCCGGGGAGATCTTGTGGGAACACGTCCTCGAACTCATTAACTACCGGAATGTCTTGCAATCTTGGCACTTCCTTCTGAGTGTCTATAACGTATGCTAAATAAGCCTCGTTCCCTTTTCGTAACAATCTCTTGGTTTGCGCCATGGTCAGAATTTTCTGGGTCTGTCGCATCCCCTTAAACACTATTTCCTTCTTCCCTGGGGTTTTCAACTTAACCTTTTTCCCTTTACAATCTATCTGCCCATTATTGCGAGACAACCAATCCATACCCAAAATGACATCGAATTCCACTAGCTTAAAAGGAATTAAATCGACATAGAAGGACCGTCTTTTTAGTTTACAGTCGGGGTGAATTTGATTAACCGGTACGATTTCCTGATTATCTATCTCTACTTGTAAGGAATCTCTTAGTTGCTGGGTTTTAAGTTTCAATTTATGCGCAAAATCTCTAGATATAAAAGACTTAGTTGCTCCTGAATCAAATAAGACATTTGCACTGATTGAATTGAGAGAAAATGTACCTGCTATCACATCCGTGTCCCTCACGGCATCTTGTACTGACATATTAAAAGTCCTAGCAGTTGGTGGCCTATTTGAGGCAACCCTGCTTGCCCCTGATGCTGCTGGTTTGTTCCTTGGGCAGTCCTTCCTCATATGCCCTAGCTGTCCGCACTGGAAAAAAGTGGTGCTTTTGTTGGTACTAGGGACAACTGCAGTGCAGGTGTTAGAGTAGTGGGCCACTCGTCCACACTTATAATAGGTTGGCTGCTTCTGGTTGCACACTCCGGGGTGTCTTTTTCCACACGTTGCACATGCTGGCAAGGAAGGTCTAGACTGATTGGAACGGGACACTCCTGGATGCTAGCCGCCCTGGCTCACACTCATGCTCACCGGTGGTTTGAATCCCATACCCCTGCTAGGTAGAGAGACTGCACCTCGATTAAACTTGTTCGGGGGCTTTCCTCCTGCGGACCCTCCGCTCATACTGACATGTTTTCTCTTTAATCCCCCCTTCTCTTTCTCTCTCTACATCTAATCGCTTCCAGCTTCCACAATGGTGGCCTTTTGCACCAAGGTGGCATAATCCATAATTTCTAAAACCGCCACTCTATTCTGGATCCATTGTTTCAACCCTTGTTGAAACCTATTAGCTTTCTTTTCATCGGTATCCACAAATTCTGGCACAAATCTCGACAGCTCAGTATATTTGGCCTCATAGTCAGCCACAGACATATTATTCTGTTTCAGCTCCAAAAACTTAAGTTCCATCTGAGTTTTCTTGAACTTCGGGAAGTACTTCTCCCGGAATAATTGTTTAAACCTTTCCCAGGTTACGACAGCATCAGTCTCCATGTTCTTTTTGGCCTCCCACCAAAAATTGGCCTCTCCCTTTAGTAGGTAAGTAGCAAAAACATTCTTCTGAGCCTCATTGATACTCAGAATCTCGAAAGATTTTTCCATTTCCTTGATCCAGGCCCTCGCCTCAACGGGATCAGCCGATCCGTGGAACTCTGGGGCTTAAGGGAATTAAAGACCCTGAAGGAATTTGCCATTGAAGTGTTGTTTCCTGGTGGTGGTTGGGGGTATTGGTTCAAATTCTGCCTAAGTAGATCCATAAACTGGCCCATGGGGTCTCCGCCCTGGTTCTCCCCTTCCTGCTCCACTTTAGTTTCTCCACCCTCTATTTCCCACTCAAAGTCTTCAGAGTACATGGGTTCATCCTCTGCTTCATACTGGGAATCTTCTTGCTCATTATAGTCCTGATCTTGTTCTTCACTATATTCATGGTTTTCCTCATGTTGGTTGTGACTCTCTTGGTTAGTAGATTCACGGGGGTTAGCCCTAGTGCCCATTCATCTTGGAGGCATTTTACTGAAAATTTTGGACAGTTATACATTAGGTTCACTTACCTGTTTTAAAGGATTTTTCCTTGCATAATTCGTTACATGATTGGATTTAGGATCCCACAGTTTTATATCTCATGGCAACTTAATCGAAAGTAGTACATATGCTAATAAACTCGTGATCGCATCCCAACAAAATTGAAATAACTGAAAGGGAAACAAATATATACCAGGTACCGAAAAGGTACAACATCTGAGTAACAACGATAGTTTAAAGTACAACCATCCTAACAACAACAACAAGTCAAAAGTGAAATATGCTGTCTATCTGTCTAGTCTGCAAAAAGGGAAAATAAGTACAATGAAACCATCCCTACAAAAGCCGGCACTACTACGTCCGTACATGACTAGACAACTAGACTACTGCATCACTACATTTGAAATCAGCCGCCACGACGAAACATTATCCGAACCCTCCCCATGGCGATGCGGAAAATCTCCTCGGCGTTTGCTCTGGCTACCATACCATGCCCATCAGTAGGCAACTATCGCACCCTCACCCGAGCCCTCAGCTCGATGCCGGTCACAACCCTATACCCAACCCTATCACTGATAGTCCTCCGGCCCTACAACCTCATCCGGGCGGCTCTATCCGCTACTAGCTCCCTCCTAGACTCTGCCAATCTGGCGTCCGCCACTAACAACTCTCTATAAAGCCCGTTCACAATCAAGTTGTGAACACATACTGGGACTCCCCCTATCGGGACATGAGGTGGGGTGGATAGCTCAGCTGGAGCTGTAGTCTCTGTCTGCTGGGGCTCTAGGGTAAGCTCCTCAAACTCATCGGGAAATGGGCTCACAGGTAGTGGTGGTGGGGTAGGGGCTCTCTCAACAGAGAGGGGTGGCACTCGTAGTCCGGAACTCCCTACTGCATCATCCAGTGGCTCATCCTCATCTACAACCTATCCAACCATAGCAGCCATGACCTGCTCAGTGGTCATATCAGTGTCCTCCTCCATGGTCCTAATCTCAGATACAACCCAAAAATCCTCATCCTCAGCAACTAACTCAGCGTCCTGCCCTGTCCGGACCCCCTTCGGGTCCTCCTCCCCCTCAGTCTCAACAACATCAGTATCAGCATCAACCTGGACCTCCTCAGACTCAATAACATCAGTATCAGCATCAACCTGGACCTCCTCAGGGTCCTCCTCCTCAGGCTCAATATCGTCATCAGGCAAGTGCTCATAATACGGGTCCCTAGTCCGGAACTTGTCCTCATCATGCTGTCTCGCAGCTGCCTCCTGGGCAGACATGTCGCTCACCTACACAAGACGAAGTATGTTACTATCATGATACTTAAAAGTTCCCGTAATGGTTTTAGGTGAACCTGGCAATGGTTCTTATTATATTAGTGAATTTATTATTATATAACGTCGTATCATCTCTTGGGATATATAACTCTCGCTCTGATACCATCTCTGTAACACCCCAGATCCGGGGTCAGGGATCGGGTCGTTACGGTCTCATAACTCATACATAATACTTGACTTGAGTCCAAAATCAATAAGTAGCATGCTATGACCCCACAATAATATCCAATCACACACACACACACACACACACAGTTATAGTCCCAAGGATGAAATTGAAATAAGTCTTACATAAAAGGGTTTACGAATAAAAGTTATTACAATCCAAAAGGATAACATCATAAGTTTAAAAGTTTTGCCGTTGATTACATTAATTATACATATAGTTAAACAGGAAACAAAAGCTGTCTAACTATGCTACCTCAGCAATGACGGCTAGCATCTCAGCGGGGAGTCCGGTAGGTCGGGTAACCCGCTTGCGCCGAGTGCGCCTGACGCGAGCCATTTGTCCTAGCTTTTGTTGTGACATGATAAATAAGCAAGGGTAAGCAATAGCCCACCAATAATAATATTACAGGACAGTGATAGTATATAACAGTTCAAAATATCATTATTTCCATATGCCATGCATTAACGAAGTTAGTGCCAGTATAATATAAAGGATGAAGTTACAGGGTAACTTAAAGTGTTTATTTTGTGGAAATATCTGCTAAGTCAAAATAAGCAAGATATTATCATTTATCATATAAAGAGGAACTTGCAAGGAAAATATTGCAATTCCAGTTATTAACATTTTTCGAAGTCCTACAACTTGAAAGAAGTCTCTTCGATACGTGTTGCGGAAGACACCGTCAACCTGAAAGAAGTCTCTTCGATACATGTTGCAGGGAATTCCCAATTTGGGAGATGAATCAATACTGGAGTTATCACGCGCCAGCTGTTCCCCTCCCCGATGATCAGTCGGGGATGGTACAGCCCAATATAGTTTACTACCGGTAGAAGGAAGAACTGACGGCTCCACTTGTCGTTTACCTTTAATAGTAACTCCCTGGCCAATGGTTAGGCCTTGTGATGGACCGCGCGACTCGGCCTCTTACACACGACTCCTAGTTCGAATAAATCCACAACATTGAAACGTATAGTTTGTCCTCCCTTCCCCAAGTGAAATACTTGTTGATAAGACTCCACAAGGTAGTCATATCTAGTTGAAAAGGAAAATTCACCAACATTTCCCAAGCTTTTGCTTGTTAATGGATATCAACTTGTTCCAACAATCTTACCCCTCGAATGATGAGAAGGTACACACAGACTTAATGAGTCCATAGCAACCAAGTTGCGAGTGTAAAGGATAAATTATGACCGGGAAGTCAACAAGATAAATAACCTTTCTCAAGTAAGGTTCCCTTATAATTTAATAGATAGATTCGAGTGAAGAATGGAATCTTGAGGACCTTTCTTAATATAATATTAATCGTATGACTCCGAAGAATTTTCAAAATGATCAAAGGTCGAAGATAATATTTGAAGAAGATTAAACAACATTGAAGTTGTTTCCAAGTATTGAATAAATATTTATAGAATATTTATTGAGTCGGAAGTATTTAATGAATGAAGGAATATTTTTAATCAGAGTATTTCTCAAAATAATCCTTGAAGGAATATGAAGAAAATATTTATTGAATAAATAATTACTTAAATGAATATTAAAAATAATATTCATTTAATAAATAATTTTGAAAGGAATGTTTGGAATAATATTCGTTAAGTAAATAAGACTTCAAATTAATATTCAAAAATAATATTCATTTAATAATTAATAATTTAAATGAATATCCATGTGATATTCATTTTATAAATAAAACCTTTAATGAATATTCAAGAATAATATTCACTTAATACATGAAGTTCTGAATGAATATCCGAAGGATATTTATTTAATAATCGAAGATTTTACAGAAATATTTGAAATAATATTCGATAAATGGTTCGTCTTTAGATGAACAGTGAAGGATAAGGTTTATCGGATGAATAACGTTCAAATAAGTATTAGAAGTAACATTCGATAATTAATTAATCTCAGACGAATATTCAACTAATTATTCGTCGACCAAAGAATGGAAAATATTTACTTAAATATTTTCCTCTGAAAGTAATCTCGATATATCAAGAAATACTGACTCCCGGTCTAAATTCAACAAATAGGATTAATATGACCTTCTCTAAGGGTCTTATCAACATCCGGCTTATAATGGATATATTATCTATCTACTTATAAGCCAAAGAACAATCAGGGAACAAGTATATCAATATGACTTGAAAGTAGGCATGCATGCTATGACATATGTATAACAGAAAGCACATATATATTCACAACAACAGCCTAAAAAAGGGGAAGTTGAAACTTGCCTGGTAATTGAGTACGAGTAGAGGTAGTGGTAGGTTATCCCAGGTCAGCTCAGCGATCTATAAATAGTCAAGAGATTCGAGGTTAATCGCTTAACACTTTTAAAAAGGTTAAGTATTAACTTAAGTCGAAACATGTTTTCGAATTATCTCGTTATACCCCTTTTTAGTGTAACTCTTTTTATTACCGATACGATTCGACATTTGTTCATCATTAAGACATGTCATCATACTCACACTTAGTGTATACTTAAGTCGTATATGTTCCAAGGTCGATCGATTATGAACCAAGATTATATCCCGAGTTTTATCGCTCGTTTTCTAAGTTATAACCAAAGTTATACTTTTAAGGGGTTCGTTCGCGTTTAACCTAGATTCAAACATTTTTATAAAATCGAAATGATCCGATTCACATGAGGTTTTCTCTCACACCTTCCTTTTTACCTCTATTATTTAATTACCAAGATTCGCCACTGACTTACGTATTTTACGAGGGTTCAATTTTAGTTACGAATTCTCCTTTACGGTTTCGAACTACTTTTAGTAAACCGGTCGTAACTCCTAAACCGTAAGTCCGTTTCACACGTTCTTTATATCAAAAAGAAGCTTGGAACATTATCTATCCTATCATGGCAGATTACAAAGCTAGGCAGTGAGTTACATCTACTGTCTAAGTCATTTTTCTTAAGGTTAACGAAATTTCGGCATTACGATGGCTATAAATCGAATATCTACCAATTTCAAACCTTCCCATAAACATGGTATCCACTCCAAACAACATATACATGATTTATACACATGAACTGAGGCCAAGCAATGCCTTTCCGTTCATCTAACTATTTTTAACATTTATCCAAAACTCAATCATAATCATGCTTATAATCATGCTTATATCTTACTAACAACATATCTAACTTATATAACTCAAGAACATACATAAAACTTCAAAGTAGATCTAGGGTTACAAGGGCCTTATACCTTCTTGAGAATTTTTACTAGCCTCACTAAGCTTTATATTATCCTTAGGAGTGATTAAGCTTGCTAGATCAACCATGAAAAACAAGAAAATTCAAGGTTAGTTCATAAGAACACTATTCACCCTCACCTTTCTTGATTTTTATGAAAATGGAAACAAAGGAATTTGGGCTTAAAATTTCTAGGAGATTAGTTTCTTGAATTATAGGACTCACCTTAAAAATTACAAGATCAAACAATGGTTGGAAGTGGAATTTCCTTCTTGGAATTAAGCAAAGGCCGAATGGAAATGTTTGGAGGGGAGGGAGAGAGTATTTTGCTATTATATTGTGTTGGTTGCTTGGAATAATGCATAAAGTGACTTTTGATAGATAATATCTCATCCAAGTGGTGTTATTGGAGTGTGATGCAATGGATGATGATTTTTATAGGACAAGTGTTATGTTTTGGATGGTGGAAGGCTAAGTAATGGTTGGTTTTTCTAAGTACTACTTCAATCTCCAAGTATACTAGTTACTAGATATTTATCACTTGTACATGCATGTATCTTGCTTCCTCTGCTTGATTCTGTGTCCGATTATTGCTCGTTTTGATTGATCGTTCGTAGGAATATTTCACGGATTTCTGATTAGGGTTTACATGGAATCTTCCTAATATTAATATTATCATTCTCCATCTTTCATTCCAACTTTCCAATTTATATTCCTTAAATCCTTTCGTTAAATCCTTAAGGCTATCAGTGTCCAGGGAACTCTCGGAGAAAATAAAAGTGCGGTTTTTCAGAATCGACAGCTTTTACATACACTTATTTTCCCCTGGATCACTAATACGAACTCGGAAATCCGTTCCGAATACTTCTATATAGCGTCGTCTCATATTACTCTTACTTCCACCAAAAACACTATTCATCCTTTATTCTATACTTATTCTCTTAGGGTTGTACAATTGTCCGTATTCTCTTTCGATCGTTCCTTAACCTTTTTACGGAACCACTGGATTAATCGTTATCGATCTGGATGACATGAGAATATTCTCCTGCTTGGAATTGCCATATCTTATTTCCCTAGGAGATAGATTATTCTTACCTAAGTTGTCAACCATTAGCAATCTTCAAGACATAGAAATAATAAAGTCGAATTCCATTCATTCTTTCAAAATATCAACTATTACATCGTAGCCGTAACCACTATTCATTCTTACATCATTAAATAAATAAAAGTTTTAATTCTACCCAAAATCTGGGTTCTTACAATTTTGCTAGTGAATGCAAGAAACCAAAGGAGAAGGACAAGGAGTTCTTAGAGCTTGAAGTTAAGTATGAGGCCCTTCTTAGAAAGAAAACACCAGGCAAGGCCTACATAGCTGAAGGGAAGTGTTGGAATGATACTGATAGTGATGAAGAAGAATAAGAATTCTACAACTATGCCTTGATGGCCAATTCCAAGGAAGAAACATCTTCATCAGACTCTTAGGTACCATCTCACACTACCATAGATATGTCTATTTCTGAATATAAGCAATGTTGTTGAACAATTATCTGTTGAGATGTTTAATATTCATACTAGTATGACTGTTGCTAATGAAGAAATTGAGAAACTATCTGCTAGGAATGAAGTGTTAAACAAATGGAATGAGAAATTAGAGCTAACTGCCATGCAAGTAGAAAACCATAAGAAAGAGATTGAATATTTAAGGAATAAGGTTCTATGTGCTAGTCAGATTGAGAAAGCTCTTAGGGATCAGATAGAAGAAAATGAATTTAAACTCAAGACCTTTAAGAACTCTTCCAGCCTATTACAATCCTATAATGAAAAACATCAAGAGAATGCAAAGGCTGTTATTGGTTTTGATTATGACACTTTGAAAAAGAGGAAAGGCTGTGCTATCATTGATGATGACAAGGTTCTTCATGAGAATGTGCCTCATGTTTATAAAAATACTAAGGCACCTATCTTTAAAGAATCAACAATTGAAATTGATGAGAAAGCCTTACTCATCAAGCAAATGTTGGTTGATGAAGATGAAGCACAATCAAGTGAACAACCAGCATCCTCTAAGAATGAGAGTGTCAAAGTCGGAACCAAGAAGCCTATTGGAGTTGGACCTAGATCTGCAAAATCTGTTAAGTTTGAACCAGCTAAAAAGATTGAATCTGTGAAGAATGTGGCTAAAATGAAGCAAAATAGAAATGGCAAACTAGGGATTAACAAAGTTACCAACTATGCTTATGTTCCTAAAGCCCCTAGAAAAACATATTAAAAATGTTTTACCACTAATCATTTAACTCATGCTTGCAAGAAACCTGTAGGTAGTGTGCCTAAGCCTTTCTATGATTGCTCTATGCCTTTAAGACATAGAGATTCTCCAATTTGTGATAAATTTGACTGTATGCCATGCAATATGAATGTTATGACTAGCTATTTCAATTTGAAATGACAATTCATTGATGGTTGTATTAGCCACAATTCACACACACACACACACACTACACAAGGTCAAAGTCTTCAAGTCCTCCTAAAGCAGGGAAGGTACCTGTTGGGTTTCGAGCAACAAACGCAGCGGAAAAATGAAAAATAAATTAAAAACATCGAAACCCACCGCAGGATCCATGCGAAACAAATATTTAATTCGTAGTAAGAATCTTTACCTTAAAGAAGCTTTAACAGTTATGAGGGGGAATAATCATGGAGGTCCAAAGCTTTCACGATCACTACGTATCCCGCTCTCGCGATCTACGCTCTACGCTCTACGGTATCCACACGAATGCTTGTACTCGAAGGATTGATGTGTACTAGCATCCAAAAATAGTTTCTCTCTCTATCTTCTTCGCTCTCTCAATGCGGCTAGGGTTTTAGAATATGTTTCTTATTTTTCTAAAATCAGCCCATAAAGAGATATATATATATATATATATATAGAAGAATATGTTTTTCTAATTACAATACAATTATAATTAATACTAATCTGAAATTCCAATTATTAATTAATTAAGTCTCACTTATTTAATTAATAACTAATTTCAGAATTAGTTTAAGTAATTCTGTTTTTCTATTTATTAAATTAATTAAGTCATATTTAATTAGTATTATAAACAGAAAAAATCAATTATTTAATTTAAATTATTTCTCCTTCAAGCGTTCTATGTGTGTGACCCGGTAGGTTATTATCACGTTGGCAACAATTTTAAATCTAATTTAAAATCGTAAACAATGAGTGGCATCTAGTAATACTCATTGCTATCCAAGTAATAATAATAATTGGTGATCCAATTAAACCTTTCGTGATTAATGTTTTCGTGTAATATAATTTCTTTAACCAAATATTATAGATTAAACTCGAGGCATGTTATTAGTCATCCTCTTCAATTAATCCGGGTTTCCTTGATCAATGATTGGGCTATTAAAAACAAATCAATATTTGAGCATGGCCATGCATTTTCATAGTATTACTCAATCAAAAGGCCAATAATATCTCTCATAATAATAAAAGGGTTAAATCCTATATCTATCATTCATATTTCTCATACGTCTCATAATATACCCGATGTCCACTTTTATCATCACCTGGTCAAAGATAACTTTTAATGTAGTCAAAGTACTTTAATCCTCGTATAGAAATATAATGATCTCAAGTCTAAGGATCATTACACCATTATCACTGTGAGTCTTTCTGATGATATTATCAACATGCATAATCTCACTATGGGTCTATCCTGTGCCATGTAGAATATTACATGCACTTATGTTCTTGACTTTAGTATCACAATACCTATGACCAATAAGATGTGGTCATCAGTCAACAAACATACTAATATCCCTATTAATATAATCTCACATTTAAGTCACATACCTAAAGATATAAAATACATGTTCTATATTCCAAGGACATTTATTAATCTAATATTTATATTGCAGTAAATTCAAACATAATAAATTAATGTAGAATAATCAGTAGAACATAATCATTAAATAACAAAATAGTCTTTCCTAGAAGCACAACTACATTGTCTCTAGGGCACTAACACTATCAATCTCACAGTTGCACTAGAGCCAATCGACCATGTATCTAATACCCATGGAACTAGTGTGACCTTCATGCTTCTGCTACGACAAAGCTTAAGTCAGTGGGTCCGTAACATATATGTATATCTCCTCTTTCATTAATTTCTTGAAGAAGGTGATATCTTCTAAGTATATGCTTTGCCTTGGAATAGGACCATGGTTCCTTAGCCTGCCCAATGGCTCCAATGTTATCGCAATACTGATCAACTGCATCTGCGATCGATGGAACCAAACCAAGTCCAGTAATAAATTTTTGAATCCAAATAACCTCTTTGGCTGCTTCACTGGCAGCAATATACTCAACTTCCATTGTAGAATCAGCTACTATTTCTTGCTTCGAGCTTTTCTAGCTTACAGTACCTCCATTTAGACAAAACATGAATCTAGACTGGGACAAAGTATCGTCCCTATCTGTCTGGAAACTAGCATCAGTGTAACCTCTTACAATCAGCTTCTCATCTCCTTCGTATATCAAGAACGAATCTTTAGTCCTTTTAAAGTACTTAAGAATATTCTTGACAGCTGTCTAGTGACCCTCAACTGGATTAGACTGGTATCTGGTCGTCATGCTCAAAGCATACGAGACATCAGGATGAGTACATATCATTCCATACATTACAGAATGAATTACCGAAGCATATGGTACTTTACTCATACGGTCCTTATCATCTGATGATTTAGGACAATTTTCCTTTGAGATCGCTATCCCATGAGACACCGGGACATATCCTCTCTTTGCCTCTTGTATCCCAAAAAGATGCAACACTGTTAGGATTTATGGGTGATAACATAGAGACAACTTAACTATATTTCCCTGTACTTAGTTTTTCACTAAGTAGAACATACTGCAACAGCCAAAGTGTGTTCTTGTGACCAAATGAATTGATTTAATTTAATAAGTATGTATCTTGGAAGAAGTTCATTCAATTGTTCAAGCCTCAAGATTACATCAGTTCGACAGCAAGAATAAAAGTTACCGTCATAGCATTGACAGTAAGGTTACAAGAAGACAACATGTTGCAAGTCACGACAACAGACTCAATATGACCGCAACATTGGCGGAAGCATGAGACAACAACATTCTTACAGCTTGACAGCAAGTCTGGAATCCCGACAGCAACATTGGCGGGGACTCATACTGTCAACCAAGGAACATTCTCTTGACAACAAACTTGGCAGTTAAGGTTACTGTCTCACTGAATTATTTGAATTGGGGATTTATCTCAGTCAAACCCGTGACAATTTAGATGTTCAAGAAACAAATTTGTTGCAACTTGTCAAAGATTGTAGCAGACCTGTAAGACTATGACAGAAGCTTAAGAGATCACAAGACAAAGCTCGTCAATTCAAAGAGTATGAGAAATCTACATCTACTAGAATTGTATTAGCTTAAATTAGAAAGAATCTAGGTTGATTTGCATATTATGATAACTCTGTTTGTATAGCAATTTAGGAAAGTCACATGGGTGTGCAAATTGTAAGGAACTGCCACTTGAAAATGACAGCAGCTCCATAACCCATGTGATAGAGATGTTTGAGCAAATTAGTCTACATAGAGAATCGTCACTCATTCTTTCTAAGCATTCGTGTAAGAACCTTGAATATTTATTTTATAAAACTACTGTTTTGGTAAATGGGAACGAGAATATTTTATAAATTTTATTCGAGTTTCATGGGTCACTGTGTTAGTATGTTATTGATCGAAAAGGATTCCAGTATGTGGTTAATATGTGATATTTGTTATTAGAATTGGAGCAAAAGTCTTTTTCGTAATTCGTGAAATCAGTTCGTTTTATTCGATAGATCCCGTTTTCAAAATCCCTGGGGCTTCGATCCATATTCATATTCATCCGATAACTCTCAAAACATTCGCAAATTGTATTTTTATTCGTTTTATGAGTTCTATAAATTTTCGGTATTTAATTCGATATTTTTCACGAAAATATTTCATTCGTGTCAGACCCGTAAATTGTACTTTCGGGATTAATTAGACAGCTGTGCACGTGATCTTATCTACGCCCAATCCATATCTTATTTTTTACCCAATCAGTTTGCTGCCACTTGTCCTAAATCTATTCACCAAAACTTTTAATTTTCCAAAAATTTTAAATTTCAAAAATTAATTTGAAAGTGTTCTTGATGATTAAACCTTCCGTTGAAGGTGATTTTGAGCTCCGTTTTTGACGTTCAAATAATCAAATCGAAGCTTGGGATCTCTATTTTCATAATCTGTAACCAAATCGTGCCCAGGTAACTTCCTTGATATTTTTATTAATTTTTGTTCATAATTCGAATTTTAGGGTTCTTATTCATTTAAATTAGGCGTTTTTGATTTACTTGTTGTTTGTGAAATCTGTTGGTTCCTTGAGCTTCCCTGAGCTATTTAGAATCGATTCATGTAAATTAATATGATGTTTGCGTTCGTGGTTATAGAGAACAAGATCGACCTTTTTCCTCAGTTGTAAAAATCATTCAACCGATCTATACGTTAATTGTTGGTAGAAATGATTAGTACGGTATAGTTCCTGCTGTTCAGAGCTTTGATTCGGTATATTAAACATAGGATTTTGTTTAGATTTGTGTAAGAACGGAGTTATGGCCGGAGCTTTTTATGAACTCGCTGGAATCGAGCTTAAATGATCGATTGAAACCAGATTGTGAGATGGTTCGGTATCAGAGTAACGTTACTGGAGTTTAGCCTGAATATTAGGCTGAAAATGCAGTTAAACGGAGGAAAAATGAGGGTAAACGGGGGAAGTAAATGCTCGCCGGAATCGGTGGCCGTTGCCGAATTCTGGGCCATGCCGGAATCTAGAAAATGAAGATGAATGTTCTTCATTTTTATCATTTTTGACATATTTTGTTTTTAATTAATAACCTGAGTTTGATTTGTTTGGAGAAGTTGTAGTAAAAAAAATTGGTTTTCAACCATTTACCCTTTCACCATGGTTGAAATTTTATTTACTTTTACTTTTACTTAAGTAGTAAAATTTTATTTACTTTTCTAATTATCTTGAATTTATAATTTATGTAAAAAAATCAGAATTTTCTTTTAAATTCAGAAAAATCATTTTGAAATCATGTTTTAAGATTCAGAGTTATTTTAATTCTTCTGATTATGTTGTTATCCCATTTATTGTTGATCTCGTCGATATTTATTGTTACTGTTATTTATTCAATTATCACCCCAATTATCGTCGAACTCGTCGACATTTATTCTTATTGTTGTTTATTCAGTTATCACCCCATTTACTATATCGATTCCGTTGATATCTAAGATAGACTGTTGATTCCTTTATTCGACCAGTTGAGTTGTTGTTCTAGAACATGAGTGTTCCGGATTGTTGACTGACAGAGGATGTCGATTGTTCCGACACCTAGTGCGTTGGATATAGAATTGGAATGTTTTCGGATGTCCCTTCGGGGAGACCATATTATGGTCAATAGATGTCCCTTCGGGGAGACCAGTTTAATGGTCAGATGTTGAGGCCAATGTGTGCCGTGGATCCACTTAGAGGGACTTTGCTGTGTCCATTGTCCGGGGTTAGTGTGGGCCTGATCAGCCGCCTAACTCCACAGATTTTTTTAAAATAAAAATAAAAATCCAATTCTAATCTAATGACAGAACTTGAGTTGTTTCATATTCAGATCTTTACCGCATTTGTGAGATTATCCAGTGCTTGATGATATTTATATCAGCTTATGCCTTGATACACTGTTATTATTCTTGATGAGCATTATTGGCTCACTCTTGCTTTGTGACTTTTATTTTCTTCAGCTAAAACTGAGGATGTCTAGGAGGAGTGGTTCAACTGGCAGTGGTGACCGTCGTGTGGTTGTCATAGGATGGGTAGTTACTTAAGCAGCTTTATCTTTTATGCTTTTGGGGTTGTCAGACATATTAATTTAAAGTTGGTTTGTAAAATATTTTAATTCAGACTTGGGAAGTAATAACTATATTTAGTAGCTTGTTTCAGACCATGGCTTGTATGCGATCTTGGTTATGAGGTTGTCCTTTTATATGATATTATTATGCATCGGCACAGGAATATTTATATTATATTGAGGTTAGGGGTCCCAGATCTGTACCCTGGATCTATGGGACACCACAGTTGGTATCAGAGCTACAAGTTATAGTCACTGAAAAACGTTAGGTACGAGAGTCTAGGTCTTAGTATCGGGTGGGTTAGGTTACATTTCGAGGGATTAGTATATCTGTTTAACAGGTGTTATTGTTATTGTAGCCTCCTAGTTCGAGCTTTGACTCCGACCCGTCAGAGGATCCAGTTGAGACTGACCCTATACCGCAGCCAGTGCCATTGAGGTCCGTGCCCCCACATGCAGGTTCACGGAGCTCGGTTAACGGGCAACTATATCGGTTTACTCAGCCCCCTATTCCATACCATGAGTACCAGAGAGTGGGTGCAGAGAGAGACTTTATGTTAGGACAGTTAGCTGAGGTTAGAGCTCTTCAGGAGACACAGACACATATGGCTAGAGATCGAACCCGAGCATTGGAGGAGCTGGGACAGATTCGGATGCGGCTACGGGTGATGAGGACTATTATTCAGACGCGGACTCAGTACGTGCCCGTTGATGAGCTTTCAGCCCTTTCACTCCGTGTGATGTTGACATCGGTGATGAGTGAGTTGGATGACATTCTCGGACCAGATCAGTAGACGAGGATCAGTTGGTTGGCGGGGATGGGGATGGGATCTTGTATATCGTAGAATAGTGACTCCATCCTGATGTATGTATATAGAGGCATAGTGTAGCAGTAGTAGTGCACCAGGGCATATAGTACAGCCAGTTTTGTTGTAGATATCTATTGTGCTGTGACTAGTTGCTAGCAGTATTTCCTTTTGAGTATTGTATTGTACCACTATCGAAGCATTGTTCTTACGCTTGTACCTGATCTATATATATCATGACCACTTTTACAGAATTGTTGTTAAATTTCTTTTACATACTGTCATTTACTTTTGAGCACTATATTTACTTTCTAGCACTGTATTTACTCTTGACTACCATATTTATTGTCAGCACCATATTTATTGATCCAGTTATGGTACTTACCAGAAGTTTATATATATTCTGTAACTTTAATTGTGTACCTTATTATACCTTGTGAGCTAATTGTTAACCTGTTAACAACCATGAACCATGATTTACATTTCAACAAATTATGGTATAATTAGATAACTGTAATATTGTCAACCCATATTGAATAAACGGTTTGTTTGTTTATCACAATTATGCCTCCAAGACGAAGTAATCGAACCAACAACCGAACTCCTAACCAAGAAGAACAAGCAAACCCACCTCCTGTAGGCCAGATGGATCCTATTCTAACACAGATATTACAAACTCTTACCTAGCAGACTGCTACCTTAGCACAACAACAGCAACAGATACAACAACAGTTGTTGGCACAACAACAGCAGCAGCAGCAACAGCCGATTCCTCCAACTATTACTTTTAAATCCTTTCAGGCAGTCAAACCTCCAGAATTCAAGGGGATAGCAGATCCAGTGGAAGCGGGAGCATGGTTGAAAGAAATGGAGAAGTCTTTTGAATTGGTGAGGGTTCCGGAAGATAAGAAGAGAGAGTATGTGATGTTAAATATAATTGATGTTAGTAATGTCAGTGTTTAAGTGTTACAGAGGTTCATCAGAGTTTAACTAGAAGTTGGAAGCGGTCAGAGTTTAATTAAACTCTGACAGATGGAAGCTCGACAGAGTTTGCTAAACTCTGTCAGGAGGAAGCGTCTACTGGTCATCATCAGACTTTGAAGAATAGTTGAAGATAATTATGGAAGCGATATCTTTGAAGATTAGATAGCTATCGAAGACATCGTGTTGACTAAGAAGACGCGTAACAATCATAATTGATAACATTTGTATAGCTAATTTATAGGAGTATCGATTATGGATTGTACTGTAGCTGTATATCTTTATAAATACAGTTAGGTTAACCCTAGATGGGTATCGAAAAATGTATTATCATTTCATTGTAACCTAAGCAGCTCTCTGTGATATTTTACATCACTGAGAGAGGAGTTATTAATTCCATACAGTTTTTGATTATTTAAACGTGTATTAATTGTTATTCTCTCAAACAAACTTGATTATATTTGTGTATTCGGCCTAACAATTGGTATCAGAGCAGATCTGTTAATCTACACAGTTTAAGATCCACACATAACTATAATCAATGGCAGAGATACCTCCTCCATCAGGTTCTAATTCTAGTACTGAGAAGGCTCAACCTACTACTGTGAGTCGTTATGAGACAATTAGGGTTCCTATTCTCAGGCCGACAGATTATTCAATCTGGAAGGTGAAGATGACCATGTTTCTGGAGGCTACAGATCCAGAATATCTTGACAGAATTTATGAAGGTCCTCATAAGCCTACAAAGTTATCTGTTGTTACTGCTGGTCAAAAAGCTAAATCAGTTCCAAAGGAGAAGAAAGATCTGACTCCTGAGGATATTCATCTACTGCTAAGGATGCAAAAGTTAGACATCTACTTCATAGTGCCTTAGACAATGTTATGTCTAACAAAGTGATTAATTGCACAACTGCCAAAGAAATCTGGGATGCCCTTGAAGTTAGATGTCAAGGAACTGCTGCTATCAAGAAGAACAGAAGGAACATACTCACACAGGAGTATGAACATTTTAAGACTAAATCTGAAGAAACCATGAAAGAAACATTTGACAGGTTCTATAAGCTACTCAATGATTTGTCACTAATCAATAAAGAGTATGATCTAGAAGATTCAAATATCAAATTTCTTCTTGCTCTACCTGAAAAGTGGGATGTAAAGACAACCACTTAAGAGATAATTATGATCTTGCTGACACTGAGATTGATGAAATCTATGGGTTGCTCAAAACTCATGAACTGGAATTAGAACAAAGAAACAGGAGATCAAGCAAGAAGACAAAGTCTGTTGCTCTTAAGGTTGAAGAAAAACCCTTGAAGAAGGAAGCATCAAGGAAGAAAGCTAAGGGAAAAGCTTTGGTCATACATTCTGAAAGTGAGTCATCAAATTCTGATGTTGACTCAAGCACTGATGAATCATCTGACTCTGAGGATGATGAAGAAGAAATGATGCAAATGGCTGCTTTGATGGTGAAGACCTTCAAGAAGATGGGTTTCAAGAACTTCAAGAAGGGAAAAAGGTTCTCTAAGAAAGATTCAAATTCTAACAGAAAGAGTTTCAGAAAGTCTGAGAGAAAGGATACCAAATCTGGGAAGAAAGACAAGTCTGAGATTCAATGCTACAAGTGTAAGGAGATGGGTCACTATGCTCCTGAGTGCAAGAAGGGTAAAACTGAAAAACCACTCTTCAAAAAGGCAGAGACTGGGCAGAAACTTCAGACTCAGATGAGGATGTTAACTATGCTCTCATGGCTTCTAATGAAAATGAATCTGAAGATTCTGAAAACAAGGTACCCCTAACTACCTATGCTTATAATACTGATAATATATCTGAATTGAGAATTTATCTTAAGGCCTTACATATCAGTTATAGGAATCAAACTTTAGAGAATGAGAGAATCAGATCTGAGAATTCTGAACTTAAAGAAAGGAATAAATTTGTTGAAGAGAAACTTGTCAACTTGCAACAAGTTCAGAAAGAAAGAGATGATGCTGTTTATCTAGAACAGGAGTTTCTTGGAAGATATAGGCAACTAGAATCTGAATTGGAGAAAGCAAATCACATAATTAAGACTTGGACTGATTCTGGAAAAGACACTCATGAGGTTTTTCAGTCAGACACAGTTGGTTTAGGTTACTGTGAGGAAGATGAACTTAGGTTTCAAAAAGAAGTTAAAATTAGAACACATCTTCCATCTAGAAAATTTGTTACTGGCACAAGTGAACCTAAGTCTGAAGTTAAAAAAGAAGCTGTTAAGGAAGAATCAGTAAAAACTTGTGTTAAACAGATTAATATTGGTTCAATGACAGATAAACAACTCAAACATAAGCTTAAGGAGTTAAAATCTGTTAAGAAACAGAAAGTGTCTAGGAAGAATAGAAATGGTAAAGTAGGCATTACTAAAGGTTATAATCAAATGCTTGCTACTTATGCTCCAAGGAAGACATGTCATAACTGTGGTAGTACTGATCATCTTGCTAGTTTCTGCAGGAAAAATGAAGACATTAATTCTTTACCCTCCAAGTCTGGAGTAAAGAATGATTATGTTAAAACTAAACCACAGACTTTATGCAAACATTGTGGAAGTACTTGGCATTCTATTTATACTTGCAGGGATTATCATGCTATTTATCATAATTATTATGAACTGAAGCCCAATTTGAAATGGGTTAAGGTTAATTCTGCAAGTGTAACCTCTGAAAATGTTAGCTTAAACTCTGATAATAAGAATTCCGCTGTTAAAATTGACAAAGTTAAGAAAGCCAAAGGATCCAAGCAAGTCTGGATCCTTAAATCTGACCTTCAGTGAATGTTTGTGATTTCAGGGCATCAGGGAGAGTACCCTAGTCATGGACAGTGGATGTTCAGGACACATGACTGGAAATAAAGCCCTGCTATCAGAGTATGAGGAGAAGGCTGGCCCAAAAGTTTCCTATGGAGATGGCAACATAGGACGTACTCTGGGATAAGGCAATATCAATCTTGGAAATGTCACCATCACAAATGTAGCTCTGTTTCCAGGACTCAAGCATGATCTGCTATCTGTGAGTCAAATATGTGACAGAGGTTATCATGTAGATTTTCAACCTGAATACTGTGAAGTTATCAGTAAATCTACAGGGAAAGTTGTTCTAGTTGGACATAGGCGCAATAAGATCTATGAAGCAAGTTTGTTGACAAACTCTGATGGAAAAGCTGTGTGCCTGTCAACAAGAATGTCTAGTGAAGAGAGTTGGAAGTGGCATAAGAAACTCTCTCATTTGAATCTGAACAACATCAATGAGTTAATAAGAAAGGATCTTGTAAGGGGACTCCCAAAGTCTTTATTAAATGTTGATGGCCTGTGTGATTCCTGTCAAAAGGCCAAACAAAGGAAGTCATCTTTCAAAAGCAAGTCTGAATCTTCAATTGTTGATCCTTATCATCTTCTACACGTTGATCTGTTTGGACCAGTGAATGTCTTGTCTATTGGAAGAAAGAAATATGCTTTAGTCATTGTTGATGAACACACCAGATACATTTGGGTATATTTTCTAGCAAAGAAGAATGAAACTGCATTAACTCTGATGGAGCATGTAAAGCTGCTGGACAAAGGATCAAATCACAAAGTCAAAATAATCAGGAGTGATAATGGAACTGAATTTAGGAATGCAACAATGGAAGAATTCTGCAAGTACAGAGGAGTGAAGCAAGAGTTTTCTGCACTTGGTACACCATAGCAAAATGGTGTAGTTGAGAGGAAAAACAGAACCTTGATAGAAGCTGCCAGAACTATGCTTGATGAAGCAAAATTGTCAACCTATTTCAGGGCAGAAGAAGTTCAAACTGCTTGTTTTACTCAAAATGCCACTCTGATCAACAAGCATGGGAAAACACCATATGAGATGGTGAAGAAAAAGAAACCTAACCTGAAATATTTTCAAATTTTTGGGTGCAAATGCTTTGTGTTATAACTCATTCTGAACAGTTGACCAAATTTGAGTTAAAAGTTGATGAAGGAATTTTTGTTGGCTATCCGCTGTCAACTAAGGCATTCAGAGTTTATAATCTGAGAACCAAGGTAATTATGGAGTCAATTCATGTGTCATTTGATGACAAGAAAATAACTGGACTTGAAGATGTAGATGAACATGATCAACTGCGCTTTGAAAATGAAGAATTAATCTCTAATGAAGTAAACTCTGATGAAACTGAGTCGACAAACTCTGTTGAAGCATACTCTGAACCTCTACTGGTAAACACTGAAGAAATTTCTCAGCCAGAACAAAGAGGAGAACTAGTTGAGGGGGAGCATGAAGGATCACTTCAAAATGATGACTCAAATACTAAAAACGAGTTAGATGAAAAATCTGGATCAATCTTTGATGATTCAAACTCTGAAAGTTCAAAATCTGACAGTTCAAACTCAGAGAAGTCAAATTCAGGGGAGCCTCAGAGACTGAAGAAAGGCAACAAGAAAATCAGGAGAACATGGATCAAGGGGGAGGATCAAATACTGATACAAGTCATTTACCTTTAGCTAGGAAATGGACAAAATTTTATACACCTGATCTAATTATTGGAGATCCAGATGCGAAAGTAAGGACAAGGAGTGCTACAACAAATAAATGTCTGTTTCTTGCATTTTTGTCTAAATCCGAACCAAAGAAGGTACAAGAAGCTCTTCAAGATGCTGACTGGATAACAGCAACGCAGGAGGAGTTAAATGAATTCGAAAGAAATGAAGTATGGACCCTTGTACCAAGACCAAAGAATAGATCTATTGTTGGTACTAAATGGGTTTTCAGAAATAAAACTGATAGTGAGGGTGTTATTACAAGGAACAAGGCTAGACTTGTGGCAAAAGGCTATTCACAGCAGGAAGGAATAGACTATGATGAAACTTTTCCTCCAGTTGCAAGATTGGAGGCAATAAGGATTTTTCTAGCATATGCCTCTCAAAAGAAATTCAAGGTATTTCAAATAGACATAAAAAGTGATTTTCTGAATGGGAAGCTTGAAGAAGAAGTGTTTGTTGAACAACCACCAGGATTTGTGGACCCTAAATATCCAGACTATGTCTACAGGCTGGATAAGGCACTCTACGGACTTAAGCAGACACCAAGAGCATGGTATGAAACTCTTGCTCAATTTCTTTTAGAAAGTGGGTTCAACAGAGGAACAATTGATAAAACCCTGTTCAATTATAAATCTGGCAGTGACTTGCTTTTTGTTCAGATATATGTTGATGACATAATTTTTGGGTCTACTAATGATAAACTCTGTAAGAAGTTTGCCAAGCTCATTCAGTCCAGGTATCATATGAGCATGATGGGAGAGCATAGTTATTTTCTAGGCCTACAAGTGAAGCAAACAGATGATGGGATTTTTATAAATCAAGCAAAATATACCAGAAATCTTCTCAAGAAATTTGGTATGCTTGACTGTTCATCTACAACAACTCCCATGGCAACAGCAACAAAGTTGGACAAAGACACAGGAGCTCCAGTAGATATGACAAGCTACAGAGGCATGATATGGGCTCTTCTTTATCTAACAGCAAGTAGACCTGAAATCATGTATGCAACTTGCCTCTGTGCAAGGTTTCAGGCAGACCCCAGAGAACCACATCTAACAGCTGTGAAGAGAATTTTTAAGTATCTCAAGGGCACCATAACATTAGGTCTGTGGTATCCCAAAGAATCAGATTTCAAGCTACTTGGTTACTCTGATGCAGACTTTGCAGGCTGTAAGATAGACAGAAAAAGCACCAGTGGAAGTTGTCAATTTCTGGGTGACAGACTTATTTCTTGGTACTGCAAGAAACAGAAATCAATTTCTACATCTACAGCTGAAGTAGAGTATATTGCGGCTGGTAGCTGTTTTGCACAGATTCTGTGGATGAAGAATCAATTGCTGGATTATGGATTAAGGTACAGTAAAATACCCATTTTCTGTGATAATCAAAGTGCTATTGCAATGACAGGTAATCCAGTACAGCATTCAATAACCAAGCACATCAGCATAAGGTACCATTTTATCAGAGAACATGTAGAGGAAGGAAATATTGAACTTCATTTTGTGTCTACAGAACAACAGCTTGCAGACATCTTCACCAAGCCATTGAGTGAAGCTACATTTACAAGGCTGGTAAATGAACTAGGAATGATCTCTGGTTTCGACTAGAGATACCGGTTAGACTCAAAATTTACTTATATAATATGTTGCTCATGTTTCTGTGATTACGTTTCTGTGATTAGTATACCTTGATATGGTAATACAACTGTTAGAATACTCTGTAGGTCATACACTGTTGAAATGTTGGATAAACACTGTTAATCTCTGATTGATAAACTCTGATAATGTTATTGTCTGAACATAAACACCGATGAAGAAATCTGTATGAAGCATAATTCTCAGTAATTAATCATGAATCCTTCTAAGTTATTTGTGATCTAATCTTAGATTGTGCAGAAAATTAACACAACATGATACTGTATAGGCCGAATACACAAATATAATCAAGTACGTATGAGAGAATAACAATTAACACACGTTTAAATTAAAAACTGTATTGAATTAATAACTCCTCTCTCAGTGATGTAAAATATCATAGAGAGCTGCTTAGGTTACAATGGAATGATAATTCATTTTCGATACCCTTCTAGGGTTAACCTAACTGTATTTATAAAGATATACATCTACAATACAATCGATAATTGATACTCCTATAAATCAGCTATACAAATGTTATCAATTATGATTGCTACGCGTCTTCTTAGTCAATACAATATCTTCGAAAACTATCCAATCTTTAAAGATATTGCTTCCATAATTATATTTAATTATTCTTCAAAGTCTGATAATGACCAGTAGACGCGTCCTCCTGACAGAGTTTAGCAAACTCTGTCGAGCTTCCAACTCTCAGAGTTTAATTAAACTCTGACCGCTTCCAGCTTCCAGTTAAACTCTGATTAATCACTGTAACAGTTAAACACTGACATTATTCACATCAGTTATGTTTAACAATCTCCCCCAACTTGTTCATTAGCAAAAATGCACAAGTTAATAATAATTGATGATGTCAAAACAATTAGACAAATACAGTGTTCAATAAATAATCAGAGTTTAAACTTCTTCTTAAACAAAATTTACAGAAAACAAGAAATACTTATAGAGCTTTATTTACTTAATTTCCTCAACATCTGGTGTTGATCTAAGATAGTCTATAAGTAATCTTCTCTCTGCATTCTCGAGTTCTATCTGCATGATCTTCTTAATCTCTCTAAGTTCAGGATCATCTTCACCTGTCTGATAGATTGCAGATCCCAGAGAATATATTTTGTTCTTCCTCATTTCATTACCCAGTCTAATGAAGTGTGCTTTCTCTGCCTCTGGATTAAAATCTAACACAGTTATACCCAGATCTGTCTTCAATCGAGCACTATTTTTCTTCATCTCAACAATCTTTCCATGATAATCTCTGTACTTCGGAACATACTCACTTGTGTATCTTGTACCACTAATTGCCTTAGCTTTCACCATCTTATTTCTTAGCACATTAGCAGCTTGCTGAGTCCTTTGATTTTTCACTTTGAAGAGATATAGAACATATTCCAATTCTTCCCATAGCTTCAAATAAATATCATTCTCACCAACTTTATACACAGTTCCATCAGCCATGAAAACAGTAAAAAATCTTTATTCAAACTCCTTTGATGAATCAACTGTACTAACTCCAGTCTGTCCAAACTCTCCTGTGGAACACCTTGTCCTGGAACAGCCAGTGATGAAGGATCTAGAGGACTAGTATTCACTCTAATTTCTTTATGTGAGCCCAAGCCAGATGTATCTCGCCTTTGCTTTGACATAAAAGCTCTTCCTTGTATAAAATCAGTACCTCCAGCCTTCAGAGTTTGATCAGGAATAGTTGGCTTTGAAAAGAACATTTGAATTTCAGTAGACAATGGTTTCTGTACAACTTGTGTAGCAACATAGGTTGTATTCACTTTCTTTGAAACCTTTTCTTCTTCAATAATCTTTCCTTTCAATTTCAGTTTAGCATCTTCTGTTGGGACAACGATAAATTTTGATCAGCACCAACATTCTATTTAATAACAATGCCTTTTAGAACAGGCCTAGGAGCTTTCTCAATCTTCTTTAACTTTCCAGACTTTAAAGCTTTTTGATGTTCTTCTTGAAAATTCTTCTCTTCAGCTTCAATGTCTTTAATTGTAACTCTTTCTTCATTCTCTTCCAGAAACAATCTTGCAGCCAATTCTTCATCTGTCTGTGGATTGTTAGTGAATAACAAGCTCTTGATCTTTGAAGTACCCTGAGCATCAGTATTTATTCCATCAGACTTTGTAGATGACTTGCCATATCTCAGACTTATACCTTTACCAGCTTTTGATCTCTTTTGGTCATTTGCTCCTCCATCTTCAGCATCATCCTTCTTAGGCAGAGTTTGAGATTGCTTGCATTTGAACTTAGCAACTCTCTCCCCTTTTTTGACATCATCAGGAATCAGTATAGATGTGATCAATTCCAATGAAGCAGCAATAGAGTCAATCTTATCAGACAAGACAGTTTGATTCTCTTCCACTTTACTTAGCCTTTGAAATAGAGTTTCTTGATCTTTAGAAAAAGTCTGAAACTTCAGCTTATTATCTCTCTGCAAAAGCATGTCTCTTTGAACAACTTCAGCTCGCAGATCAGTTATTGCTTGTTGAGAATCATCAAACCTAGTATTAAGAGTCTTGACTTGAACAATAGTGGCTTTCAGACATGAAAGAAGCTCTGGATTGGAAATCTTTGTAGCAGTGTTTTGCACAAAAGCAGCTGCTCTTCCAACAGGAAAAATGCAATCCTCTTTATACCAATTCTCTGATTATTTGACAAAATGTTCGTTTTCAATTTCACGTTGTGAAGGTCCAGAAAAATCAGTTATCTTCCCATCAGTCTGTACTGGTTGTCTCTGAGAAGAGTTAGACTCAATACTTTCTTCATCTTCAACATCAATTTCAGCATTTGCATTTTCAATTGGCTCAGACTCAGCAATATGCTCAGCAACTTTTTCAACAGGAGTCTCTGCAACTTCAATATGCTCAGCAAAAATCTCCTCAATATTCTCTGCAGTTTGCTCTCCAGCTTCAACAGAATTTGCAAAGACTTCATCCATAGGCTCAGAAATTACAGCCTTGGTTGGTTAATCAATTTCTTCACCTTGTTCAGTAACTTGGTGAGCATCAGAGAATAGTGTAGTATGTGTTCCTACTGTTTCATCAAGTACTACAGTAGGTTGATCAGCTACACCAGTTTCTTCAGAATGAGCAACAACTGGTGATGAGATAGGAATTTCAATGTCATCAAAGAATGGAATGAATGACTCAGCAAAAACATCAATATCAGCGAAACCATCTCTGTTTTCAACATCCACTTGTCTATCTTCAGCATTCATCTCAACAGTAGGTATCTCCTTAGAAATCACCTCTGGAGCTTCAACATTTGTCTCTTAATCTGACTCATCAAGTAACAACCTTCTCCTCTTTGATTTAGGCACCTCAGCTGCCACTTCTTCTTCAGCAGAGTTTGAGAAATCAGATCTTTTTACTCTTACTTTCTTAGCCCTAACAGCTTTGTGCTTTGTTCTACCTCCACGCTTTGGTTTAGCCTGTGTAGGTGGTAGATTTTGTTCAGTGTTTGGCTCATTGATTTGAGGTTGAGGTTGAGTTTGAGTTGGTTGAATTTGTTCAGTGTTTGACTCATCATGTTCAGGTTGAGAGGGTTGAGATTGAGGTTCAGTATTTGTAGGTTGTAGAGGTTCAGTGTTTGCAGGTGGGGCAGACTCAGACTATTGTGGTTCTTGAGGTTGATTTAAGAAATTCTGAAGAGCAAAAGGCAAAATGAACTCAGCTACTTGCTCCTTGTTTGCATCCTTATTGGTCAAATCAGAGAATACTCTCTTATGAACCTTAAAGGCCTCAATAACATCTTCCTCAGAAATTTCAACATTAGGCACACAAGCAGAGAATAATAATTGAGAAAATCTAGAAAAATAAACAGTTGTACTAGACTCTGACAATCTTTCACCCAAATTCATCAAGACAAGTCTACCAAAATCAAAATTACTTCCATAAAGAAGAGAATACCCGATTTAAAGACTGTCAGTAGGAATAGCATCCCAATTAGTGACTTTCTTTCCAAATGCCCTTGTGATGCAATCGAAAAAGAAACTCCACTCCTTCCTCAGAAATGGCCTTTTCACTTGACCAAGTTTCTCTAATGGACCTGAATACCCACTTTGCTGCAACATCTCTTTGAGATATCTTTCACCAACAACACTGTATGTAGTGTGTGTCTCAAAACCAAAAGTTTCTCGAACCGTTGTTGGAGTAATGACATACTCCTCATATGTGAAAATAATTGACGGAGTCCCATTCTCATCTCTATCATCATAGGTAGCTGATTGCCAGAAAATAGCAATCTGTGCAGCAGAGAGTTTTGTTGGTTCGATTAGGGCTGTACCAATCTCTAAATCCCGCAAGAAGTTTTGAATTAAATGAAACGCCTCAGGAACATTCTCATTATTCAACGGAGCTGCATAGTTGTTAGGTACAAACACTAACCCTCGAGTGGTAAAAGCTTTGCTGGCCATGAGATTAGAAGTAAATATCAGAGAAAAAGATATGTAGGAAAGGTGTTTGTGAAAATGTGCAAGTGAAAGAACAAGTAACTGTGAGTGGGTTGTGTGCAGAGAAAATAACCGTGTATGTAAAAATGATTATAGTTGTAATTAAAAAGTAAAACCAAATCGTTTTAAACATTAATACACTCAACCAGTTCCTTGTTTAATGGGTAAGTGGGACAAGTGGCACACATGCAATGAAAGTACTTTGCACGTTCAGTAATTGTGGCAATAATTACTGCTACTTTCTCTCCCTTTTTTTCAATACACTTAAACACTCTAATACTCATTAACAGTTGGCAATTATTTATTTCATTTTTCAAAAACTCTTTTTACCCCAAGTCTGTAAATTGTCTGAAATAAAAAATTACATTAGAGTACTAGACAAAATTCATCAGTGTTTGTCAATTCTCCAAGTTTATTACCATAACCCTTTCAAAAACTGCACAGTTGTGAATTTATGTGTGTGTATAGCAGAGTTTACTACTTTAATATTTAGAGCATCTAATTTTTCATAAAATCCATAAAATAAATCAGTAAACACTGTTTGCACAAACTCTCGTAGGAAACACTTAATGTCTGATGAATGCTAAACTCTGTAGTAAATAATTGATATACAGTAACTCTGAACTAACTTATACCCCCTTCTAACTATTTTTTTTTTCTCCAGTAATCAGAGGTTGGAACTAGTCACCAAAAATCCTATAATTTTAGCCCTTATCTTTTTGATAAGTTCCTGGGTCTTCCTAGTCTTTGACTAGTCACCAAAAATTAGAGAATTTTAGCCCTTACTTTTTACTAGCAAGTTCCTGGGTCGTCCTAGACACAACATAATCTCAAAGGAGTTTTAACAGCCTATATACATTTGCTTTGGGGGTAGACTAATAACAGAATCTAACTTAACAGAGTTTAGAAGTCATCAACATCAAAAGTTGGTCATGAGAGGCAACACACACAGTATTTACAGATTCAGAGTTTAGGATAGATAAACTAAGAGATGCTATAAATATGGAAACAATATCATGTTGTGTTAATTTTCTGCACAATCTAAGATCAGATCACAAATAACTTAGAGGAATTCATGATTAATTACTGAGAATCATGCTTCATACAGATTTCTTCATCGGTATTTATGTTCAGACAATAACATTATCAGTGTTTATCAGAGTTTATCCAACATTTCAACAGTGTGAGACCTACAGAGTATTCTAACAGTTGTATTACCACATTAAGGTATACTAATCACAGAAACATGAGCAACATAATAAGGTTTGAGTCTAACCAGTATCTCTAGTCGAAACTAGAGATCATTCCTAGTTCATTTACTAGCCTTGTAAATGTAGCTTCACTCAATGGCTTGGTGAAGATGTCTGCAAGCTGTTGTTCTGTAGACACAAAATGAAGCTCAATATTTCCTTCCTCTACATGTTCTCTGATAAAATGGTACCTTATGCTGATGTGCTTGGTCATTGAATGCTGTACTGGATTACCTGTGATAGAAATAGCACTTTGATTATCACAGAAAATAGGTATTTTACTATACCTTAATCCATAATCCAGCAATTGATTCTTCATCCACAGAATCTGTGCACAACAGCTACCAGCCGCAATATACTCTGCTTCAGCTGTAGATGTAGAAATTGATTTATGTTTCTTGCTGTACCAAGAAACAAGTCTGTCACCCAGAAATTGACAACTTCCACTGGTGCTTTTTCTGTCAATCTTACAGCCTGCAAAGTCTGCATCAGAGTAACCAAGTAGCTTGAAATCTGATTCTCTGGGATACCACAGACTAAGGTTATGGTGCCCTTGAGATACTTAAAAATTCTCTTCACAACTGTTAGATGTGGTTTTCTGGGGTCTACCTGAAACCTTGCACAGAGACAAGTTGCATACATGATGTCAGGTCTGCTTGCTGTTAGATAAAGAAGAGACCATATCATGCCTCTGTAGCTTGTCATATCTACTGGAGCTCCTGTGTCTTTGTCCAACTTTGTTGCTGTTGCCATGGGAGTTGTTGTAGATGAACTGTCAAGCATACCAAATTTCTTGAGAAGATTTCTGGTATATTTTGCTTGATTTATAAAAATTCCATCACATGTTTGCTTCACTTGTAGGCCTAGAAAATAAATAAGCTCTCCCATCATGCTCATTTGATACCTGGACTGCATGAGCTTGGCAAACTTCTTACAGAGTTTATCATTAGTAGACCCAAAAATTATGTCATCAACATATATTTGAACTAAAAACAAGTCACTACCAGATTTAAAATAGAACAGGGTTTTATCAATTGTACCTCTGTTGAACCCACTTTCTAAAAGAAATTGAGCCAGAGTTTCATACCATGCTCTTGGTGCCTGCTTAAGTCCATAGAGAGACTTATCCGGCCTGTAGACATATTCTGGATATTTGGGGTCCACAAATCCTGGTGGTTGTTCAACAAACACTTCTTCTTCAAGTTTCCCATTCCGAAAAGCACTTTTTACATCCATCTGAAAAACCTTGAATTTCTTATGGGAGGCATATGCTAGAAAAATCCTTACTACCTCCAATCTTGCAACTTGAGCAAAAGTTTCATCATAGTCTATTCCTTCCTGCTGTGAATAGCCTTTTGCCACAAGTCTAGCCTTGTTCCTTGTAACAACTCCCTCACTGTTAGTTTTATTTCTGAAAACCCATCTAGTACCAACAACAGATCTATTCTTTGGTCTAGGTACAAGGGTCCATACTTCATTTCTTTCGAATTCATTTAACTCCATATGCATTGTTGTTATCTAGTCAGCATCTTGAAGAGCTTCTTCTACCTTCTTTGGTTCAGATTTCGACAGGAATGCATGAAAGAAACATTCATTTATTGTAGCACTCCTTGTCCTTATTTTCGCATCTGGATCTCCAATAATTAGTCCAGGTGTATGAGATTTTGTCCATTACCTAGCTGAAGGTAAATGACTTCTATCAGTATTTGATCCTCCCCCTTGATCCATGTTCTCCTGATTTTCTTGTTGCCTTTCATCAGGCTCTGAGGCTCCCCCTGAATTTGACTGCTCAGAGTTTGAACTGTCAGATTTTGCACTTTCAGAGTTTTAGTCATCAGAGATTGATCCAGATTTTTTAGCTGACTCACTTTCAGTATTTGAGTCATCATTTTGAAGTGATCCTTCATGCTCCCCCTCAACTGGTTCTGCCCTTTGTTCTGGCTGAGAAGTTTCTTCAGTGTTTATCAGTAGAGGTTCAGAGTATGCTTCAACAGAGTTTGTCGACTCGGCTTCATCAGAGTTTACTTCATCAAAGATTAATTCTTCATTTTCAAAGCACAGTTGATCATGTTCATCTACATCTTCAAGTCCAGTTATTTTCTTGTCATCAAATGACACATGAATCGACTCCATAATTACCTTGGTTCTCAGATTATAAACTCTGAATGCCTTAGTTGACAGCGAATAGCCAACAAAAATTCCTTCATCATCTTTTAACTCAAATTTGGTCAGCTGTTCAGAATGAGTTTTTAACAAAAAGCATTTGCACCCAAAAATATGAAAATATTTCAGGTTAGGCTTCTTTTCCCTCACCATCTCATATGGTGTTTTTCCATGCTTGTTGATCATAGTAGCATTTTGAGTAAAACAAGCAGTTTGAACTGCTTCTGCCCAGAAATAGGTTGGCAATTTTCCTTCATCAAGCATAGTTCTGGCAGCTTCTACCAAGGTTCTGTTTTTCCTCTCAACTACACCATTTTGCTGTGGTGTACCAGGTGTAGAAAACTCTTACTTCACTCCTCTGTTCTTTCATAATTCTTCCATTGTTGCATTCCTAAATTCTGTTCCATTATCACTCCTGATTATTTTGACTTTGTGTTTTGATCCTTTGTCCAGCAGCTGTACATGCTCCATCAGAGTTAATGCAGTTTCATTCTTCTTTTCTCGAAAATACACCCAAGTGTATCTGGTGTGTTCATCAACAATGACTAAAGCATATTTCTTTCTTCCAATAGACAAGACATTCACTGGTCCAAACAGATCAACATGTAGAAGATGATAAGGATCAATAATTGAAGATTCAGACTTGCTTTTGAAAGATGACTTCCTTTGTTTGGCCTTTTGACAGGAATCACACAGGCCATCAACATTTAATAAAGACTTTGGGAGTCCTCTTACAAGATCCTTTCTTATCAACTCATTGATGTTGTTCAGATTTAAATGAGAGAGTTTCTTATGCCACTTCCAACTCTCTTCACTAGACATTCTTGTTGACAGGCACACAACTTTTCCAACAGAGTTTGTCAACAACTTTGCTTCATAGATATTATTGCGCCTGTGTCCAACTAGAACAACTTTTCTTGTAGATTTATTGATAACTTCACAGTATTCAGGTTGAAAATCTACATGATAACCTCTGTCACAGATTTGACTCACAGATAGCAGATCATGCTTGAGACCTGGAACCAGAGCTACATTTGTGATGATGACATTTCCAAGATTGATATTGCCATATCCCAAGGTACGTCCTACGTTGCCATCTCCATAGGAAACTTTTGGGCCAGCCTTCTCCTCATACTCTGATAGCAGGGCTTTATTTCCAGTCATGTGTCCTGAACATCCACTGTCCACGACTTGGGTACTCTCCTTAATGCCCTGCAATCACAAACAATCACTGAAGATCAGATTTAAGGATCCAGACTTGCTTGGATCCTTTGGCTTTCTTAACTTTGTTAGCTTTAACAGCGGAATTTTATTATCAGAGTTTAAGCTAACATTTTCAGAGTTTACACTTGCAGAATTAACCCTAACCCATTTCAAATTGGGCTTCAGTTCATAATAATTATGATAAATAGCATGATAATTCCTGCAAGTATAAATAGAATGCCAAGTGCTTCCACAATGTTTGCATAAAGTCTGTGGTTTAGTTTTAACATAATCATTCTTTACTCCAGACTTGGAGGGTAAAGAATTAATGTCTTTATTTTTCCTGCAGAAACTAGCAAGATGTTTAGTACTGCCACAATTATGACATGTTTTCCTTGGAGCATAAGTAGCAAGCATTTGATTATAGCCTTTAGTAATTCCTACTTTACCATTTCTATTTTTCCTGGACACTTTCTGTTTCTTAATAGATTTTAACTCCTTAAGCTTATGTTTGAGTTCTTTATCTGTCATTGAACCAATATTAATCTGTTTAACACAAGTTTTTACTGATTCTACCTTAATAGCTTCTTTTTCAACTTCAGACTTAGGTTCACTTGTGCCAGAAACAAATTTTCTAGATGGAAAATGTTTTTTAATTTTGACTTCTTTTTGAAACCTAAGTTCATCTTCCTCACAGTAACCTAAACCAACTGTGTCTGACTGAAAAACCTCATGAGTGTCTTTTCCAGAATCAGTCCAAGTCTTAATTATGTGATTTTCTTTCTCCAATTCAGATTCTAGTTGCCTATATCTTCCAAGCAACTCCTATTCTAGATAAACAGCATCATCTCTTTCTTTCTGAACTTGTTGCATGTTGACAAGTTTCTCTTCAACAAATTTATTTCTTTCTTTAAGTTCAGAATTAACAGATTTGATTCTCTCATTCTCTAAAGTCTGATCCCTATAACTGATATGTAATGACTTAAGATAAATTCTCAATTCAGATATATTATAAGTATTATAAGCACAGGTAGTTAAGGGTACCTTGTTTTCAGAATCTTCAGATTCATTCTCATTAGTGGCCATGAGAGCATAGTTAACATCCTCATCTGAGTCTGAAGTGTCTGCCCAGTCTCTGCCTTTTGTGAAGAGTGCTTTTTCAGTTTTACCCTTCTTGCACTCAGGAGCATAGTGACCCATCTCCTTAACCTTGTAGCATTGAATCTCAGACTTGTCTTTCTTCCCAGATTTAGTATCCTTTCTCTCAGACTTTCTGAAACTCTTTCTGTCAGAATTTGAATCTTTCATAGAGAACCTTTTTCCCTTCTTGATGTTCTTGAAACCCATTTTCTTGAAGGTCTTCACCATCAAAGCAACCATTTTCATCATTTCTTCTTCATCATCCTCAAAGTCAGATGATTCATCAGTGGTTGAGTCAACATCAGAATTTGATGACTCACTTTTAGAATGTATGACCAAAGCTTTTCCCTTAGCTTTCTTCCTTGATGCTTCCTTCTTCAAGGGTTTTTCTTCAACCTTAAGAGCAACATAATTTGTCTTCTTGCTTGATCTCCTGTTTCTCTATTCCAATTCCAATTCATGAGTTTTGAGCAACCCATAGATTTCATCAATCTCAGTTTCAGCAAGATCATAATTATCTCTTATAGTGGTTGTCTTTACATCCCACTTTTCAAGTAGAGCAAGAAGAAATTTCAGATTTGAATCTTCTAGATCATACTCTTTATTGACCAGTGACAAATCATTGAGCAGCTGTAAGAACCCAGATTTTGGGTGGAATTAAAACTTTTATGTATTTAATGATGTAAGAACGAATAGTGGTTATGGCTACAATGCAATAATTGATATTTGGAAAGAGTGAATGGAATTCGACTTTATTATGTTTATGTCTTGAAGAATGCTAAAGGGTGACAACATAGGTAAGAATAATCTATCTTCTAAGGGAATAAGATATGGTAACTTCAAGCAAGAGAATACTCTCATGTCATCCAGATCGATAACGATTAATCCAGTAGTTCCATAAAATGGTTAAGGAACGATCGAAAGAGAATATGGACAATTATACAACCCTAAGAGAACAAGTAAAGAATACAGAATGAATAGTGTTTTGGTGGGAGTATATAATAATATGAGACGACACTATATAGAAGCATTCAGAACGGATTTCCGAGTTCGTATTAGTGATCCAGGGGGAAAATAAGTGTATGTAAAAGCTGTCGGATTCTGAAAAACCGCACTTTTATTTTCTCCGAGAGTTCCCTGGACACTGATAGCCTTAAGTATTTAACGAATGGATTTAAGGAATATAAATTGGAAAGTTAGAATGAAAGATGGAGAATGAAAGTATTAATATTAAAAAGGATTCCCGGTAAACCCTAATTAGAAATCCGTGAAATATTCCTGCGAACGATCAATCGAAACGGGCAATAACCGGACACAGAAACAAGCAGAGGAAGCAAGAGTCTTGTGCAAGCTACTAGTATAAAATATCTAGTAACTAAACTAGAATCAAGGAGCTAGCACCTTAGAGGAAGAACTAAGTACTTAGCAAAGTAACTACCTAGTTAAGCTCTAAACCACCATAAAACCAACACTTGTCTTGCCATTTCATCATCCAACACCTCATCACTTTAATAAAGTGACTTTATACAAGATATTATCTTGATAATAGATGAGAGTGGATGAGATTAAATCAAAAGAAACCAAGCAAAACTCCCTCCCCCTAGCTTAACACCCCATTCGGCTTCTCTCAAAATTCCAAACACAAAATCCATCTTCCCACCATCTTTTGATCTTGTAAAAATTGTGGTGAGTCTTAAATTTCCTAAAAGTTATCTCCTAAAAATTTCAAAGCCAAACTCTCTTGTTTCCATTTTCAAATAATTCATCAAAGAGGAGGGTGAATAGTGAATTTATGAACTAATCTTGTTTTTCTTGTTTTTCATGGTGGATTTAACTAGTTTAGGACCATCCAAGGATAGATCAAGGCTTAGGAAGGTTATACTACTCTCTAAGGAAGGTATAAATCATTTCAAACCCTAAGCTTTACTTTGAGTTTATGCATGATTCATGGTGATTTTGGATTAAGTGATATTAGTAGTATTTTACCACCATGTTTGCATGATTTTGTGGTTATATTAGCTTTATGATGATATATTGATGAAGCATGATATCCTTGAGCTTTTAAGAGATGATTATTAACTGTAGTAATTGATTAGATGCCCGGTGTGGCTTGGTTGTTGCGTAATGAATTTTAGAACGCTCGATTCGTAGCCGTCGTAATGCCCGATTTTCATTAACACTAAGAAACCGAACTGGTCAGTAGCCATAACTCTCTGTTCTTGGCAAGTTAGTGAACCCTACTGATAGATTTTTGAACATAGATCACTTTGGCGAAAGAATCGAAGCATTTCGATTTACGGTTTAGGAATTATGACCAAATTACTAATAGTAGTTCGAATCCGTAAACGAAAGTTCGTAACTGAAATTGAACCCTCGTAAACTATGTAACGTCATGCCGAATCTTGGTAAATAAATACTAGAGGTAAAAAGAAAGGTGTGAAAGAAAACCGTATGTCAAAAGGATCATTTTTCGATTTATTAAAAATGTTCGAGTCGAGGTTAAACGCGAACGAACCCCTAAAAGACGACTCTTTTATAACTTCGGTAAAACACTTAGAAAACGGGCGATAAAACTCGGAGTATAGTATTGGTTCGTAACGATCGACCTTAGAACTCATATGACTTAAGTATGTCCCAAGTAAAAGTACAGTGACATGTCGTATTAACGAACGAATGTCGGGTCGGCTCAGTGATAAAAGGAATCTACTAGAAGGGGTATAACGAGATAACTCGAGAACGTGTTTCGAATTAAGTATAACTTAACTTTTAATAAGTTAAGTGATTAATCCCGAATGCCTTGGCTATTTATAGATCACCAAGCTGAACCGGGACCCGCTACCACTACCCCTTACCGTACCCGACTACCAGGTAAGTTTCAATTCCCTTCTTTTAGGCTGTTGTTGTGATTGAATAAATATATATATATATATATATGTTTTCTGTTATACATATGCCATAACATGCATGTCTACTTTCAAGTTATATCATTATGCTTGTTCCCTGATTGTTATTGGCTTATAAATTAGATAGCTATCGTATCAATTATAAGCCGGTTATTGTAAGACCCTCAGAAGGGTGTATACATCTTATTCATCAAATATAGACCGGGAGTCAATATTTCTTGACATATCGAGATTACCTCGAAAGAAAATATCTAAGTTAATATTTTCCATTATTCGGGCGACGAATAGTATTTGAATATTCGTTCGAGATTATTTATTTTAACGATCCTTACCTCAAATAATTATTTGAACGTAACTATTCGACGAATAATTTTTATTTTAATATTCATTCAGAGTCGAATTAATTATCGATTATTATTTCGAATATTCTTCTAAAGATGAGACTATTAAATGAATATTATTTGGATATTCATTTAGAATATTATTTTATTGAATAAATATTACTTTTGAATATTCATTTAGGATATTAATTACTTGATGAATATTATTTTAATATTCATCTGAAGCGTGATTTATTTATCGAATATTATCACGAATATTCCTTTAAAGCTTGGATTACTAAATGAATATTACTTGATATTCATTTAGAATATTATTCATTAAATGAATATTACTTTTTGAATATTCATTTAAATTCCTAATTAATTATGAATATTGTCTTAAATATTCCTTTCAGGTCCTATTAATTAATGAATATTATTTTGAATATTCATTTAAATATTTATTTATTCAATAAATATTCTCCTGATATTTCTTCAGGGATTATTTTGGAAAATACTCTGATTAAAGATATTCTTTCATATTCCTAAATATTCTTTAAATATTTTTAACTCAAAAAATATTCTCTGAATATTTATTCCATACTTAGAATAATCTCAATAAGGTTCATCTTCTTCGATTATTACGAAAAATATTTCGGAGTCATATTATTATTAATCTTATATCAAGAAAGGTTCTCAGACTTCATTCTTCTTTGAGTCTATCTCCCTAATAATAAGGGAACCTTACTTGGAAAATGTTATTTATCTTCTCGACTTCCCGGTCATAAAGTATTCTCTTCACTCGCAACTCGGGTGCTGTTGACTTATTAAGTCGTTGTTTACCTTCTCATCTTTCGAGGGGTAAGATTGTTGGAACAAGTTGATATTCAATACCAAGCCACAACTTGGAAGTTATTGGTGAATTTTCCTTTCCAACTAGATACGACTACCTTGTAGAGTCTTATCAACAAGTATTACACTTGGGAAAGGGGGACGAACGTTACATTCAGAATCATGAATTCTATTTGAACTAGGAGTCGTGTAAGAGGCCGAGTAGCGCCGGTCCATCCCCTTTGGCCCAACCGTTGGCCGGGGAGAGCTAGTAAGGCGGTAGACAAGTAAAGCCGTCAGTTCTTCCTTCTACCGGTAGTAAATCTAAATTGAGCTGTACGATCTCGACTGATCATCAAGATTGGAACAGCGGGCGCGGTGAATACTCCATCATTGGTTCATCATCCAAACTTATTTATTTTCTGCAACATGATTACTGTTGGCAGAGCTGGAAAAGTGTTCATAACTGGAATTGCAACCTTTTCATGCAAGTTCCTCTTCTTAATAACAATGAGAATATCTCGCTTACTTTTGATGTAGCAGATATTTCTATAAACAAATACTTTAAGTTACCTTGTAACTTCATCGTTCATATTATACTGGCATCATTTCCGTAAATGCATGGCTTATGGTTTGAAAGATAATTTTGAACTGTTTTATATTATCGTTCAGTTATATATATTATTTTTGGTGGGCTTTCGCTCACCCTTGCTTTGTTCACATTATGTCACAACAACAGCTAGGACAGATGGCTCGCGTCAGGCGCACTCGACGCAAGCAGGTTACTCGACCCACCCGATTACCCGCTGAGATGCTAGCCGCCATTGCTGAGGTAGCATAGTTAGACAGCTTTTGTTTCCTGTTTAACTATATGTATAATTAATGTAATTAACGGCAAAACTTTTAAACCTATGATGTTATCCTTTTGGGATTGTAATAACTTTTATTCGTAACCCTTTAATGTAAGACTTATTTCAATTTCATCTCTGGGACTATAACTGTTGTGTGTGTGAGTGGTAATTATTGTGGGGTCACAGCATGTGATTTATTTATTATGGACTCAAGTCAAGTATTATGAATGGATGTGTTAGGTCCAAATGTGTTGTAGAGGGGGGGTGAATACAACTTTTCGAATATGAGAAGCAATAAATACGATGCAATAAATGAACACACAGATTCAAGGAATATATGTCTTATATATAACTTGAAAGGGTTGCTACAACATTCATTACAAAGTATAACAGAAGTTGAGAGAGAAGTGAATGATACTAAGCTCTGTGAATGCACTCTCTCTTTTTCTCTTGTGTTTTTCTCTAGAATTGCTCACTAACTAAAACATTACACAAGTACTTCTATTTATACTACATGTAATCTATGTCCTGTAGTCTTCAAAGACTAAGATGTACGTGGCCCAATGATGTCCACATAAATCTTGCCTTATCTTGAAAGCTTGGAAATCTGCCAATCAGAAGATGCCATGTGTCATGTTGAAGCTGCACTCTAAGTAGAACTTCTACTTGAGAATTTCTACTTAGCCATCTCGAAGTTCTAAGTAGAACTTCTACTTAGAAACTTCTACTTGGCCATCTAGAATATTTAGTACTTAGAAAATATTCTGGTCTTCAACTTGAAACTTCAATGCACATCTTGAACTTGTGATATCTTCATGTCTTCTTTATTCTTCACCAAGCTCTTGAATATGGATCTTTATTACTGACATAAACTTGCTATCAATGTCCTGACACTTGATGCAACGGTCTGGTTCATAAGTGACTAGTCTTGATAGGGTTTTTGCTTCTTGAATAAATTACCATATCCAATTAGAAATGTGGCTTTCCAATATTTGCTTTCCTTCTTGTTCACTTGAAATCAATTGGTCTTATTGATACTAATAGTTATGATCTTGATTCTTGGCTTTCCAAATCACTGAGGCATGAACAACTTTGACTTGAACTTCTCTCAATGATTTCTTCTTGGATTGATCATAGTTAACATGTTGAATTGTATCAATTACCTTGTCTTCATTTATTGTTGATTTCTTGTGACTTCTTGTTCTTGATTGTCTTCTGGTTAAGTATCTTTTCCTTTAGTTTGAGTTACATTAGTTATAGTGTTACAAGTTTACACACTCTGCCTTTCAATCTCCCCCAATTTGATTGTCTAACAATGACATTTAAATTAATGAAGGATAACTCAACTAAACAATGAGACGAGAAAAGATAATTAACATTACAATCTTGAATAATTTACAATTGAAATTTACATGAAAACAATACAAAGAACTTAAACTAGAAACAGAATTCGAACTTCGAATTAAAGATCATTTGAGTGATTCCTATCACCTGGATTATTTCAAACCTTTTAGTCAAACTTGTATCACCTTATTGGATTCACTCTAAGGTGAATTTTCCTCAAGTGAGTTAAAGCAACCAAAAGACATGAAGTTTTTCCAACTTCAAGTTCACACCACTCTGACCTTTAACCCTAATTCTGTTTCCTCTTTCTAGCTTCAGCAGCTTGGTCTCTCTCTTCTTTCTGCCTTTTGCTCTTCTCCTTCTGCTGCTTTTCTTTCTTGTATACTGGATCTTTAAGCTGCTTCCACCTAGCATTCAATAGACTTACAGCTTCCATTTCTAGAGGGTTCTTGGGCTCTGGATAAGGATGTTTGAAAAGCCTTCTGAGTTTGTCCACCTCCTGAGTAGTTCTGATCTTTGGAATATCCTCGAAGTTCTTCATGATGAGCTGAGGTTTCCAGTGAGATTTATCAGATTTGAACTGACAATAGATCATCTTGGGGTAGCCCTTGACACGGTCAGTATTGTGGACACTGGCCGCATCTCGCTCCATTCGCTTCTTTTCCACTACTACTTCAGACATGTAACTCATGAGTCTCTGCTTTTCTTCAACAAACTTATCTTCCACTTCGCCCCATTTGAATACATATAATACTCTCTCCAGAAATGCAGCATCTTGAGTCCGTAGCAGCCATTGTCTACTCATATGCAAGATTGTTTGATTTTGGTCTGCATCTATGAATACTAAGGCATCAGCTGTATCTTCAACATAAGCATGTATCCAGTATACACTTTCACTTCCTGGAACACCAATAGCCTCCCTTATTTCTCCTTGTTCTAGTGCTCCAGAAGGAAGAGTCAGAGCTTCATCTACATTCTTCATGGCTTGAAGAATATTCCATTTCTTCTCTATCAGCTCCGGCTCAATCTTCACGTCATCAAGAGGGTTTGGAGCAATGACATCACACTTCCACACCTCATTGCTCTTCTTGAATATAACTCTTTCAGTGATCTTCACGGATTTATCTTTAAGCTCAGAAGCGAATCCCTTACCCATCATTTGTCTGCATACAGCTTTGAGAGATTCCACTGAAAGCTCCATTAGATCATTTTCCTCCATGCTAACCCTCTTCATCTTTCCATCAACTACCATCTGGACAAAATTTGGATAAGCTGAGAATTCTGGACCCTTGTCCTCTGCTAGCTGCATTAACTGATCCCTGTACAGAATGCTTAGCTCCTCAGATTGAGAGTACTGAATTTTAGTCGCTAGCAAGAACAACTCTGACGCAGATCTTCTCATTATGAATTGGTCATCCACATATAAGAAAGATGTTGGGACTCCTTCTACCAAAGACAAGATAACCTGCCACTCCTTAAGATTTGCATTGTATCCAACCCTGACTTTAGAAATTAATCTCTTCAAAGCATTTATATAGTCCCCAGTCATTGGATTCTGCAAATTCAAGTTGTAGAACAGATCATCTGCATCCTTGTTATGAACTCCTTTCGCACAGGGTCCCATCATTATCTTCCTTGCTTCATCCCATTTCTGCCCTATCCTTCGTTTGTCCAGATCAACTTGAGGATTAGCTAGCCTTGCAAGCTCATACTCATACTGCTTCCCTTGTAGCTCCACCTTCTGTTCTAGGAACGCATCATGTTCTTGCATCATTTTCATTTTATGGAACTGAGCTTGTTCCAAGGCTAACTGTTGAGCTTTAAGGGTTTCCTCATCAATAGGAAATTCTTCAGGCATTCCGGAAGACATTCCAGCACCTCCACCTTGTTCCTTCAAAGATCTTTTTATAGCGTGTGCCAACGGTACGTCTTCCATGTCAGAATCTGAGTCAAGTACCTCCTGTACTGTTTCCTGATGACTCAGATCAACAAATGGTTCATCAACCATTACTGCCTTACCCTTTCTCATCCTCAGAGCCTCTTCATCAACAGACGGCTCAACTTCTGGTTCCTTGACAAGATCAGCGGGTTCTTCAATTTCTTCGAGGTGAACTGCCTGCTGTCTCGTCTCCTTTCCACTCTCCCCCTTAGGTGAGTTATCCTGAGCTCCACCATGGTCTTCAGATCCACCAGCTGTATAGGAACCTCCAAAACCAGAACCAGAGGCTCCCGCTCCACTAGCACCACCTGCACCACCTGCACCAGCATCGGGGGGAGGTTGTTGCGACTCGAAGCACTCCGGGGGCACAAAACTCCTGACTGCGAACATCATTCTACTGATCTCCACAGCCATTGTGTGCATTGCAGACTCCAATGCCCCCATCCTCTCATTGAGAGTGCTTCCCAAGACACCACCAGCATGGCCCAAGTCATTGACCTTATTTGTCAAATCATCAAAAGCTGTAGCTTGACTTGCCATTCTTGCTGCGTAGTCGTCTAGAGCCCTTTGGTTGTTTCCAATGTTAATCCCGAACTGCCCCATCGTCTGCCCGAACTGCCTCATCTGATTTTCCATTGAAGTCATACGCGTATCAAGATTTTCAGTGTTAAGGGACGGTGTTTGGTTTAGGTGACCTCGCTCTAATACTCGTTCTGTTGGTATTTGACGCTCGGTTTCGGGCCTTGAAAATGAAGGTCCCTCTATCCCTAACCTCTCACACACACTCCCTGTCTCACGCTCGTGTATGTCTTCAATGATTGATCCAAATAATGAAGCAGTACCTGCAGAAAATTGATAAGAAATGTTGTTGACAGTTATGGGATCAAATACTGTTTGTTCCTGAGTTGGAATCTCAGGCTGAGAGGCTGCAAAGTGTTCTTGTACGACATCAGAACCGATCCTCTTTGCAGCATCAGTACGTACCGGTGAAGGTACGGCTGAAGTTCTTAAGACTTCATGTCCTCTTGAAGCAACAGTATCTTCAAGAGGTACATCATCCTCACCAAAATCAAAATCCCTATGTGCAGATTGTTCAAGGGGTGAACCACTCGCGTGAGGTGGAGTGGTTGCGTGTGACACTCTAGGGTTTGACTGTGGTTGTGAAGTAGCAGCGTGGAAAAGTTTGGCTTTCTTGCGAATAAGTTGCTGCTCTTCGGGTTCACTCTCCTCATCATCTTGTATATATATACGTGCTGGTTTTCTGACTTCCGTTAACAGGGGTGATAGAGAATAGGAATGTGTATCAGACTCAGAGTCAGAAATATGGCTCTTACCCTGGGATAGATCCTGCGGGTTAGCAGTCTCTTGGGTCGCGGAATCAGAAACATAGGAGGAAGAATGAATAGTATGCAGAGAGAGATTACCTGATTGATTACCTTGTGCATCATCGCTTTCCTCATCAGGAATCTCATCAAATGCCTCAGCATGAACAGATGGATTTTGAGCATGTGATGAGACTTGTGATGATGCCTCCGAATTGGTAACTCCTGCATCATATCTAAGCCACATTTGAATATTTTCAGGAGTAGACATTGGTTTACCTTGATGTTTATCCTGATTAGCAATGGTTGAAAGTGACTTAGTGCCCATCCCTAGCGATGCAGATGTCGGGCTTCTGGCAAATCCCTGTCTAACAGCAAGAGCATCCTTTGGTATTAAGTCATTGATCAGCATTTGAAGAAACCGAGGAAACCAGCAGACGACATCAGTGGTAGAGAGGTCTCTGCTTTCAGGAGATCCCATTGAGGCCACTATCTCAGAGAGAACTATGCGTCCATAGTTTATATCCAGTTCTCTTGCTAGGGCAACTGCAAAGGTTTGCATTGGAATTGGAATTTGATGAAAGTCTTTTTCGCGTGCCCGAAAACATCGTGTGATGGCCTCGAAAAAGTAATTCCATTCCACATGGAAGAATTGCTTTTGGATATTTCCCGTAATTGGGCCTTTTGGAGGATAACATCCAATTTCTTCAAAGAATCTGAGGCGTTCTGTAGCTGTAGGTTCTGGATCATAAGCATCTTTAATTGGGAATCCCAGAACTCTGTTGACAATCTCTTCAGTCACCTCATATTCCTGACCCGCTAAGGTAAACCTGAAACCTAAGGGGGTTGATTTGCTCCCAAAAGTAACCGCACTAGTCCATAATTGTTGTAAAGCATCATGTACTAGTGTAGGTTTAGCAGTAAAAGCATGGCTAGCTTTGGAGTACAAATTGAGAAATCGTATCCAAAACTTAAACCGCGGGAGTTGATCACCAATTTCCGTAGAAATATTATAAAAATTGTTTTTAGCATGGGAAAATTGGTGAGCCATTTTGATTAAATGTTTTTCTTTAAAAAGATGTGATTTTTGTTTAATTTTGAAAAACAAATAATTTACGAATTAAATGATGTATCCCTTTTAATTTATCAAAAAAAACAAAAGTCCCTTAGAGAAAATTAAACTACGGGATTAACAATCAAAAACCAATGACCAAATCTGAATATTCAAAAAAGATGAATATTCGTGTGTACCAGTGAAATCGTGTGTGTTTATGAATGGTGAATATGGAATTGCGTTTTATGAACAGTACACAAACAGTTATATGTTCGTGTGTATGTATATGCGCGTGTATATTGATGAACAAAAAACACACCCACACAACGATTAAGGATAACACAGTGAAGATTAGTCCAAAAATTGGCAGTAATTCGTGATTAGTACGAGTTTAATCAAAAAAACACGGGTTAACGGTATGAAGTTATGAAATCGCCTTGTTTAGTGAAGAGGCTGCTGTGAAAATTAGAATTAGGTAAAGTGAATTAGGCATCGAGTTAGAGATGTATATATAGATGAATGTGGAATGACAAAAATGTCCCTGTTAAAAAATGTGAAAAGTACTAAGTCCATACAGGGGACATCTAAGTCGAACTCTATCTCGAACATCTCTATCTCGAACATCAAGTCGAACTTCGAGATAAAGTTCGAGATAGAGGTTAACTCGAACAATTATGCACAACTAAGCACTTTAACCAATTATACAGCAGAAACTATAGGGAAATCCTATCTTGAACATTAATGAATTGTAGTAAACTTGGAAAAATTCCCTTCTAAGAAAGACAAGGAAATTCAAGATACTTTTCGAGTTAGAGTCTATCTCGAACATCAAGTCGAAATTCGAGTTGAGTTTCGAGATAGACTAAGAACTCTATCTCGAACATCAAGTCGAAATTCGAGTTGAGTTTCGAGATAGACTAACTCGAAGTTAATCTCAAATTCTTTCCAAAATACCTCCTTGAACCAAAAAGTACAGGGTAATTCAAGATATGTTTCGAGTTAGGAGTGTAAGTCGAAAGATTCCCTTTAGCTTAACTGAGAACTCTATCTCGAACACTAAGTCGAAATTCGAGTTGAGTTTCGAGATAGACTAAGAACTCTATCTCGAACATCAAGTCGAACTTCGAGATAAATTTCGAGATAGACTAACTCGAAGTTAATTCTCAGTTCTTTTCAAAACATTCCCTTAATGGAAATCTCATCTCAACCTTTGAGATAAAATTCGAGATAGACTTTATCTTGAATATTTTGAAGATAGAACTAGGCACACTGGTAACTCGAACTCGAACTCTAAGTCGAATTTCGAGATAGCCAACTCGAAATTCTTCCCAGACTTAGAATTTTTCAAAAACTTCACTCTGACAGCTTAAGTCGAAATTCAAGTCGAATTTCTAGATGAGTTTCGAGATAGAACCTAACTCGAAATTTTGAAGTTTTTCAATTCTAAGGCCTCTAATTACATGAAAATCAAAGGTAAATTCATCTAAAAATCATGCAATATTTAGAATATTATGAATTTAACTCCCCCTATGATCATGCAATCTAACAAGCATAAATTCACAGATTTGTGCTATAAAAGACACTTAAAACACAATGAATTCATGCAAAAACACACTATATGCAACCTATAACAATCATTGATTAGGCATATTAAAGTCTAAGCACATAATGATTGAGTAGCTTGCACATACAAACATAAACATGGATTTTACAGATAGAGGGCTTTACTAACTTGTGTTAAGCATTCCCAATTCACCAACCAACCTATTGAATGTTACTTCATCAAGAGGTTTGGTGAATATATCTGCAATTTGTTGCATTGTGGGCACAAAAAGTAGCTCCACAGTCCCCTCCTCGACATGTTCTCTTATGAAATGATACCTGATGTCAATATGCTTGGTTCTTGAGTGATCTACAGGATTGTTGGTTATGGCAATGGCACTTGTGTTGTCACACATGATTGGAATTTTCTTGAGCTCCATGCCATAATCCTTCAATTGGTTCCTCATCCACAGTATTTGAGCTACACAGCTTCCAGCAGCAATGTACTCAGCTTCAGCAGTAGAAGTAGATACTGTATGTTGCTTTTTACTTTGCCAGGACACCAATCTTCTGCCAAGAAATTGGCAAGCACCAGATGTGCTTTTCCTATCAATCCTGCAACCTGCATAGTCTGAATCCGAATAGCCAATAAGATTAAAACCTGTATCTCTTGGGTACCAAATCCCTAGATTTGGTGTGCCCTTGAGATACCTAAAAATTCTTTTGACGGCTACGAGATGTGATTCTCTAGGATCCGCTTGAAACCTTGCACATAAACAAGTTGCGAACATTATATCTGGTCTACTTGCAGTTAAATAGAGGAGTGAGCCAATCATACCTCGATAGCTTGTGATGTCAACTGATTTACCTGATTTGTCTTCATCAAGCTTCGTGGCTGTTGCCATGGGAGTCTTAGCTGCTGATGCATCTTCTAGATTATACTTCTTGAGTAAATCTCTGACGTACTTGGATTGACAGATAAAGATACCATCTTTTCTCTGACTGATCTGTAATCCAAGGAAGAAGGACAGCTCTCCCATCATGCTCATCTCATATTTTTCCTGCATTAGCTTGGCAAATTTCTCGCACAAGCGCTCATTTGATGACCCAAAAATAATATCGTCCACATATACTTGAACAAGTATTAAGTCATTTCTCACAACTTTATAGAACAATGTTTTATCAATTACTCCCCTAACAAAACCATTTTCAATTAAGAATAAGGATAGGGTTTCATACCATCGCCTTGGGGATTGCTTGAGGCCATAGACAGATTTGAAGAGTAGATACACAAAATCTGCATGTTCTGGATCAACGAAGCCAGGCGGCTGTTCCAGATACACTTCTTCTTCTAACTCTCCGTTCAGGAAGGCACTTTTCACGTCCATCTGGAAAACTTTGAAGTTCTTATGTGCTGCAAATGCCAAGAACATCCTGACTGCCTCAAGTCTTACAACTGGTGCATAGGTTTCATCATAATCAATTCCTTCTCGCTGAGAATAACCTTTTGCAACCAAACGAGCCTTGTTTCGTGTTACAAGTCCGTTTTCATCCAGTTTATTTCTGAATACCCACCTAGCTCCAATTACGGATTTGTTCTTTGGTCGGGGTACCAGTTTCCAAACTTTCTGCCTTTCAAACTGATTGAGTTCCTCTTGCATTGCAATCACCCAATCAGCATCGCCAAGAGCTTCTTCTATTTCTTTAGGTTCAAGCTTGGATAAGAACCCAGAATATAAGGAGATATTAGCCATGTCAGCTCTTGCAGTTCTTCTAGTAGTCACACCAGCATCTGGATCACCAATAATTAACTCAAACGGATGGTCTCTATTCCATACCCGTTCACCTGGAAATTGTCTAGATGATTCAGCTTGACTTTCTGAGTTGGGGTGCTGACTACTTTGATTATTTTCACTAACTCCCCCTGAGTTAGTGCCAGCTCCTACAGAACTAGAGTCAACTCGACTCGAGCCTTGAACAGCAGTCCTTGAGCTGCTATTTACTCCCCCTGAGTTGTTGCCGGTTGGTACTGAAGAAGTCTCTCCTGATCTTGTAGAATTAGCTTGTTCACTAGACTCAGGTTCTTCATGTACGCTTGGAACATTTAATGGAACAACCAACTCAGGTTCATCTTCAAGATCTTCTAAGTCCAGATTCTGAAATTTTAGGGACTCAGGTTCACTAGAATCTCTTGAAATTGATGAGAGTTTGGTATCGTCGAATCTGACGTTGTAACTTTCAGTCACTTTTCGATCATTCACCAAGAACACTCTATAAGCTGCCACCACGTCTGTAGAGTAACCAACAAAGATTCCTTCACGAGCTTTTGCTGCAAACTTGCCTAGATTTTCATCATCTATAAGCACATAGCATTTTGCTCCGAAGACATGAAAGTATTTGATTGTTGGTCTTCTGTTGTTCATTAGCTCACATGGTGTCTTTTCTTTATCTTTTATGATCAAGGTTCTATTTTGAGTGTAACAAGCGGTACTCACTGCTTCGGCCCAGAAATACAAAGGAAGTTTTGAATCATACAACAAAGTTCTTGCTGCTTCAACCAGAGTTCTATTCTTCCTTTCAACTACTCCATTTTGCTGTGGAGTTCTCGGGGCTGAATACTGACGACGTATTCCTTTAGATACACAGAAGTCATTTAGCACTGCGTTTTTGAATTCAGTGCCATTGTCTGATCTAATCGTCTTCACAGTAAGTGTTGAAACATTCTCAATTTGAGTGATGTGATCAATGATTAAGAAAGGTACTTCGTCTTTCGTCATTGCGAACAATACCCATGTATACTTGGAGAAGTCATCCACGATTACCAAAGCATATCTTTTCCTAGACAAAGATAGGACATTCACTGGGCCAAACAAATCTATATGAAGAAGTTGTAGAGGCTCAGTAATACTAGAAATTTCTTTGCTTTTATGCGATGCTCGCTTCGACTTTCCCATTTCACAAGCTTCACAGAGTCCTTTCGGAGCGAACTCCATTTGAGGTAGATCTCTCACCAGTTCTCGCGTCGCGAGAGCATTCATCGTTTTGAAGTTTAAGTGAGATAACTTTTTGTGCCATAACCAGCTTTCATCATCCGAGGCTTTGCTGTAGAAACAGGTGACCTCATCCTGATTTGCTGAATCCATATCTGCAACAAAAATATCTGCCTTTCGAACTCCTCTCAAAGCTAGTGAGCCTTCCTTGATGTGAGTGATTGATACACCTTTCTTGTTGAAGACAATTTCGTAACCTTTGTCACAGAATTGACTGATACTCAACAGATTGTGCTTTAGTCCCTCAACATAGGAAATATCTTCAATGATGACATTGCCAGTTTTCAGTTTGCCATATCCCTTAGTCACACCTATGCTGTCATCTCCAAAGGTAACATAAGGGCCAGCCTTCATAACCAACTCTGTAAGCAGGGACTTGTTTCCAGTCATATGCCTTGATGCTCCACTGTCTAGCACCCATATAACTTTATTTCTATTCTGCTTAATGCCCTGCAATGACAGATTGGTTAGACATTCTTCGGAACCCAACTTTGATTGGGCCCGGCTTTTCGATAAGATCGAGAATCAACAGATTTAACAACAGGAGATGCACTTTTCTTCACATTACTAGAGCTTTCGACTATCTCCTTTCCTTTCTCAGACTTGACAGATTTGTCAGTCTTAGGAGAAGGTTTGTCACTTCTAACTTTAGGAGGACTGACAGTCTTGGCTCTACCATACTTTTTCTTGATATTTGAACTAGCAACAGTATTTGAGCATGACTGGCTAGATGCATTCATTAAATGCACAAAAGTTTGCATGATATTAAAAGTGCATGGCATACAGTTAGGTTGACCACACTGTGCATGATTCTGATGCAGATTATTCATTGTATGTGTGGTAGGCATGGCATGTGCAGCAGGAACATTCATGTTAGCTTTGCATGCATAAGAAAGATGTTCAGTAGATTTACAATGATAACATGCTTTCTTTATTCGTTCAGCCTTAACCTCTTTTATGCCTTTTTCTTTCTTTCCTTGTTGTTTAACAGCCTTAGCTCCTAATCCCAGTCTAGATTCATCTCTAGGGAAATTGATTTTAACTTGTTTAATAGGAGTTGTAGGTTGTTCTTTCTGGCGATCTTCCATCTCAATCTCATATCTAGCTATCAATTCAGTCTCTTCTTCTTCTATTCTAGGAACAAAATGTTTGTAGATAGGTTTGACAGCCGATTTAAGAATACTAGGTGTTTCCTTTTTAAGGTCACTGGAACTAGGGTCAATAGGTCTCTTTCCTTCTTTCTTAGGAAGGTCAGAATAATCAAGTCCTATACCTACTCCAGTTATTTTCTTAAATGTGTCATTATCTACAAACACTTTACTAGCCGTTAGTTTGTAAGCTTCGCATTTTGTTTCTAACTCAGCTAGATTGTTCCTAAGACATGCTTCTACTTCTTCCTTAAGGACGAGCTTGTGTTCCAGAGATTTAATAAAGTCTCTTAGAGAAGTATCTACAGTGCAAGCAGCCTCTAACTCTTCCACTTTTGCCTCAAGCATTCTACATTTGGCAACAAGTGTTTTCTGTTCCTTTTGAGAAGAGTCTAGGCTTTTGCACAACATATAGATTTCTTCACTAAGAGCCCCGTTCTGTTCTTTATAATCATCAATAGACATTTCTACTTTAAGAGTCAGAACTGGTACCTCTGGTTCCTCTGATGTCTCAGCCATGAGGGCAAAGTTTGCTACATGAGTAACATCTTCCTCATCTGAATCATCCCAAGCTCTTCCTTCTGTCACCAATAAAGCTCGTTTTCCATGTCTTTCCTTCAACAGTGCTTCATAGTTGCTTTTGAGAGCTTCAAATGTTTCTTTTGGATAAGTCTGTTTAGGCTTTTTGCAGTCCGAGGCAAAGTGTCCAGCTTCACCACAATTATAGCATTTGAACTTCATTTTGAAATCCAAAGGAGATTTGTAGCTGGTATTCTTGCCTTTTCCTTTGTAGCCTGACGAACTACCACCACCCTTAGCAGCCCGATAATAAGATGAAGATTTTCTCTGTGGTCGGTTGCTCTTTCTAAATCTCATGTTGCTGAACTTCCTTGCCATGTATGCCACGACACTATCGTCCATGTTGTCCAGCTCTTCTTGGGTGTAGTAGTCATCATCACTATCAGATGCGCACTCGTCATCATTATCAACTTGATGTGGTGCAAGTGATGATTTAGGCTTTGCTGCAACCATTGCCTTCTTAGACTCTTCCTCATCAGCAACTAATCCTGATGCACTTTCTTTTCCCTTTGAATCATTGTCCCATGCTTGATCTTGAAGTGTTTCCAGCTCATAGGTCTTTAATATTCCATAATATTCTTTCAGAGAAGTTGTATGCAAATCTCTGGTTTCTCTTATTGCATAGACCCTATGTTCAATGCTTTTTGGCTGGTTCCTCAGATATCTCGTATTAGTCTCAACCATGGGGAGAGTTACACCTCTCAGATTCAAATCCAATACCAACTGACTGAATCGTAGGTAGACATCTGTTATGCCTTCTCCTTTCCTTATTCTAAAGGTGTCATACTCCATCTTGAGTATGAGTGTTTTATTGCTTCAGACCTCTGCAGATCCTTCCATGACAACTTCTATCTTGTCCCAAATCTTCTTCGCTGTAGTCAGACCTTTGACTATGTTGAACATTTCATGATCAAGAGATTCCATATTCAGGGTTAACAGTCTCTAGATATAGTCTCATTCTGAAAACCCATTCTTTATAGTGATCTTTGTTGAACATTGGGATCTTGAATGCATTTTTAGGAGCCATCTCAATTCTGGTCACTAAAAGTTTCTAAGTACCCAAGACTAGGCTATGTAGAATATTTATGTAGAACTTTTGCCTAAGTCGAAATTTCTCTAAGTAGAAATTTTGCTCAAGTCGAAATCACCAAGTAGAAATTGTCCAAGTCGAAATTCTATGTAGAAATTCTCAAGCAGAAATTCTATGTAGAAATTCTCAAGTAGAAATTCTATGTAGAACTTTTGTCCTTAGAATAATTTTTCTGCAGATTACTTTAATATTGAATAAACAATATTATCTCTTTAACACCTTTTGACTTTGAATGCTTTACTCACCTAACTCACCTAACCCACATGCTACGTACTGAGTATGTCTGTATACTTTCGGCCGAATAAAGCAAATTAAAAAGTCCAAAACCACCTTTTTATTCTTTTACTATTTATCTGTTTGAAAAGGAGATCAAAAAGTTGTTGGGTTGTCTTCTTTGATAAGAACAGATGATGAACACTCAAGAACACCAAATATGAAAGTACCCAGAATAATTCACAAAAATTAATTAAAATACACCCAAGCTAAATAATCACACCTGGAGTATTTAAATAATTTTTCGGATGAGTTTTCACTACCAACGAATTAAAGCACACTTTTTGAGAAAATGAAAAGTAGATCTAGAAAATGAAAACTCACGATTCTTCTACTAAACACAAGGATCTATGTTTTGTATGTTAAACATATAGCTCTGATACCAATTGTTAGGTCCAAATGTGTTGTAGAGGGGGGGTGAATACAACTTTTCGAATATGAGAAGCAATAAATACGATGCAATAAATGAACACACAGATTCAAGGAATATATGTCTTATATATAACTTGAAAGGGTTGCTACAACATTCATTACAAAGTATAACAGAAGTTGAGAGAGAAGTGAATGATACTAAGCTCTGTGAATGCACTCTCTCTTTTTCTCTTGTGTTTTTCTCTAGAATTGCTCACTAACTAAAACATTACACAAGTACTTCTATTTATACTACATGTAATCTATGTCCTGTAGTCTTCAAAGACTAAGATGTACGTGGCCCAATGATGTCCACATAAATCTTGCCTTATCTTGAAAGCTTGGAAATCTGCCAATCAGAAGATGCCATGTGTCATGTTGAAGCTGCACTCTAAGTAGAACTTCTACTTGAGAATTTCTACTTAGCCATCTCGAAGTTCTAAGTAGAACTTCTACTTAGAAACTTCTACTTGGCCATCTAGAATATTTAGTACTTAGAAAATATTCTGGTCTTCAACTTGAAACTTCAATGCACATCTTCTTTATTCTTCACCAAGCTCTTGAATATGGATCTTTATTACTGACATAAACTTGCTATCAATGTCCTGACACTTGATGCAACGGTCTGGTTCATAAGTGACTAGTCTTGATAGGGTTTTTGCTTCTTGAATAAATTACCATATCCAATTAGAAATGTGGCTTTCCAATATTTGCTTTCCTTCTTGTTCACTTGAAATCAATTGGTCTTATTGATACTAATAGTTATGATCTTGATTCTTGGCTTTCCAAATCACTGAGGCATGAACAACTTTGACTTGAACTTCTCTCAATGATTTCTTCTTGGATTGATCATAGTTAACATGTTGAATTGTATCAATTACCTTGTCTTCATTTAGTGTTGATTTCTTGTGACTTCTTGTTCTTGATTGTCTTCTGGTTAAGTATCTTTTCCTTTAGTTTGAGTTACATTAGTTATAGTGTTACAAGTTTACACACTCTGCCTTTCAGGATGTAAGACCGTAACCACCAGATCCCTGACCCCGGATCTGGGGGTGTTACAGAGATGGTATCAGAGCGAGAGTTATATATCCCAAGAGATGATACGACGTTATATAATAATAAATTCAATAATATAATAAGAACCCTTGCCAAGTTCACCTAAAACCCTTACGGGAACTTTTTAAGTATCATGATAGTAACATAGTTCTTCTTGTGTAGGCGAGCGACATGTCGGCCCAGGAGGCAGCTGCGAGACAGCATGATGAGGACATGTTCCGGACTAGGGACCCGTACTATGAGCACTTGCCTGAGGAGGATACTGAGCCTGAGGAGGAGGACACTGAGGAGGTCCAGGTTGATGCTGATACTGATGTGATCGAGTCTGAGGAGGAGGACCCTCAGGAGGTCCAGGTTGATGCTGACACAAATGTTGTTGAGACTGGGGGGGGAGGACCCGGAGGGGATCCAGACAGGATAGGATGCTGAGTTAGTTGTGGAGGATGATGATTATTGGGTTGTGTCTGAGATCAGGTGGTGCCGGTAGATGAGGGTGTTGAGGGAGATATAGATGAGCCAGTAGTTGGTGTTGTAGGGAGTTCTGGACTTTTTATGCCACTCCTCTCTGATGAGAGAGCCCCTACCCCACCACCACTACCTGTGAGTCCATACCCCGATGAGTTTGAGGAGCTTACCCCAGAGCCCCAGCAGACAGAGACTGCCGCTCCAGCTGAGCCATCCACCCCACCTCATGCCCCGATAGGAGGAGTCCCAGTATGTGTTCACAACTTGATTGTGAACGGGCTTTATAGAGAGTTGTCTGTGGCAGATGCCAGGTTGGCAGAGTCTAGGAGGGAGTTAGCAGCAGAGAGAGCCGCCCGGATGAGGTTGCAGGGCAGGAGGACTATCAGTGACAGGGTTGGGTATAGGGCTGTGACCCGCATCGAGCTGAGGGCTCGGGTGAGGGTGCGACAGTTGCCTACTGATGGGCATGGTAGGGTAGACATAGCAGAGGCTGAGGAGGTGTTCCGCATCGCCATGGGGAGGGTTCGGAGGATGTTTCGTCGTGGCGGCTGATTTCAGATGTACTGATGCAGTGGTCTAGTTGTCTAGTCATGTACGGACATAGTAGTGCCGGCTTTTGTAGGGATGGTTTTCTTGTACTTGTTTTCCCTTTTTGTAGACTAGACAGATAGACAGCGTATTTCACTTTTGACTTGTTGTTGTTGTTAGGATGGCTGTACTTTAAACTATCGTTGTAACTCGGATGTTATACCTTTTCGGTACCTGGTATATATTTGTTTCCCTTTCAGTCATTACAATTTTGTTGGGATGTGATCACGAGTTTATTATCATATGTATTACTTTTCGATTAAGTTGCCATGAGATATAAAACTGTGGGATTTTAAACCCAATCATGTAAAGAATTACGCAAGGAAAAATCCTTTAAAACAGGTAAGTGAACCTAATGTATAATTTTCCAAATTTTCAGTAAAATGCCTCTAAGACGAATGGGCACTAGGGCTAACCCCCGAGAATCTACTGACCAAGAGAGTCACAACCAACACGAGGAAAACCATGAAAGTAGTGAAGAACAAGATCAGGATTATAATGAGCAAGAAGATTCCCAGTATGGAGCAGAGGATGAACCCCTGTACTCTGAAGAATTTGAGGGGGAAATCAAGGGTGGAGAAACTGAAGTAGAACAGGAAGGGGAGAACCAGGGCGGAAACCCCATGGGCCAGTTTATGGATCTACTTAGGCAGAATTTGAACCAATACCCCCAGCCACCACCAGGCAACAACACTTCAATGGAAAATTCCTTTAGGGCCTTTAAGTCCCTTAAGCCCCCAGAGTTCCACGGATCGGCTGATCCCGTTGAGGCGAGGGCCTGGATCAAGGAAATGGAAAAATCTTTTGAGATTCTGAGTATCAATGAGGCTCAGAAGACTATTTTTGCTACTTACCTACTAAAGGGAGAGGCCAATTATTGGTGGGAAGCCAAGAAGAACATGGAGACTGATGCTGTCATAGCCTGGGAAAGGTTCATACAATTATTCCTGGAGAAGTACTTCCCGAAGTACATGAAAACCCAGATGGAACTTAAGTTTTTGGAACTGAAACAGAACAATATGTCAGTGGCTGACTATGAGGCCAACTTTACTGAGCTGTCGAGATTTGAGCCAGAGTTTGTAGACACAGAAGAGAAGAAAGCTAACAGGTTTCAACAAGGGCTGAAGCAGTGGATCCAGAATAGGGTGGCGGTTTTAGAGATTATTGATTATGCCACCTTGGTGCAGAAGGCAACCATTGTGGAGGATGGTAGTGATCAGATGCAGAGAGAGAGAGAGAAAGGGGGGATAAAGAGAAAGCATGTTAGTATGGGCGGAAGATCCGCTGGAGGAAAACCCCCAACCAAGTTAAATCGAGGAGCGGTTTCCCTACCTGGGAGGAATGTAGGGTTTAAACCATCTCCGAGTGTAAGTGTGAGCCAGGGCGGCCATCAATCAGGAATGTCCCGTTCCAACCCTTCTCGACCTCCATTGCCATTGTGTGCTACTTGTGGGAAGAGGCACTTCGGGGTGTGCAACCTGAAGCAGATAAACTGTTACAAGTGTGGGCGAGCTGGGCACTATGCTACCTCTTGCACCACGGTCATCCCTAACAGCACAACCTGTTTCCAGTGTGGACAGCGAGGGCACATGAGGAAGGATTGCCCAAGGAGCAAACCAGCAGCATCTGGAGCAAGCATGGTTGCCTCAAATAGGCCACCAACTGCTAGGACTTTTAATATGTCAGTACAAGATGCTGTGAGGGACACAGATGTGATAGCAGGTACTTTTTCTCTCAATTCAGTCAGTGCAAATGTTTTATTTGATTCAGGAGCAACTAAGTCTTTTATATCTAGAGATTTTGCGCATAAGTTGAAACTTAAAACCCAGCAACTAAGAGATTCCTTACTGGTAGAAATAGCTAATCAGGAAATCGTACCGGTTAATCAAATTCACCCCGATTGTAAGCTAGAAATAGGAGGACAATCCTTCTATGTCGATTTAATTCCTTTTAAGCTAGGGGAATTCGATGTCATTTTGGGTATGGATTGGTTGTCTCGCAATGATGCGCGGATAGATTGTAAAGGGAAAAAGGTTAAGTTGAAAACCCCAGGGAAGAAAGAAATAGTGTTTAAGGGGATGCGACAGACCTAGAAAATTCTGACCATGGCGCAAACCAAGAGATTGTTACGAAAAGGGAACGAGGCTTATTTAGCCTACGTTATAGATACTCAGAAGGAAGTGCCAAGATTGCAAGACATTCTGGTGGTTAATGAGTTCGAGGACGTGTTCCCACAAGATCTTCCCGGACTACCACCTGATAGGGTAATTGAGTTTGCCATCGAGTTAGCCCCGGGGATGGCGCCAGTTTCGAATGCCCCGTACCGATTAGCCCCAGTAGAAATGAAGGAGCTAGCTAAACAATTACAGGAATTGTTGGATAAGGGCAAGATAAGGCCCAGTGTGTCGCTTTGGGGCGCACCAGTGTTGTTTGTTAAGAAAAAGGATGGAAGTATGAGGTTATGCATCGACTACAGAGAATTGAACAAGCTAACCATAAAGAATAAGTATCCATTGCCCAGGATAGACGATTTGTTTGACCAGCTAAGAGGCGCTGAATACTTCTCTAAGATTGATTTGAGAACGGGATATCACCAACTAAAGATCAAACCTGAAGATATCCCAAAGACTGTATTCCGTACCAGATATGGACATTATGAGTTCTTAGTTATGTCATTTGGATTGACCAACGCCCCAGCAGCCTTCATGGACCTAATGAATAGAGTGTTCAAGGAATATTTGGAGAAATTCGTGATAGTTTTCATTGATGATATTCTCATCTACTCAAAGACAGAGGCAGAACACGCTGAACATTTAAGGATAACCTTAGAAATACTCAGGAAGGAGCAGTTATATGCCAAGTTCTCCAAGTGTGAGTTTTGGAAAAATGAGGTACAATTCTTAGGGCACGTGATTAATAGAGAAGGAGTGTTGGTTGACCCCTCAAAGATAGAAGCAGTTTCAAACTGGGAACGGCCAACTACTCCAACCGAGGTGAGGAGTTTCATTGGACTGGCCGGATATTACAGGAGATTTGTCCAAGACTTTACGAAAATCGCAGCTCCATTAACTCGACTTACCCGTAAAACCGAGAAATTTGAATGGACTGAGAAATGCGAGAAGAGTTTCCAAGAGTTAAAGAAGAGGCTGGTGACAGCCCCAGTGCTGGCAATACCTGATGGAAAAGGAGATTTCGTGATTTACAGTGATGCTTCGCATAAAGGACTGGGATGCGTGCTTATGCAGCACGGCAAGGTAATAGCGTATGCGTCTAGGCAATTGAAGGATTATGAAGTCAGATATCCCACGCATGATCTAGAACTAGCAGCCATAGTCTTCGCTTTAAAGATTTGGAGACACTACTTGTATGGGGAAAAATGCGAGATTTACACTGACCATAAGAGCCTCAAGTACATTTTCACTCAGAAAGAGCTTAACATGCGCCAGAGGAGATGGTTAGAGTTAATCAAGGATTACGACTGTGAAATTCGCTATCACCCGGGCAAAGCCAATGTGGTGGCTGACGCCCTTAGTAGGAAAGAAAAGCTCAAAATGATAACTTCAGAGGAAGAACTAGTGAAAGATTTTGAGAAGTTGGAAATCGAGGTTAAGTTACCTGGAGAGGGCCAAGAAAAGTTGATGGAAATTAGAATCCAACCTCCATTGCTAGAAAAGATTAGACTGTGCCAGGAACGGATGATGGAGGAAGAAAAGAACTCCACAGAAGAGCTAATGACCAGGGAGGAAATTAAGTGCGAAAGAGACAAGGAAGGGATCATGAGGTACACATACAGGATATGGATCCCAAATGTTCAGGAACTCAAGAATGAGATTTTAAATGAGGCACACAACTCAAGATACTCAGTGCACCCCGGTAGCACCAAAATGTATAGGGATTTGAAGGAGTATTACTGGTGGCCCAATATGAAAAAGGATGTAGCAGAGTGGGTAAGCAGATGCTTGACCTGCCAACGAGTGAAAGCAGAGCACCAGAAACCCAGCGGACTTCTACATCCCTTAGAGATTCCAGAATGGAAATGGGAACACATAGCCATGGATTTCGTAGTAGGTTTACCAAGGACCAAGGCTAATCATGACGTCATATGGGTAATTGTAGATCGACTGATGAAATCGGCTCACTTTCTCCCGATCAACGAAAGGTACACGGTCGACAGACTAGTGGACATCTACTTAAAAGAGATAGTGGCGCGACATGGAGTCCCAGTCGCAATAGTATCCGATCGAGATCCTAGATTTAACTCCAGGTTTTGGAGAAGTTTTCAAGAATGTGTAGGGACCCGGCTGAACATGAGCACAGCCTACCACCCCCAGACAGATGGGCAAAGTGAAAGGACCATCCAAACGCTAGAGGATATGTTGAGAGTCTGCGCGATAGACTTCAAGGGAAATTGGGATGATCACTTGCCATTGATTGAGTTCTCCTACAATAACAGTTATCATTCAAGCATTGGGATGCCACCTTATGAGGCCCTTTATGGAAGAAAATGTCGATCTCCCTTGTATTGGGATGAAGTTGGAGAGCGAAGGATGCTCGGGCCCGAAGTGGTCCAACGAACTAAAGATGCAGTAGATCTAATCAGAGGACGGTTGGTAGCAGCCCAGGATCGACAAAAGAAATATGCCGACTTAGCTCGGAAAGGCAAGGAATACAAAGTAGGGGACCTAGTGTTCTTGAAAGTGTCACCTTGGAAAGGTTTAATGAGATTTGGGAAGAAAGGAAAGCTGAGTCCCAGATACATTGGACCATTTGAGATCTTGAGACGGATTGGGGGACTAGCTTATGAGCTCGCATTGCCTCCGAATCTACAGCAGGTGCACAATGTGTTCCATGTCTCGATGCTGAGGAAGTATAATCCGGATGCCAAGCATATTGTAGAGTATGAGCAAGTGGACATGCAACCAGACTTGACCTATGTAGAGCAACCTGTGGAAATCATAGACCGGAAGGAACAAGTGCTCCGAAACAAGGTCATTCAGCTAGTCAGAGTTTTGTGGCAGAACCACAATGTAGAAAAATCAACCTGGGAACTTGAAAGCGCAATGCAAGAGAAGTACCCCCACTTGTTTTCAAACTGATTCCGGGACGGAATCCTTTTAAGGAGGGGACACTGTAAGAACCCAAATTTTGGGTGGAATTAAAATTTTTATGTATTTAATGATGTAAGAACGAATAGTGGTTATGGCTACAATGTAATAATTGATATTTGGAAAGAATGAATGGAATTCGACTTTATTATGTTTATGTCTTGAAGAATGCTAAAGGGTGACAACATAGGTAAGAATAATCTATCTTCTAAGGGAATAAGATATGGCAACTTCAAGCAAGAGAATACTCTCATGTCATCCAGATCGATAACGATTAATCCAGTAGTTCCGTAAAAAGGTTAAGGAACGATCGAAAGAGAATACGGACAATTATACAACCCTAAGAGAACAAGCAAAGAATACAAAATGAATAGTGTTTTGGTGGGAGTATATAATAATATGAGACGACACTATATAGAAGCATTCAGAACGGATTTCCGAGTTCGTATTAGTGATCCAAGGGGAAAATAAGTGTATGTAAAAGCTGTCGGATTCTGAAAAACCGCACTTTTATTTTCTCCGAGAGTTCCCTGGACACTGATAGCCTTAAGTATTTAACGAATGGATTTAAGGAATATAAATTGGAAAGTTAGAATGAAAGATGGAGAATGAAAGTATTAATATTAAAAAGGATTCCCGGTAAACCCTAATTAGAAATCCGTGAAATATTCCTACGAACGATCAATCATAACGGGCAATAACCGGACACAAAAACAAGCAGAGGAAGCAAGAGTCTTGTGCAAGCTACTAGTATAAAATATCTAGTAACTAAACTAGAATCAAGGAACTAGCACCTTAGAGGAAGAACTAAGTACTTAGCAAAGTAGAATCTGTATTGAATGACCTTATAACCAACCCATATCTAACATGTCTCATCTATTGGTGAGTTTTTGAGTCTCATCTATTGGTGAGTTTTGTTCTTAAGCTTTTTTCGTACATTAAAATTGAGGTAGGTGGTTATTATTTTCATGGCAAGTTCTTCACGGAGGAATGATTTGGAGGAAGCATATGCTCATCTCTCGCTAAACAATGGGGATGAAGATGGGCTGGTCTTTGAAGATCTACCGGAAAGTGAACCAAAGGTGGGACTAGAGCGGTGTCTCGTGGGAAGGATTGTAGCTGATAAGAAAGTAAACTTCGCAGCAATGCAGGATACGCTATCGTCGATTTGGAGGCCAGTAAAAGGAGTGTTTATGGAGGAAACTAATCAGATGAACGTGTTCTTGTTCAAGTTCTTCCATGACCGGGATATGCAACGGGTCCTAGATGATGGTCATGGACGTTTAGCCAACAAGTTATTCTAATCAAGAAACTTAATGCTGAGGAACAATTAAAGGATGTTAGGTTATATGAAATGTTTATATGGGTTCAGGTGTTCGATGTGCCTATTGGATTCAACTCAGAGTTCATTCATAAGTCCATTGGCAACTATGTAGGGAGGTTCTTGGAGACGGATCCAAAAAATTTTCAGGGTATGTGCAAAAATTATATAAGAATTAAGGTGGCCATTGATATAAGGAACCCGTTAAAAAAGCAAATGAAAATGAAGAAGGCAGGGGGTGAGTGGCTCTGGATTCGATTTCAGTACGAGAGACTTCCATCGTTTTGCTTCTACTGTGGAAGGATAGGTCATACAGAAAAGTTTTGCGAAGAAATGTTTGATAATGCTCAGGGTACGGAGGTGAGAAATTATGATAGTTCCATGCGAGCATCTTTCAGGAAACAGGGTAGTAGCCAAGGGAACCAATGGGTTAGAGGTGCTGATGGGAAGGCCATAACTCCGATAGGGCTGACCGGAAAGGAGAGGGTGGTGGCAGGTATGGAGGGTAACGATAAGGGAAACAGCGGGAGTTACGCTGAGAGTAATCAGGATCCCAAAAAATCAGGGCAGTTAGTAAAGATAGTAACTAAGGAGGGAGGAAATTATGCTATGACAGGTGGAGAGACTACAAATACGGAGTTTTCAAATACAAGGCGGGAGAATGTGAATATTGAAAGGGATCCGATTGGGATTTCTATTCTGGACCCTAAAAGACGTAGAGTGGAGGATGGGCTAGTTAATAGGCCCAACGATACTTTGAATACGGAGGACGCGGATATGATAGAATATCAAACAGAAGGCAAAAATACTTTAAGTAAAGAAGATAGCCCAATGCTTGAGTTACAAGATAAAGAAGTCCTGAACCAAAAAAACATGTTGAAGGCGGGTGCTGCAAGGCAGGCCCGCCTAGAATTATGAGTGTTATCAGCTGGAACTGTCGAGGCATAGGTCTCCCCTCGAGAATTCAGTTCCTTAAAGAAATAGTGAGACAAGAGAGGCCATCATTTATATTCTTATGTGAAACTATGGATAACAAAAGTAAGCTGGAAAGGGTTAGAAGATCTCTTCGGTTTGATGGGTTAGTTTCAGTAGATGCTGTGGGGAAGAGTGGAGGGGTTGCTTTATTGTGGAAAGTTAAAGAGCATGTGCACCTTCGGAGTATGTCTAAAAATCACATAGATGTGGAAATCAGTATAGACGACAAGGAGAAATGGAGGTTAACAGGAGTTTACGGGGAGCCAGATAGGAATCAGCGTAGAAAGACATGGGATCTTCTCCGTAATCTAGCAAGGGATTCGAATCTGCCCTGGTGTGTCACAGGTGACCTAAATAATGTGGTTGCTAATAAAGACAAAAGGGGAGGGGCTCCTTATCCCGATTGGTTGATTCAGGGTTTTAATGAAGCTCTGGTTGATACAAGTCTGATAGATATGGACATGATTGGGCACCAGTTTACGTGGGAGAAAGGGCGGGGTACGGCAGATTGGATGGAGGTACGGCTGGATAGAGTGCTCACTACAGCCTCATGGCTAAATTTATTTCCATTGTCTAAGTTGTACAACTTGGAAGTCTCAGTGTCGGATCACAGGCCTTTATTGGTAGTGCCGGAGGGGGTTAATAAAACGGAGAGGAAAAGGAGGTTCCGGTTTGAAAACGCGTGGTTAACGGAGCCAATGTGCAGACAATTGGTTTTAGAAAGTTGGGAGGAGGACACAACGGAGGATCTGCAGAGCAAAATTAAAACTTGTGGTGAGAAGTTAGATCAATGGGGGAGGGAAGTAACAGGTAAGTTTGGTGGAAGAATTAAGCAATGCAAGGCAGAGATGCGGAGACTGAGAAGGTACAGAGACCCTGTTTCAATTCAAGAATATGATAATGTGAAGAAACAACTGTTGTTGATTTTGGAACAGAAGGAGATATTTTGGCGGCAACGATCTAAGCAGCTGTGGTTACATTCAGGGGACAAGAATAGTAAATATTTCCATGCCTCAGCATCAGCTCGTAGGAGAAATAATCAAATTCATAGATTGAAAAATGGGGAAGGGGAATGGGTTGATTGGGACAATGGTTTAGCGGATCATATTGTAGAATATTTTAGTCACTTATTTAAATCTACAAGAACAAGCTGGCACGAGGTTGTTGATTGTATAGGCCCTGGGATAACGGATGAGCAGAATTCAGAATTATTAAGGCAAGTGTCAGAAGATGAGGTGAAAAGAGCAATTTTTCAAATGAACCCGGATAAGGCTCCTGGGCCGGATGGAATGACTCCAGCTTTCTATCAAAACCATTGGTCGATCGTGAAATATGATGTGGTGCAGTTGGTGAAAACTTTCTTTCAAGATGGCAGAATGCCGGAGGGGCTCAATGAGACAAGTGTGATTCTTATTCCTAAAAAGAAGAACGTAGCCAGTGTTGGGGATTTGAGACCAATATCATTATGCAATGTGGTGGTTAAGATAATCACAAAAGTGATGGCCAATAGAATGAAGGCTATGTTAGAAAATGTTGTCTCGGAATGTCAAAGTGCGTTTATTCCAGGAAGACTGATTACGGACAATATCATGGTTGGCTATGAGATGATTCACTACCTAAATAGGAAGAGGAGAGGGAAGGATGGGTGGATGGCGCTAAAAATAGATATGAGTAAGGCCTATGACAGAATCGAGTGGGATTTTCTTAGAGAGCTTCTTTGTAAAATGGGATTCCATGATTGGTGGGTTCATCTGATCCTCCAGTGTGTAAGCTCAGTGTCTTATAATATTGTGCATGATTCGAGAGAGATGGGTCCAATTATTCCAAGTAGAGGCTTACGCCAAGGAGACCCATTGTCTCCCTACTTATTTATATTATGTGCTGAAGGGCTGTCTGCGTTGTGTAGGAAGTATGAAAATCAACGGTTGATTCAGGGTATAAAGATATGTCGTAATGCTCCTAGGGTCAGTCATCTTCTGTTCGCAGATGATAGTTACTTGTTTTGTAAAGCAAATGAGACAGAATCTTTGAATATGATGGACCTGCTTCAGACTTTTGAAGAAGCTTCTGGGCAAAAAGTTAATCTGTCAAAGTCTTCTGCTGTGTTTAGCAGGAATGTAACCGGGGTTTGTAGGGAAAAGATATGTGAGATTTTGCAAATGGAGGAAGCTAAGGATTCGACCAGTTATTTGGGTCTGCCAAACTTGGTGGGTCGAAATAAGTCTCAGGTGCTGGGTTTCTTGAAAGATAGGATGAAACAAAGGGTTTTGTCGTGGAAAGAAAATTGGATCTCACAGGCAGGTAGGGAGGTTCTTATTAAAACGATTGCACAAGCCTTACCAACATATGCTATGAGTATATTTTTGTTGCCGATGGATATATTGAAAGACTTTGAGCGAAGCTTATCTCGCTACTGGTGGGGTATAAATGAGAGTTCTAAGACTGGCATCATTTGGATGAACTGGGAGAGACTAAGCAAGCATAAATCAATTGGTGGGGTTGGTTTCAGGAACTTCCGGGATTTTAATTTAGCTCTCCTTGGAAAGCAGGGTTGGAGGTTAGCCAAGGATTCAGAACGTTTGTCATCTAAGATTTACAAAGCCCGCTACTTCCCAGACTGCCATTTCTTTGATTCGAAGTTGGGGGATAACCCTAGTTTTGTTTGGAGAAGTATTTGGGAAGCTCGAGAGGTGGTGAAGACTGGAGCTAGGTGGAGGATAGGTACCGGTAGTCAGATTCGCCTTGTAGGTCATCCTTGGCTCAATGATGCAATCAATCCTTGCATTACGAGTGATTTGCAGGGTTTGAACCATGCCACAGTAGATTCGATTATGACTCTGGATGGTATTCAATGGGACAGTGAGATTGTGGGGGATTTATTTAATCTTCGAGATCAACAATGTATCATGAACACCCCAATTATGGAGAGCGGTGAAGCAGATTTGTTGTACTGGAAGGAGGATTTTACAGGGGAGTATACGGTGAAGAGTGCTTATCAATTGCTGCAAAAGCAAAAGGGGCTCTGGTACACGACTGAGGACAGTAAGCTTTGGAGATACATTTGGAGGATTAAAGCTCCACCGAAGGTAGTTAACATGGTATGGAGGGCCTTGTCTCAATGCTTACCAACAAAGACTGTTCTCTATGCTAAACGAGTTCAGGTGAGTGTAGTTTGCCCAGTTTGTAATGGTGAAGAGGAGACGATCGTCCATGCTTTGGTACACTGTCCATTTGCAGAACAGTGTTGGCGTAAGAGGGACATGGCGTATAGATCAGGTAATGAGGCCACGTTTGATACTTGGTTGGAGTGTATGTTTAATAAAGAGGACAAGAGTGAGCATGGAGAGATTGTAACGATGTGCTGGAAGATTTGGCAAGCTAGAAATAACATTGTCTGGAATAATCATAAGAGCGATGTGAATTTTGTTGTTCGTTCGACGAAGCAGTACCTTGCAGAATGGAGAAGTGCCCAAGTTTTGTCGACAAAGGCCCTTTATCAGGACATAATCCCTGGTGATGGTGCATCTTCTTGGGTAAAACCAAATCGGAATAAAGTCAAGGTAACGGTCGATGCAGCGATTTTTGCAGGTTCTGCTAATTATGGGTCTGGTATGCTTGCCAGAGATGAGGAAGGGGAGGTTATTCAGGGCTGTTCATCTTTGTATAATGGGGTGGTTAGGCCGGAGGAGGCAGAAGCCATGTCTGTTAAAGAGGCCTTAAGTTGGGTGAAGGCATGGGGCTGGAGGGAGGTAGTGTTGGAGACTGATTGTTTAGCAGTGGTACAAGCAATAAGAAGCCAAGTTCAGTTAAATTCCCCCTTTGGCAGTGTCATAATGGAATGTCGAAGGATGATTAGTGATTTAAACATCGAATTGTTTTTTATTAAACGATCTGCTAACATGGCTGCTCACTTTATAGCAAGAGAGTCGTGTTCCTTTCCAGGTCGAGTTTTCGATTGGAGGTCTGTTCCAATTGATTTGATTCCTATTTTGCTGGCTGATAAAGCTTAATGAAACTTTTGCATTTCGTCAAAAAAAAAAGTACTTAGCAAAGTAACTACCTAGTTAAGCTCTAAACCACCATAAAACCAACACTTGTCTTGCCATTTCATCATCCAACACCTCATCACTTTAATAAAGTGACTTTATAAAAGATATTATCTTGATAATAGATGAGAGTGGATGAGATTAAATCAAAAGAAACCAAGCAAAACTCCCTCCCCCTAGCTTAACACCCCATTCGGCTTCTCTCAAAATTCCAAACACAAAATCCATCTTCCCACCATCTTTTGATCTTGTAAAAATTGTGGTGAGTCTTAAATTTCCTAAAAGTTATCTCCTAAAAATTTCAAAGCCAAACTCTCTTGTTTCCATTTTCAAATAATTCATCAAAGAGGAGGGTGAATAGTGAATTTATGAACTAATCTTGTTTTTCTTGTTTTTCATGGTGGATTTGACTAGTTTAGGACCATCCAAGGATAGATCAAGGCTTAGGAAGGTTATACTACTCTCTAAGGAAGGTATAAATCATTTCAAACCCTAAGCTTTACTTTGAGTTTATGCATGATTCATGGTGATTTTGGATTAAGTGATATTAGTAGTATTTTACCACCATGTTTGCATGATTTTGTGGTTATATTAGCTTTATGATGATATATTGATGAAGCATGATATCCTTGAGCTTTTAAGAGATTATTATTAACTGTAGTAATTGATTAGATGCCCGGTGTGGCTTGGTTGTTGCGTAATGAATTTTAGAACGCTCGATTCGTAACCGTCGTAATGCCCGATTTTCATTAACACTAAGAAACCGAACTGGTCATTAGCCATAACTCTCTGTTCTTAGCAAGTTAATGAACCATACTGATAGATTTTTGAACATAGATCACTTTGGCGAAAGAATCGAAGCATTTCGATTTACGGTTTAGGAATTATGACCAAATTACTAATAGTAGTTCGAATCCGTAAACGAAAGTTCGTAACTGAAATTGAACCCTCGTAAACTATGTAACGTCATGCCGAATCTTGGTAAATAAATACTAGAGGTAAAAAGAAAGGTGTGAAAGAAAACCGTATGTCAAAAGGATCATTTTTCTATTTATTAAAAATGTTCGAGTCGAGGTTAAACGCGAACGAACCCCTAAAAGACGACTCTTTTATAACTTCGGTAAAACACTTAGAAAACGGGCGATAAAACTCGGAGTATAGTATTGGTTCGTAACGATCGACCTTAGAGCTCATATGACTTAAGTATGTCCCAATAAAAGTACAGTGACATGTCGTATTAACGAACGAATGTCGGGTCGGATCAGTGATAAAAAGGAATCCACTAAAAGGGGTATAACGAGATAACTCGAGAACGTGTTTCGAATTAAGTATAACTTAACTTTTAATATGTTAAGTGATTAATCCCGAATGCCTTGGCTATTTATAGATCACCAAGCTGAACCGGGACCCGCTACCACTACCCCTTACCGTACTCGACTACCAGGCAAGTTTCAATTCCCTTCTTTTAGGCTGTTGTTGTGATTGAATAAATATATATATATATGTTTTCTGTTATACATATGCCATAGCATGCATGCCTACTTTCAAGTTATATCATTATGCTTGTTCCCTGATTGTTATTGGCTTATAAATTAGATAGCTATCGTATCAATTATAAGCCGGTTATTGTAAGACCCTCAGAAGGGTGTATACATCTTATTCATCAAATATAGACCGGGAGTCAATATTTCTTGACATATCGAGATTACCTCGAAAGAAAATATCTAAGTTAATATTTTCCATTATTCGGGCGATGAATAGTATTTGAATATTCGTTCGAGATTATTTATTTTAACGATCCTTACTTCAAATAATTATTTGAACGTAACTATTCGACGAATAATATTTATTTTAATATTCATTCAGAGTCGAATTAATTATCGATTATTATTTCGAATATTCTTCTAAAGATGAGACTATTAAATGAATATTATTTGGATATTCATTTAGAATATTATTTTATTGAATAAATATTACTTTTGAATATTCATTTAGGATATTAATTACTTGATGAATATTATTTTAATATTCATCTGAAGCTTGATTTATTTATCGAATATTATCACAAATATTCCTTTAAAGCTTGGATTACTAAATGAATATTACTTGATATTCATTTAGAATATTATTCATTAAATGAATATTACTTTTTGAATATTCATTTAAATTCCTAATTAATTATGAATATTGTCTTAAATATTCCTTTCAGGTCCTATTAATTAATGAATATTATTTTGAATATTCATTTAAATATTTATTTATTAAATAAATATTCTCCTAATATTTCTTCAAGGATTATTTTGGAAAATACTCTGATTAAAGATATTCTTTCATATTCCTAAATATTCTTTAAATATTTTTAACTCAATAAATATTCTCTGAATATTTATTCCATACTTAGAATAATCTCAATAAGGTTCATCTTCTTCGATTATTACGAAAAATATTTCGGAGTCATATTATTATTAATCTTATATCAAGAAAGGTTCTCAGACATCATTCTTCTTTGAGTCTATCTCCCTAATAATAAGGGAACCTTACTTGCAACTCGGGTGCTGTTGATTTATTAAGTCGTTGTTTACCTTCTCATCTTTCGAGGGGTAAGATTGTTGGAACAAGTTGATATTCGATACCAAGCCACAGCTTGGAAGTTATTGGTGAATTTTCCTTTCCAACTAGATACGACTACCTTGTAGAGTCTTATCAACAAGTATTACACTTGGGGAAAGGGGGACGAACGTTACATTCAAAATCATGAATTCTATTTGAACTAGGAGTCGTGTAAGAGGCCGAGTAGCGCCGGTCCATCCCCTTTGGCCCAATCGTTGGTCGGGGAGAGCTAGTAAGGCGGTAGACAAGTAAAGCCGTCAGTTCTTCCTTCTACTGGTAGTAAATCTAAATTGAGCTGTACGATCTCGACTGATCATCAAGATTGGAACAGCGGGCGCGGTGAATACTCCATCATTAGTTCATCATCCAAACTTATTTATTTTCTGCAACATGATTACTGTTGGTAGAGCTGGAAAAGTGTTCATAACTGGAATTGCAACCTTTTCATGCAAGTTCCTCTTCTTAATAACAATGAGAATATCTCGCTTACTTTTGATGTAGCAGATATTTCTATAAACAAATACTTTAAGTTACCTTGTAACTTCATCGTTCATATTATACTGGCATCATTTCCGTAAATGCATGGCATATGGTTTGAAAGATAATTTTGAACTGTTTTATATTATCGTTCAGTTATATATATTATTGTTGGATGGCTTTCGCTCACCCTTGCTTTGTTCACATTATGTCACAACAACAGCTAGGACAGATGGCTCGCGTTAGGCGCACTCGGCGCAAGCAGGTTACCCGACCCACCGGATTACCCGCTGAGATGCTACCCGCCATTGCTGAGGTAGCATAGTTAGACAACTTTTGTTTCATGTTTAACTATATGTATAATTAATGTAATTAATGGCAAAACTTTTAAACCTATGATGTTATCCTTTTGGGATTGTAATAACTTTTATTCGTAACCCTTTAATGTAAGACTTATTTCAATTTCATCTCTGGGACTATAACTGTTGTGTGTGTGAGTGGTAATTATTGTGGGGTCACAGCATGTGATTTATTTATTATGGACTCAAGTCAAGTATTATGAATGGATGTAAGACCGTAACCACCAGATCCCTGACCCCGGATCTGGGGGTGTTACAGCAGCTTACGGAATCTGTCAAATGTTTCTGTCCTGGTTTCTTCAGATTTAGCCTCAAAATGTTCATACTCCCGTGTGAGTATGTTCTTTCTGTTCTTCTTGATAGCAGCAGATCCTTGACATCTAACTTCAAGGGCATCCCAGATTTCTTTGGCAATTGTGCAGTTAATCACTTTATTGGACATAACATTGTCTAATGCACTATGAAGTAGATGTCTAACTTTTGCATCCTTAGCAATAGATGAAATATCCTCAGGAGTTAGATATTTCTTCTCCTTTGGGACTGATTTAGCTTCTTGACCAGCAACAACAACGGATAACGTTGTAGGCTTATGAGGACCTTCATAAATTCTGCCAAGATATTCTGGATCTGTAGCCTCCAGAAACATGGTCATCTTCACCTTCCAGATTGAATACTCTACCGGACTGAGAATAGGAACCCTAATTGTCTCATAACGACTAACAGTAGTAGGTTGAGCCTTCTCAGTAATAGCACCAGAACTTGATGGAGGAGGTATCTCTGCCATTGATTATAGCTGTGTGTGGATCTTAAACTGTATAGAGTAACAGATCGGCTCTGATACCAATTGTTAGGCCGAATACACAAATATAATCAAGTACGTATGAGAGAATAACAATTAACGCACGTTTAAATTAAAAACTGTATGGAATTAATAACTCCTCTCTCAGTGACGTAAAATATCACAGAGAGCTGCTTAGGTTACAATGGAATGATAATTCATTTTCGATACCCTTCTAGGGTTAACCTAATTGTATTTATAAAGATATACAGCTATAGTACAATCGATAATTGATACTCCTATAAATCAGCTATACAAATGTTATCAATTATGATTGCTACGCGTCTTCTTAGTCAATACAATGTATTCGACAACTATCCAATCTTTAAAGTTATTGCTTCCATAATTATCTTTAATTATTCTTCAAAGTCTGATAATGACCAGTAGACGCGTCCTCCTGACAGAGTTTAGCAAACTCTGTCGAGCTTCCAACTGTCAGAGTTTAATTAAACTCTGACAGCTTCCAGCTTCCAGCTTCTAGTTAAACTCTGATGAATCACTGTAACATTTAAACACTGACATTATTCACATCAATTATATTTAGCACAAACAGTGTTTACTGATATATTTTATGGATTTTATGAAAAATTAGATGCTCTAAATAGTGAATTAGTAAACTCTGCTATACACACACATAGATTCACAACTGTGTAGTTTTTCAAAGGGTTATGGTAATAAAGTTGGAGAATTGACAAACACTGACGAATTTTGTCAAGACTGTTTCTTGAAGAGAATGAAGAAGGAGTTACAATTGAAGACATTCAAGCTGAAGAGAAGAATTTACAAGAAGTACATCAAAAAGCTTTGAAGTCTGGAAAGTTAAAGAAGAATGAGAAAGCTCCTAGGCCTGTTCAAAAAGGCATTGTTATTAAAGAAAATGTTGGTGCTGATCAGAATTTACTACTGTCTAGGAAACCAACAGAAGATGCTAAACAGAAGCTGAAAGGTAAGATTGTTGAAGAAGAAAAGGTTTCGAAGAAAGTGCATACAACCTCTGTTGCTACACAAGTTGTATAGAAACAATTGTCTACTCAGATGCAATTGTTTTTTGCAAAACCAACTATTCCTGATCAAACTCTGAAGACTGGAGGTACTAACTTTCTACAAGGCAGAGCTTGTACGTCCAAGCAACGTCGAGATACATCTGGCTTGGGCTCACACAGAGAAATTAGAGTGAATACTAGTCCTCTAGATCCTTCATCACTGGCTGTTCCAGGACATGGTGTTCCACAGGAGAGTTTGGACAGATTAGAATCAGTACAGTTGATTCATCAAAAGAGTTTGAAGAAAGATTTTCTGTTGTATTTCATGGTTGATGGGACTGTGTATAAAGTTGGTGAGAATGACATTGATTTGAAGCTATGGGAAGAATTGGAATATGTTCTATATCTCTTCAAAGTGAAAAATCAAAGGACTCAGCAAGCTGCTAATGTGCTAAGAAATAAGATGGTGAAAGCTAAGGCAATTAGTGGTACAAGATACACAAGTGAGTATGTTCCGAAGTACAGAGATTATCATGGAAAGATTGTTGAGATGAAGAAAAATAGTGCTCGATTGAAGACGGATCTGGGTATAACTGTGTTAGATTTTAATCCAGAGGCAGAGAAAGCACACTTCATTAGACTGGGTAATGAAATGAGGAAGAACAAAATATATTCTCTGAGATCTGCAATCTATCAGACTGGTGAAGATGATCCTGAACTTAGAGAGATTAAGAAGATCAAGCAGATAGAACTCGAGAATGAAGAGAGAAGATTACTTATAGACTATCTTAGAACAACACCAGATGTTGAGGAAATTAAGTAAATAAAGCCCTGTAAGTATTTCTTGTTTTCTTTAAATTTTGTTTAAGAAGAAGTTTAAACTCTGATTATTTATTGAACACTGTATTTGTCTAATTGTTTTGACATCATCAATTATTATTAACTTGTGCATTTTTGCTAATGAACAAGTTGGGGGAGATTGTTAAACATAATTGATGTGAATAATGTCAGTATTTAATTGTTACAATGATTAATCAGAGTTTAACTGGAAGCTAGAAGCGGTCAGAGTTTAATTAAACTCTGACAGTTGGAAGCTCGACAGAGTTTGCTAAACTCTGTCAGGAGGACGCGTCTACTGGTCATCATTAGACTTTGAAGAATAATTAAAGATAATTATGGAAGCAATAACTTTAAAGATTGGATAGCTGTCGAAGACATCGTGTTGACTAAGAAGACGCGTAACAATCATAATTGATAACATTTGTATAGCTGATTTATAGGAGTATCAATTATCGATTGTACTGTAGCTGTATATCTTTATAAATACAGTTAGGTTAACCCTAGAAAGGTATCGACAAACGTATTATCATTTCATTATAACCTAAGCAGCTCTCTGTGATATTTTACATCACTGAGAGAGGAGTTATTAATTCCATACAGTTTTTGATTATTTAAACGTGTGTTAATTGTTATTCTCTCATACAAACTTGATTATATTTGTGTATTCGGCCTAACATGTGAGTTATTTTCTGAAGAATGAAGCTACTTATTGGTGGGAGTCAGTGAGAGCTTTGGAAGCCACAGAAGTAATTACTTGGGTTAGATTTAAGGAGTTGTTTTTGGAGAAGTATTTCCCCGATTTTATGAGGGATGAGATGGAAGTGAAATTTTTGGAGCTAAAGCAAGGTAACATGACTGTGTTGGAGTATGAGGTAAAATTTACTGAATTAGCAAGATTTGTTTCAACCTATGTGGATACAGATAGGAAGAAGGCGAAGAGATTTCAGCAGGGATTAAAATTATGGATTCGGAGTAAGTTGGCGGTTCTGAGTTGGATACTTATGCAGTAGTGGTGTAGAAAGCGATGATCGCGGAGGGAGAGAGTGATTTGTATCTTAAGGAGAAAGAAAAGAAGAAAAGGAAGGCAGGATCAACTGAAGGACGACAGTCTCAGGGTAGTTCTCAAAACTATCCTAATAAGAAACCAGGGTTCCAGTTGGGAAATGATGCAAATGTTAAGAAACAAGGGGTGGGAAAAGAAGGACAGGGCAGTCGCCCACAAGAAGCAATTCAACAGAAATTTCTCTGGCCACCATTGGCAGGGTGTAGGACATGTTGTAATAAACATTTGGGAGCTTGTAGTAAGGAAGATATAACCTGTTTCAAGTGCAACCAAAATGGGCATATTTCTAAAGACTGCAAGATAGGAATTGTTTGTCATCGATGCGGAAAGTCGGGGCACGTGATGAAAGATTGCAAGGTACCCATAGCCAGACCCCTAGCCCCAGCTAATACCATGATACTGGCAATAGAGGCAAACCCAGCAGCGAGTGTTCAGCCAATAACCAGGACTTTTAATATGAAAATGAATTAAGCTGTTAAGGATTCAGATGTGGTGGCAGGTACGCTTCCTATAAATTCCGTACATGCCAAGGTGTTAATTGATTCTGGAGCTACTAAATCTTTCATATCTAAAGAGTTTGCTCGTAAATTAAGTTATGAAATGCACTTGCTAGATGAGGCTTTAATCATAGAGATAGCAAATTCGGTGCGTATACCAGTAAGTCAGGTACGCCCTCATTGCGAGATTGACATCTCAGGACATTGTTTTTATGCCAATTTGGTACCTTTTCAATTAGGTGAGTTTGACGTAATCCTAGGAATGGATTGGTTAGTAGATCATAATGCGCAGATAGATTGTAAAGGTAAAAAGGTGATGTTGCGATCCCCTGATAATGTGGAAGTTGTCTTTTGAGGTCAGAAACAAACTAGGAAATTTTTGACCATCATGCAAACTAAGAGACTGTTAAGACAAGGGTGTGAAGGCTATATGGCCTACGTAATGAATACTAAGAAGGAAGTACCTAAGATAGAAGAGATCCCCATAGTAAACGAGTTTCTTGATGTTTTTCCAGATGAAATTCCAGGTTTACCTCCAGATAGGGAGATAGAATTTGCCATTGATTTAGCGCTAGGTACAGAACCAGTGTCTAAGGCTCCTTATCGTATGGCACCATTAGAAATTAAGGAATTAGCAATTCAATTGCAAGATCTTCTCGATAAAGGAATTATAAGACCTAGTGTATCCCCGTGGGGAGCACCAGTATTATTTGTGAAGAAGAAAGATGGAAGCATGAGGTTATGCATTGATTATCGTGAGTTGAACAAGTTAACTATTAAGAACAAGTATCCCTTACCGAGAATTGATGATTTGTTCGACCAGTTGAAAGGAGCAGCTTGTTTTTCTAAGATAGATCAACGATCAGGTTACCATCAGTTGAAGATCAAGCCGGAAGATATTCCAAAAACAGCATTTCGAACCAGACACGGACATTATGAGTTTTTAGTGATGGCGTTTGGATTGACAAATGCACCGGCAGCTTTTATGGATTTGATGAATAGAGTTTTCAAGAAATACTTGGATAAATTTGTGATTGTGTTTATAGATGATATTTTGATATACTCAAAGACTGAAGAATAGCATGCAGATCATTTGATAATAGCTTTGGAAATTTTGAGAAAGGAGTAGTTGTACGCCAAGTTTTTAAATGTGAGTTTTGGTTGAAAGAAGTGCAATTTTTAGGACATGTAGTTAGCGGTGAAGGAATTAAGGTGGACCCAGCGAAGATTGAAGCTGTTATGAACTGGGAGAGGCCGAAGACACCTACAGAAGTGTGAAGTTTCTTGGGATTGGCAGTATACTACAGGAGATTTGTGCAAGATTTTGCAAAGATTGCCACCCCTTTGACAAAGTTGACAAGGAAAAATGAAAAGTTTATATGGAATGAGAAATGTGAAGAAAGTTTTCAAGAATTGAAAAAGAGGTTGATCTCAGCACCAGTGTCAGTATTACCAGATGACAAGGGTAACTTCGTGATTTATAGTGACGTGTCTCACAAGGGACTAGGTTTTGTGTTGATGCAACATGGTAAGGTGATTGCTTATGCCTCTAGACAATTGAAACCTCATGAACTGAAGTACCCAACCCATGATTTGGAATTAGCAGCAATTGTGTTTGCTTTGAAGATTTGGAGACATTACTTGTACGGGGAAAAGTGTGAAATTTATACAGACCATAAGAGTTTGAAATACATCTTTACCCAAAAGGAGTTAAATATGAGACAAAGAAGATGGTTGGAGCTAATAAAAGATTATGATTGTACCATTAACTATCATCCAGGAAAGGCGAACGTAGTGGCAGATGCCTTGAGTCGAAAGGAAAGATTAAACATGTTGACTATGACTGATGAGTTGTTTAGAGAATTTGAAAAGTTAGAGATAGAGGTTCGAGTACCAGATGGTGCTACGGATATGGTCTATACTATGACATTTCAGCAAGAGTTGTTTGAAAAGATTCGAAGATGTCAGGAGGAAATTATGAGCGGAGATATAAACAAGTTAACAGGTGAGGAAATATGCACTCAAGTGGATGACAAAGGAATACTCAGATTTTCTTCAAGAATTTGGATACCCAACGTGATAGAGCTGAAGGATGAGATTTTACAAGAGGCACATAGTTCAAGATATTCGATCCATCCTGGGAGCACAAAAATGTATCAAGATTTGTAAAAGAATTTTTGGTGGCCAGACATGAAGAAAGAGATTGCTGAGTGGGTAAGTAAATGTTTGACATGTCAGAGAGTAAAAGCTGAACATCAGAGACCAAGTGGATTACTACAGCCGTTGGAGATTCCTGAATGGAAGTGGGAACATATTGTAATGGACTTCATGGTAGGATTACCAAGAACAAAAGCTAATCATGATGCTATTTGGGTGATTGTCGATCGATTGACAAACTCTGCACATTTTCTTCCGATAAATGAAAGATTCTCGTTGGACAAATTGGTTCATCTCTACATAAAGGAGATTGTAGTACGACATGGAGTTCCAGTGTCAATATTTTCTGATCGAGACCCGAGATTTAACTCAAGATTCTGGAGAAACTTTCAAGAGTGTTTGGGCACTGAATTATGGATGAGTACTGCTTACCATCCTCAGATAGATGGTCAGAGTGAGAGAACAATTCAAACAATTGAAGACATGCTCAGAGTTTGTGCACTGGATTTCAAGGGCAATTTGGATGATCATTTGTCGTTGGTGGAGTTTTCGTACAATAATAGTTTTCATGCCAGTATTGGAATGCTGCCCTACGAAGCATTGTATGGACGGAAGTGTCGATCTCCAGTATATTGGGAAGAAGTTGGTGAGCAAAAAATACTAGGACCAGAATTGGTACAGCAAACCAAAGAAGTAATTCAGCTTATTCAGAAAAGGCCAGTGGCAGCTCCGAATCGACAGAAGAAGTTTGCTGACTTAACCAGGAAGAATGTCGATTTCGAAGTGGGGGAACATGTCATGTTGAAAGTATCACCGTGGAAAGGGTTAGTGAGATTTGGGAAGAAAGGAAAACTGAGTCCAAGATTTGTAGGACCTTTTGAGATTTTGCAAAAGGTGGGGAAGGTGACGTATGAGTTAGCCCTACCACCTCATATGCAGCATATTCACAACGTGTTTCATGTATCGATGCTTAAGAAATACCATCCTGATTCTAAGCATGTCATAGAATATGAACCGATAGAGATTCAGCTAGACTTATCTTATGTGGAGCAACCGATAAAGATACTAGATCGTAAAGAGAAGGTCTTAAGGAACAAGACAATACCAATAGTGAGAGTTCTGTGGAGAAACCATAAGGTAGAAGAGTCCACCTGGGAACTTGAGAGTGAGATGTTGGAAATGTACCCTCATCTATTTGCTTAGCCTGATTCTGAGGACAGAATCCTATTTAGGGGGGAAGACTGTAAGAACCTTGAATATTTATTTTATAAAATTACTATTTTGGTAAATGGGAACGAGAATATTTTATAAATTTTTTCGAGTTTGATGGGTCGCTGTGTTAGTATGTTATTGATCGAAAAGGATTCCCGTATGTGGTTAATATGTGATATGTGTTATTAGAATTGGAGCAGAAGTCTTTTTCGTAATTCGTGAAATCAGTTCGTTTTATTCGATAGATCCCGTTTTCAAAATCCCTGGGGCTTCGATCCGTATTCATATTCATCCGATAACTCTCAAAACATTCGCAAATTGTATTTTTATTCATTTTATGAGTTCTATAAATTTTCGGTATTTAATTCGATATTTTTCACGAAAATATTTCATTCGTGTCGGACCCGTAAATTGTACTTTCAGGATTAATTAGACAGCTGTGCACGTGATCTTATCTACGCCCAATCCACATCTTATTATTTTACCCAATCAGTTTGCTGCCACTTATCCTAAATCTATTCATCAAAACTATTAATTTTCCAAAAATCTTAAATTTCAAAAATTAATTTCAAAGTGTTCTTGATGATTAAACCCTCCGTTGAAGGTGATTTTGAGCTCCGTTTTTGACGTTCAAATAATCAAATCGAAGCTTGGGATCTCTATTTTCATAATCTATAACCAAATTATGCCTAGGTAACTTCTTTAATATTTTTATTAATTTTTGTTCATAATTCGAATTTTAGGGTTCTTATTCATTTAAATTGGGCGTTATTTGATTTGCTTGTTGTTTATGAAATCTGTTGGTTCCTTGAGCTTCCCTGAGCTATTTAGAATCGATTCATGTAAATTAATATGATGTTTACGTTCGTGGTTATAGAGAACGAGCTCGACCTTTTTCCTTAGTTGTAAAAATCATTCGACCGATCTATACGTTAATTGTTGGTAGAAATGATTAGTACGGTATAGTTCCTGCAGTTCAGAGCTTTGATTCGGTATATTAAACATAAGATTTTGTTTAGATTTGAGTAAGAATGGAGTTATGGCCGGAGCTTTTTATGAACTCGCCGGAATCGAGCTTAAATGATCGATTGAAACCAGATCGTGAGATAGTTCGGTATCAGAGTAACGTTACTGGAGTTTAGCTTGAATATTAGGCTGAAAACGCAGTTAAATAGAGGAAAAATGAGGGTAAACGGGGGAAGTATAGGCTCACCGGAATCGGTGGCCGTCGCCGGATTCTGGGCCATGCCGGAATCTGGAAAATGAAGATGAATGTTCTTCATTTTTATCATTTTTGACATATTTTGTTTTTAATTAATAACCTGAGTTTGAGTTGTGTGGAGAAGTTGTAGTAAAAACAAATTGGTTTTCAACCATTTGCCCTTTCACCATGGTTGAAATTTTTTTTACTTTTACTTTTACTTAAGTAGTAAAATTTTATTTACTTTTCTAATTATCTTGAATTTATAATTTATGTAAAAAAATCTGAATTTTCTTTTAAATTCAGAAAAATCATTTTGAAATTATGTTTTAAGATTCAGAATTATTTCTGAATATTCATTTATTTATTTACTTAATTATTTTCAAAAATCATTTATTTATTTGATTTAATTTAAAAATAATTAAGAATTAAATACTTTTAATTATTTTAATTAATTTCAAAACAATGATTTAATTAATTTAATTATTTGATAAATGTAATTATTTATCAAATAATTTTATTAATTAGTTATTAGTTGATTTTAATTAATTTAATTAGAATTATTTAATTTTTAATTAATTTGTTTATGTTTTAAATTGATTTAAATGATTTAAAAACAGTAGAAAATTGTTTAAAAATCCAGAAAATGTTTTAAGAATATTTTCAAATATTATAAGATGGATTTTATTTAAAAACCAAGATTTAAAATGGTTTTAAAAATATTCCTTGAGTTCAGTTAAATATTAGAGCGAGTTATATGGACGGTTATATGAGAACTACGTGCTTAAGTACTATGTGAGTTATATGTGTTGACCGTTAGCGAGTTTAAGTTGATTTATATATGTGATTAATTTGACCTAATTATTATAGAGTCGAGCTAGAGGGACAGAGGCAAAGTAAAAGCCGAGTAGTTATCAGACAAATAGCCTGTAAAAGCTTTTCGGTACCAGGCAAGTGTTTTCCCTTCACTTCTTGTTCAAGTGAAAGTTATTTTAATTCTTCTAATTATGTTGTTATCCCATTTATTGTCGATCTCGTCGATATTTATTGTTACTGTTATTTATTCAATTATCACCCCAATTATCGTCGAACTCGTCGACATTTATTCTTATTGTTGTTTATTCAGTTATCACCCCATTTACTATATCGATTTCGTTGATATCTAAGATAGACTATTGATTCCTTTATTTGACCAGTTGAGTTGTTGTTCTGGAACATGAGTGTTCCGGATTGTTGACTAACAGAGGATGTCGATTGTTCCGACACCTAGTGCGTTGGATATAGAATTGGAATGCTTTCGGATGTCCCTTCGGGGAGACCATATTATGGTCAACAGATGTCCCTTCGGGGAGACTAGTTTAATGGTCAGATGTTGAGGCAAATGTGTGCCGTAGATCCACTTAGAGGGACTTTGCTGTGTGCATTGTCCGGGTTTAGTGTGGGCCTGATCAGCCGCCTAACTCCACTGATTGTTTTAAAATAAAAATAAAATTCCAATTCTAATCTAATGACAGAACTTGAGTTGTTTCATATTCAGATCTTTACTGCATTTGTGAGATTATCCGGTGCGTAATGATATTTATATCAGCTTATGCCTTGATACACTGTTATTATTCTTGCTGAGCATTATTGGCTCACTCTTGCTTTGTGACTTTTATTTTCTTCAGCTAAAACTGAGGATGTCTAGGAGGAGTGGTTCAGCTAGCAGAGGTGACCGTCGTGTGGTTGTGATAGGATGGGTAGTTAATTAATCAGCTTTATCTTATATGCTTTTGGGGCTGTCAGATATATTAATTTAAAGTAGGTTTGTAAAATATTTTAATTCAAGCTTGGGATGTAATAACTATATTTAGTAGTTTGTTTCAGACCATGGCTTGTATGCGATCTTAGTTATGGGGTTGTGCTTTTATATGATATTATTATGCATCTGCACATGAATGTTTATATTATATTGAGGTTAGGGGTCCCAGATCTGTACCCTGGATCTGTGGGACACCACAATTCGTGAATTCATATTCATTGTAATCACTCAAGAAACCGAAGCTTGAGAAAGCACTTTTTCTCAAGGTTGTAGTAACACTTCGCAAAATAAATAAAACATTTATTTTGTGAGAATATCTTGAGCTATGACTTATGTTTGCATTTCATATACTGATAGATTAGAATCTTTATTATTGTTGTTGAAGTAAAGATTTGAATTTATCAGTATTGCATTCAACCCCCCGTTCTGCAATACTCCGGGACCAACAACTGCTATCAAAGCAAACAAATTGATATACTAATCTGAGATCATGATGAGTATACAGAAATCAAGTGGTATCAATATTCCAGTATTTGATAAAGAGAACTACAATTTTTGGAAAAGAAAGATCTTTCTATTTATCAAAGCTGCACATCCACTGTACTTGGGAATCATTGAGAATGGCCCCTTCATTCCTAAGAAAGAAGTAACTGCTGCCACTGTGAATGGTGGAGTAATTCCAGCTCACTGGGTTGCTAAGAGACCCTCAGAATACACAGAATCTGTGAAAGAAAAGGTAGCCTTGGATGACTACTTACAACTCATCTTGCTTGACTCTCTCACATTGGACAAAGCCATGTGTGGAAATGTTATGGGATGCTCATCTACTAAAGAGATGTGGAACAAGATAGACTTGCTGTGTGAAGGAAATGAAGAGGTCAGAGAAAATCAAAGACAAATTCTTGTGTCACAATATGAAGCTTTTGTGGCCAAGCCTGGTGAAGAGCTCACTCACATGTTTGAAAGATTCAGTAAGCTAATAGTTGAGTTACAAATTCATGGGAAGTTCTATGACAAAAAAAAGATTATTGTCAAGTTTCTGCTCACTCTTCCTGAGCACCTTGAGCACAAAACCTCTGTCATAAGAGAAGAGAGACACTTGAATGATGTTTCTCTTGAGAGTCTTTATGGTGTACTTAAGTCATATGAACTTGAACTCTTTCAAAAGAGAGCTATTCAAACTGGAGCCAAAGGAAAGATGGCAAACATTTCTGGTGCCCTTGTAGCTCATGAGCCACTTGTCTCTTTGCCAAGTGAACCCTCACAAAGTTCACAACCAAAACAAGTACCATCTCTGAAGATTGAGGAGGTGTTGGATGATGAGGAGAAAGTGGTTCTACAGCTCAAAGATGTTGAAGATGAAGACTTCTATTCATTAGAAGAGATTGAAAGCATGGATAATCCAACCATGGCATATATGGCTAAAAGATTCAAGAATATAAAGTTCAGAAGAGATAAGCCATATAAGCCACAGGGTCAGACATCTAAGTTCAACAAGGGAAACTCTTCAAAAGCTATTGGTGGTGCCACAAGAGGAGGATACAAGACATGAATAGTGGATAGGTCAAAGTTTAGATGTTACAACTTCAATGAGCTAGGTCATTTTGCCACAGAGTGCAGAAGGCCAAAACAGAATCAAAGAATGGAGAAAGGATCTGGAAGTCAGTTTAAAAGAAATCATGGAAGAGCTTATGTGGCTGAAGGAAAATGCTGGGATGATTCTGATGATGAGGAAGAAGAAGAGTTTGTAAATCTAGCTCTCATGGCTAGATCTAATAATGAAGCATCAAGCTCCTCAAATCAAGTACCATCTCAAATCTGAGAATGAAATGCTTGTTCTTAAAAGCAGTCCGATTCACTCGCTCAAGAAAATGAAAGACTAAAAAATGATGTTGTCTTTGCTAAGGAGATAGAAGAATTCTTAAGAAATCAAATTGCTGAAAATGAATTTAAGCTTAAGGCCTTTAGAAATTCTTCTAAGTTAGTTCAGGAATATCATGAGACTCACACTGAGAACCAAAAGGTTGGATTAGGTTTCGACTATGGTAGGAGGCCTGTAAAGGCAGCTGTGATTGATAATTGTTCAGATGGTGATGTTGTCCAACCTCATATTCACAAGAGAGTTTGTAAACCAATTTTCAAAACTGTTCAAGCTGATTTTGATGAGAATTCCTTGCTCATCAAATAAGAGCTTTGTGATGAAGATGAGTGTATTGACAGCACATCTACTGAAGGGAAAGATATTGTCAAGATCCCCATGACAGAAACTTTACCAAGCAATAAGACAGAATGTTTTAAAGAAGCTGTCAACAAGGATAAGAAAGAAACTTTCAAAGATACAGTCAAGAGAGTACCTAGGACAACAACTTCCAAATCTACTGTCAAGACAGCAGGTATGAAAGGTACTGTCAAGGGTAACTCGACAACAACTTCAGGACATACTGTCAACACAGATGCTTACAAGTCTAAGAATAGGAATGGCAAGTTAGGAATTGATAAGAAAAATGGCTATGCTTATGTCAAGTATGCTCCTAGGAAGCTTTGTAATAATTGTGGCTCCTTCCAACACTTAACACATTTCTGTAAGAAACCTAATGAGAATAAGGTTAATGCAACCAAGGTTAAAGGTAACTTACACAGAACTCCCATTATGCAAAGAATAATGAATGTTTGTAGTAACATTGACTGCATGCCATGCAAAATCACTGCCATGAGTACATGTTTTAATCTGCCTATTCTGTCTACTGAAACATGTTCCTATATGCAAACTGTTGAGACTTCTGAGCCTGCCAATATTGGTAAAAAGGTAGCATCCACTGAGAAAAAAACCAAGTCTTATTCTAAAACTGAGTGGGTAGCAAAAGAAGACAAACAGGATGATTCAAATGTGATTAACGATGATATAAAATGTGATGCTGTAACTGCAGGACCAAACAAGCATTGGGTACCAGATGCAAATTAAATATCATCTGTTTTGCAGGGAAAGAAAAAAAATAGGTCATGTGGATCATCGATAGTGGATGTTCTTGACACATGACAAGTGATAAAGCCCTGCTATCACATTATGTTGAGAAAGCTGGCCCAATCATAACTTTTGGAGACAAGCAAAGGTTATACTATGGGATATGGTTGTCTGGAAATTGGAAATGTTGTCATTGAAGATATTGCTTTTGTAGATGGATTGAAGCACAACCTACTCAGTGTCAGCCAATTCAGTGACAGGGGATTTAAGGTTGATTTTGATATGATGGTTTGCAACATCTATCACAAGAAGAATCGAAGCCTTTCCTTGAAAGGAGTCAGGAAAGGAAGCTTGTTTGTTGCAGATTTAAACTCTGCTAAGAAAGACAAGGTTCTGTTTCTACAGTAAGGCAACAGTTAGTGACAGCATGCTTTGGCAAAAGAAACTCTCCCATCTCAATTTCAAGACCATGAATATACTGACGAAGAAGGAATTGGTGAGAGGACTACCTCAATAAGAATTCTGTCAAGAAGGACTGTCAAATGGGCAAATTGAAAAGATCTGTGGACAAGTCAAAGCAATTGAACACCAACACTGAGCCACTCAAGTTAATCCACATGGATCTTTTTGGTCCAGTAAATGTTCAATCTCTAGCCAAAAAGAGATATGCACTGGTAATGGTGGATGACTACTCAAGGTACACTTGGGTAAAGTTCTTGGAAACTAAGGATGAAGAAGCACAAGAAATCATTGATCATATAATGGTTCTTGACATAACTCCAAATGCAAAAGTTCAAATTTTAAGAAGTGACAATGGTACTGAGTTCAGAAATGCAACTCTTGGAAATTTCTGCAAAGATGAAGGCATTGTGCAACAATTCTCTGCTGCTAGAACACCACAGCAAAATGGTGTTGTAGAAAGAAAGAACAGGACTCTCATTGAAGCTGCTAGAACTATGTTGAATGATGCAAAACTACCAACATACTTCTGGACAGAAGCTATCAACACAACTTGTTACTCACAGAACAGAACCTTAATCGACAAGACTTATGAGAACACTCCCTACTATCTGCTAACAAGAAAGAAACCTACTGTCAAATATTTTCATGTATTTGGGAGTAAGTGTTTCATGATGATAGACAACCATGAAAGGAAAGGAAAACTTTATGCTAAAGCGTATGAAGGCATTTTCATGGGATATGGATTGGAAAGGACTGCCTATAGAGTCTATGTCATTGATCACAAAGTCATTGAAGAAAGTGTGAATGTCACATTTGATGGAACCAAGTTTCCAGGACTGCAAGAAGATGGTCAAATGCAGCCTCTCAGATTTGAAAATCAAGGTTACTTGGAAGAAGAAGAAATTGTTGCTGAAGAACCTACTTGTACTCAGACTATTGAATTTGGAAGAGATGCTGTCAACACCAATGATGCTAACCAAAATCCAGCTCAATCTCAGATAGTAACATCTAACCTTCAGAATGAGAATGATTCTGGAGATAATGAAGAGCATGAAGGATAAAATAACACTTGTGGAGAATCAACCTCTCAAGGAGGAACTGGTCAAGAAGATTAAAATAGAAGCTTGCCAAGGACCACCAAGTGGAACAAGGATCATACTAGTAATTTAATTATTGGTGATCCCACTACTGGTGTAAGGACAAGGAGAAATGTTTCTGCTGACAGCATGTTTTCCGATTTTCTATCTCAAACTGAGCCTTAGACAATTGATGAAGCATTGTTGGATTGTGATTGGGTGATAGCTATGCAAGAAGAGCTTAACCAATTTGAGAGAAACAATGTATGGAAGCTAGTCCCTAGACCAAAAGGGAAGTCAGTTGTTGACATAAAGTGGGTTTTCAGAAACTAATTGGATTAGAGTGGAAATGTGACAAGAAATAAGGCAAGGCTAGCAGCTAAAGGTTATTGTCAACCAGGAAGGGATAGATTATGATGAAACATTTGCACCTGTTGCCAGACTTGAAGCCATTAGAATATTCCTAGCCTATGCTGCACACTATAACAGCCCTAGATCCGGGGTTGGGGACCTGGTCGTTACGGTCTCATATTCCATAAACAATACTTGCACTTAAATCAAAATAACTAAATAGCATGCTATGACCCCATAATTATATCACATCACACACAACCAGTTATAGTTCCAGGGATGAAATTGAAATAATTCTCTAATCATAGGATCCACAAGTTATAAGCTATTACAAACCCAAAAATGATTATAGAATGAGTTTAATAGTTTCTTCCCATTGATTAACATAAGTCATACATATAAGTAAGTCTGATACATAAAAGCTACCAGTCTAGCTTACTGGCTGCTCCTACCTCAGCAACGGCTGCTATGACAATATCGAGTAACCCTCTGACGGCTATCACCTGCTTGCGTTGGGTGTGCCTTGTGCGGGCCATCAGATCTAGCTGTTGTTGTGATATAATAAATAAAGCAAGGGTGAGAAATAGCCCACCAAAAGTAATATATAACTGAACAATAATATATAACTATTCAAAGATATCTTTGAAACCATATGCCATGCATTAACGAACATAGTGCCAGTATAATGTAAAAGATGAGGTTACAAGGTAACTCAAAATATATGCACCGTAGACATATCTGCTATGCAAAGATATGGGCAATATATCAACATATATCATAATGAAGAAATTGCAGGAAAATATTGCAATTCCAGTTTGAACACTTTTCAACCCTACCAACACTGATAATGTTGCAGAAAATTTCCAAATTTGAAAGATGAACTAATACCGGAGCATTGACGTGTAGAAGCCATAACGTTTATGATGATTAGTCATATGTTATGCATCTCATGATTATTCTCTACATGTAGAAGGAAGAACAAACGGATTTACTTGTCCACCGCCCCTGGAACTCCCCGGCCAACGGTTGGGCCATTGATGGACCGGCGCCACTCGGCCACTTACACGGCTCCTAGTTCGAGTAACATCCATGACGACTCTGAAACGTAAAGTTCGTCCCCCTTTCCCCAAGTATAATTCTTGTTGATATGACTCCACAAAGTAGTCGTATCTAATTGGAAAAGAAAATTCACCAATATTTCCCAAGCTGTTGCTTGTTAATGGATATCGACTTGTTCCATCAATCTTACCCCTCGAACGATGAGGAAGTAACACAAGACTCAATTTGATGAATAGCAACCAAGTTGCGAATGAAAAGAATAGTTTCAAAAGATTTATGACCGGGCAGTCAAACAAAATAAATAACAGCTCTCAAGTAAGGTTCCTTATATTTTGAAAGATAGCTTTATATGAAAAAATGGAGTTTTGGGAACCTCTCCTAGATAAAAATAATCATAATAAGTCTCAGAAATATTTTACATAATATTTGGAGGTTGAAGATAATATTTGAATAAAATGAATCATTTTTAAAACTAGTTAAAAGAATTAAATAAATATTCAAAGACTATTTATTAAACCATAAATATTTCCAGAATATTCTTAATATAAAATATTGCTCATAATTAACCCTCGAATGAATATATAAAATATTCACAAAATAAATAATTCCTTGAATAAATATTCAAAATAATATCCGATAATTAAATCAACCTTAAATGACTATTCAATATAATATTCATTAAAGAAATAAAGCTCAAATGAATATTCAAAATAATATTCATTATATAATGAAACTCAAATGAATATTCAAATAATATTCATCAAATAAATAATGAAAAAAAAATATTTACTTAGATATTTTCCTCAGAAAATAATCACAATGTATCAAGAAATACTGACCCCCGGTCTTAACAATATCTGGCTTATAACTAATATATCTCGTATCTAGCTTATAAGCCAACATCAATTCTCGAAACAAGTATCACAATATAATCTGAAAGCAGACATGCATGCTATGACATATGTATAACAACAATCAAATCATATATATATTATCGCAACAACAGTTCCAAAGTGTTGGAAACTTGCCTGGTACTCCTGTCGAGGTGGTGTGTCTCGGGGAAGTCCGGTGATCTATAAATAGTCAAAATATCCGAGATTAATCACTTAATACCTTGAAAGGCTAAGTACATACTTAACTTAGGTGAAAAACACGTTTTCAAGTTATCTCGTTATAGACCATCTAGTGTAACTCTTATTAACACCGTTATGATTTGACACTTGTTCGTTATTAAGGCATGTCATTACACTTACACTTGGTAGGTACTTAAGTCGTATAAGTTCTAAGGTCGGTCGTGTAAGAACCCCGATTTTTGGTAGGAATTAAAACTTTTATTATGGAATGGATATGGATTCCAATATTTATATGTCATGAAAAATGCAATGGGTTGACAACTTAGGTAAGAATAATCTATCGTCAAGAAAGTAGGATATGGCATACAAACAGAGGAAGTAGTCTCATGTCATCCAAATCAATATCTAGTATAAGTCCAGTGGTTCCGTAAAAAGGGTTAAGGAACGCTCGGGAAAGCACAAGGACATTTTTCTAATTATAAGGAATAAAGAGAGAATAAGTGATGAATAGTGTTTTTGGTGGAAATAGGAATATTATTAGACGACACTATATAGAAGTACCCGGAACGGATTTCTGAGTTCGTATTAATGATCCAAGGGGAAAAAGAGTGTATGTAAAAGTTATCGGATTCTCAAAAATAGCACTTTTATTTTTCCTGTTGAGTATTGAATACAGTAAAAGAATACAGAGGGGGGGTGAATGGATTCTTGAACTTTTCTTTGTTCTTGAATCTTTTCAACAAGATATATGTTTAGTGTGTGTGAGATACGCAAGTACAGATAACAAAGACAAACACAACACAATATCACTTTAATATAATATTTTATTAGATAAAGATTTCGCTACAATCTGTGAATACAAATGATAGTATTCTCAGCTTCGTTTTTCTTAGAGAGATATTTCTTGTGATGTATCTTGAAAAACTTATCTGCTAAGGAAGTGAGGCTGTATCCTTATAGACATGGATATACCTACTTACCACAAATAAGGTAGGTAAAACAAACAACTTTCCAGTATGTCTAACTCATTTGAGTAAGAGTCCAAACGGCTACAGATTGGACTTTGCAAAGCCTGTTCAGATCCACTTCTTTAGCTCCTTGTCCCTTTGTCTTATCTCTCCAAGCTTCTTTGTAGGCTTTCCAAAGTGCTTTATAGTACATAGTTAAATAAAGCATCTTGGCTTGTTGCAGGTTTCTGACTTGTACAATTCTTCAGTATTTTGTCTCCAAGAATGTATTCGAGAAGTGGCTAAGTGATTGATTCGAGAACTCGAATTGACTTAATCGATAACTCTGAGTTCTCGAATAGTGTTATATTGACATATTGAATCACTTCGCGAATAGCTCTTTTCTCTGGGACTCCTTGAGATATCGAATAGAGCATTTTGACATATTGAATCCCTGAGATGTCGAATAGCTTCTTTAGTCCTTGAGATATCGAATAGTGCATTTTCACTTATCGAATCCCTGAGATATCGAATTAGATATCGAACAGTGTATTCAGAGATATCGAATAGTATCTTCTGAGATATCTAATAGTGTCTTCTGAGATATCGAATCTCTGACTTCTCGATGCAGGATTTCTCGAATAGACAAATGTACTTCTCGAATTGGTACTTAGGCAAATTCTTCATTTCTTCAAATCCCAACTGTGATTATTTGGCAGTCTTTATCTCCTTGCTTGAGGCATGAACCCTGGAACTTCTTTCAAGCATTATTCTTGACTTTATAAGTACAGTAACACAACTAGAATTTGATGCCTATTACAAGTACAGAACAAATAGAAACTCTACAACTAGAGGTTCCCTCAGTTAAGAGGTCATGTAGGTAATGCATAGCATTACACATACTTAGGCTTGTTATTAGATGTATTCAGGCATGCCTCTGTGACTAACAATCTCCCCCAAATTGTGAGTAAGACCCTTAGTCACAATTTCATGTCTGATAACAAGCCTAACATACATAAAGATAAAACTTGACAGTACATGTATGAATTTTGATTAGCAATGTGAATAGGACTACAGGGTGAGTAATCTTACAGCCTATGATGAAGTACTAGCCATTGTCATTTGTTTCCCTTTCCATAGCTTTGGCTTGCAAATCATCATATGCTTTCTGTCTTCTTTCTTTCTCCTTCCTTGTATTCTCATCCATAGCTTTTATTATTTCTGCCATAGCATCCAATTCTTCAAGCAAAATTGAGTCTTTGAAATCTTCAAGTACTGGTTTCAGAATGTTTGCAGGATAGTGGTTGAGTAGATTCATTCTGATGTGGATCTGATCCCCATTTCTCCTCCTTTACTTCACCACATAGGGGTTAAACTGAACTCTACACAATCCCTTTTCCCTTAGCTTTTCTGCTTCAATCTCCAGTCTCTCAATTTCTCTCCCTTGCTAGCCATTTCTCAAGACACTCTTTTCTGATTCTCTCCTCATGATCTCTCTTCATCTTCACAAAATCAATTAGCTCCAGCTTCCATACTCTTTCCACTTTATCTTCTGAGCTCAACAATGCAATGATTCTTTCTATGTCATGTAGCTTGCCCCAGTGTTGACATCCTCCTTGTTTGAATTTCTCCTCCCTTCCATCAGTATATTTGATCTCAAGGCAGTTATCAACAATGGCAACATGGTAGATTCTTTGAGCTTGTAAGAATTGCAGTTGGTCTTCATCAAAGTCTTCATCTAGTGGTTGGAGTTTTAAGCCTTGATAGATTGTCAGAGTCCTTGATTTGGATAGCTTTGGTTTCCTTGCAGCTTGTTTGAATTTGATCCTTTTTACATGGTTGCCTGACAGTAGCATGTGACCTTTGTTTGTGGACCATTGTAGTATTCCATTAGCAGTTTGATTTTTGAAATATATAGATGGTTTCTTGACTTGAATCTTCTTCTCTTCTTGAGGTGGCAAGATAGTTGCAGAAGCCATAGATGTAGATTTTGGTAGGTCACTACTAACAGTATTCACCCTAGACTTAGAGTCTTGTGATGTGGTGAGGTTACTGTTAACAATGCCTAAGGCTTGCTGTCTTCCACTCTTCCTCTCAGAGACTTTACCTTGGTCATCATCATTCTTCTTCTTCTTACTGTCTTTCTTCTTCATCTTATCCTCATCCCCCTTATCACTCCTGTGATGACTTCTACTTCCATCACTCTTGTCATCATCCTTATCATCCTTATTCATCCTAGGTTGAGCTATTTCCAGAATTGAACCAGTAGCTATGAATGTTCTTAAGATGTGAAGTGCTTCCAACTCTTCAGCACTTCTGTTTCCATCTTTCTTTTGTAGCTGGTCAATAATAGCAATGATGAGTTTGTGGTTTTTAGGATTAAGATCATGGGGGATAACCAGCTGTTTAACATCTTGAATTCTGGTACCAGACTGATAAAAGATGGTTCTTGGTTTGGTGCATAGTTCAGGCAATCTAGTTAGTTGACCATCTTTTAGTTCAGTGTACAGTCTTTGGTTGTTCTCCCCTTTCTGCTCAATTAGTTCCAAGATAGCATCAATCTCAGAGTATTTTAAGGCTTTCAAGGTTTCAAATGATAGATGCCATATCTTGACATTGGTCACCATCATGATTTCCTTGAGATAGATTTGATTTAGCTTTCTTGGAATAACTGTTAGATATTTGATTTGATCTCTGACGCTTCTTCTGTAAAATAAGGTATCCCCTCCAACCCTTGCTTTTGAGGTTTGCAGAAACTTCAAGAATGCAGCATCATGATAAATCTCTGAATTTGCTACTTCTATCAGCTTGGCCTCTGTAATCACCTTAGCTTCCACTGGCTCATCTTTAAGTCTGGGTACTTGGACTGGATTGCTTGGCATGGAACCTGCCACTACTGTCACTACACCATAAAACGGCTATTGCAACGACAGGAAAACATTGCCTCAAGGCCTATATTCGTTGCAGTAGAGTCTATGGCAACAAATTTGCAAAATTTGGGCGTTGCATCCGGTTGCCTTGCAATAGGTCGATTTAGCAACGTTTTTGATACCATACAGCAACATAATTAAATCATTGCAATAACTTTCAGTAGCAACATTTTAGACTCTATAGCAACAATTAAAAACTATTGCAGTAGCATCAGAAGGTAATTTATTGACACTTAAAGGCAACATTTTTCATACCAATTGTAATGATTTTTTATAGATTAATGTAACGTATTTTGACCCTATTGTAACATTTTTTCAAAAAAAAAATTGGTAGGAACGTGCTGAAAATACAGTAAACCAGGCCATTTATAGCCACAATCCAAGCATCATTTGCATTTCATAAACCAGGGCAACTTAATGCCAAATATCCAAATGTACCATTACAGGGCTATGACCAACAATTCAAAAGCAGCCCATGTAACGACATCAAAAGCAAAATTAAAACGCCTAAGGCGCATACAAATAGCTACGAAACAGTCATGCGCAAATTTAAACATAAGGTACATGGAGTCTAACAACTATAAACACATAATTTAAACATAGTGACGGAAACGACTCATTCGTCGTCGTCATCTTCATCGTCTAATTCATTTTCGATATCTTCCAGCTGGACTCTATGATAGTGCAGTAACTTGTTCATCAGCATGTCCTCGGAGAAAATCCATTAGTGTCCACCGAATTCCAGAAATATTTTCTGCAGTAACCCCCAACCTCACAGGCCCTGCACTGCCAGGATAAGAAGCAGACCAGATGCAAATTCCACCTCTATGTGTACTAGCAGCATTAAGAAGCAGACCACATGCAAATTCCACTACAAATTCCACCTATATCTGTACCAACAGCATTATGATTAGTAATGAAATTGATATATAAAGTCAAAAATAACTTATACTTGTGAACAAAAAGAATTATTTAACACCTCAAACTTCAAGGGTTGGACGTATGAAAAATATGAAACCGTCTTGTCTAGTACAATTACTTAATTTAAGAAAAAATGTAGTCGGCGTTTATAACCGTAATTTACCTTAATCTTCTTCTCTGCACTAAATTGGGAGTTATTGCCACACACCTAAATAACTATAGTAGAGTAGTGCATCTCCTTAATCTAGTGCCAGATTCAGTGCCAGGTGGTGATATTTAAGGGGTCTTCGATAAAGAAAAGTGATTAGTCTATTGAGCAAGTCATCAGGTGTCCAACGAGAGGTCAATGGGGAGGGGTGTGAGTCTGACTCACCTTGTTTATCCTATACGTGTCATCATAATATTAGAGGGATAATTATCCCTTTAGTTAAGGACTAAAGAATTATTACTGACATTATTTATGGAAGGTAAGAAAAAGCCCAGTCAAGAAACGCTCAGTTAGAATTTATATATTCTTATGACTTCAATTCACTACTCATAAAGAGGAAACTGGAAAGTAAAAGCCTACAGCATCGAATTTTGTAGCTTCACAATGGCGGTGATTAGGAGCCACTGAGACAATGATATTGCGCCTTGTGACTCTGTAGATGATTCAGACAAAGGATATGTCTAGGTATCCATCATCAGTAATTGTCATAAAAAAAATTTATTGTGCGGTTAAAAACTAGCAGTTCATGTAAAAACTGTTTAAAAAGTACGGGTAAACTTAAGTTTTTCCTGAAAATGAGCACTTTACCATAGTTCTCATCCCTTCTAAACTGGGTTTTGTGACGACCAAGTTCTCTATCATGCATAGAAGTATACAGCTTCTGATATGCTCTATATAATCTGCCAAAAACACAAGCGACGACATTAACAAAAGTTTCTAGAGAAAATTGGACATAGAGTAAGTCACTATCATGTTACCTTTTCTGTTGTTTAGGGGTGTTGATCGGTGATGAGAACTCAGATGATACATATTGATCTAGATATATACTGCGGTAAATGAAGTGCCAAAGCCCAGCAGGACCACCTAACAGTGCCTTACACCCATCCGCAGAGTCCGGTGGAGGTCTAGGCTGACCTAAATGAGATGACAATGATCCCGAGCGAGGAGATGGATTAACATGCAAATCTTCGACACGCATGCCACCATCCAACATCGACCTTTGAGCTTCATTAAGAACATTTGACTTCAGAAGGACCATTCCCATATAAGAGTGAAAAAAAAACATCAGTGTATCACCTAGCATTGCTCAAAGTTTAAAGCAGAATTCTGCAAGAAGTGCAATATGATCAGACGACCATCTCAAAGATGGAATAGTGGTATTTCTATCCAGAAGCCCCAACAAAGATTCCATTTTTAGAGAGCCAGCTGAGAATGACAATAAAATTTTAGTGTCACGACTGAATATAACTAGACTACTCTTCATTGTCAAGACTTTAAACATTTTTCCTACAGGGCAAATAAAGGAAGTTGACAAGAAAAACAATATACCTGAGTAGAATATGTAGTCAACGGTACCCAAAATTTTTTGAGTACAATGTGTATACAGAGGTTCTTTCGATGCTTTATCCATCATTCTACTCTGTTCACCAAAGGAAGGACTGACCCGGATTCTCGCAAATAATGAGTATGCACTCTCCTGTAAAAAGCAAAATTAATTTCACACATTACATAAATATTTCTCACAAAACATATAGTAATAATTGACAACAGTAAAAAGAGATTAGAATTAAGAAAATATGCTACCAAGTGAAGATGATGTGCAAGCTTGGAGCCCTGTAAATCATATTCACCCGAGATAACGAGTGCATGAGGAGGGCTACAATAAACAACAGATCATCAGAACGTCAAATTTGATTTTATAATTGTGAGAGGTGGGTTGGACTCTGTAGACCAAAGAAATAGTGACAAAACGGACATACACAGAAGAAATAAAATATCTCGGATTTTTTATCAGAGAGGGCACCGAAGCAGAGTGCAACAATCTGTTCCTAACTTCATATCTAGAAGACTGTGAAAAAAAATAAAGTTGGGGGGAGCAAGGACTCCTAGCTTCACATATTTAATAGCATATTATAACAACAAAAGATAAGATCAATAAAAAATCATCAAGAACTGAAAATACACTCTTTTTCACTCATCAGTAGTATGAGTGTTACTAGCTAGTAGCTACTATATAACTCTATAGTTAGCTAGATAAAAGTACATCGAGACAACATACATGTCAGTTTTCCAGTACCAATAAAAGTCAAATAAGGCATGATATGTAATCTCAATGGCAAATTAGATTTCCAAGCCATTCTAGGTGTGCTGAGCTGTAGAGTCACCTTGTTGGATTAATGCCATAGGAAGTGGCAAAAACACGAGCACTACATAGCATAATCTATAATATACGCTATATTAACTTTTTATATTTTTTTAGAGATATTTGATATATTTTTAGAAATATTTGATTAGTATCAACTATCAAGTCAAGAAGGTAAAGTATGAACAAATAAAATTATCCTACTGATTCGGAGTAATATACCGTAAGATATATCAGCAGTCCAATATCTATATAACAACAGTAATCCGTTTACAAACATAAGTACAAACTCAATTCATATTTCAAAGAGTAGGTAATTACAGTGCAATTAAGTTGAATATGACCTCAATTCATGGATTAAAAAGCATCTAACTATAGCATAACTAAGTTAGAACAAGTAAATCACCCAACTTACGAAACCAACATAAAAATTGACAGGTCTTCGCCCAGCAAGAAAAACCCCCAATTACACAATTCGAAATAACATAAGAAACATAAAAACCCTAATTAAGAACACAAAAAAAAGCAATTAAAGAACAACAAAGAAGATGTGAGCATGTAAGAAAAACGATTCAAAATCACAAAGAACAAGGAGGAACATTTGATCTTTAATCTTCTACTCTAAAGAACCTGAATGCTCGATTTATAATCAATTTGGGAGAAGAGGACTTGGGATCGATGATTTACCTTTGTCGAGCCCTAATCTTCTTCGAGATTGAGTACTCGAGAGTTCCTCTCTTCGAGCTTGAGGATTTGGGATCGATGTTTGAGGGAAGAGGATTTTTTCTTAATGTGTCTGCGGCGTGTTGAGTATGTGTGTTAGTGTCTGTGTGTTGTACTGTGTTTTTTCTTTTTTATTTTGTTATTTTTGGTAAGCCGGGCAAAAACAATGTAGAAATCCCGCTCAATAGATTTTGGAACACATTTTAGAAGCCCGCCAATTTTTTGGCCCAAAATGCATATTTACTGCAACGATTTAAGAAAAATATTACAATAGACTTGATGTTTTTAACTCTCTTAAATTTTTTCAATGCAATTGCAACTTTTTTCAAAAGCATTACAATTTATGTGATTTGGTTTCTCAATAGCAACGTTTTTTGACAAACCTTTAGAAATATGGTTGCAATAGGCAATTTATGGTGTAGTGTGTAGTAGTGACAGTTTGCTTTTGGCCACTAGGTGTAATGATGTGCACTGGTGGTAGAGTGACCACTGGCAGAGAAGATGGAGGTTCATCAACCTTGAGTTTGCCTTTGCCTGAGACATGAGATGTAGGATTTGAAATTTGTTGATGACCACCCTCATTAATCTTGATGCCTTTAGATTGAGATTTAGATTTCTCCCCTTTAGTCAGAGGCTCCCCCTTAGATTTATTCTTTGTTATCCTCTTCTCCCCCTTAGGCTTGTTGTCAGGAACAGAGGCTGTAGTAGGGGCCTTTGAAGTTGAAGAGTCTTCAGATAGAGGGATACCCATGTGCTTCATCATGGCAGACATCATAGATTGTTGATGCAGAAGAACATCAGTGGTGGTAGTGGCTTGAGTGTTCAATTGCTCAGTTAGATTTGTAACCTTTCCTGCCAGATGGGCATTGGATTATTTGAGAGACACAACCTCCCTTTCAAGAGTATCAACCTTGGCGAATAGCTCTTTGGCCTTGAAACCATTTAGGGATTGATCTTGTAGTCTCTTGAACTCATACTTTGACAGTTCATTCACAGGGACTTCAGTGACTAGCTTGTCTCCATATTGGTTTTTGAACATGGTCCTCAACATAGCATTGGCCTCTGTAGTCTGGTTAGATAGAATTTGAAATTTGCTTCCTAGACTTGTGACTGTATCTCTAAGTAGAGCTAGACCATTATCCATCTTGGTGCAGGTGGTGTTGCAGTGTTTTAGATCTTTGACCACACTGTCTAGTTGAGGAAATTTGGAATCAAAGGCCCTCTTTACTTCTTCTACTGAAGTGGTTGTCTTGTTACTCACCTTGTTGACTTCAGTTTTGACTCATTTGCCAAGGTAGTATGTAGCCTTGAGGAAACCCTTGTAGGAATCATTGACAGCTTCATACACTTCACTAGGGGACAGGGATTTTGCATTTGAACCCAGTGAAGTGATGTATTCCTCTCTAAGATATTGAAGTGCTTCACTGAGAGTTACATCATACTTTCCTTGCATCCAGGCATCTACATTGCAATCTCTCTCAACATCATCAATAATCTTGGCCTTCTGCATCTCCACATCATCCCTATGGCATAGTAGGATGGCTTTATAATCTGGATTTGAGATGTTGGAAGTGACAAGGTTCTGGGCTATTTTTACAAACTCAGGAATCTGATCCACAACATAGCTTTGGAGAGCTTCAATGGACATTTGTGGTGGAACAGAACCTGATCCTGAAGCACTGTCATGTTGCACAGGCTTTAGCCATTGGGACAGAAAGTGAGAGCTAGAGCTAGGCAAGCTAGACTCCTCAGTTACAGATGCAACTTCTGTAACCGGATGGAAAGACTCTGCTACTATTGTCTCCACAGGAGTGGGATGAGTTACAACAGTAGTTGACACAGGCACAGAGTCTCTAGTTCAAACTAGTGAATCCTCTGTGTTTGTGATGGTGTCATTAGGAGATGCCCCAGCATACATTCCCTGACCATCTAAATGTGGTACCTGGGTGGTGAGCAAGGTGTCATGCACCAAGTCACTTGAATCCATTGGCTAATCAAGAGAAAAGAATTCTTGATGATCAATGCCTTGCTCCTCAATTGCTTGAGTTGCAGGCTCCAAAGAAATATGAGTGGTAGATTCTGGAAGAGAAGTGTGTTGTAGATTAGATTTTGGCAACTCCCCCTGAGAGATAGAGGGAGTTTCAATTGTGATGTGCTCTCCACTCAGTGTTGTGCCAACCTTATCACTCCCATGTGCTGACTCTGTACAAAAAGGTGCATTGTGGAGGATGCTTGATTCTATAGATGCACCCTGTTGAGAGGATACATCTAGTGAGCTGTGTGCCCCTGATTTTACAACTTCAGCCATTTGGGTGACTGAAGAGGTGGTTTTAGATTTCTTCTTCTTCTTTAGGCTAATGATAGGTGACTCAGTTTCCTCACTTGCCATGCCTAATTCTACAGCCAAGGCTGCTTAAGTTAAGATTTTTAGAGGTTCAGAAGCAACCTGTTTTCTCTTCTTTTTACTAACAACACCCTTTTGAGAGGATGATGCAGTTGGCTCTGTGTTTGGTAAAGTGTTTGGCTGAGAGGGTTGGTTAGCAGGCCCTGGGTTAGCATTTTGCTCTACTTGCTTGGGCCTAGCTAACTCAGATTTTGAGGCACATATTGGCATGTTGTGGGGGTAAGTCCTAAATAAACTCTCCATAAGGGGAGTTATTTTGAGCCTTACATCCACATCATTCCTAGTCTCCAAGCTACCAAAAATGAGTTTGGTCATGGATTTCGGATAGCCTATTCTATTTTTGTCTAACCCAGGCATTTCAATCAATTTAGCATCTATGAAATTAAGTACAGATTGAATAAAGCGAGGGAAGAAAATTTCATTACCTCTCTTGGCTGAGTTCTTACCAAGTCTCCCATACAATTCTTGCATTATGATCAAACCAACATCAATCTTTCTCCCATATGCTAGAGCATATCTTATTTGTTGAACAGGTGTGCTGATTTGATCAAAGCTGGACTTCCTTGCTGTGAAGACTTGAAGAAGAGTGGCAAAGCCATAGCTCCATTCTTTCCTCAAGTACTTCCTATTCAAATTTCCAAGCTTGATTCTATCTGAGTAGTTGATAAAATCAAAGTAGTCTTCCAATCTGATCAATTGCTTGACTGTCATACACTCCTTGTTGTAACCTCAGTGCTTGATTCATGTCTTCAGTAGTGATGGTGATTTCCTTGTCCTGAATCTTGCAATAGATTACGTATGAAGTTATTGCATTCTCTAGGGCCACGACCTCCACAGTAGCAGTTCTCCAAAACTGTTCTAGTAAGTCTAGATACAGGGTTGGGTTGGCTGAGAGTGCATCCTTGATGTATGATTCAGCCATCCATCGAACGAAGCACTTAAAGTTTGCATTGGGTGCTTCAACATCGTTGGTTATTGCTATGAAATTGGTGTGGGTAGGAATTGTGAGTTGGGTATTTGCCATTGTTACACAGAGAGATGAGAAGAGAATGAAGGTTGAAGAAGAAATTAGCTTTTGACGTTAGGGTTTACAGAGGTTTTGGAACTTTAGCTGCCTGAGAAATCGAATGAAATGATTTGAACAGTTGTGCAATTGTATATATGTGAGTGACTTGAGTTGTCGATTAGATATAAGTTTTGTATCGACAAGTCAGTCATTCGAGAAGTATAAAAAAGCTATTCGATAAGTCAAGAAAGGCTTATTCGATATCTCAAGCAGTTTGAAACTCACAGCTGGTAGTTATTTAACTCAGAAAATAATTCTAAGCTAAATAAAATATGTTTTTATGAGCGAAATGAAATTTTGAATATAAATCCAAAAAGCGATTAAGTGTCAGCGAGAAATCATCCTTTTCAAATGATTCGATAACTCAAATACAGTATTCGAGAACTCCATCATTAGAGAACTAAAATACTCTATTCGAGAACTCAGAGTGTGCTATTCGATTTCTCCAAAAGACACTATTCGAGAACTCAAGAGGGTTCTAGATGGGCCTATTCGAGAACTCGAGCCATGACAAAACAATGAACCATTCGAGAAGTCTGACTTATCGAACTATACTTTTGTTGGTGTATACTGAAAATATTTATTTGAAGTATTTACATTTATTTCTGGCCGGTTTAATTGAGAATCATTTAAATGTTTACATGTTGTCGAAATATTATATATTGTGAATAATCTAGTATCAAATGGGATACAGAATATTAGATTATTAAATACGGTTTATATAATATAATAAGGTTCACAGCACAGGTGGAGTTAGACAATCCACTAGAATGGCTGTAGTATTATTTAGATTAGTTTATATTGACTAATAAATAATACTAGTATACTTTGTGTATATTGAACAGGATCAAATTTAGAATTGTTCCCTTATACTGATTAAGAAGGTGAACTAAGATTCTATGTTATTATTAATGCTTAGGTTCTTAATCCGGAAATAATAATTGACACGTATATATTATTTACATGCTTTGATTTATATATGAAATAATTCTTTTGATTTATTTCATTATATTTTGGGTGATGAAATAATATATATGGTGGGATATTATTTATTGAAGGAATCCATGTCCTGATAATATTCGGGTTAATGATGTCCCCTTGAAAGCTCAAAAAGATTTAATTATGTGAAACCCTGCAGGTGGATTTATTCCGGCATAATTAAATAAAGGTTGAGTGGATGATCAAGGATAAAAGATATTAATTAAATGAATTATCAGTTATTTATTTAATTAATGGACATGCGATATTTTAAACATGGGGAATTTAATAAGCAAATAATATTGGAACCGAATTAATTAATTAAATTACGGTATTAGGAAAGGTAGTGCAAATATTAATTCTTTAGTGGATTGAATTAATATTTAATTACATTGGGCTGGGCTCAAGATGTAATTAGAAGGCCCAACCTAATTGTCCATGATCCCTATTGTAGCCTATATATATTCCTATTCTCTTCTTGCTGGGGTCTGGTCGAAAATCTTTTGTAGCCACCCAGGAGCAAGAAGAGAGGTTAACTTGAGAAGACGAAGGCCACACTTCGCTCAAGGGAATTTGGGAATACAATAGAAGAGCGTGGAATCAACCGTTAACAAGGTGATTTTTCTATTCGTACTCGTTAATTTAGTGTATCAAAAATCGCAGTGCCAAGAAGAGAGGTTAACTTGAGAAGACGAAGGCCACACTTCGCTCAAGGGAATTTGGGAATACAATAGAAGAGCGTGGAATCAACCGTTAACAAGGTGATTTTTCTATTCTTACTCGTTAATTTAGTGTATCAAAAATCGCAGTGCCAAGATCTGATTGTTCCAACAATTGGTATCAGAGCCTGGTTCAATGGTTCTGCGATTTTTGATACGATGTCCATGTCGTAATTATATATGCATGTATATAGTGTTAGGCTTGTATAATTCTGTTTTGCAGGTTGTTATCCACTATTATGGCCATGTATATTTTAATTATGTGTTTGGATCCCACGTGGTTTAATCGTGGTTATTTTGTTTGGTTTCCACGTGGTTTATCGTGGTTGTAAAACACGAGGGTTGATCGTGTTAGAATAGATTTACAAAATTAGTTTTGTATTAGATCTATTTTTTTGTAATTGTTTGTTGGATTTTATTAAGATCCGGGTATTTTGTAACAATTACGTGCGATCGGAAATCAAATGGGAGAAACAAATTTATCCGCTGCGTAGCTGCTGGTTGGATTTGGTTTTAATTAAGTAGTCGACAGAAGCTGCTGCTGTTCGAATAAGAAAAAAAAAGAATTCTGGCGACAGAGAAGAAGAGAAGCAGGCGCGTGGAATTCTGGACAAACAGGGTGTAACGCAGGACAGACCTGCGTTACAGGATCAAACAGCGTGTAACGCAGGACAGACCTGCGTTACAGGATCAAACAGCGTGAAACGCAGGACAGACCTGTGTTACAGGATCAAACAGGTGTGTAACGCAGGCCGTGAATGCGCAACAGTAATTTTTGGCAGAAAAAAAGGTTTTTTCAGCAGAACAGGGCTGAAAATTTATTTTTTTTCAAGGGGCCATAATAGTGGATTTAAATTATGTTTTTTAATTTTAATTCCGCTATTTAATTTTTAAATATTGCTTTAAATAATTATTATGTGTGTTGTTAATTATGTGTGTAATTTTAATTGCATGTTCAACACAATTAGGACGACATGGACATTAATTTTATTTATTGCTTTAATTTTATGATGCATGCTGCTATGTTATGTGTTCTTTGTATTGTTATTTTTATAACATGTAGACCTCGAAATAATAACATAGGGCGATGCATCTAGATTAAATTCCTCAATTTTAAATAAAAATTCTAAGTGGGTGAGGGAATTAATTAGGAATTAAATCCCATGGTCTCCATTATTGTTTGTATGTAATTTAACACCGAGACGAATATAAATTATATACATGCCACCCATCGTGGCGTATGATTTATGGTGTCAGGTAGTGTTATGGATATTACTAGAACAAACTTCCTAAATTAATTACGAATATTGAAAGGTATACATGCCACCCATCGTGGCGTACCAAGTTTCATAGAATTCGATTAATTAGAAGGGTGCTAATGATTGAATATAGATTTTCAATATAGAGAGAAAGGATGATTCTGTCTAGAAAGGGGTCTTAAGTGATGCCTCTTGACAATGCTCCCCCCGATCTGGGAATTATCCTATTATCGATTATTGATTTGAAATATTTAATGGTGGTATCCGGTCTTTTTATTAATTTAAGATTTAATAATGGTATACACTTAGCTATGAAAAATAATATATAGTCCACCCTAACGTGGCGTATTATTTAGTAATAGGACCGAAGTAATATTTAAACCAATTTAAGTGGTATATATGTCACCCATCGTGGCGTACCAGATACTTATGGTGTTTAAATATTAGTGCATTAATTTTAATTAATTTTTAGAGGAAACCAATAGGATTTAAGATTTATGCAACTTTCTGATTATGTGTTACATGTATGATTCTCAGGATTAGATCATTATGGGCTTTAATCCACTATTCACCATACTTAAGGATAACAAACTTACTGGACCGAACTATATTGAATGGAAACGTAATTTGGACATAGTGTTGACTGCTGAGGAGTACAAATTTTGTACTTATGAACCTAAGCCAGACCAGCCTGCTGAAGATGCTCCTGAAAGTGAGAAGGAGTATTATAAGCGGTGGATTAAGGCTGATGAGATGTCGCGATGTTACATTCTGGCAGCAATGTCGGGTGTTTTGCAGCATCAGCATCAGGCTATGCCCACTGCTTCAGATATGCTCTTTAATCTCAAGGAACTTTTTGGAGAACAGAATAGGGCTGCTAGGCAAGTAGCAATGAAGGCTTTAATGAACACTCAGATGGTTGAAGGAACACCTGTAAGGGATCATGTTCTCAGAATGATGTCTCATCTGAATGGGATGGAGATCCTTGGTGTTGATATTGATGGGGAAACCCAGATCGATATCATCCTTATGAGCTTGCCCAAAAGTTTTGAGCAGTTCCGCTTGAATTACACCATGAACAAAAGGATGTATAGTCTCGCGGAACTTCTGACAGAACTTCAGGCAGCTGAAGGACTCTTTAAGCAGAATTTTCAAGTGAATGTGGCCGACAAAGCTTCTTCATCTAAGCCGAAAGGTAAGAATAAGAAAAAGACTCAGACACAGAAAGCTGGAATGATTGCTAATGCAGTGGGAGTTCAAGGTGGTGTGAAAAATCCTAAGGGCAAGTGCTTCAGGTGCAAGCAGTCAGGTCACTGGAAACAGGATTGTCCTCTTCCTAAGAAGACAAACAATACTGGTATGTCTCTTTCTCTAGTTACAGAAACATATATAGCGGCTATATCTACGAGCACTTGGTGTGTAGATACAGGAGCCACTGACCATGTTTGTAACTCTATGCAGGGGTTCCAGCAATCCAGAATGCTTAGAGATGGCGAGATATATGTGTTCATGGGAGATGCTACAAAAGTAGCAGTAGTTGCAGTTGGAATAATTACATTATCTTTTGGCGATGATAGGATTTTGGTTTTGAACAATTGTCTTTATGTACCTTCGTTTAGAAGGAATTTAATTTCGGTTTCTAAACTTGCCATGGATGGTTATAATGTTTGTTTGGATCGTAATGTTTCTATTATGATGAATAAACGAGTTATATGTTCTGGTACATTGCAAGACAATTTATATATTATTAATCCTATCCAACCAATGCTGCAACATAAGGAAACTAATAACATTCTTTCTAGCTCAAATAAAAGAAAGAAACCTTCTGAATTGAACCAAACATACCTTTGGCACTTAAGATTAGGTCATATTAACTTGAGGAGGATTCAAAGACTGGTAGTAGATGGGCCATTAGGCTCGTTGGCAGTGGAGCCATTTCCAGTTTGTGAATCCTGCTTGGAAGGTAAGATGACTAATAGGCCTTTTAAAGCAAAGGGAAATAGAGCTAAAGAAGTGTTAGAATTGGTTCATACTGATTTATGTGGACCTATGAGTATCCAAGCAAGAGGAGGTTATGAGTATTTTGTCACTTTCATTGACGATTATTCTAGATATGGGTACATTTATTTGTTGTGCCGTAAGTCTGAGTGCTTTGAAAAATTCAAAGAGTACAAAGCAAGTGCGGAGAAGCGACATCTTGGAAAATGTATCAAGTCACTACGATCAGATCGTGGTGGCGAATACTTTCTTGGAGAATTTAGGGAATATTTATCAGAAAATGGGATTGCATCCCAGTTGTCTGCTCCTAGCACACCTCAGCAGAATGGTGTAGCAGAGAGAAGGAATCGGACTCTTTTAGAGAGTGTTAGATCGATGATGAGTTATTCAGATTTACCCAAGTCGTTCTGGGGATATGCTATAGAAACAGCGACTTACCTTCTAAACTTGGTGCCTTCTAAGTCGGTTCCCAAGACTCCAATAGAATTGTGGACTGGTAGCAAACCAAGTCTAAGACATATTCGGATTTGGGGTTGTCCAGCACATGTGCTGAACAAGAACGCGACTAAGTTAGAATCTCGTACAGAAGTAAGGCTGTTTGTAGGCTATCCCATGGGAACGAAAGGTTATTCATTTTATAGTCCTAGGGATCGAGATATCATTGTTAGCACCAATGCTAGATTCTTAGAAGAAGAATATATAATGAAACACAAACCCATGAGTAGTATTGTTTTAGAGGAACTAGTGGGAGGGACAGATAATCCCCAAGTGCCAATAGTACAAGTAGATCAACCACAAGAAAATGCATAACCTGTCACTAATACCACACCGGTGCTTCGTCGTAGTGGGAGGGTTGTTCAACAACCTGATAGATTCATGTTTTTGGGAGAGTCCTCGGACTTGGTCTCTGGTGAACATGATGAGGATCCCAGGACATACGAAGAAGCAATTCTAGATAAAGATGCAGATCTTTGGCAAAAGGCAATGGAATCTGAGATGGAATCTATGTATTCTAATCAAGTTTGGGAGCTCGTGGAGCCACCCAAAGGTGTAAAACCCATTGGATGTATGTGGATCTACAAGAAGAAAAGAGGATCTGACAAAAAGGTGAAAGCCTGGAAAGCACGACTTGTTGCGAAAGGGTATACTCAGAAAGAAGGGATCGATTATGAGGAAACCTTTTCGCCAGTTGTTATGCTTAAGTCGATCCGGATTCTTTTATCTATAGCAGCTCATCTCGATTATGAGATTTGGCAAATGGATGTCAAGACAGCTTTCCTTAATGGAAGTCTTGAGGAAACCATTTATATGCAAAAACCAAAAGGATTCATTAAGGAAGGCCAAGAGCATCTTGTTTGTAAGCTTAAGAGGTCTATTTATGGGCAAAAACAAGCTTCTAGGGACTGGAATATTCGTTTTGATCAGGCAGTCCAGTCATATGGATTTGATCAAAGTCCAAGCGAATCATGTGTGTATAAGAGAAGTGAGGGTAATGCGGTGGTTTTTCTAGTACTGTATGTAGATGACATTTTACTCATTGGAAACAATGTTAAGATGTTGTCATCAGTAAAGGCATGGTTGTTCAAACAATTTGAAATGAAGGACTTAGGTGAAGCGACATACATCCTTGGGATCTAAGTAATAAGGGATCGCAAGAAAAGGATGTTGGCTTTATCTCAAGAGCCCTACATTGATGAAGTATTAGCTCGTTTTAACATGCAGAACTCTAAGAAAGGTTTTCTACCTTTTAAGCATGGAGTAGCTCTATCCAAGGAGCAGTGTCCTTCGACACCTAAGGATATAGAGAGCATGAAAGCAGTTCCTTATGCTTCGGCATGTGGAAGCTTAATGTATGCTATGTTATGTACGAGGCCTGACATCTGCTTTGCTGTAGGCATGGTTAGTAGATATCAGTCGAACCCAGGTCAGGAACATTGGAGCGCAGTAAAAACTATACTCAAGTACCTGAAAAGGACTAAGGAGTATATGTTAATTTACAAGGCCTCAGATCTATTTCCTTTGGGATATACTGATTCAGATTTCCAATCAGATAGGGATAAGAGGAAATCGACCTCGGGATATGTTTTTACTTTGGGAGGTGGAGCCGTAATATGGAGGAGTGTAAAGCAGAAATGCATTGCAGACTCTACCATGGAAGCCGAGTACGTGGCGGCCTCTGAGGCTGCAAAGGAGGCTGTGTGGTTCAGGAACTTCCTTTTGGACTTGGATGTGGTACCGAATTTGCCTAGGAGCTTGACAGTGTATTGTGATAACACTGGTGCTGTGGCAAATTCGAAGGAACCGCGAGATCACAAAGCAGCTAAACATATTGAACGTAAGTATCATCTCATACGAGGAATCGTAAAGCGAGGAGATATAGTTGTGGCTCACATATCATCAGAAGACAACCGGGCAGATCCTTTCACAAAGAGCCTGCCAGCCAAGGTTTTTGACAGGCATGTGGAAGCGATAGGAGTCAGATGGATGGACACATAGTTTTCTGTGTAATAGTGGATTAAATAAACACTGATATACTTATAGAATATTTTGAGTATAAGTGGGAGATTGTTGGTGTATACTGAAAATATTTATTTGAAGTATTTACATTTATTTCTGGCCGGTTTAATTGAGAATCATTTAAATGGTTACATGTTGTCTAAATATTATATATTGTGAATAATCTAGTATCAAATGGGATACAGAATATTAGATTATTAAATACGGTTTATATAATATAATAAGGTTCACAGCACAGGTGGAGTTAGACAATCCACTAGAATGGCTGTAGTATTATTTAGATTAGTTTATATTGACTAATAAATAATACTAGTATACTTTGTGTATATTGAACATGATCAAATTTAGAATTGTTCCCTTATACTGATTAAGAAGGTGAACTAAGATTCTATGTTATTATTAATGCTTAGGTTCTTAATCCGGAAATAATAATTGACACGTATATATTATTTACATGCTTTGATTTATATATGAAATAATTCTTTTGATTTATTTCATTATATTTTGGGTGATGAAATAATATATATGGTGGGATATTATTTATTGAAGGAATCCATGTCCTGATAATATTCGGGTTAATGATGTCCCCTTGAAAGCTCAAAAAGATTTAATTATGCGAAACCCTGCAGGTGGATTTATTCCGGCATAATTAAATAAAGGTTGAGTGGATGATCAAGGATAAAAGATATTAATTAAATGAATTATCAGTAATTTATTTAATTAATGGACATGCGATATTTTAAACATGGGGAATTTAATAAGCAAATAATATTGGAACCGAATTAATTAATTAAATTACGGTATTAGGAAAGGTAGTGCAAATATTAATTCTTTAGTGGATTGAATTAATATTTAATTACATTGGGCTAGGCTCAAGATGTAATTAGAAGGCCCAACCTAATTGTCCATGATCCCTATTGTAGCCTATATATATTCCTATTCTCTTCTTGCTGGGGTCTGGTCGAAAATCTTTTGTAGCCACCCAGGAGCAAGAAGAGAGGTTAACTTGAGAAGACGAAGGCCACACTTCGCTCAAGGGAATTTGGGAATACAATAGAAGAGCGTGGAATCAACCTTTAACAAGGTGATTTTTCTATTCGTACTCGTTAATTTAGTGTATCAAAAATCGCAGTGCCAAGATCTGATTGTTCCAACAACTTTTCACTCATAAAATTCAATTTTCACTCTTTTTAAAATTTACCAGAAATATTCACTGAAGAATATTCTACCAAATTAAATAGTGATTCTCTTAAAATTTCACAGAAATTTCAAGCTAAAGATGTATGATTTTCAACATATGCAGCATTGTGGAATATTTATGAATCATACTCCAGCCAATACTTACTTCAAAAATATTAGGCATTTGATAAAGTAAGTATTTACTGCTGCAACAATCTAGTTGATATATTCACTTAGCCAGAATTTGAAGAATTCAGCATTCCAATCTCACTAACCAACCTTGTGAAGGTGGCTTCATCTAATGGCTTAGTGAATATGTCAGCTAGTTGTTTCTCTGTGGGAACATAATGTAACTCAATGGTTCCATTAGTTGCATGCTCCCTTATGAAGTGATATCTGATGTCAATGTGCTTTGTCCTAGAATGATTGACAGGATTGGAGACTATAGAGAATGCACTTGTGTTGTCACACATGATTGGAATTCTTTCCAACACAAGTCCATAATCTCTAAGTTGGTTTCTGATCCAAAGCACTTGAACACATCAACTTCCAGCAGCTATGTACTCAGCTTCAGCTGTGGAAGTTGACACAGATTGTTCTTTCTTGCTCTACCAAGAGACTAACCTTTGTCCAAGAAACTGGCAGCTACCTGAGGTGCTTTTCCTATCCACTCTGCATCCAGCATAATCAGCATCAGAATAACCAACCAGATTGAACCCTGTGTCCTTAGGATACCATAACCCCAAGTTTGGTGTGCCCTTCAGATATATGAAAATCCTCTTTATTGCTATCATACGTGATTCCTTTGGATTTGATTGAAACCTTGCACACAAGCATGTTGCAAACATGATGTCTGGCCTACTAGCAGTGAGGTAGAGTAGAGAACCAACCATGCCTCTGTAGATTGAGATATCTACCTTCTTGCCCTTACCATCTTCATCTAACTTGGTGGCAGTGGCCATGGGTGTCTTTGCAGGTGAGCATTCTTCTAAGTCAAATTTCTTCAATAGATCCTTGATGTATTTGGTTTGACTCATAAAAATGCCGTCCTTCCTTTGACTCACTTGCAGCCCAAGAAAGAATGTTAATTCTCCCATCATACTCATCTCATATCTGCTCTGCATGAGATTAGAGAATTTCTCACACAGCTTCTCATTTGTAGAGCCAAATATGATATCATCCACATAGATTTGAACTAAGATAATATCATCACCATGTTTCTTGTAAAATAGTGTCTTGTCCAGTGTGCCTCTAGTGGATTGATTCTCCAATAGAAATTGTGATAATGTGTCATACCATGCCCTAGGAGCTTGCTTAAGTCCATACAATGCTTTAAACAATCTGTAGACAAAGTGAGGGAATTGTGGATCCTCAAAGCTAGGTGGTTGTTGCACATATACTTCTTCTTCCAACTCCCCATTCAGAAATGCACTCTTGACATCCATTTGATAAACCTTGAAATTAGAATGTGCAGCAAATGCCAAGAAAATTCTGATGGCCTCTAGTCTAGCAACAGGGGCAAAAGTCTCATCATAGTCAATGCCTTCCTGTTGAGAGTATCCTTTTGCAACCAACCTTGCTTTGTTTCTTATGACTACACCATTTTCATCCATCTTATTCCTTAGAACCCATTTTGTTCCAACAATGGTTCTATCCTTTGGTGCAGGCACAAGTTCCCATACTTTGCTTCTTTCAAATTGGTTTAGCTCTTCTTGCATAGCAATTATCCAATCAGGATCCAACAATGCATCATCAAGTTTCTTAGGCTCAACTTGGGATAGAAAGCAACCATAGAGACATTCATTTAGAGTTGCTCTCCTTGTCCTCACTCCTGTGTTTGGATCTCCAATTATCTAATCTGCAGTATGTGATCTATCCCATGTCCTTGTATGTTCAGATTGATTTCTCAGCCTTGATTTTGCTTCATCATCCAGATCATGATCATTTACATTTCCTCCCTCTGTGAAGTTGCCACTAATTACAGGTGTGTCTTGGATGCTTGTTTCTTCATTGTTGGTTGACGCAGGTTCTTCATTCACTTGAGTTTGTTGGATTGTGGGCTCAAATTCATTCAGTTTCAATCTCCTCATCAAAATCATCTAGATTGTCAAACTTCAAAGGATCTTTATCTTCATCATTGGCTTCTTCTAATCCAGGTAGTTTGCTGTCATCAAATGTCACATCTGTGCTTTCCATAACTTTCTTTTGAGTGATGACATAAACTTTGTATGCAATTCTTTCCATAGAGTAGCCAAGAAAAATTCCTTCAAATGTTTTTGCATCAAACTTTCCAACATATTCTTAGTTGTCTTTTAACGCAAAGCACTTGCTTCCAAAAGTATGAACAAACTTTAGAGTGGGCTTCTTTCCAGTCATCAAGTTGTAAGGTGTCTTTCCAGTGTTTTTGTTGATGAGGGTTCTGTTTTGGATATAGCATGCAGTACTCACAGCCTCAGCCCAAAAGCATGTAGGCATCTTTGCATCAAGTAACATTGTTATAGCAGCCTCAATCAGAGTTCTATTCTTTCTCTCAACAACTCCATTTTGTTGTGGAGTCCTTGGAGCTGAGAATTGTTGAGAAATACCATTCTCTTTGCAGAATGCTTCAAGCATGGCATTTCTGAACTCTGTTCCATTATCACTTCTTAATGCAATCACACTTGCATTGATGGCGTTTGCTTCCTTGTCAATTTTCTTTATATGCTCAATGATTACTTGTGAAGCCTCATCCTTTGATGCCAGAAATTCTACCCATGTATACCTTCTAAAATCATCAACCATCACCAGAGCATACTTTTTCCTTCCTAGTGACATAATATTGACAGGTCCAAACAAGTCCATATGAATTAGTTGTAGGGGCTTGGTTATTGATGTCACTGTCTTTGACTTGTGGCTTGATCTTTTCATTTTTCCCTTTTGACAAGCCTCACACACTCCTTCTTGACAGAATTCAAGTGTGAGCATGCCTCTCACTAACTTCCTTTTGACTAGAGAATTAATGCCTTTGAAGTTCAAGTGTGATAGCTTCTTATGCCACAGCCAACTATCTTCATTTGATGCTTTTGAGTAAAAGCAACAAATTTTGTCCTTGTTTGCAGAGTTCATATTGGCTACAAACAGGCTTCCTTTCCTTACTCCAGATAGAGAAAAGTCACCAGTCTTCTTATGGGTGATCAAACATTCATCTTTGTCAAAATTCACTTTGAAGCCTCTGTCAGTAAATTGACCAACACTCAGTAGATTGTGCTTGAGTCCCTTGACCAGTGCTACGTTTTCAATGATGACATTTCCAATTTCCAACTTGCCATATCCCAGTATGTTGCCAATGCTGTCATCTTCAAAAGCAACCATTGGGCCAGCCTTCTCCTCATACTGTGATAGCAGGGCCATATCACCAGTCATATGGTTTGAGCATTCACTGTCCAAAATCCACATGACCTTCCTTTCACTTTCTTTGCCCTGCAAACACAAAGGTATTACTTTTCCTTTGGTACCCAAACAAGTTTGGGTCCATGTGGCTTAGCAACAATTTTATCATAAACAGCATGCTTATCAATTTTCTTGATGTTAGTCTTCTTGTCACTGTTAGAAGTCTTAGAATCAGGGTTCTTAGACTTAGGTGACAGAGGCACCTTCCTAACTTTAGGAGGACTTGAAGACTTTTTTCTTGTGTAGTGTGTGTGAACATTGTGACTGATGCAACCTTCCATGAATTGTCTTCTCAAATTAAAGCAACTAGTCATTACATTCATGTTACATGGCATACAATCAAATTTATCACAGAAAGGAGAGTCTCTATGTCTTAAAGGCACAGAGCAATCATAGAATGGTTTAGCAACACTACCAGATGGTTTCTTGCATGGATGGGTTAAATGATTAGTGCTAAAACAATTTTGACAAACTTTCCTAGGGGCATTTGGCACATAAGCGTAATTGTTGTCCTTGTTAATCCCTAATTTGCCATTCCTGTTTTGTTTCTTTCTAGCCACTTTCTTCTCAAACTCATTATTCCCAGCTGAAACAAACTTCACAAATTTCTCAAGTCTAGGTCTACCTCCTACTGACTCCTTGGCTTTGGTTTGACATTCTCACTCTTAGAGGATGCTTGTTGTTCATTTGATTGTGCCTTATCTTCATCATCCAACATTTGCTTAATGAGTAAGGCATCCTCATCAATCTCAAGTGTTGATGTTTTAAATATTGGGGTCTCAGCCTTTTTCAAAACCTGAGGCACTTCCTCTTGAACAACAATGTCATCTTCAATGACTGCATAGCCTTTCCTCTGTTTGAGAGTGTCATAATCAAGTCCAATAGCAGCCTTAGGTCTAGCTAGATTTTTCTCATGGTAGGACTGCAATAGACTAGAGGAATTCTTAAATGTTTTCAATTTAAATTCATTTTCAGCTAGTTCATCCCTAAGAGCTTTCTCAACTTGACTAGCACATAGAACCTTATTCTTTAGATATTCTATTTCTTGTTTAATGTTTTCCATTTGCATAGCAGTTAGTTCTAGTTCCTCATTTCTTTTGTTCAACAGTTCATTCTTAGTAGACAGTTTAGCATTTTCTTCATTAGCAGCAGTCATACTAGTATGAATATTAAACATCTCAACAGATAGTTGTTCAACCATAGATTTGTATTCAGAAACAGACATGTCTATAGTAGTGAGGGATGGTACCTGAGAGTCTGATTCAGATGGTTCTTCCTTGGAGTTGGCCATCAAGGCATAGTTGCAGAATTCTTGTTCTTCTCCATCACTATCAGAATCATCCCAACACTTCCCTTCAGCTATGTAGGCCTTACCTGGTGTATGCTTCTTTAGCAGAGCCTCATACTTAGCTTCAAGCTCAAGAAACTCCTTATCCTTCTTTTTAGGATTCTTGCATTCACTGGCAAAATGCCCTAGGTCATTGCATCTATAACATCTCAAAGATGACCTATCCACATAGCTGGTTTTGAATTTGTTCTTGTTTGCTTTCACAGGTGCCTTGCTCTTGTTGAATGAATGATTTTGAGATCTAGACTTGAAGGGCTGATTCCTCTTAAATCTGATGTTTGGGAATTTTCTAGCCATAAAATCATATGAAGTGTTTTCCATGGCATCCAACTCTTCAAGAGTATAGAACTCATCTTCTTCCTTTTCAACAACAGGTTCAGTCACTTCTTCTTCAGTTTCTTCATCATCTACTATCTCTTCTATTCTCAGTTGACTTGTAGATGCTTCCAGGTCTTGAACGGATTTGTTGACAATCAAGGCACAGGATGTGTTTATCATTCTGCCTTGGTTGGCTTGGATAGCCCTCTTCTGAAGCAACTCAAGCTCATGAGTCTTTAAAACCCCATAGAGCACATCATATGTGACCTTGTTCAAATCTCTTTCTCTTAGAGATATGACCCTTTGCTCTAGGTGGTTAGGTACAGATAGAAGAAACTTCATGTTTAATTCCTTAGTGCTGTAAACCTTCCCATTCATTTGAAGCTCAGTCACCAGCTTGTGAAATCTCTCAAACATATCAGTAATACTTTCTTTGGACTGTGCCATGAAAGCCTCATACTGTGTGACCAATATCTGTTTCCTATTCTCTCTTACCTCCTCTGTCCCTTCACATAACACCTCGATGTGGTTCCACATGTCCTTGGCTGATGTGCATGATGCTATATTGGCAAACATCGACATATCCATGGAGTCTATGATCAGCAACATGAGATGACTGTCTAGGGCAACCTTTTCCTTCTCTGAGTCCGTCCATTTGGATGGCTCTTTTGCAACATATGATCTAGGAATGACTATTGTGCCCACTGTAGATTCAGCAATTTCTTGTTGCGGTACAAATGGACCATTCTTGAGGACGTCAGGGTAGAGAGGATTGGCAGCTTTGATGAACAACAGCATTTTTATTTTCCAGAGGTTGTAATTCTCTTTGTCGAACTTAGGGACCTTCACCGTACCTGTAGTCTTTGGTGTATTCGAACTCATGATCATTTTATGTTTAGATTAAACAGCCTGCTCTGATACCACTTGTTGAGTATTGAATACAGTAAAAGAATACAGAGGGGGGGTGAATGGATTCTTGAACTTTTCTTTGTTCTTGAATCTTTGCAACAAGATATGTGTTGAGTGTGTGTGAGATACGCAAGTACAGATAACAAAGACAAATACAACACAATATCACTTTAATCTAATATTTTATTAGATAAAGATTTCGCTACAATCTGTGAATACAAATGATAGTATTCTCAGCTTCGTTTTTCTTAGAGAGATATTTCTTGTGATGTATCTTGAAAAACTTACTTACTACAAATAAGGTAGGTAGAACAAACTACTTTCCAGTATGTCTAACTCATTTGAGTAAGAGTCCAAACAGCTACAGATTTGACTTTGCAAAGCCTGTTCAGATCCACTTCTTTAGCTCATTGTCCCTTTGTCTTATCTCACCAAGCTTCTTTGTAGGCTTTCCAATGTGCTTTATAGTACATAGTTAAATAAAGCGTCTTGGCTTGTTGTAGGTTTCTGACTTGTACAATTCTTCAGTATTTTGTCTCCAAGAATGTATTCGAGAAGTGGCTAAGTGATTGATTCGAGAACTCGAATTGACTTAATCGATAACTCTGAGTTCTCGAATAGTGTTATATTGACATATCGAATCACTTCTCGAATAGCTCTTTTCTCTGGGACTCCTTGAGATATCGAATAGAGCATTTTGACATATCGAATCCTTGAGATGTCGAATAGCTTCTTTAGTCCTTGAGATATCGAATAGTGCATTTTGACATATCAAATCCCTGAGATATCGAATGAGATATCGAACAGTGTATTCAGAGATATCGAATAGTGTCTTCTGAGATATCGAATAGTGTCTTCTGAGATATCGAATCTCTGACTTCTCGAATGCTAGACTTCTCGAATAGACAAATGTACTTCTCGAATTGGTACTTAGGCAAATTCTTCATTTCTTCAAATCCCAACTGTGATTATTTGGCAGTCTTTATCTCCTTGCTTGAGGCATGAACCTTGGAACTTCTTTCAAGCATTATTCTTGACTTTATAAGTACAGTAACACAACTAGAATTTGATGCCTATTACAAGTACAGAACAAATAGAAACCCTACAACTAGAGGTTCCCTCAGTTAAGAGGTCATGTAGGTAATGCATAGCATTACACATACTTAGGCTTGTTATTAGATGTATTCAGGCATGCCTCTGTGACTAACATTTCCCGAGATTTCCCTGGACACTGAAAGACTTAAGGGATTATTGAAAGGATTTAAGGAATATGGATTCGAGATTTATTAAAGAGAATTGAGAATGATAGTATAAATGTTAAGACGGTTTCCGGTAAAACCCTAATTAGAGATCTTCGCGATATTCCTCCGAACGATTAATGAATCGAGCAATAACCGGACAAAGAAACAAGCTGATGATCAAGATGCATGCATGCGCTAGTGGAAAATATCTAGTAACTAAATGGTTACAAGAGTAACTAGCAAGATTAGAAAGCTAACCAAGTACTTAGCTTCCTCACCACTAATCTTCAACACTTGTCCATGCATAATACATCACCCATGACCTAATCACTTTATCAAAAGCCACTTTATTCTAGATATTATCTACAAACACTACAATAATACAATTTAGATGAGAACAAACCAAAGCAACCAAGCAAAACTCTTCCATTCTCTCCAAAAGTTCCATTTGGCTTCACCATTAATTCAAGAACACAAATCAAGCTTCCAACCATCCTTTGATCTCCAAACTTTTATGGTAAGTCCTATATTTCATAAAACTAATCTCCTAGAAATCTTAGCTTCAAATACATCTTTCACCATTTTCAAAAAAATCATCCAAGGTGAGGATGAATAGTGTTCTTCATGAATTAACTTTGTTTTCTTGGTTTCTTTTGATTGATCTAAGCTAGCTTAGGCCACACAAGGACTAGATCAAGGCTTAGTAAGGCTATAGCACTCTCCAAAGAAGGTATATATCATAAAAACCCTAGCCCTTACTTTAAGTTTATGGATGTTCTTGGTGTTAAGTTATGATTATGGTGTTATAACTAGCATGATCATGAGATCGATTTAGTGATTTAAGTAATATGATGCATATGGTAGTGAAGCATGATACTCTTGGAATTTTTTATATGAATAACATGTGTATAAGTTGTATGGATGCCCGGTGTGGCTTGGTTTGATTGTGGTAAATTTGGAAACGATCGATTTTTAGCCATCGTAATGCCCGATTTTCGTTAGACCTTAACAATCCGTTTATAACAGTTGGCATAAATTCCTGACATGGTTGATTATATGTAATTTCCTTTTAGATCTCGAGTCATAGATCGTTCTGGTGAAAGAATCGAAATAAACGGACTTACGGTTTAGGGATTATGGCTGATTTACTAAAAGTCGTTCGAAACCGTAAGTACGAGTTCATTATTAAAATTGAACCTTTGTAAAATATGTGAGTCAATGGAGAATCATGGTAATTAAATATTAGAGATCATAAGGAAGGTATAGGAGAAAACCTCGTGTCAAACGGATCGTTTTTCAATTTTATAAAAATGTTTGAATCAAGGTTAAACGTGAAAGAACCCCTAAAAGCACACTTGGTTTTAACTTTGGTTAATCACTTGGAAAACGGGCAATAAAACTCGAGGTACTATCTTGATTCGTAAATGACCGACCATAGAACTTATACGAATTAAGTACTACCAAGTGTGGGTGTAAGGTCATGCTTTAATATCGAACGAATGTCGGATTGTATCGGTGATAAAAAGAGTTACACCAAAAACGGTGCATAACGAGATAACTCGAAATCGTGTTTCGACTTAAGTTAAGTTAAGTTATACGTAACCTTTTCAAAAAGTGTTAAGTAATTAATCTCAAATATTCTGATTGTTTATAGATCACCGAGCAGACCCGGGACACACTACCTCGACCCGATTACCAGTCAAGTGTTCAAACCTTTTGAACCTGTTGTTGTGATAATATATATGATTGTTGATATACATATTCCATAGCCTGCATGCCTGTTTTCAAAGTATAATGTGATAATTGTTTTGCACACTAAGAATTGGCTTATAAGCTAGATATGATATAATAGTTATAAGCCGGATTTGCTTAAGACCCTTAGTGAAGGGCATATGATCCTCATTCATTCAATATAGACCGGGAGTCGGTATTTTGAAATATAGAGATAGTCGTGGAAACCCGGAAGGATTCCAGCGACAGGTTATTATTTATTTTGAGGAATGATATTGATAAACATTATTTATATTTCCATAAAGTATTAATTACTTGGAAATCATTCGAGGAATGTTATTTGAGTATTATTTCAGTCAAGAAGTACTATTGAATATTATTTTCGAATATTCATTTAAGATTTGATTCACTTATTGAATTTTACTTTTGAATATTCATTTATGGTTGGATTTATTTAATGAATATTATTTATTGAATATTCATTTAAGTATTTATTCATTTAATGAATATTTTTTTGAATATTCATTTGAAATTTATTTATTTAATGAATATTATCGTTAATACTCGTTTGAGGTATTGATTTAGATGAATATTATTTAGAATATTCGTTTGATCTTTATGTAATTAATGAATATCTTCTTGAATATCCATTTAAGGTTGATTTATTTATTGGATATTATTCCAATTATTTATTCGAGGAATTACTTATTGAATAAATAAACTCCCTATATTCATTCGAAGGTTACTTTGGGCAATAATCTATTTTAAGAATATTCTTTGAATATTATGAGATGATAAATATTCCCTTATTATTTATTTAGTTCTTGCTAACTAAGCTTTAAAATATATTACTTCGTTCAAATACTATCTTCGATCTTCAAATATTATGTCCACTACTCTGAGTTTTATTATTATTATTATTTTATCAAGGAAGGTTCTCAAAACTCCATTCTTCATTCGAATCTATCTTTTAAAATATAGGAGAACCTTGCTTGAGAGCTGTTATTTCGTTGACTGCCCGATCATATACTTGATAAACTATTCTTTTCACTCGCAACTTGGTTGCTAACCATCAAATTGAGTCTGTTTGTTACTTCCTCATCATTCGAGGGGTAAGATTATTGGAACAAGTTAATATCCATTAACAAGCATCAGCTTGGGAAATATCGGTGAATTTTCCTTTCCAACTAGATACGACTACTTCGTGGAGTCTTATCAACAAGTATTATACTTTGGGAAAGGGGGACGAACTTTACATTTCAGAATCATGGATTTATTTGAACTAGGAGTATTTGTGTAAGAGGCTATGGGACAGTCCATCATTGAAACTGGTATAAGAGGCTGTGGGACAGTCCATCCTAGAAATAGGGTCCGAGTGGCGCCGGTCCCGTCTAAGCCCAAAGATGGCTAGGGAGATCCGGCGTATGGTGGTGTGCATATGTTCTTCCTTCTACCGGTAGTAAAACAAATCTTGAGATGCACAACCTGCGACTGATCATCGTAAGGCGGTGTCATCTCGCGCGACATACTCCAGTATTGGTTCACTATCCAGAATCTATTTATTTTCTGCAACATTATCAGTGTTGGCAGGACTGAAAATTGTTCAAAACTGGAATTGCATATTTTTCCTGCAATTTCCTTTTTAAGAAAAAGTGATGATTTCTGGCGCTTATCTTTGCATAGAAGATATTCTTACGAAAGATATAATTCGAGTTACCTTGTAACTTCATCATTTATATTATACTGGCACTATGTTCGTTAATGCATGGCATATGGTTTCGAAGATATTTCAGAACTGTTATATATTTTTGTTCAGTTACATATTATTTTTGGTGGGCTATTGCTCACCCTTGCTTTATTTATTATATCACAACAACAGCTAGATCTGATGGCCAACCCAATGAGCACTCGGTGCAAGCAGGGATAAAAGTTATAAGGGTTGCCTATTGATGTCATGGACTGCATTGCTGAGGTAGAAGTAACCAGTAGGCTAGACTGTCAGCTTTTGACTTATCAAATGTATTTACTTATATGACATATGTAAATGGATGGCAAAGAGTATGTAATTCTTTTGGGTTATAAGAACATAAAACTTGTGATTAATAAATTTGTTGGTTACTCTGATTTCATCTCTGGGACTATAACGGGTGTGTTTTATGTTGTTGTTTCGGGTCACAAGGTTGTAAGTCAAATTATGTTGATGTTATAGATGGAAATTGAGACCGTGACGACCGGATCCCCGAACCTGGATCTGGGGCTGTTACAGATCGTTTACTAACAAAGATTATACCTCGAGATTTATTTCCCGTTTTCTAAGTGGTTTTCCAAAGTTATAACCAATTGTCCTTTTTAGGCGTTCCCTTGCACTTAACCTTGATTCAAACATTTTTATAAAATCGAAAACCGATCCGTTTGACATGAGGTTTTCTCTCACACCTTCCTTATGATCTCTAGTATTTAATTACCAAGATTCACCACTAAATTATTCATGTTAAAGGGGTTCAATTTCAGTTACGAACTTGCACTTACGGTTTCGAACCACTTTTATTAATTTGACCATAACTCCTAAATCGTAAGTCCGTTTGCTTCGATTCTCACGCCAAAACGTTCTATGACTCGAGATCTACAAGGGTAGATCATATACTTGTCAAGATCAGTGATCTATAGCTACTGTGATGCACGAATTCTTAAGGTTAACGAAATTTTGGCATTACGACGGCTATAACTCGAATATTTCCAAATTTGTAACATCACAACCAAGCCACACCGGGCATACCATACATCTTACAAGTCCAAGAATATCTCATTTCATCACCATAATCATCATATCTCTTAAATCAACTAAACCAATTACATAATCATGCTTACATGCTTATAATAACACCATAATCATAACTAAGCTAAAACCATCAAGAACATGCATAAAACCCAAAGTAAGATCTAGGGTTTAGGTGAGATATACCTTCCTTGGAGTGCGTAATAGCCTTAATAAACCTTTATTAGTCCTTGTATATCCTTAATATAGCTTAGATCATCAAAAGAAACAAGAAAACTAAAGTTAGTTTCTTGAAATCACTATTCACCCTCATCTTGAATGATTTTATTACATAAGAAGGAATTGGAATTTGAAGCTAAAATTCATAGGATAACTATAATATGAAATGTAATAGTCACCAAAATAATCTTGATATTTAATAATGGTTGGAGCTTGGATTTTTGTTCTTGAATTTAGGCAAAAGCCGAATGGAATGAAATGGGAGAGAGATGGAGTTTGCTTGGCTTCTCTTGCTCTCATCAAGCATAAAGTGATGTATTTAGATAATATCTTGTATAAAGTAGCTTTAATAAAGTGATTTGCTCATCCATGATGCAATTCAAGGGACAAGTGTTGGGTTTTGGTGGTAAGATGATGTGTTTAAGCTAACCAAATGGTTTGGTTTCTAAGTATGCTAGTTACCCTTGTAACTACATGGTTACATGATCTTATCCTCTTGCACATGCATGCATCTTGGCTCTCTGCTTGTTTCTTTATCCGGTTATTGCTCAATTTCATTGATCGTTCGGAAGAATATCTCGAGTATTTCTTGTTAGGGTTTTACCGGAAACCTCCTTGATATTTTTGCTAACATCTTTAATCCTCCTTTATAATTCTTGAATTTAAATTCCTCAAATCTCTTTATTAAATCCTTAAGTCCTTCAGTGTCTAGTAAAATCTCGGAGAAAATAAAAGTGCTATTTTTTCTAAATTTGACATCGTTTACATACACTTATATTTCCTATCGGTTATTAATACGAACTCAGAAATCCGTTATGAGTACTTCTATATAGTGTCGTCTGATAATATTCCAATGTTCACCAAAAACACTGTGACGCCCCCAGATCCGGGGTCGGAGATCTAGGCGCTCACGGTGCATTTTCCATTAATAACATAGCTGTTCTTGCACATAATATATAAAACAGCCATCGACCCCACAATAAAACTCACACCGCACACACACACAGAGGTTAGAGTCTCAGAAACGTCATACACTTGATTGAGCAAAAGTAAAAGTTTCAGAGTTATTACAGACCGAATTAAATAGCATTTATGCTACCAGCAACACTTCGATATGAAGCGGTGTTGGCGGCTTGAATGTTTGTTATGGTACACTGCTTTGCACAGGTCATACTTATAAATAAAACGTACTAACAAAAGTTGCCAACCAATCCGGCTAATGGGGCCTACCGGTGGAATCTCAACTGCTGCCTCGGGCCTAGTCACCTGCTTTCGGGCAGTCTGTCTGGGTCTTGCCATTTCTCTTAACTGTTGTGTTTGTAAATTTGAAAACAAGCAAGAGTGAGCAACTATAGCTCAGCAAGAAATATATGTATAAGATAAGCAATATATCATTACATGTGTTTAGCAGTTATTAAACTCGTTTATATCGTTCAGTTATAAAATCATTTGTCATCGTTGATAAATTTCAAAGGTGCACCAATACGTGCCCTTGTTTTCAAAGTAAACTTGCAGTTCTAGATACTGCATGAAGTCAACATCTTTCTCATCAAAATATAACACTATCGGCAACTTGGCACATAGGCCTAAGAAGCAGTGTCAGAGCATTTTTCCAAAGTGGAGGAATGGGACTTAATGAAAACACAAAACCTGACAGGGATTGACGATGATCAATCGCCACATCCAAGTCCAATAATCCGCGGGTCTTCTCTACCGGTAGAAGGATAGAAACTACATCCGTAACTATCCCCGGGTGAAAACTACATCCGTAATCACCCTCGATGAAAACTACATCCGTAATCATCCTTCGACAACACCTGGGCCGGGATAATAATTAATGGACCGCCTGGCTCACGGCCGCTTACACATCCCGGGAATCGTTCGTCAACGATCCCCACACCTGCCAAAGTCCCTTTTTCTTTTTCTTTTAAAAACTTTATTTTGATTGAAAGCCGAGTAGTTGAGGTTCGACATCAGTCGACCGATGATTCTTGAAATCGTACAAGGAGCAAAACCTGACCGGGGGTTTTCGAAAATGTTTTGAGTTCGAAAGTGTTCGAGATTGAAAGGGCTAAAGGTATCTTGGATTAGCTTTATCTTTAAAATAATGAACGATAAATAATAAATGATATTTTAAGATTTAATATTAATAATTAAAAAATTAATTATTTAATTAAATAAGCTTTTAATCCAAGATGGGTATTTTTGAGTATTTATGATAATATAAAAATAAATACTTAAGTATACGATACTTCCCGAATGACCCTTCGGATTTTCGCAATTTAATCACGACATAATAATATACCGCTCCCCGGTCAATGGTATATTTGGACCGCTACGACCTCTATTGCTAGAGTCGTTGTCCGAGAGAAACATTTCATTCTAAGTTCAAGGGGGTGCAAGCATACACATGCATATATCTCAAATTTCATCATTTCTTCAATAAGTATAAACATATGATACAATTGAAAACTATAAACACAACAGTGAAAGTCCTTATATAAGTAAGTTTTGAAAAGTAAACTTGCCTTGGTGAGGTTGGGGTGGTCGAGCTTGCGGAGTGGAATGATGATCTATACAGAACCAATACTCGTTCGTTAGTACCTTAACAATATCTTTTTAATTACGAGGTTTTAGGGGGTACAAAAATTAACTTAATGACTTCGTCTTATGACTCTCTAGCTCCACAATAGGTTCATGTCATCGCTAGATTACGCTCGTCACTTATTCGACTCAATTTGGTTACCATATTCGAAGCGTATTAATCCCCCCCTTAAGTCATACTCCACTTACGACTTTTTCACTTGCGCGAATTTTACTCTAACATTTTTATAAAATTGAAAAATACATATTTTAATCCAATTCTTTTTTTTTTGGTAGCCTTCACCATTGTAATTAATAGCTCCCCTAATTTTTCCATGATCCTACATAAATTTTTAGGGGTTTAAAGAGGGTTCACAAGGGGACCATTTAGTGCAGTTCGGATTCCAGAACCAATCTTCACTTCTCAGGCCATAACTCAAAATCTATACATCACCTAGTCATGTACCTTATATTTCTGGAAACTACATTCAAATACCTTTCGAACCATATGCATTAGGACCTCAGGGGACAAGATTTAGGGGTTCAAAACCCTCCTACAAGACAGTACAAGTTTCCAGAAAATTTACACAGCATGCTTTTTCAGTTAACCATTCAAGAATCCTATATAAACATCACAGCCATCATCTAAGCCACCAAGATCATACTCTATAGCACACATGGAGTTACATACACTAACCACAAGCTTAAAAATCACAACCAAAACATTTAAACTCAAGATCTACATCATCCATAACTTATATGACCAAGATTCATACTAAAATCCATGGATCTAACATTGTACACCACAAATAATTCATGGCTAAGAGGGGTCAGAGTTTTATACCTTCTTGAGTATCTAGGAGCCTTGGGTAAGCTTTACAAGTCTCAAGAACAGCTTGGATGAGCCCCTACAATCCTTACAACTCAAGATCTAAAAGAAAACTAAGCATGGTTACTATTCATCTAAACTTCAACAATTTATATCTCAAAAACTAGTGGATGAAAGGGGTTGAAATTCATAGAATACTTTCCTTATATAGTGTAGAGGACATAGGATTTTTGTCTTGAATTGTGAGTGATGAGAAGATGAAGAAAAGAATTTTTCTTCTCCTTTCTTTGTGCTTGGCCGAGAGCTAGGTGAACAAGAGGGAGAAAGAGAGTGTTTTGTTTTGTTTTGTGTTGGGTGAAATAAAGTGAAGTGTATTTGTGATATGTATTAGGTGTATGTATTATTGTATCACATGTTGCAAGTCTAGTACTAGCTCTCTAGGCCAACCATGTTTCCTTGTCTCCTTGGACAATGCACCATAACTAGTTACTATTCCTCTAGTTTCTTTTGCATTTCTTGTTTGCTTTTCTAACAACCTAGTTGCATGGGACTTGCAGGAAATATCTTCCCCTATATCATTATTCATCCACCAATGCTTGTCACTTAATCTTTAATTCGTATCGTATCTTAATTAACTCCTCGTAATAATATTTTGTCGCATAGAGATTTCCCTTGTAATTCCTTGAGTACTTAATTGTGTAAATTCCTCGAATATCCATAACTCCTTGTCATAATCCCTTAAATATCTTTTAATACTCTAATAACTCTCAAATCCCAAGTTTTATAAATCTTACTAACAATAAGACTCTTGCCTTCAACAACCTTCCCTTTATCTTACATAGTGAACGTAACAACATAATTTCTCAGATAATCAATTCCGTTAAACAACATGGATGACTCAAAAGGTTCCAAATTCACAATGTCATATAATATTATAAAAAGAATATTACAAAAATTAGGGTTCTTATAAACACTATTCATTGCTTATTTTCTCTTTAATTCTTATAATTAGCAAAATGTTCTCGCGCTTTCCCGAGCGTTCCTTAACCCTTTTACGGAACCACTGGACTAATAACAGATATCGATTCGGATGACATGAGAATAACCTTCCTCTTTGAAATTTACCATATCTTACTTTCTTGGATATAGATTATTCTAATCTAAGTTGTCAACCAATTGCATTGTTCATGGCATAAAAATATTTGAATCCAAATTCATTAAATATTCATTCACTAGAACCACTGTTACACTTATACTCTATTACATAATAAAAGTTTTAATTACTACCAAAAATCTGGGTTCTTACAGTCTCCCTCCTTAAAAGTTCCATCCTGGAATCAGGTAGGAAAGAATTGGGTACTTGTTTGTCATTTCGCTTTCCTGTTCCCCGGCTGATCCTTAAACATTACAATCCTTTCTCAGCACATCTACTGGTGCTACAATACACACTTTATCCTTTTTCCATCAACTTTGCTACTTTTCGTACAACACACTATCCGGGTTATGCTCTTACTCAGTCATATACTATTGTCCTTATTGGTATCTGCAGTGACTTTGGTATCACTATCACGCGGCGAATTCGGAGATAACCTCACTCGCACTATGCATTTCCTGATCGCTTTAATCTTCGCAATCTCGATCAATACAGAGAAGTGGAAAGATTTATTGAGAGATCACTATGATCAATGAACATTTGTTATATTGCATAGTTAGTACATAAGGGGGCCAGCCTTTAGTACTTGACAAGCAATTAAACAAGTTATGGTACTCCACTTAGACTTCTATCACACAGACAGATAGTCACATAGCAGTACCTCCCCTCCTTAAAGGGTTGTTCTTCTCAACTCATAAAGAAGATTAATAAGATAGAAGAGATGAAAAGAATTTCAAGGAATTATAGAAAATTTTCATGATTGCAAAATATCATACTTAGAATTGACCTCTGAACTATAGAGGTTCATCAGAAAAAAAAAATAATCGTATTAGTATCTAATACTACTTTATCGTAATCTCACACGTCAACATATCCTCACTGCTCCGTCCATCATTCTATGGACCTATACTCTTGTTCAATCTTAGCAACACTCACTTTTCGAAATCCTTCAACCTCTCAGGTTAAATCTTAGATTTCTGGCTTGACATCATTGTTACTGACATTCCATGCCACGCTACTAGCTTTTTCATATTCATAATACTAACATTATCATGTTGTCATCCCGAGAATTCGTTAGAAAAGCCCATTCGTCAATCTATTCATAACATTCCTTGCTTCCCATTCCATAATTATTTTTCCAATCCTTTCTTTATCAATCACATCCTTCTTATTATCAGATTTTTCTTTACTTCCGTTATTTATCTCCACCGTCATCTCATTATTGGGATGTCCTTTGTACTTGGTATTTCCCTATTGGTATCCCGTCACATGTACTCAATAAGCATCATATTTTTGGGGTCAAACTTCCCTTTGTTTAACCATCTAAATTCTTATTTCCTCATTCCATGAGTCTCCTTAGTACTTAATCAATCTACTCCAAATTTCCTCGAATTCTCCCAACTTAAAGGGAGTTAATCTGTATGTCATTTACTCTTTCAATTCCAACTTTCCGTTGTGACCAACAACATACACCATGATAATTTCATACTTTTATAGCTTCATTGCTGGGGTTTTTCAGGAGTCCGCATATCTAACTCCCTGATTGTTCCTCAAACTTTCTTTCCTTCATCGGTCATCTTGTTTATATTTAGACTATAACCTCTTTTGTGAAACATCATAGCATCATCATTTATTTCAAACATCACGTCATTCCAAAATTATACCATCCGAAATAAACTCTGACGATTTCTCTAACTTGGATCCATTACGATCTATTTCTATTTTTTTTTCATTCCGACAACTCCACAGTTGTTATCACCTAATTTCTTAGAAGAATCGCACTACATGGATGTAGTCCATTGTTGAATCACCATCGTTTGTCGTTTACATAGTGCTTAATAGCTAAACATACGGGTCTCATAATTGTCAGATCAAAATCCTTTAGAGAGACAAAATAATCACTATTCCTTACCCATAAGGAATACTTCCTGAACTTGATGTAGATATTAATGAAGCAGATAAAATTGCAGAAGAGCTTTAAGCATAGCAACTATGACAGGCTGATGGAATTATTAATCACATGTCTTCAGTAGAAGACTGGAAGCTTAAAGGTTCACTTAATCAATTTTGTACCATGGTCCTGGTTTTCCTCAAAATAGGACCTCCTAAAGTGTGCAATTTGCTTAAGATGATATTAGGAATTGAATCTTTACTTAAACTATTATTACAGTCGATTCTTGCCCAATCATCAGAAGGAATGTAAATTCCTCCACTCCAATATGACCTTCAAGGTCCTTCCAAATATCATTCTGTTTCTTCGGTATGAGCATTTATAATTACCCTTCTATACTTAAAGTGCCGGCCACCTCATTGGCCTTTCCTAATAATAATAATTTCTTGTAATCAATGTTCTCTGGATCTATTCCAACTCAAATTTTTCTACCTCATCCCATCACTATTGGGTGAAATCATTCTCCCTTAAGCTCTGTTGAAGGAGAAAAATATCTATCAGGCTTTTTCCATAAGTCATTGCTTCCACCTTTTTGTGTGAACCTTATCACGGTTACTCCTAATTATACCTAGAATATTTCTTCTCTTAGTTCTTTCTTGTTTTAGGATACTCTCAACCTTTATTGGTTCACTCCATACCTCCTCATGGTTTCACGCATACCTCATCTGGCATTATTGTTATTACGTCATACATTCCCTACCAACCTCCATTTTTGAAACTTAGGATATTAACTCTCTCTTTGTAAAATCTCTTAGGCCATCTTCATTATTCCTCCTGTATTTTCTAGGTACAGGATATATCAAAATATCACTAATCAATCCTATAACAATTCTGTTTATGTATCTTCCAATGAATCCTTAAAGATTATTGTTACCTTGGTCAATCCAACTTATATCATCTGAATTCACATTGTCTTTATTAGGGGTAATGCCATCCTTTGTGCGTCCCCAGGGTTCGTCTTATTTCATGGATATGCTATCCTCAATTCTACTTTCAAGAAATACTTACACCCTTTAATTGACAATCAAATCATATTTCCTTAATAAGGTCTCTTTTCAATCATTCACATCTTTATAATCTATAGATAGCTTCATGCTAACCTTTATTTTTCAAATTGACGCCAGTCTACATGACCTCCCAAAAGACAACGTACATCTATCTGCTCTTCTTATAGAACTTGGTAATGGTAGCAAGGATGTTCTGGAAGATATTGGTCCTGTTCAACATGAATCTCTTTGTAAGAACCCAAATTTTTGGTAGGAATTAAAACTTTTATTATGTATTGGAGTATGAATGAATAGTGGTTACGACTGCAGTGTATCAGTGGTTGAAAGAATGAATGCTTAATGGATTTGGATTCAAAGGTTTATATGCTATGAATGCTGCAATTGGTTGACGACTTAGGTAAGAATAATCTATCGTCAAGAAAGTAAGATATGGTATTCAAACAAGGGAAGTATTCTCATGTCATCCAAATCGATATTTGTTATAAGTCCAGTGGTTCCGTAAAAGGGTTAAGGAACGCTCGGGAAAGCACAAGAACATTTTTCTAATTATAAGAATCAAAGAGAAAATAAGTGATGAATAGTGTTTTTGGTGGAAATTGGAATATTGTCAGACGATGCTATATAGGAATATTCGGAACGGATTTCTGAGTTCGTATTAATGACCGATAGGCAATATAAGTGTATGTAAACAGTATCAGATTCAGAAAAATAGCACTTTTATATTCTCTGAGATTTTCCTAGACACTGAATGATTTAAGGATTTATTAAAGAGATTTGAGGGATTTAAATTCAAGATTTATAAAGGAGGATTAAAGATGTTAGCAAAAATATCAAAGAGGTTTCCGGTAAAACCCTAACGAGAAATACTTAAGATATTCCTCTGAACGATCAATGAAAACGAGCAATAACCGGACAAAAGAGCAAGCAGAGAGCTAAGAGGCATGCATATGCAAGAGGATAAGATCAAGGAACCAAGTAATTACCAAGATAACTAGTTTACTTAGAAATAACCAAGTACTTAGCTTCATCTCATCATCTTACCACTAAAACCAACACTTGTCCACTTGAATGCATCATCCATGACCTAATCCCTTTAATAAAGTAGCTTTATGCCAAGATGTAACAGCCCCAGATCCAGGGTCGGGGATCCGGTCGTTACGGACTCAATTTCCATCCACAAAACCAATATAAATTAAATTACAACCTTGTGACCCAAAACAACAACATAAAACACACCATTTATAGTCCAAGAGATGAAATCAGAGTAACTATCAAATATTATTAATCATGAATTTAAGTTATTATAACCCAAAAGAATTTAACTTACATACTCTTTGCCATCCATTTACATATGTTATATGGATAAATATGTCCGATGCTTAAAAGCGGAAAACTAGCCTACCAATAGCATCCTCCTCAGCACTGGTAGCTACATCAGCGGGTAACTCTCTAACGGCTCCCACGCTCTTGCGCCATATGTGCCTCGGACGGGCCATCTGCTCTAGCTTTTGTTGTGATATAATAAATAAAGCAAGGGTGAGCAATAGCCCACCAACAATAATGTATATATACAGTTCAAAAGTATTTTTTTTTGAAACCATGTGCCATGCATTAACGAACATAGTGCCAATATAATATAAACGATGAAGTTACAAGGTAACTCAAAACATATATTCTGCAGAAATATACTGTGCAAGGTAAAAGGAAGACATCATCATATGTCATAAAAGAATGGAATTGCAGGAAAATATTGCAATCCCAGTTTGAACATTTTTCAAACTCCTGTCAACCTGAAAGAAGTCTCTTGGATACGTGTTACGGGTAATGCCCGTCAAGCTGAAAGAAGTCTCTTCGATACGTGTTGCAGGAAATTCCCAATTTGGGAGATGAACTAATACTGGAGTTATCACGCGCCAGCTATCCCACTCCCCGATGATCAGTCGGAGATGGTATAGCCCAATATAGTTACTACCGGTAGAAGGAAGAACTGACAAATTTACTTGTCTACCGCCCTTAATAGTAACTCCCTGGCCAACGGTTGGGCCTTGTGCTGGACCGCGCGACTCGGCCTCTTACACACGACTCCTAGTTCGAATAAATCCATGACTCTGAAACGTAAAGTTCGTCCTCCTTTCCCCAAGTGTACTACTTGTTGATAGGACTCCACAAAGTAGTCGTATCTAATTGGAAAGGAAAATTCACCAATATTTCCTAAGCTGATGCTTGTTAATGGATATAAACTTTTTCCATCAATCTTACCCCTCGAGTGTTGTGGAGGTAATCAAGAAGACTCATATCGATTTTTGAAAAGAATCAAGATGTGAGTGAAAAGGTAGTTTAACAAGTATATGACCGGGCAGTCAAAGAAATAAGATCTCTCAAGCAAGGTTCCCTTATATTTTAGAAGATATATTCGAATGAAGAATAGAGTTTTGAGAACCTTCCTTGATAAAAATAATAATAATACGACTCAGAGATAATTTACATAGTATTTGAATATCAAGGAAATTTTTGAATAAAATATCTCATTTTAGAACTAGTTGAAAGAATTAAATAAATATTCAAAGAATATTTATTAAAACAGAAATAGTTCAAGAATATTCTTAATATAAATATTGCTCATGATTAACCCTCGAATAACTATATATAAAATTTTCGTTAAATAAATAATTCCTCGAATAAATATTCAAAATAATATCCAAGAAAATAATTAAAACCTTAAATGAATATCCAACTGCTAGGGTTTTACCGGAAACTTTCTTGCTATTTATCTAAGTATGTGAGTTTAGGGTTAGCTAATGGCATTACTTTTCTAGAAATTGCCTGGCATAGTGCCTCCTTCGTCCATAGCGAAGATAATTTATCTAAGGTAGGTTACGCTTATCAATATGCTTTTTCCCACGTACTCTTAAACCTTTTCTTTTTGTATTTGTTAACTGCTTTCCTTTTCACCTCAAACCTTATGTACCAGAGTAGTATAGTCACTCAACTTGAGCACTGCCACTCTTCGTTCATCCCTCTTCCTCGATACCTTCTGATCTTCTCAAAATTTTACTCCATATAAGTCTCAATCGACTTCTCGGTACCGTCTTCGGGCACCTTTCCTTTATTTTTTTCTTTTCAAATTCTCTTATCAATCCCACGTGCTGCATAAGCTTAACACTCTTGGCATAATAGCCTTTTCATTTAAGTCAATCCCGGAATTTCTCAGTCCGTTTTGGTTCTTAAATACTTTTCCTTTCTTATCGTCCAATTTCAACTTCACCGTTTTATCTCTTCAATCAATTGTAATAATCAAGGTCTATCCATCAACCCATATAGCGGCTACCTTACCCAATCCACAGGGTTCGCTCCAGTTTTCACTCTCTTTAGTGACGTTCTCTAACAATCAAAAAGGCAAGGTTTGCCAAAATTTATTGGATTTCTTTCCAAAATCAGGAAAATCTTGGTTAACCAATCCACCCACTGGTAATACTAAGAAAATCCATTTCAAAACCTAAAGAAAGTTCCATGAGCATCCAAGCAGGTGGAATCGTAAGCAGTTATAATAACGGAATGATTGACATAAAGTCAAAACTTTAACCACTGGAAAGAACCAAATATATACATCGTATAGAAGGGAATTCAAAAGTTTCAAACTGAAACATGCCACACCCTCCTGATACATATACGTCCTAATAGTCGATACTATCAAATGTCAGTCTGCCTAACCACTAGTTTCAGAAGGAACACTACCGACGGAGTTAGCCGTTCCACAGAATTGGCACAATCAAGGCCATCCTAATCTGGTGAACCGTGCTGTCCGAATGCATCCGCAATTACTCTGTCTTGCTACATAAGCACACCACCTAAACCTATATGAGGTGCATCATAATATATCAAAAAGTCTTCCTTCTTCCATTAGGCAACGCCAACCCTGGGTTGTCAAAATTTCATCTTTAGCTCTAGGAAGATTTTCTCACATTTTCCTGTTCATTCAAACTCCTTAGTCTTACAAATAAGTCGGGTTGCGAGACTACAATCTTTTTAAAGTCTTGAACAAATCTTTGGTAATACCTGGTGAATCTTATGAAATTTCTCACCTTAGTCGGTGTGGTTGGCCTTTCTCAATTGAAACTGCCTTTAACTCGGCTGGGTCAACCAACACTACTCACTATTGATCGCATGTCCTAACAGCTGAACTTTATTTTGCCAGAATTTATACTTTAAGAATTTGGCAGACACTTGCTCCTTTAGGTTCCATCTTTAAAACATTCTCCATTACCTCTTAAACACTGATCGTATTACTTGATCCATTTATGATTCAGCGTCGGAGTAAACTTAATGTAATTACTATAATCCATTCAAGGAAAAGAAAGAATTTAATATTCCTCTAAATCACATGCATCTAATGTTTCTGCGTCATCATTTCACTGAGTTGATATAACCCTATACTTAACAGTAGTCTTATTACGAGTTTATCATAGACTCACTGGTCTTTTCCTCTTATAGGTTCTGAGATCATCGTCTCGCTTACTACTTCTATCACATTGTCCAATCATGCCATTATTTCAAACTGTCTTTACTTTCTAAGTTGATCCATTCAACAAAATATGAACATTTCCTGGATAAGATCACCTTTTCTACCTCAATTTGACTTCATAATTTATAACCTATGGAATCTGCCTTCTCATGGCGAATTACCTTTGACAATATTCACACTAATTCATTTATCCAATGATATGGCACTTGCTGCCTCTATCTCAACTGCTCCTGGAGACTTTTCTCCCCGTCCTATATCGATGTCTTTGATAATCACGCATTATTCTAACTCTTTTCTCATTAATCTGAAAGTCTCTAAGGATTCTTATCTATCCCCATATAAGATCCCAAGTAATTCTTCCAATCCGTCTTACTTGCTGGTACTACCTCTGGTAGTCCGGCTATGAATCCAATATGCATCCTTAGTTCTCTTAACAATATCTCAATTCTTTACGCTCACTTCTTTGAGCACTATAATCTTAGCCCTGATAGTCGTTCTGGCTGCAGCCCGCATTTCCTTAAGGGTAAGCTCCTTATCCTTAACAGGATTCACCTCCTTAGCTGGAACCTCCTCCGGGTTCTCAGTAGGGGATTCTATTGAATCTATAAGCCGATCATCGGTCATATAATAAAGCATCATCATGCTGCTGCACTTAAGCCTCAAGGTCTGTCGCCTTGCTCGTCGATACGATATTGAGCTTATTTACTATTACGCTACTTAAGAGTTCCCATAAGGGTTTTAAGTGAACCTGGAAAGAGTTCTTATTATCTTAGTGAATTTATTGTTATAACGTCGCTTCATCTCTGGGATATATAACTCTCACTCTGATACCATTTCTGTAACAGCCCCAGATTCGGGGTCAGGGATCCGGTCGTTACGGACTCAATTTCCATCCACAAAACCAATATAAATTAAATTACAACCTTGTGACCCATAACAACAACATAAAACACACCAGTTATAGTCCCAGAGATGAAATCAGAGTAACTATCAGATATTATTAATCACGAATTTGAGTTATTACAACCCAAAAGAATTTAACTTACATACTTTTTGCCATCCATTTACATATGTTATATTGATAAATTTATCCGATGTTTAAAAGCGAAAAAACTAGCCTACCAATAGCTTCTTCCTCAGCAATGGTAGATACATCAGCGGGTAATTCTCTGACTGCTCCCACGCTCTTGCGCCAAGTGTGCCTTGGACGGGCCATCTGCTCTAGCTGTTGTTGTGATATAATAAATAAAGCAAGGGTGAGCAATAGCCCACCAATAATAATTATATATACAGTTCAAAAGTATTTTTTTGAAACCATATGCCATGCATTAACGAACATAGTGACAATATAATACAAACGATGAAGTTACAAGATAACTCAAAATATATATTCTGCAAAAATATCTACTGTGCAAGGTAAAAGCAAGACATCATCATATGTCATAAAAAAATGGAATTGCAGGAAACTATTGCAATCCCAGTTTGAACATTTTTCAAACTCCTGTCAACCTGAAAAAAGTCTCTTCGATATGTGTTTCGGGGGATGCCCGTCAACCTGAAAGAAGTCTCTTCGATACGTGTTGCAGGAAATTTCCAATTTTGGAGATGAACTAATACTGGAGTTATCACGCGCCAGCTATCCCACTCCCCGATGATTAGTCGGAGATGGTACAGCCCAATATAGTTTACTACCCGTAGAAAGAAGAACTGACGGATTTACTTGTCTACCGCCCGTAATAGTAACTCCCTGGCCAACGGTTGGGCCTTGTGATGGACCGCGCGACTCGGCCTCTTACACACGACTCCTAGTTCGAATAAATCCATGACTCTGAAACGTAAAGTTCGCCCTCCTTTCCCCAAGTGTACTACTTGTACTACCAATATTTCCAAAGCTGATGCTTGTTAATGATTATAAACTTGTTCCATCAATCTTACCCCTCGATTGTTGAGGAGGTAATCAAGAAGACTCATATCGATGTTTGAAAAGAATCATGATGTGAGTGAAAAGGTAGTTTAACAAGTATATGACCGGGCACTCAATGAAATAACATCTCTCAAGCAAGGTTCCCTTTTATTTTAGAAAATAGATTCGAATGAAGAATAGAGTTTTGAGAACCTTCCTTGATAAAAATAATAATAATACGACTTAGAGATAATTTACATAGTATTTGAATATCAAGGAAATTTTTGAGTAAAAAATCTCATTTTAGAACTAGTTGAAAGAATTAAATAAATATTCAAAGAATATTTATTAAACCAGAAATAGTTCAAGAATATTCTTAATTTAAATATTGCTCATGATTAACCCTCGAATAAGTATATAAAAAATATTCGTTAAATAAATAATTCCTCGATTAAATATTCAAAATAATATCCAAGAAAATAATTAAAACCTTAAATGAATATCCAAGATAATATTTATTAAGTAAATAAGCTCAAATGAATATTCGAAAATAATATAAAATAAACAATTAAACTCAAATGAATATTCGAAATAATATTCATTAAATAAATAAACTCGAATGAATATTCCAAAATAATATTCCTCGAATAATTTCCAAGTATTTAATACTTATGGAAATATAAATAATGTTCATAAATAACATCCCTCAAATAATCTGTCACTGGAATCCCTCCGGGTTTCCATGACGATCTCAATATTACAAAATACAGACTCCCGGTCTTTATTAAAAGAATGAGATCATATCCCTTTCACTATGGGTCTTAGTAATATCCGGCTTATAATTAGTATATCTTGTATCTAACTTATAAGCCAACATCAATCAGGGAACAAGTATTACAATGTAAATTTGAAAGTAGGTATGCATGCTATGGCATATGTATAACAACATTAAATTATATATATTATCACAACAACAGTTCCAAAGTATTGGAAACTTGCCGGGTAGTCGAGTAGGGGTAGCGTGTCCTGGGAGCAGTCCGGTGATCTATAAACAATCAAAATGTTCGAGATTAATCACTTAACGCTTTCAAAAGACTAAGTATGTACTTAACTTAGCGAAACACGTTTTCAAGTTATCTCGTTATACACCCTCTAGTGTAACTCTTATTAACACCGGTGTGATCCGACACTTGCTCGTTATCAAGGCATGTCAATACACTTACACTTGATATGTACTTAAGTCGTATAAGTTCTAAGGTCGATCGTTTACTAAACCAAGATTATACCTCGAGATTTATTGATCGTTTTCTAAGTGGTTTTCCAAAGTTATAATCAAGTGTACTTTAAGGGGTTCAGTCGCGCCTAACCTCGATTCGAACATTTTTATAAAATCGAAAAACGATCTGTTTGACATGAGGTTTTCTCCCAAACCTTCCTTATGATCTCTAATATTTAATTATCATGATTTCCCACTGAATTAATAATATTATGGGGGTTCAATTTCAGTTACGAACTCGAATTTACGGTTCCGAACTACTTTTAGTAAATCGGCCATAATTCCTAAACCGTAAGTCTGTTTGCTTCAATTCTTGTGCCAAAACGATCTATGACTCGAGATCTATAAGGGTGGGTCAACTATTCATCAAGGTCAGAAATTTATGGCACTGTGATGCAAAAATTTTAAGGGTTAACGAAATTTTGACATTACGACGGCTATAACTCGGATATTTCCAAAATCAAAACCCTCCAAATAATTATACCATCCACTCCAAATCACACATACATGTTATCTATCCTTGAACTAAGACCAAGCAACGTATTTCCGTTCATATAAACTAAATTATCATCTCATAAAACCCACACATAGATCCAGTACTCTAAATATGCATAACATCACTAAAACTCATCCAAAATTTATAATTCATCAAAGGGGGTTCAAGGATTATACCTTTAATTGAATCTTAAGAATGATATTAAGGCCTCACAAGTCTTGAAAATTGCTTAGAACATCCTTTGGAAGCCATAAAATCAAGAAAACAAAACATGAAAATCATGAGTTACTATTCATCATCAACTTCATGATTTTATAACTCTTGAATGGAATGGATTTTGAAGCTAAGATTCATAGGACATCTTAGTTATGAATTATAGAACCCACCTATTTAATCTTGTAATTGTTCAATGGTGGCAAGCTTGATTTCCCCCTCCATTTTTGTGCTAGGCCGAGAGCTCCTTGAAGCTTGGTGGTGGTGTTGTTTTGATTTCTTTTGCTTTTGCTAATGCTTGTATTATTGCTAAGTATTGATGCATCACTTGCTTTTGTGGTGTCCCCCATCTATTGGTACACTTGTCAAGCTAAGAATACATCACTCCCTTTTTGGTAAAATGCTAGAAGGTCACTTCTTTGTTAAGTTGACTTGCATATAGATCACTTGCTTTGCTTTTCCTTCCACCAATTACTTTCCCTTCTGTGTCATTAATAAAATCAATGCGTTACGACTTATATGTTGCATTCCATTGCTTTACTGTGGCACAACTTCATTGATCTTTCGGAGGAATATCTCAAGTAATTACTGCTAGGGTTTTACCGGAAACCTTCTTGCTATTTATACTACCATTCTCAACCCTCCTTTATAAACCTTGAATTTAAATCCCTTAAATCTTTATATTAAATCCTTAATTCATTCAGTGTCTAGGGAAATCTTGGAGAAAATAAAAGTTCAATTTTTCTGAATCCGATATCGTTTACATACACTGATATTGCCTATCGGTCACTAATACGTAGTCAGAAATCCGTTCCGAATACTCCTATATAGCGTCATCTAATAATATTCCAATATCCACCAAAAACACTATTCATCACTTATTCTCTCTTTAGTTCTTATAATTAGAAAAATGTTATTGCGCTTTCCCGAGCGTTCCTTAACCCTTTTACGGAACCACTAGACTTATAATAGATACCGATTTGGATGACATGAGAATACTTCCTCTGTTTGTATGCCATATCCTACATTCTTGATGATAGATTATTCTTACCTAAGTTGTCAACCCATTGCATTCTTCATGACATATAAATATTGGAATCCATATCTATTCCATTCATTAGAACAACTGTTACCCTTATAATCAATTACATAATAAAAGTTTTAATTCCTACAAAAAATCTGGGTTCTTACACAAGATATTATCAAGGCATAACAATAATTCATTCTAGCATCACCAAGCAAGAGAACAAAGCAAGCAAAACACCATTTCTCTCTCTTTATTTCCATTCGGCCCAAGGCTAAATTCCAAAACCAAAATCCCACTTCCAACCATTGTTTGATCTCAAGATTTTTATGGTAAGTATTACATTTCATATCATAGTTATCCTATGAATTTGAGCCTCAAATTCCAAGTCTAGCATATTTAATAAAATCATCAAAGATGATGATGAATATTACTTTCAAGAAACTAATCTTTGATTCTTGGTTTCTTTGGATGATCTAAGGTAGCTTAAGAATATACAAGGACTATACATGTTTTATTAAAGCTAGTACACACTCCAAGGAATGTATAAACTTCAAGAACCCTAGTCTTTGTTTTGAGTATTAATGGAGTTTTGGATGAGTTTTGGTGATGATGTTGTTATAAGCATGTTTACATGATTATGTAGTTATTCTTAGTAGTCATTAAGTCATGATTCAAGTTCTTGATGAGTTGAGGTGTTCTTGACATATGATGGGTTATAATTGAGGAGAAGCTTGAGTTCTTGGAATGCCCGATGTGGCTTGGTTGTTGTTATAAATTTGGGAAAACGTGTAAACATATCCGTCGTAATGCCGAAATTTCGTTAACCCTTAGAACTCGTGCATGACAGTAGCCATAATTCTCTGACCATAATGATTATATGGACTGACCTTATAGATCTCGAGTCATAGATCGTTTTGGCACAAGAATCGAAACAAAAGTACTTACGGTTTAGGAGATATGGCTGATTTAGTGAAAGTCGTTCGAAACCGTAAGTGCGAGGTTGTAACTGAAATTGAACCCCCTTAACATGAATAATTCAGTGGCAAATATTGATAATTAAATATTAGAGATCATAGTTAAGGTGTGAGAGAAGACCTCATGTCAAAAGGATCGTTTTTCAATTTTATAAAAATGTTCGAATCGAGGTTAAGTACGAATGAACCCCTTAAAAGAACACTTGATTATAACTTAGAAAGCGGACAATATATCTCGAGGTATAATCTTTGTTGTTAAACGACCGACCTTAGAACTTATATGACTTAAGAACCTACCAAGTGTAAGTGTAATGACATGCCTTGATAATGAGCAAGTGTCGGATCACAACGGTGTTAATAAGAGTTAACTTGAAAGCGTGTTTTAGCTTAAGTAAAGTATGTACTTATCTTTTCAAAGTGATAGGTGATTAACCTTGAATAAATTTTGGTTATTTATAGATCACCGGACCGATCCGAGACACACTACCCCCACCAGAGTACCAGGCAAGTTTCGAATACTTTGGAACTGTTGTTGTGATAATATATATAATTAATTGTTGGTATACATATGCCATAGTATGCATGCCTACTTTCAAATTATATTGTGATACTTGTTCCATGAATTGATGTTGGTTTATAAGCTAGATATGATATATAAGTTATAAGCCAGATTGTTTTGTTAAGACCCTTAGTGAAGGGCATATGATCTTCGTTCTTTAAATATAGACCGGGAGTCGGTATTTCGAAATATAAGGATAGTCGTGGAAACCCGGAGGGATTCCAGCGACAGATGATTATTTATTTCGAGGATTGTTATTTGATTATGAAATCCTTCGAGGATTGTTATTTAAAGTTATCTCAGTCGAGAAATATTGGATGAATATTATTTCGATATTCATTTGAGGTTATTGATTTAGATGAATATTATTTTGGACTTTTATTTGAGTTATTTATCTAATGAATATTATTTTGGAATATTCATTTGAGTTTATTTATTTAATGAATATTATTTTGGAATATTCATTTGTGTTTATTTATTTAATGAATATTATTTTGGAATATTCATTTGTGTTTATTTATTTAATGAATATTATTTGGAATATTCATTTGAGCTTTATTTCTGTAAGGTATATTATTCTGAAACCCCATTTAAGGTCTTACTTATTTCTTGAATATTATTTAGAATATTCATTTGAGGAATTATTTATTTCGTGAATATTTTATATATTCATTCAAGGGTTAATTATGAGCAATATTTTATATTAAGAATATTCTGAAAATATTTATGATGTAATAAATATTCCTTGAATATTTATTTAATTCTTTTAACTAGTTCTAAAAATAATTCGCCTTATTCCAAAATTATCCTTGACCTTCAAATACTATGTAAATTATTTTTGAGTCTTATTATTATTATTATTATTTTTATCAAGGAAGGTTCTCAAAAACTCCATTCTTCATTCGAATCTATCTTCCAAATTATGAGTGAACCTTACTTGAGAGCTGTTATTTATTTGTTTGACTTCCCGGTCATAAATCTTTTAGAACTATTCTTTTCACATGCAACTTGGTTGCTATTTATCAAGACGAGTCTCTGTGTTACTTCCATCGTTCGAGGGGTAAAATTGTTGGAACAAGTCGATATCCATTAACAAGCAACTGCTTGGGAAATATTGGTGAATTTTCCTTTCCAACTAGATACGACTACCTTGTGGAGTCCTATCAACAAGTATTACACTTGGGGAAAGGGGGACGAGCTTTACGTTTCAGAGTCATGGATTTATTCGAACTAGTAGTATTTGTATAATGTGTAAGAGGCTGTGGGACAGTCCATCATTGAAACTGGTATAAGAGGCTGTGGGACAGTCCATCTTGGAAATAGGGTCCAAGTGGTGCCGGCCTCGACTAAGCCCAAAGATGGCTAGGGAGATCCGGCGTATGGTGGTGTCCATATATTCTTCCTTCTATATGTAGAGAAACAAATTTTGAGATACACGACCTGCGACTCATCAGTGTAAGGTGGTGTCATCCGGCGCGACATACTCCAGCATTGGTTCATCATCCAAATCTATTTATTTTCTGTAACATGAAGTATCACTCATGTTGACAGGGTTTGAAAACTGTTCAGCAATAAAAGTACTCTGAGTTATCTGGTAACTTCATCGTTTATATTATACTGGCACTATGTTCGTTAATGCATGGCATATTGTTTCAAAAATACTTTTGAATTGTTATATATATTATTAGTCAGTATACATTATTATTGGTGGGCTATTGCTCACCCTTGCTTTATTTATTATATCACAACTAACAGCTAGATCTGATGGTCGCACAAGCCGCACTCAACACAATCAGGTGACAGCCGTTAGAGGGTTAACCGCTATTGTCATAGCAGCCATTGCTGAGGCAGGAGCAGCCAGTAAGCTAGACTGGTAGCTTTTATGTGTCAGACTTACTTATATGTATGACTCATGTTAATCAATGGCAAGAAACTATTAAATTTATTTTGTAATCATTTTGGGTTGTAGTAACTTATAACTTGTGGATCCTATGATTAGAGTATTATTTCAATTTCATCTTTGGGACTATAACTGGTTGTGTGGGATGTGGTATTATTGTGGGGTCATAGCATGCTATTTATTTATTTTGATTCAAGTGTAAGTATTGTTTATGGAATATGAGACCGTAACGACCAGGTCCCCGACCCCGGATCTGAGGGTGTTACACTCTTAGTACCTATTGCTTTTCTCAAGGATACTAGCTTCAGACAATATTTCTGCATCTTACTGAACAATTTTTGACCAGGTCCCCGACCTCGGATCTAGGAGTGTTACAGAAATGGTATCAGAGAGAGAGTTATATATCCCAGAGATGATGCGATGTTATGATAAATAAATTCACTGAGATAATAAGAACTCTTTCCAAGTTCACCTAAAATCCTTACGGGAACTCTTAAGTATCTAAATAGTAACTTATCTTGATATCGTATCGATGAGTAAGGCGACAGACCTTGAGGCTTACAAGCAGCAGCACGATGATGCTTATTTATATGCTGACGATCGACTTGTAGATTCGATAAAGTACTCTACTGAGAACCCGGAGGAGGTTCCAGCTAAGAAGGAGAATCCTGTTAAGGATAAGGGGTTTACCCTTGAGGAAATGAGGGCCGCAGCCAGAGAGACTGTAAGAGCTAAAGTATAGTGCTCAAATAAGTGAGCGTAAAGAACTGAGATATTATTAAGAAAACTAAAGATGCATATTGGATTCGTAGCCGGACTACCGGATGTAGTACCAGCAAGTAAGACGGATTGGAAGGATTACTTGAGATCTTATATGGGGATAGGTAAGAATCCTTAGAGACCTTCAGATTAATGAAAAAAGAGTTAGAGTGGTACATGATTATCAAAGACATCGATATAGGACGGGGAACAGAGTCTCCAGGAATATTTGAGATAGAGGCAGCAAATGCCATATCATTTGATGAATGGATTAGTGTGAATATTGTCAATAGTAATTCGCCATGAGAAGGCAGATTTTATAGGTTATAATCTATAAATTCAAATTGAGATTGATGAGGTGGTTTGATTCGGGAAAATGTTCATTTTATGAATGGATCAGCTTAGAAAGTAAAGACATTGTGAAATGATGACATGATTGGATAAAGTTATATAAGGGAGTAGTAAGCGAGATGATGATCTTAGAACCTACAAGATGGAAAGACCAGTGAGTCTATGATAAACTCGTAATAAGACTATTGTCAGGGTCTAAGTATAGGTTTATTTCAACTCAGTGAAATAATGAACCAGAAACATTAGATGCATATGATTCAGAAGAATATTAAATTCTTTCTTTTCCTTGAATGGATTATAGTAGTTACATTAAGTTTACTCCGACGCTGAATCATAAATGGATCAAGTAATACGATCAGTGGTAAAGAGGTAATGGAGAATGTTTTAAGATGAAACCTGAAAGAGTAAGTGTATGCCAAGTTCTCGAGGTATGAATTCTGATAAAATGAATCTCTTTTATTAGTACATGCGATCAATAGTGAGTAGTGTTGGTTGACCCCGCCGAGTTAAAGGCAGTCTCAATTGGGAAAGGCCAACCACACCAGCAAAGGTGATAAATTTCATAAGATTCACAAGGCAGTATCAAAGACTTGTAAAGGACTTCACAAGGATAACAGTCCCATAACCCGATTTATTTATAAGACTAAGAAGTTTGGATGGACAGAAAATGTGAGAAAATCTTCTTAGAACTAAAGATGAGATTGGTGATGACCCAGCGTGGCGTTGTCTAATAAGAGAAGGAAGACTTTGTGATATATTATGATGACCTCATATAGGTTTAGGTGGTGTGCTTATGCAGCACTGCAGAGTAATTGCGGATGCATTCAGACAACACGATTCACCAGATTCGGATGGCCTTGGTAGCACCAATTTTTGTGTAATGACTAACTCTGACAGTAGTGTTCCTTTTGAGACTAGTGGTTAGGTAGACTGACAATTGGTAGTATCGACTATTAGGATGTATATGTATCAGGAAGATGTGGCATGTTTCAGTTTGAAAATTTTGATTTTCCTTCTATGGGATGTATATATCCGGTTCCTTTCTAGTGGCTAAACTTCCAACGTTATGTCAATCATTCCGTTATTATAACTTACGATTTTACCTGCTTGGATGTTCATAAAACTGATCATTAGGTTTCGAAATTGATTTTCTTAGTATTACCAGTGGGTGGATAGATTAACCAAAATTTTCCTGATTCTAGAAACAAATTCAACAAATTTTGACAAACCTTGTCTTTCTAATTATCAGAGAACGTCACTAAAAAGAGTGGAAACTAGATCGAACCTGTGGATTGGGTAAGGTAGCCGCTATATGGGTTGGTGGACAGATTTTGATTATTACAACTGAATGAAGAGATAAAATGATGAAGTTGAGATTGGACGGAAAAAGGGAAATGTATTTAAGGACCAAAACGGACTGAGAAATTCCGGGATTGACTTAAATGAAAAGGCTATTATGACAAAAGTGTTAAGCTTATGTAGCACATGGGATTGATAAGAAAAGTTGAAAAATAAAAATAAAGGAGAGATGACCAGAGACGGTACCAAGAAGTCGATTGAGACTTATATGGAGTAAAATTTTGAAAAGATCAGAAGGTATCGAGGAAGGGGGATGAACGACGAGTGGCAGTGCTCAAGTTGAGTGACTATGCTACTCTGTTACCTAAGATTCCTGTGTAAAGGAAAGCAATGAACAAACACAGAAAATAAAAAGTTTAAGAGTACGCGGGAAAAACCATATTGAAAATCGTAACCTACCCTAGATAAGTTATCTTCGTTATGGACGAAGGAAGGGCTATGCCGGTAATTGCTAGAAAAGTAATGCCATTAGCTAACCCTAAACACACATACTATAACGCGGCCATTTGGGGCCATGTGGCAAAGAATTATAAAGTGACTAGACCAACTATGTAAGGACAAAGCGGGGTGCTTCTGACCAAGCGCCAACCGCGAGAACTTTGGATATAAAGTGAAGTGATTCAGGAGTATATGATTGACCAACTTATGAGCTATAAAGAGAAATAAAGTGAATTAAGATACATGACGATGGGATTTTACATCAATGGAGGTTATGAAGAGTGTCAGAAATGGTGTTGTATGATGCATAAATGTTATCTGAAACAGAATATCCTCAAGAAGAGTAATAGGTATTAAGAGATTCACGTTGAACTCGACCAATATCTTCCAGAACATCCTTGCTACCATTATTAAGTTCTGTAAGAAGAGCGGATAGACATATGTTGTCTTTCGAAAGGTCATGTAGACTGACGTCAATTCGAAAGAAAAGGCTAGCATTAAGCAACCTATAGATTATCAAGATGAGAACGATTGAAAAGAGACCCTTATTAAGGATATGTGATCTGATTTTAAATTAAAGGATGTAAGTATTTCTTGAAAATAGAATTGAGGATAGAATATCCATAAATTAAGACGAACCCTGGGGACGCACAAAGGATGGCATCACCCCTAATAAAGACATTGTGAATTCAGATGATATAAGTTGGATTGACCAAGGCAACAATAACCTTTAAGGATTCATTGGAAGGAGTTTCGGAAGGTACGTAAACATAATTGTTATAGGGTTGATTAGTGATATTTTGATATACCCTGTACCTACAAAATACAGGAGGAATGATGAAGATGGCCTAAGAGATTTTACAAAGAGAGAGTTAATATCCTAAGTTTCAAAAATAGAATTCTGGTAAGGAATGTACGACAATAATAATAATTATAATTCCAGGTGAGGCATGTGTGAGACCATGAGGAAGTATGGATTGAACCAAATAAATGTTGAGATTATCCTAAAAGAAGAAAGAACTAAGAGGAGAAATATCCTAGGTATAATAGTAATTGTGAAAAGGTTCACACAGAAAGGTGAAAGAAATGACTTATGGAAAAAGACTGATAGATTCTTTTCTCCCTCAGCAGAGCTTAAGGGAGAATGCTTTCACCCAATAGTGATGGGAATGAGGTAGAAAAATTTTAGTTGGAATAGATCCAGAAAACATTGATTACAAGAAATTATTATTATTAAGAAAGGCCAATGAGGTGGCCGATACTTTAAGTATAGAGGAGTAATTATAAATGCTCATACCAAAGAAACAGAATGATATTTGGAAGGACCTTGAAGGTCATATTGGGGTGGAGGAATTTACATTCCTTCTGATGATTGTGCAAGAATCGACTTTAATAATAGTTTACGTAAAGATTCGATTCTTGATATCGTCTTAAGCAAATTACACACTTTAGGAGGTCCTATTTTGAGGTAAACCAGGACCATGATACAAAATGACTAAGTAAACCGTTAAGCTTCCTGTCTTCTACTGAAGACATGTGATTAATAATTCCATCAGCCTGTCATAGTTGCTATGCTTGAAACTCTTCTGCAATATTATCTGCTTCATTAATATCTACATCAAGTTTAGGAAGTTTTACTTATGGATAAGGAATAGTGATTATTTTGTCTCTCTAAAGGATTTTGATCTGACAATTATGAAACTCGTATGATTAGCTAGTAAAGCACTACGTAAACAACAAAAGATAGTGATTCAATAATGGACTACATTAATGCAGTGGTGATTCTTCTGAGAATGAGGTGATAACGACTGTGGAGATGTCGCAATGAAAAATAGAAATAGATTGTATTGGATCTAAGTTAGAGAAATCGTCAAGGTTTATTTCGGATGGTTTAACTTTAGGAATGACGTGATAAATGATAATTTTATGATGGCTCATAAAGAGATTATAGTCGAAATAGACACAAGATGATTGATGAAAGAAATGTAGAGTTGAGGATATAAAGGAAAGAAAGTTTGAGGATCAATAAGGGAGCTAGATATGCGGACTCCTGAGGAACCCTAGCAATGAAGTTAGAAAAGTATGGAACTGACGTGACAAAGGTTGTTGGTCACAACGGAAAGTTGAAATTGAAAGTATAAATGACACACAGATTAACTCCCTTTAAGTTGGGGGAATTCGGGGAAATTTGGAATAGATTGATTGAGTAATAAGGAGACTCTTGGATCAAGAAAATGAGAATTTAGATGGTTGAACAAAGGAAAGGTTGACCCCCAAAAACTGTGATGCTTATTAAGTAAAGGTGATGGGATACCAATAGGGAAATACCAAGTACAAAAGGACATCCCAATAATGAGATGACGGTGGCGATAAATAACAGAAGTGAAGAAGAATCAGATGATAAGAAGGATTTGACTTATAAAGAAATTGTGAAAACATGAAGCAAGGGATGTTATGAATGGATTAATGAATGAGTTTTCTAACCAACTCTCGGGATGACCTCCTGATAGTGTTAGTATTATAAATATGAAAGAGCTAGTAGCGCGGCGTGGAATATCAGTAACAATGATGTCAAGCGAGAAATCTAAAATTTAACCTGAAAGGCTGAAGGGTTTCCAAAAGTGAGTGTTGCTAAGATTAAACACGAGTATAGGACCATAGAATGATGGACGGAGCAGTGAGGATATGTTGACACGTGAGATTATAATAAAGTAGTATTTGATATGAATACGATTATTTCTCTTCTCTGATGAACCTGTAAGAACCCAAATTTTGGGTAGAATTAAAACTTTTATTTATTTAATGATGTAAGAATGAATAGTGGCTACGGCTACAATGTAATAGTTGATATTTTAAAAGAATGAATGGAATTCGACTTTATTATTTCTATGTCTTGAAGAATGCTAAAGGGTGACAACATAAGTAAGAATGATCTATCTCCTAAGGGAATAAGATATGGCAATTCCAAGCAGGAGAATATTCTCATGTCATCCAGATCGATAACGATTAATCCAGTAGTTCCGTAAAGAGGTTAAGGGACGATCGAAAGAGAATACGGACAATTGTACAACCCTAAGGGAATAAGTAAAGAATAAAGAATGAATAGTGTTTTGGTGGGAGTATAGAATAATATGAGACGACACTATATAGAAGTATTCGGAACGAAATTCTGAGTTCGTATTAGTGATCCAGGGGAAAAAGAGTGTATGTAAAAGCTGTCGGATTCTGAAAAATAGCACTTTTATTTTCCCCGAGATTTCCTTGGACACTGAAAGACTTAAGGAATTATTGAAGGGATTTAAGGAAAATAGGTTCAAGAATTATTAAAGAGAATGGAGGATGATAGTATAAATATTAAGACGGTTTCCGGTAAAACCCTAACTAGAAACGAATGAGTTATTCCTCCGAACGATCAATCAAATTAAGTAATAACCGGACAAAGAGACAAGCAGAGAGCCAAGATACATGCATGTGCAAATAGATAAGATCAAGTAACTAAGTAGTTACAAAGTAACTAGCATCTTTAGAAACCAAATCACTTAGTTAGCTTGCATGACAACTTTCCACCACAAAATCACAACACTTGTCCCTTGGATTGCATAATATATAAGCAAAGCACTTTAATAAAGTAGCTTTATGCTAGATATTATCATCAATAATGCATTTTGGACAAGGATGAGATCAAAGCAAGCAAAACAAACTCCATTCCTCTCATTCTCTCAAACTGTCCAGCAGAAACACTCTCCAAAGACAAATTCATATCTCCATTTCTATCCATGATAAAATCACCAAATTTTAACCATAGCCTCTCCACTCTATGGGTAATATTCGTTCAAAATTTCATGTCCAACAAAGCAGGATAGCCTAGTCAAATCCATGCTCAAATTTGAAGAAGCCAAACTGATCTGTGCTTGACAGTTTCTGTCCAGAGGAGAAAGGGGGCTCAAAACCCTAGCTAGGAAGCTTCAAATCTGATGATATAGGAGTCAAAACAAAGCTTATGAAGAGGCCAATATGTGGTAAAAATTTGAGAGACAAACTCTTATTTTTCTATTTTCTATGATTTTTACAAAAGTGATGATGAATAGTAATCCTTAGAAACTAACTTTGTTTTCTTGGTTTTCTTTGTTGCTCTAAGCTATATTAAGGTGATCCAAGGACTAGATCAAGGCTTGTTAGACTCCTAGACACACCAAGGAAGGTATAATACTTGAAAACCCTTGGTGTTATTTAAAGATCTTATGAGATTTATGGATGATTTAGTGATTAGTATGTTATTATAAGTTTAGATCCATGTTAGTAGTTATTATGATTATGATTTGGTTTATGAACCATGTAATGGTTAAGATGAGTTGTTGATAGACTATTCATGATGATTATCATGTGTTTGTGTGGTTGGATTGATCTTTGTTAGATCGAGATAAAGTGTAAAAACTTTGGAAAACGCGTAAACATAGCCGTTATAATGCCCGATTTTACAATATCATGTTTTGTATGCCATTTTTCACATCAAGGCCCTACTGTCCAGAAACTTTTCTGCCATGTTAGGATAGCTTATGTTATAAGCTTCGTTTTGATATAAAGATCACGTGAATCGGACTTACGGTTTAGGAGTTACGATAAAATTCATAAAAGTGGTTCGGAGCCGTAAACAAGTATTCGTACTTAAAATTGAACCCCGATAAAATACGTAAAGTCATGACGAATCTTGGTAAAAAATACTAGAGGTAAAAAGGAAGGCGTGAGAGAAAACCGTATGTCAAAAGGATCGTTTTTCGATTTATTAAAAATATTCGAATCGAGATTAAACGCGAACGAACCCCTAAAAGACGACTCGTTTATAACTTCGTTAAAACACTTAGAAAACGAGCGATAAAACTCGGAGTATAATATTGGTTCGTAAAGATTGACTTTCAGACTTATATGACTTAAGTATATACCAAGTATAAGTACAGTGACATGTCGTATTAACGAACGAATGTCGGGTCGGATCGATGATAAAAGAAATACACTAAAAGGGGTATAACGAGATAACTCGAGAACGTGTTTCGATTTAAGTATAACTTAACCTTTAAAGTTTTAAGTGATTAATCCCGAATGTCTTGGCAATTTATAGATCACCAAGCTGACCCGGGACCCGCTACCACTACCCCTTACCGTACTCGACTACCAGGCAAGTTTCAATCCCCTTCTTTTAGGCTGTTGTTGTGATTGAATATATATGTATGTTTTATGTTATAATATGCCATAGCATGCATGCCTATTTTCAAGTTATATCATTAAGCTTGTTCCCTGATTGTTATTGGCTTATAAATTAGATAGCTATCGTATCAATTATAAGCCGGTTATTGTAAGACCCTCAGAGAAGGGTGTATACATCTTATTCATCAAATATAGACCGGGAGTCAATATTTCTTGACATATCGAGATTACCTCGAAAGAAAATATCTAAGTAAATATTTTCCATTATTCGGGCGACGAATACTATTTGAATATTCGTTCGAGATTATTTATTTAACGACCCTTACTTCAAATAATTATTTGAACGTAACTATTCGACGAATAATATTTTATAATATTCATTCAGAGTCGAATTATTTATCGATTATTATTTCGAATATTCTTCTAAAGATGAGACTACTAATTGAATATTATTTGGATATTCATTTAGAATATTATTTTATTAAATAAATATTACTTTTGAATATTCATTTAGGATATTAATTACTTGATGAATATTATTTTGTTATTCATCTGAAGCTTGATTTATTTATCGAATATTATCTCGAATATTCCTTTAAGGCTTGGATTACTAAATGAATATTACTTGATATTCATTTAGAATATTATTCATTAAATGAATATTACTCTTTGAATATTCATTTAAATTCCTAATTAATTATGAATATTGTCTTAAATATTCCTTTCAGGTCTTATTAATTAATGAATATTATTTTGAATATTAATTTAAATATTTATTCAATAAATATTCTCCTGATATTTCTTCAGGGATTATTTTGAAAAATACTCTGATTAAAGATATTCTTTCATATTCCTAAATATTCTTTAAATATTTTTAATTCAATAAATATTCTCTGAATATTTATTCCATACTTAGAATAACCTCAATAAGGGTTATCTTCTTCGATTATTACGAAAAATATTTCGGAGTCATATTATTATTAATCTTATATCAAGAAAGGTTCTCAAACATCATTCTTCTTTGAGTCTATCTCCCTAATAATAAGGGAACCTTACTTGGAAAATGTTATTTATCTTGTCGACTTCCCGGTCATAAAGTATTCTCTTCACTCGCAACTCGGGTGCTATTGACTTATTAAGTCGTTGTTTACCTTCTCATCTTTCGAGGGGTAAGATTGTTGGAACAAGTTGATATTCGTTACCAAGCAATAGCTTGGAAGTTATTGGTGAATTTTCCTTTCCAACTAGATACGACTACTTTGTAGAGTCTTATCAACAAGTATTATACTTGGGGAAAGGGGGACGAACGTTACATTCAGAAACATGAATTCTATTTAAACTAGGAGTCGTGTAAGAGGCCGAGTAGCGCCGGTCCATCCCCTTTGGCCCAACCGTTGGCCGGGGAGAGCTAGTAAGGCGGTATTCAAGTAAAGCCGTCAGTTCTTCCTTCTACCGGTAGTAAATCTAATTTGAGTTGTACGATCTCGACTGATCATCAAGATTGGAACAGCGGGCGCGGTGAATACTCCATCATTGGTTCATCATCCAAACTTACTTATTTCCTGCAACATGATTACTGTTGGCACAGCTGGAAAAGTGTTCATAACTGGAATTGCAATCTTTTCATGCAAGTTCCTCTTTTAATGACAATGAGAATATCTCGATTACTTTTGATGTAGCAGATATTTCTACAAACAAATACTTTGAGTTACCTGGTAACTTCATCCTTTATATTATACTGGCAATAACTTCATCAATGCATGGCATATGATTTCAAAGGATATTTTGAACTGTCGTATATATGTATCACTGTTCAGTTATATTATTGTTGGTGGGCTTTCGCTCACCCTTGCTTTGTTCATATTATCACAACAACAGCTAGGACAGATGGCCCGCGCCAGGCGCACTCGGCGCAAGCAGGTTACCGCCGTTCGAGGACTACCCGCTGATGTCCTTGCTGCCATTGATGAGGTAGCATAGATAGGCAGCTTTTGTTTATCAGTCTATTTATATGTAACATTAACGTTAATCAACGGCAAAACCTTTAAACATATCATTTGGCTTGTAATAACTTTTATTCGTAAACTCTGATATTATGGACTTGTTTCAATTTCATCTCTGGGACTATAACTGTTGTGTGTGTGAGTGGATATTATTGTGGGGTCACAACATGTGATTTATTTATTGTGGACTCAAGTCAAGTATTATGAATGGATGTAAGACCGTAACCACCAGATCCCTGACCCCGGATCTGGGGGTGTTACAGAAGTGGTATCAGAGCGTACGTTATAAACCCCAGAGATGAGGCGACGTTAAAACAATAAATTCACTAAGATAATAAGAACTCTTGCCAAGTTCATAGTCGGACTACTTAAGGTAGTGGTGACGTATAAAACCCTTATGGGAACTCTTAAGTATCATGATAGTAACTTAGCTCGATATCGCATCGACAAGTAAGGCAACAGACCTTGAGGCATACGAGCAGCAGCGCGATGATGCTTTATTATATGCTGAAGATCAGCAGGTAAATTCAATAGAACTGGGGACCTGGAAGAGGTTCCAGCAGATAAGGGAAATCTTGTTAGGATAATGAGCTTACCCTCGAGGAATGAGGGATGTAGCCAGAAAGACTGAGATGATTAAGGTATAGTGCTCAGAAAAGTGGGCATAAAGAACTAAGCTATTAGCAAGAGAACTGAAGATTCATGTTGGATTCGTGGCTGGACTACTGGAGGTAGTACCAGCAAGTAAGACGGATTGGAAGAATTACTTGAGATCTTATATGGGAATAGATGAGAATCATTAGAGACTTTCATATTAACGAAAAGAGTGCTAGAAGGATGTATGATTATCAAAGGCATCGATATAAGGCGAGGAGCAGACTCCCTAGGAATAGTTGAGAAGTCAGTAAGTGCCATATCATTTGATAAAAGAATAAGTATGAATATTGTCAGTAATAATTCACCATGAGAAGGCAGATGTCATTGGTTGTAATTTATGGAACCAAATTGAGGTTGATGAAGTTGTTTTATTCAGGAAAATGTCCATTTAATGAATGAATCAGTTAGAAAGTGAAAACATTGGGAAGTGACAGCATGATTGGATAAAGTTATATAAGGAAGTAGTAAGCAAGACAATGATCTCAGAACCTACCGGAAGATAAGACCAGTGAGTCAAGATGAACTCGTAATGAGGCTATTGTCAGAGACTAAGTATAGGGTTAATTTAACTCAGTGAAATGATGAACCAGAAACGTTAGATGCATGTGACTCGGAGGAATATTAAATTCTTTCTTTCTTTGAATGGATTATAGTAGTTACCTTAAGTTTACTCCGACGCGGAATTATAATGGATCCAGTAATACGATCAGCAGTTAAAGAGAAAAATGTGAGAAAATCTTCCTGGAGCTAAAACATGAAATTGGTAATGACCAAGAGTTGGCATTGCTTAATGGAAAAAGGAGACTTTGTGCTTCCAATGACGCTTCGCATAAAGGATTATGATGTATGCTTGCGCAGCACGACAAAGTACTTGCGGATGCATTCGGACAGCATGGTTCACCAGGTTCGGATGGCCTTAGTAGTGCCAATTTTTGTGGAACAACCAACTCCCACGGTAATGTTCCTTCTGAGACTAGTAGTCAGGTAGACTAACATTTGGTAATATTGAGTATCAGGATGTATAGGCATCAGGACGTTGCGACAAGTTTCAGTTTAAAACTGTTGATTCCCTTCTAAGGGATATATATAATTGGTTCCTCTCCAGGGGTTAAATTTCCAACCCGATGACGATTATTTCGTTAATTATGACTGCTTACGGTTCTACCTACTAGGAGGTTCATAGAACTATTCTTCAGGTTTCGAAACTGGTCTTCTTAGTGTTACCAGTCGATGGATAGATTGACCAAAATTTCCCTAATTCTGGGAAGAATTTCAACGAATTTTGGCAAACCTTGTCTTTCTAATTATCACAGAACATCATGGAAGAGGGTAGAAACTGGGGCAAACCCCGTGAATTGGGTAAGGTAGCCGCTACATGGGTTGGTGGACAGACCCCGGTTATCGCGATTGATTGTAGAAATACAATGATGAAGTGAGATTGGACGAAAACAGGAAATGTAAGTAAGAAACCAGCCGGACTGAGAAACTTCGGGATTGACTTAAGTGAAAAGGCTGTTATGCTAAGAATGGTAAGCTTGCGTGGCACGTGGGAGTGATAAGAATAGTTGAAAAGATAAAAATAGAGGAAAGGTGACCAGAGATGGTGCCGAGAAGTCGATTAAGACCTATATGGAGTAAAGTTTTGGGAAAGGTAGAAAGGTATCAAAGTAGAAGGCACTATGCCAGAAATTGCTAGAAAAGTAATGCTAATTAGCCAACCCCTAAAACCATATATTTTTATTTTAGTATAGTCGGTTGAGGCCAAGTCACAAAGGATTATCAAGTGACTAGACCAGCAATGAAAGGACAAAGCAGGGTTGCTTCTAAGTAAGCACCGACTGCAGGGGCTTTTGATATAAAGGAAATATTAATGAGATCGTAGGGATCTTCTACTGAACCCTTTGCAACCCATGTTTGGATTGGGAATTTACTAGACTTTTTGGAATGGGGTCACCCGTACTAAAGTGATCCATGTGTATATGATTGCCCAAGATTACGAGTAAAAATGGAAGTATAATGACTTGAGATGTATGATGTTAGGGTATTATAAATACCATGAATATATTATGACGGAGGAAAGTAAACAATGAAGGTATATGAATAGAGTATAGAAATGGTCAGAAATTGAACAATATGCTGTAGGAATTTTGTCTGAGGCAAGTAATTTTGTGAAGAACGATAAGCACTAAGAAATTCACGTTGAACTCGACCAATATCTTTCAGAACATCCTTGCTACCAGTACCAAGTTCTGTAAGAGAGCAGATAGACATACGTTGTCTTTTGGAAGGTCAAATAGGCTGACAACTATCTGAAAGAAGAGGTTAGCATTAAGCCACCGATCGATTATCAAATGAGAATGATTGAGAAGAGACCCTTATTAAGGATACATGATTTGATTGCCAAGTACAGGAGGCAAGAATTCCTTGGAAGTTGAATTAAGGATAGGATATCAATAAATTAAGACAAACCCTAGGGAATGCACAAGGGATGGCATTAACCCTAATAACGACATTATGAATTCAAATGATATGAGTTGGACTTGCTAAGGCAACAATGACCGGTAAGGATTATTAAAAAGAGTTCTGGAAAGAATATAGATAGAATTATTAGAGTATTGATCAATGACGTTTTTATATACCCTGTACCTAGGAAATACAGGAGGAATGATGAGGACGACCTAAGAAACATTACAAGAAAAAGTTAATATTCTGAGTTTCCAACTAGAAGTTTGGAAGAGAATGTAAGACACAGTAGCAATATACCAGATGATGCATGTATGAAACCCTGAGAAAGTATGGATTGAACCTATAAAGGTTGAGATTATCCTAAGATAAGGAAAGAACTAAGAAAAGAAGTATCCTAAGTTGGAGTGGGAATAAACGTGATAAAGTTCCCACGGGTAGGTGGAAGCAATGACTTATGGAAAAAAAACAAGAAGACTGATAGATATATTTTCTCCTTCAGCAGAGCTTAAGGGAGAATGCTTTCACCCAACAGTGATGGGAATGAGGTAGAAAAATTTGAGTTGGAATGTATCCATAAAACATGGATTACAAGGAATTATTATTATCAGGAAAGGCCAATGAGGTGGCCGACAGTCTAAGTATAAAGGAATAATTACAAATGTTCATACCGAAGAAACAAAATGATATTTGGAAAGACCTTGAAGGTCATATCGGAGTGGAGGAATTTACATTCCTTTTGATGATTGTGCAAGAATCGAAGGTAATAATAGTTTTAAGTAAAGATTCGATTCCTGATGGAGTCTTAAGCATATGACGTACCCTAGAAGGTCCCGTTTTGAGGCAAACCAGGACCATGATACAAAATTGATGAAGTAAGCCGTTAAGTTTCCAGTCTTTTATGGAAGCTGCATGAGTGATAGTTTCATCAATCGGACCTAGCTGCGATGCTTGAAACTCTTCTGCAATTTTATCTACTTCATGTAATATCTACATTAAGTTCAAGAAGTGTTCCTTAGGGATAAGGAATAGTGATTACTTTGTCTCCCTAAAGGATTTGTAACCCGTAAGGTTAGGTTTTAACGCATTACGTACACAACAATCGATGATGATTCTTCTAAGAAAGTAGATGGCAACGTAAAGATAAAGAAAGTGCTGTTATTAATGAGCTAAGTGGCATGTTGATGAATGACAAGCAAGTTTGTGTTAGTGTACTTCTGCGCAAACAAGATAGAGAATATGAGCTAGATGATTCATGATGCTAAATGTATTCCCGTGGAAAGAATTAATTAGACTTAGAGAGAAGGGCAGTTGAGCCCGAGACTTATTAGGCCACCTGAGAGTTTAAAAGTGTTCAGAAGGTGGCATTCGAGCCAATTTTACCCCCAAAGCTTATAGCATGGTAGTAACGTGTTTCATGTGGCAAAGCTACACCAGTAAAATGCAGATGCTCAACAGATGATAAGAGTGCGAGCAGGTAGGTGTACGACCTGGTCTGACTTACGAAAGACAACCTGTGAAAAACCGCGGGTAGAAAAGAATAAGTGATGAAGTTGACAGAAGTAGATTATATTGGATCTAAGCTAAATAAATCGGCCAGATTCATTTCGGAGGTTTTAAATTTGAAATAATGTGATGATTATAGAGCAAATTTGACGGGATACCAATAAGGAGGTGCCAAGTGCAAAAGATGTCTCAATAAAGAGATGAAGGTGGAAGTAAATAACAGAAGTAAATAAGAATCAGATAATAAGAAGGATGTGATTGATAAAGAAAAGACGGGCAAAGCAACTACGAAATAGGAAGCAAGGAATGTTAGGAATGGATTAATAAATGGGTTTTCCGATGAATTCTCGGGATGACAACCTGATAGTGTTAATATTATAGATATGAAAAAGCTAGTAGCGTGACATGGAATGTCAATAACAATGGTGTCAAGCGAGAAACTAAGATTTAACCTGAAAGGTTCAAAGACTTTCCAAAAGTAAGTGTTGCTAAGGTGGAACCAGGGTACAGGTCTAGAGAATAGTGGACAAAGCAACAAGATATGTTGACACGTGAGGTTACGATCAAATAGTATTGGATATAATTATGATTAATTTCTTCCTTAATGAACCTCTATAGTTCAGAGGTAAATTCTGAGTATGATATTTTACAATCATGAAAACTTTCTATAATCCTTTAGAATTCTTTTCTTTTCTTCTCTCTTATTCATCTTCTTTATGAATTGAGAAGAACAACCCTTTAAGGAGGGGAGGTACTGCTACGTGACTATCTGTCTATGTGATAGAAGTCCAAGTAGAATACCATAACTTGTTTAATTGCTTGTCAAGTACTAAAGGCTGGCCCCTTATGTACTAACTATGCAATATAACAAATGTTCAACTGATCATAGTGATCTCTCAATAAATCTTTCCACTTCTCTATATTGATCGAGATTGTGAAGATTAAAGCGATCAGAAAATGCATAATTACGAGTGAGGTTATCTCTGAATTCGTAACGCGATAGTGATACCGAAGTCACCACAGATACCAAAAAGGAAAATAGTATATGACTGGGTAAGAGCATAACCTGAATAGTGTGTTGTACGAAAAGTAGCAGAGATTAATGAAAAAGAAAAAAAAGATGTATTGTAGCACTAGTAAGATGTGCTGAAAAAGGATTGGGATTGATTAAGGATTGACTGGGAAATTGGAAAGTGAAATAACCAACAAGTACTCAATTGCCTACTACCTGATTCCGGGACGGAATCCTTTTAAGGAGGGGAGACTGTAAGAACCCAAATTTTGGGTAGAATTAAAACTTTTATTTATTTAATGATGTAAGAATGAATAGTGGCTACGGCTACAATGTAATAGTTGATATTGTAAAAGAATGAATGGAATTCGACTTTATTATTTCTATGTCTTGAAGAATGCTAAAGGGTGACAACATAAGTAAGAATGATCTATCTCCTAAGGGAATAAGATATGGCAATTCCAAGCAGGAGAATATTCTCATGTCATCAAGATCGATAACGATTAATCCAGTAGTTCCGTAAAAAGGTTAAGGGACGATCGAAAGAGAATACGGACAATTGTACAACCCTAAGGGAATAAGTAAAGAATAAAGAATGAATAGTGTTTTGGTGGGAGTATAGAATAATATGAGACGACACTATATAGAAGTATTCGGAACGAAATTCTGAGTTCGTATTAGTGATCCAGGGGAAAAAGAGTGTATGTAAAAGCTGTCGGATTCTGAAAAATAGCACTTTTATTTTCCCCGAGATTTCCTTGGACACTGAAAGAATTAAGGAATTATTGAAGGGATTTAAGGAAAATAGGTTCAAGAATTATTAAAGAGAATGGAGGATGATAGTATCAATATTAAGACGGTTTCCGGTAAAACCCTAACTAGAAACGAATGAGTTATTCCTCCGAACGATCAATCAAATTAAGTAATAACCGGACAAAGAGACAAGCAGAGAGCCAAGATACATGCATGTGCAAATAGATAAGATCAAGTAACTAAGTAGTTACAAAGTAACTAGCATCTTTAGAAACCAAATCACTTAGTTAGCTTGCATGACACCTTTCCACCACAAAATCACAACACTTGTCCCTTGGATTGCATCATATATGAGCAAAGCACTTTAATAAAGTAGCTTTATGATAGATATTATCATCAATAATGCATTTTGGACAAGGATGAGATCAAAGCAAGCAAAACAAACTCCATTCCTCTCATTCTCTCAAACTGTCCAGCAGAAACACTCTCCAAAGACAAATTCATATATCCATTTCTATCCATGATAAAATCACCAAATTTTAACCATAACCTCTCCACTCTATGGATAATATTAGCCCAAAATTTCATATCCAACAAAGTAGCATAGCCTAGTCAAATCCATGCTCAAAGTTGAAGAAGCCAAACTGATCTGTGCTTGACAGTTTCTGTCCAGAGGAGAAAGGGGGCTCAAAACCCTAGCTAGGAAGCTTAAAATCTGATCATCTAGGACTCAAAACAAAGCTTATGAAGAGGCCAAGATGTGGTAAAAATTTGAGAGACAAACTCTTATTTTTCTATTTTCTATGATTTTTAAAAAAGTGATGATGAATAGTAATCCTTAGAAACTAACTTTGTTTTCTTGGTTTTCTTTGTTGCTCTAAGCTATATTAAGGTGATCCAAGGACTAGATCAAGGCTTGTTAGACTCCTAGAAAAACCAAGGAAGGTATAATACTTCAAAACCCTTGGTGTTATTTTAAGATCTTATGAGATTTTTGGATGATTTAGTGATTAGTATGTTATTATAAGTTTAGATCCATGTTAGTAGTTGTTATGATTATGATTTGGTTTATGAACCATGTAATGGTTAAGATGAGTTGTTGATAGACTAGTCATGATGATTATCATGTGTTTGTGTGGTTGGATTGATCTTTGTTAGATCGAGATAAAGTGTAAAAACTTTGGAAAACGCGTACACATAGCCGTTATAATGCCCGATTTTACAATATCATGTTTTGTATGCAATTTTTCACATCAAGACCCTACTGTACAGAAACGTTTCTGCCATGTTAGGATAGCTTATGTTATAAGCTTCGTTTTGATATAAAGATCACGTGAAACGGACTTACGGTTTAGGAGTTAAGATAAAATGCATAAAAGTGGTTCAGAGCCGTAAACAAGTATTCGTACTTAAAATTGAACCCCGATAAAATACGTAAAGTCATGACGAATCTTGGTAAAAAATACTAGAGGTAAAAAGGAAGGCGTGAGAGAAAACCGTATGTCAAAAGGATCGTTTTCCGATTTATTAAAAATATTCGAATCGAGATTAAACGCGAACGAACCCCTAAAAGACGACTCGTTTATAACTTCGTTAAAACACTTAGAAAACGAGCGATAAAACTCGGAGTATAATATTGGTTCGTAACGATCGACTTTCAGACTTATATGACTTAAGTATATGCCAAGTATAAGTACAGTGACATGTCGTATTAACGAATGAATGTCGGGTCGGATCGATGAGAAAAGAAATACACTAAAAGGGGTATAACGAGATAACTCGAGAACGTGTTTCAATTTAAGTATAACTTAACCTTTAAAGTTTTAAGTGATTAATCCCGAATGTCTTGGATATTTATAGATCACCAAGCTGACCCGGGACTTGCTACCACTACCCCTTACCGTACTCGACTACCAGGCAAGTTTCAATCCCCTTCTTTTAGGCTGTTGTTGTGATTGAATATATATGTATGTTTTCTGTTATAATATGCCATAACATGCATGCCTATTTTCAAGTTATATCATTATGCTTGTTCCCTGATTGTTATTGGCTAATAAATTAGATAGCTATCGTATCAATTATAAGCCGGTTATTGTAAGACCCTGAGAGAAGGGTGTATACATCTTATTCATCAAATATAGACCGGGAGTCAATATTTCTTGACATATCGAGATTACCTCGAAAGAAAATATCTAAGTAAATATTTTCCATTATTCGGGCGACGAATACTATTTGAATATTCGTTCGAGATTATTTATTTAACGACCCTTACTTCAAATAATTATTTGAACGTAACTATTCGACGAATAATATTTTATAATATTCATTCAGAGTCGAATTATTTATCGATTATTATTTCGAATATTCTTCTAAAGATGAGACTACTAAATGAATATTAATTGGATATTCATTTAGAATATTATTTTATTAAATAAATATTACTTTTGAATATTCATTTAGGATATTAATTACTTGATGAATATTATTTTGATATTCATCTGAAGCTTGATTTATTTATCGAATATTATCTCGAATATTCCTTTAAGGCTTGGATTACTAAATGAATATTACTTGATATTCATTTAGAATATTATTCATTAAATGAATATTACTCTTTGAATATTCATTTAAATTCCTAATTAATTATGAATATTGTCTTAAATATTCCTTTCAGGTCTTATTAATTAATGAATATTATTTTGAATATTCATTTAAATATTTGTTCAATAAATATTCTCCTGATATTTCTTCAGGGATTATTTTGAAAAATACTCTGATTAAAGATATTCTTTCATATTCCTAAATATTCTTTAAATATTTTTAATTCAATAAATATTCTCTGAATATTTATTCCATACTTAGAATAACCTCAATAAGGGTTATCTTCTTCGATTATTACGAAAAATATTTCGGAGTCATATTTTTATTAATCTTATATCAAGAAAGGTTCTCAGACATCATTCTTCTTTGAGTCTATCTCCCTAATAATAAAGTTTATCTTGTCGACTTCCCGGTCATAAAGTATTCTCTTCACTCGCAACTCGGGTGCTATTGACTTATTAAGTCGTTGTTTACCTTCTCATCTTGCGAGGGGTAAAATTGTTGGAACAAGTTGATATTCGTTACCAAGCAATAGCTTGGAAGTTATTGGTGAATTTTCCTTTCCAACTAGATACGACTACTTTGTAGAGTCTTATCAACAAGTATTATACTTGGGGAAAGGGGGACGAACGTTACATTCAGAATCATGAATTCTATTTGAATTAGGAGTCGTGTAAGAGGCCAAGTAGCGCCGGTCCATCCCCTTTGGCCCAACCGTTGGCCGGGGAGAGCTAGTAAGGCCGTATACAAGTAAAGCCGTCAGTTCTTCCTTCTACCGGTAGTAAATCTAATTTGAGCTGTACGATCTCGACTGATCATCAAGATTGGAACAACGGGCGCGGTGAATACTCCATCATTGGTTCATCATCCAAACTTATTTATTTCCTGCAACATGATTATTGTTGGCAGAGCTGGAAAATTGTTCATAACTGGAATTGCAATCTTTTCATGCAAGTTCCTCTTTTAATGACAATGAGAATATCTCGCTTACTTTTGATGTAGCAGATATTTCTACAAACAAATACTTTGAGTTACCTGGTAACTTCATCCTTTATATTATACTGGCAATAACTTCATCAATGCATGGCATATGATTTCAAAGGATATTTTGAACTGTCGTATATATGTATCACTGTTCAGTTATATTATTGTTGGTGGGCTTTCGCTCACCCTTGCTTTGTTCATATTATCACAACAACAGCTAGGACAGATGGCCCGCGCCAGGCGCACTCGGCGCAAGCAGGTTACCGCCGTTCGAGGACTACCCGCTGATGTCCTTGCTGCCATTGATGAGGTAGCATAGATAGGCAGCTTTTGTTTATCAGTCTATTTATATGTAACATTAACGTTAATCAACGGCAAAACCTTTAAACATATCATTTGGCTTGTAATAACTTTTATTCGTAAACTCTGATATTATGGACTTGTTTCAATTTCATCTCTGGGACTATAACTGTTGTGTGTGTGAGTGGATATTATTGTGGGGTCACAACATGTGATTTATTTATTGTGGACTCAAGTCAAGTATTATGAATGGATGTAAGACCGTAACCACCAGATCCCTGACCCCGGATCTGGGGGTGTTACAGAACCTCTATAGTTCAGAGGTCAATTCTAAGTATGATATTTTACAATCATGAACATTTTCTATAATTATTTGAAATTATTTTCTTCTCTTCTCTCGTATTCATCTTCTTTATGAATTGAGAAGAACAACCCTTTAAGGAGGGGAGGTATTGCTACGTGACTATCCGTCTGTGTGATAGAAGTCTAAGTGGAATACTATAACTTGTTTAATTGCTTATCAAGTACTAAATGTTGGCCCCCTTCTATACTAACTATGCAATATAACAAATGTTCATTGATCATAGTGATCTCTCAATAAATCTTTCAGCTTCTCTGCATTGATCGAGATTGCGAAGATTAAAGCGATCAGGAAATGCATAGTGCGAGTAAAGTTTTCTCCGAATTCGCAACGCGATAGTGATACCAAAATCACTACAGATACCAATAACGATAATAGTATATGACTGAGTAGAGCATAACCCGGATAGTGTGTTGTACGAAAAGTAGCAAAGTTGATGGAAAAAGGATAAAGGGTGTATTGTAGCACCAGTAGATGTGCTGAGAAAGGATTGGAATGTTTAAGGATCAACCGAGAAACTGGAAAGTGAAATGACAGACAAGCGACTCTTTGTTTTCTACTTGATTCCGGGATGGAATCCTTTTAGAAGGGGAGACTGTAAGAACCCAGATTTTTGCTAGGAATTAAAACTTTTATTATGTGTTGGAGTATGAATGAATAGTGGTTACGATTGCAGTGTATGAGTGGTTGAAAGAATGAATGTTGAATGGATTTGGATTCAAAGGTTTATATGCTATGAATGCTACAATTGGTTGAGAACTTAGGTAATAATAATTTATCGTCAAGAAAGTAAGATATTGTTGAGTATTGAATACAGTAAAAGAATACAGAGGGGGGGGGGATGAATGGATTCTTGAACTTTTCTTTGTTCTTGAATCTTTGCAACAAGATATGTGTTGAGTGTGTGAGATATGTAAGTGCAGATAACAAAGACAAACACAACACAATATCACTTTAATCTAATATTTTATTAGATAAAGATTTTGCTACAATCTGTGAATACAAATGATAGTATTCTCAGCTTCGTTTTTCTCAGAGAGATATTTCTTCTGATGTATATGAAAATCTTATCTCTAAAAACTTTTCTGCTAAGGAAGTGAGGCTGTATCCTTATAGACATGGATACACCTACTTACTACAAATAAGGTAGGTAAAACAAACTACTTTCCAGTATGTCTATCTCATTTGAGTAAGAGTCCAAACGGCTACAGATTTGACTTTGCAAAGCCTGTTCAGATCCACTTCTTTAGCTCCTTGTCCATTTGTCTTATCTCTCCAAGCTTCTTTGTAGGCTTTCCAATGTGCTTTATAATACATAGTCAAATAAAGCGTCTTGGCTTGTTGCAGGTTTCTGACTTATACAATTCTTCAGTATTTTGTCTCCAAGAATGTATTTGAGAAGTGGCTAAGTGATTGATTCGAGAACTCGAATTGACTTAATCGATAACTCTGAGTTCTAGAATAGCGTTATATTGACATATCGAATCACTTCTCGAATAGCTCTTTTCTCTGGGACTCTTTGAGATATCGAATAGTGCATTTTGACATATCGAATCCCTGAGATGTCGAATAGCTTCTTTAGTCCTTGAGATATCGAATAGAGCATTGACTTGTTGACTCTTAGAGAACTCGAATGATGCTTTGACTTGTTGACTCCATGAGTTCTCGAATAGAGTAATAGACATATCGAATCTCTTAGATATCGAACAGTGTATTCAGAGATATCGAATAGTGTCTTCTGAGATATAGAATCTCTGACTTCTCGAATGCTAGACTTCTCGAATAGGCAAGTGTACTTCTCGAATTGGTACTTAGGCAAATTCTTCATTTCTTCAAATCCCAACTGTGATTATTTGGCAGTCTTTATCTCCTTGCTTGAGGCATGAACCTTGGAACTTCTTTCAAGCATTATTCTTGACTTTATAAGTACAGTTACACAACTAGGATTTGATGCCTATTACAAGTACAGAACAAATAGAAACTCTACAACTAGAGGTTCCCTCAGTTAAGAGGTCATGTAGGTAATGCATAGCATTACACATACTTAGGCTTGTTATTAGATGTATTCAGGCATGCCTCTATGACTAACAATCTCCCCCAAATTGTGAGTAAGACCCTTAGTTACAATTTCATGTCTGATAACAAGCATAACATACATAAAGATAAAGCTTGACAGTACATGTATGAATTTTGATTAGCAATGTGGATAGAACTACAGGGTGAGTAATCTCACAGCCTATGATGAAGTACTAGCCATTATCATTTGTTTCCCTTTCCATAGCTTTGGCTTGCAAATCATCATATGCTTTTTGTCTTCTTTCTTTCTCCTTCCTTGTATTCTCATCCATAGCTTTTATTATTTCTGCCATAGCATCCAATTCTTCAAGCAAAATTGAGTCTTTGAAATCTTCAAGTACTGGTTTCAGAATGTTTGCAGGATAGTGGTTGAGTAGATTCATTCTGATGTGGACCTGATCCCCATTTCTCCTCCTATACTTCACCACATAGGGGTTAAACTGAACTCTACACAATCCCTTTGCCCTTAGCTTTTCTGCTTCAATCTCCAGTCTCTCAATTTCTTTCTCCCTTGCTAGCCATTTCTCAAGACACTCTTTTCTGATTCTCTCCTCATGATCTCTCTTCATCTTCACAAAATCAATTAGCTTCAGCTACCATACTCTTTCCACTTTATCTTCTGAGCTCAACAATGCAATGATTCTTTCTATGTCATGTAACTTGCCCCAGTGTTGACATCCTCCTTGTTTGAATTTCTCCCTCCTTCCATCAGTATATTTGATCTCAAGGTAGTTATCAACAATGGCAACATGGTAGATTCTTTGAGCTTGTAAGAATTGCAGTTGGTCTTCATCAAATTCTTCACCTAATGGTTGGAGTTTTAAGCCTGGATAGATTGTCAGAGTCCTTGATTTGGATAGCTTTGGTTTCCTTGCAGCTTGTTTGAATTTGATCCTTTTTACATGGTTGCCTGGCAGTAGCATGTGACCTTTGTTTGTGGACCATTGTAGTATTCCATTAGCAGTTTGCTTTTTGAAATATACAGATGGTTTCTTGACTTGAATCTTCTTCTCTTCTTGAGGTGGCAAGTCAGTTGCAAAAGCCATAGATGTAGATTTTGGTAGGTCACTACTAACAGTATTCACCCTAGACTTAGAGTCTTGTGATGTGGTGAGGTTACTGTCAGCAATGCCTAAGGCTTGCTGTCTTCCACTCTTCCTCTCAGAGACTTTACCTTGGTCATCATCATTCTTCTTCTCCTTTTTATCTTCATCACCATTATCACTCCTGTGATGCCTTCTCCTTCCATCACTTTTGTCTCCATCCTTGTCTTGATCACCATCCTTGCTAGGGTTGAACTTAGCAGATTCAGGTACAATTCCAGTTGTAATTTATGACCTGAGATAAGATATAGCTTCCAATACTTCTGCTGTTCATAAACCCTTCTTCTTGTTCAGCTGCTCAATGATGGCAATAATGAGAGATTTGTTCTGAGGAATTAGATTCTTAGGGATGACCAGCTGCTTGACATCATCAATTCTTGTTGCATCCTGATAGATGATGGTTCTAGGATTTGTGAATACTTCAGGTAGCCTTGCTGGTTGACCATCCCTTAACTCTTCAAAGAGACTCTTGCATTTTCCTCCTTCTTTTCAATCATTCCATGGAACACATCCACTTCTGAGTGCTATAGACCCTGTAGAGTGTTGATGGTTAAGTGCCATATCTTATTCTTTCCTACCATCATTATCTCTTTGAGCCATAGGCCGTCAAATCTCCTTGGTACTACAGTGAGAAAGTCAATCTGACTCTTCAAACTCCCATGATAAGATAAAGCATCACCAGCCTGTTCTCTTGAGACTTTCAGAAACTCCAAGAATGCATCATCACGATAGACATTTGAGTTTGCAATTTCTTGTAGCTTGGCCTCAGTGACTACCTTCACTTCTACTGGCTTGGCACTCTTAGATATGGAGATTTGAGGTCTGTCAGATAGCATACTCCCTGCAACCACTGTGGTTGTAATAGATTGCTTTTGACCACTGGAAGTAGTGATGTGCACAGTTGGTAGAGTGATAACTGGCAGAGAAATAGGAGGCTCATCAACTTTGTCTTTTCCTTTGCCAGGCACATGAGTTAGAGATTTTGAAGTTCTTTGATGACCACTTTCAATGATTTTGATGCCCTTTACTGGTGGTTTCTCCCCTTTGTATTTGAGTTTCTTGATGTCCTCTTCTCCCCCTTAGGCTTGTTGTCAAGCATAGAGGCTGTAGGAGTGACCTTTGGGGTTGAAGATTCGTCAGGTAGAGGGAGACCCATGTGCTTCATCATTGCAGACAACATTGATTGTTGATGCAGAAGAACATCAGCTGTGGTGGTGGCTTGAGTGTTCAACTGCTCAGTAAGAGTTTGTACCTTGTGTGTAAGATGAGCATTAGATTGAGTGAGAGTAGCTACCTCCTGTACAAGTGCATCTACCTTGCTGAACAATGCAGTGGATTTGAAGCCAGACAGGGATTGTTCTTTGAGTCTCTGCACTTCAAACCTAGACATCTCATGCACAGGGACCTCAGTGACCAGCTTGTCTCCATATTGATTTGCAAAGAGGGTCCTGAGCATTGCATTGGCTTCAATTGTCTGATCAGTGAGATTTTGGAATTTGTGCCCCAGGCCTGTGACAGCATCCTTGAGAATAGCCAAACCATTGTCCATCTTGGTGCAGGTAGACTTACAGGCTAGAATGTCCTTGACTACAGTCTGCAATTGAGGGAATTTGGAATCAAAAGTCCTCTTTATCTCATGCACCTCCTTGGTTGTGGCTGAACACACTTCATTAACTTCTGTCTTTAGACCTTTGCCAAAGTAGTGTGCAGCCTTGAGAATGCCCTTGTAGCTGTCATTCACTGCTTCATACACATCAGTAGGGGTGAGAGATTTGGCATTGGACCCTAGTGAAGTGATGTATTCTTCTCTGAGGTACTGGAGACCATCTAAGAGAGAGATGTCATTCTTTCCTTGTAGCCAAGCATCTACGTTTCCATCCCTCTCAGTTTCATCTATGATCTTAGCCTTCTGTATTTCTACAGCATCTCTATGGCATAAGAGGATAAATTCATAGTCTCGATTGGGCATGTCTGCAGTGAGAAGGTGCTGAGCAATCTTTGTGAACTCAGGGATCTGATCCACGATTAAGCTTTGGAGTGCTTCAACCATCAATTGTGGTGGAACAGACCCTGATCCTGAAGCACTGTCATGTTGCACAGGCTTCAGCCATTGAGACATATAGTTAGAGCTAGAGCTAGGCAAGCTAGACTCCTCAGTTACAGATGCAACTTCTGTAACCGGATGGAAAGACTCTGCTACTGTTGTCTCCACAGGAATGGGATGAGTTACAACAGTAGTTGACACAGGCACAGAGTCTCTAGTTAAAACTAGTGAATCCTCTGTGTTTGTGATGGTGTCATTAGGAGATGCCCCAGCATGCATTCCCTGACCATCTAAATGTGGTACCTGGGTGGTGAGCAAGGTGTCATGCACCAAGTCACTTGAATCCATTGGCTCATCAAGAGAAAAGAATTCTTGATGATCAATGCCTTGCTCCTCAATTGCTTGAGTTGCAGGCTCCAAAGAAATATGAGTGGTAGATTATGGAAGAGAAGTGTGTTGTAGATTAGATTTTGGCAACTCCCTCTGAGAGATAGAGGGAGTTTCAATTGTGATGTGCTCTCCACTCAGTGTTATGCCAGCCTTATCACTCCCTTGTGCTGACTCTTTACAGATAGGTGCATTGGGGAGGATGCTTGATTCTATAGATGCACCCTGTTGAGAGGATACATCTAGTGAGCTGTGTGCCCCTGATTTTACAACTTCAGCCATTTGGGTGACTGAAGAGGTGGTTTTAGATTTCTTCTTCTTCTTTAGGCTAATGATAGGTGACTCAGGTTCCTCACCTCCTAAACCTAGTTCTACAGCCAAGGCTACTACAGTTAAGATGGTTAAAGGTTCAGAAGCAACCTGTTTTCTCTTCTTTTTACTAACATCACCCTTTTGAGAGGATGATGCAGTTGGCTCTGTGTTTGGTAGAGTGTTTGTCTGTGTAACGCCCCCAGATCCGGGGTCAGGGATCTGGTGGTTATGGTCTTACATCCATTCATAATACTTGACTTGAGTCCACAATAAATAAATCACATGCTGTGACCCCACAATAATTACCACTCACACACACAACAGTTATAGTCCCAGAGATGAAATTGAAATAAGTCTTACATTAAAGGGTTACGAATAAAAGTTATTACAATCCCAAAAGGATAACATCATAGGTTTAAAAGTTTTGCCGTTGATTACATTAATTATACATATAGTTAAACAGGAAACAAAAGCTGTCTAACTATGCTACCTCAGCAATGGCGGCTAGCATCTCAGCGGGTAGTCCGGTGGGTCGGGTAACCTGCTTGCGCCGAGTGCGCCTGACGCGAGCCATCTGTCCTAGCTGTTGTTGTGACATAATATAAACAAAGCAAGGGTGAGCGAAAGCCCACCAACAAATATATAACTGAACGATAATTTAAAACAGTTCAAAGCTATCTTTTAAACCATATGCCATGCATTTACGGAAATGATGCCAGTATAATATGAACGATGAAGTTACAAGGTAACTTAAAGTATTTGTTTGAAGGAATATCTGCTACATCAAAGTAAGCGAGATATTATTATCGTTATTAAGAAGAGGAACTTGCAAGAAAGGGTTGCAATTCCAGTTATGACTCTTTTCCAACTCTGCCAACAGTAATCATGTTGCAGGAAATAAATGAATTTGGATGATGAACCAATGATGGAGTATTCACCGCGCCCGCTGTTCCAATCTTGATGATCAGTCGAGATCGTACAGCTCAATTTAGATTTACTACCGGTAGAAGGAAGAACTGACGGCTTTACTTGTATACCGCCATGCTAGCTCTCCCCGGCCAACGGTTGGGCCAAGGGGATGGACCGGCGCTACTCGGCCTCTTACACGACTCCTAGTTCAAATAGAGTTCATGATTCTGAATATAACGTTCGTCCCCCTTTCCCCAAGTATAATACTTGTTGATAAGACTCCACAAAGTAGTCGTATCTAGTTGGAAAGGAAAATTTACCAATAACTCCCAAGCTATTACTTGGTAACGAATATCAACTTGTTCCAGTAATCTTACCCCTCGAAAGATGAGAAGGTAAACAACGACTTAATAAGTCAACGGCACCCGAGTTGCGGGTGAAGGGAATACTTTATGACCGGGAAGTCGACAAGATAAATAACATTTTTCCAAGTAAGGTTCCCTTATTATTAAGAAGATAGACTCAAAGATGAATGATGTCTGGGAACCTTTCTTGATATAAGATTAATAATAATATGACTTCGAAATATTTTCTGTAATAATCGAAGAAGATTAACCTTATCGAGATTATTCTAAGTATGGAATAAATATTCAGAGAATATTTATTGAGTTAAAATATTGAAAGAATATTTGGGAATATGAAAGAATATTTTTAATCAGAGTATTTCTCAAAATAATCCCTGAAGAAATATCAGGAGAATATTTATTGAAAAAATAAATATTTAAATGAATATTCAAAACAATATTCATTAATTAATAAGACCTGAAAAGAATATTTAAGGTAATATTCATGATTAATTAGGAATTTAAATGAATATTCAAAAGTAATATTCATTTAATGAATAATATCCTAAATGAATATCAAGTAATATTCATTTAGTAATCCAAGCCTTAAGGAATATTCGAAATAATATTCGATAATTAAATCAAGCTTCAGATGAATATTAAAATAATATTCATCAAGTATTTAATATCTTAAATGAATATTCAAAAGTAATATTGATTTAATAAAATAATAATCTAAAAGAATATCCAAAATAATATTCATTTAATAGTCTCATCTTTAGAAGAATATTCGAAATAATAGTCGATAATCAGTTCGACTCTGAATGAATATTGAGAAATATTATTCGTTGAATAGTTACGTTCAAATAATTATTTGAAGTAAGGATCGTTAAAATAATTAGTCTCGAACGAATATTCAAATAATATTCGTCGCCAAAATAATAGAAAATATTTACTTAAATATCTTCTTCCGAGGTAATCTCGATATATCAAGGAATATTGACTCCCGGTCTATTTTTGATTAATAAGATATATACGCCCTTCTATGAGGGTCTTATAATAACCGGCTTATAACTGATATATAACTATCTAGCTTATAAGCCAACAATAACATTCAGGGAACAAGTATATCAATTCAACTTGAAAGTAGGCATGCATGCAATGGCATATGTATATCAGCAATCATATATATATATTTATTCAATCACAACAACAGCCTAAAAGAAGGGAATTGAAACTTGCCTGGTAGTCGAGTACGGTAAGGGGTAGTGGTAGCGGGTCCCGGTTCAGCCTGGTGATCTATAAATAGCCAAGGCATTCGGGATTAATCACTTAACATATTAAAAGTTAAGTTATACTTAAATCGAAACACGTTCTCGAGTTATCTCGTTATACCCCTATTAGTGGATTACTTATTATCACTGATCCGACCCGACATTTGTTCGTTAATACGACATGTCACTGCACTTATACTTGGGACATACTTGAGTCATACGAGTTCTAAGGTTGATCGTTACGAACCAATCTTATACTCCGAGTTTTATCGCCCGTTTTCTAAGTGTTTTACCAAAGTTACAAAAGTGTCGTCTTTTAGGGGTTCGTTCGCGTTTAACCTTGACTCGAACATTTTTAATAAATCGAAAAATGCTCTTTTTGACATACGGTTTTCTTTCACACCTTCCTTCTTACCCCTAGTATTTATTTACCAAGATTCGCCATGACGTTACATTGCTTACGAGGGTTCAATTTCAGTTACGAACTTTTGTTTACGGATTCGAACTACTTTTAGTAATTTAGTCATAAATCCTAAACCGTAAGTCCGTTTCACGTGATCTTTATATCAAAACGAAGCTTATAACATAATCTAGCCTTTCATGGCAAAATCCGAGACTGGACAGTGTGTTCATGCTACTGCTAATCACGGTTTCTTAAGGCTAACGACAATCGGGCATTACGACGGCTATGTTTACATGATTTCCAAATTTCAAACCATCCAATAATTATAGTTTCCACTCCAAACAACATTTACATGTTATTCAACCATGAACTAAGACCAAGCAATGTCTTTCCGTTCATCTAAACTAATTTCACATTTAATAAATCCCAATCATAATCTTAAGGTCCTAAACATGCATTAAATCCATATAACTCATCTAAAATACCAAAACTTAAACTAAGAGCTTGGTTTTCAAGAGTGGTATACCTTCCTTGGTGTATGTATGAACTTATCAAGCCTTGTTTAGCCCTTATCTAGCCTTAGTATAGCTTGAATAATCAAAAGAAATCAAGAAATAAAAGTTAGTTTATGAAGAACACTATTCATCATCATCTTTGATGATTTATTTGAAAATGATAAAAGATGAATTTGAAGCTGAAATTTCTAGGAGATCATTACCATGATATGTAGTACTTACCATAAAAATTTGAAGAACAAGTGATGGTTGGAAGTTGGACTTCCAATTAGCTAAGAATGGGCAGATTTTTATGAAGAAATGGAGAAAAATGGTGGTGGTTTGTTTTGTTTTGGTGATTTATGGCTAATACATGTATAACCCTTGCATATATAATGGATGCATCTCTTTTAATGTGTTGTTGGCAATCCAATGGTGCCACTTGTTGCTTCCTCATTGGGCCAAGTGTTGGCACTACAACAAACAACTCCATTTTTGCAAGAATGCAATTACACCACTCATCTTGTAGTTGACTTATAAGGATGTTACTTGGGTTTCTCCTTTTCCCACCAATTGCACTTGTTTGTCTCTTGGTTAATTATTCGTTCCTTTGTCCGGGTATTACTCAATTTCCTTGCTTGTTCGTTGATCGTTCGAGGGAATAACTCATTCGTTTCTAGTTAGGGTTTTACCGAAAACCTTCTTAATATTTCTAATACTATTCTTCATCTTACTTAATACTTCTCGAATTTAAATTCCTTAATTCCCTTTTATAACTCCTTAAGTCTTGTAGTGTCCAGGGAAATCTCGGAGAAAATAAAAGTGCTCTTTTTCTGAATCCGACGGCTTTTACATACACTTATTTTCTTCCTGGATCACTAATACGAACTCAGAAATCCGTTCCGAATACCGGGTATATCATTATTATAATAATATTCCAAATTCCACCAAAATCACTATTCATCACTTATTTTTATTTAATTCCTATAATTAGGAAAATGAACCTGGTTTACTCTCGAGTGCTTCTTAACCTTTTTACGGAACCGCTGGACTTATAATAGATATTGATTTGGATGACACAAGAATAATCTTACTTGAAGTAATATACTTATATCCTTAGGAGATAGATCATTCTTACCTATGCCGTCAACCAAAAGTATTCTGTATGACATGTAAGTAATTGAATTCAAATCCGTTCCATTTATTTAATAGATCTTCGTTACATCGTTAAATACATAAAAGTTTTAATCCCACCCAAAATCTGGGTTCTTACAGTCTCCCCTCCTTAAAAGGATTCCGTCCCAGAATCAGTTTGAAAACAAGTGGGGGTACTTTTCTTGCATTGCGCTTTCAAGTTCCCAGGTGGATTCTTCTACATTGTGGTTCTGCCACAAAACTCTGACTAGCTGAATGACCTTGTTTCGGAGCACTTGCTCTTTCCGGTCTATGATTTCCACAGGTTGCTCCACATAGGTCAGGTCTGGTTGCATATCCACTTGCTCATACTCTACAATATGCTTTGCATCCGGATTATACTTCCTCAGCATCGAAACATGAAACACATTGTGCACCTGCTGTAGATTCGGGGGCAATGCGAGTTCATAAGCTAGTTCCCCAATCCGTCTCAAGATCTCAAATGGTCCAATGTATCTGGGACTCAGCTTTCCTTTCTTCGCAAATCTCATTAAACCTTTCCAAGGTGACACTTTCAAGAACACTAGGTCCCCTACCTCGTATTCCTTGCCTTTCCGAGCTAAGTCGGCATATTTCTTTTGTCGATCCTGGGCTGCTACCAACCGTCCTCTGATTAGATCTACTGCATCTTTAGTTCGTTGGACCACTTCGGGCCCGAGCATCTTTCGCTCTCCAACTTCATCCCAATACAAGGGAGATCGACATTTTCTTCCATAAAGGGCCTCATAAGGTGGCATCCCAATGCTTGAATGATAACTGTTATTATAGGAGAACTCAACCAATGGCAAGTGATCATCCCAACTCCCCTTGAAGTCTATCGCGCAGACTCTAACATATCCTCTAGTGTTTGGATGGTCCTTTCACTTTGCCCATCTGTCTGGGGGTGGTAGGCTGTGCTCATGTTCAGCCGGGTCCCTACACATTCTTGAAAACTTCTCCAAAACCTGGAGTTAAATCTAGGATCTCGATCGGATACTATTGCGACTGGGACTCCATGTCGCGCCACTATCTCTTTTAAGTAGATGTCCACTAGTCTATCGACCGTGTACCTTTCGTTGATCGGGAGAAAGTGAGCCGATTTCGTCAGTCGATCTATAATTACCCATATGGTGTCATGATTAGCCTTGGTCCTGGGTAAACCTACTACGAAATCCATGGCTATATGTTCCCATTTCCATTCTGGAATCTCTAAGGGATGTAGAAGTCCGCTGGGTCTCTGGTGCTCTGCCTGCACTCGTTGGCAGGTCAAGCATCTGCTTACCCACTCTGCTACGTCCTTTTTCATATTGGGCCACCAGTAATACTCCTTCAAATCCCTATACATTTTAGTGCTACCGGGGTGCACTGAGTATCTTGAGTTGTGTGCCTCATTTAAAATCTCATCCTTGAGCTCCTGAACATTTGGGATCCATATCCTGTACGTGTACCTCATGATCCCTTCCTTGTCTCTTTCGCACTTAATTTCCTCCCCGGTCATTAGCTCTTCTGTGGAGTTCTTTTCTTCCTCCATCATCCGTTCCTGGCACAGTCTAATCTTTTCTAGCAATGGAGGTTGGATTCTAATTTCCATCAACTTTTCTTGGCCGTCTTCAGGTAACTTAACCTCGATTTCCAACTTCTCAAAATCCTTCACTAGCTCTTTCTCTGAAGTTATCATCTTGAGCTTCTCTTTCCGACTAAGGGCGTCAGCCACCACATTGGCTTTACCCGGGTGATATCGAATTTCACAGTCGTAATCCTTGATTAACTCTAACCACCTCCTCTGGCGCATGTTAAGCTCTTTCTGAGTGAAAATGTATTTGAGGCTCTTATGGTCTGTGTAAATCTCGCATTTTTCCCCATACAGGTAGTGTCTCCAAATCTTTAAAGCGAAGACTATGGCTGCTAGTTCTAGATCATGCGTGGGATATCTGACTTCATAATCCTTCAATTGCCTAGACGCATACGCTATTACCTTGCCGTGCTGCATAAGCACGCATCCCAGTCCTTTATGCGAAGCGTCACTGTAAATCACGAAATCTCCTTTTCCATCAGGTAATGCCAGCACTGGGGCTGTCACCAGCCTCTTCTTTAACTCCTGGAAACTCTTCTCGCATTTCTCAGTCCATTCAAATTTCTCGGTTTTACGGGTAAGTCGAGTTAATGGAGCTGCGAGTTTCGCAAAGTCTTGGACAAATCTCCTGTAATATCCGGCCATTCCAATGAAACTCCTCACCTCGGTTGGAGTAGTTGGCCGTTCCCAGTTTGAAACTGCTTCTATCTTGGAGGGGTCAACCAACACTCCTTCTCTATTGATCACGTGCCCTAAGAATTGTACCTCATTTTTCCAAAACTCACACTTGGAGAACTTGGCATATAACTGCTCCTTCCTGAGTATTTCTAAGGTTATCCTTAAATGTTCAGCGTGTTCTGCCTCTGTCTTTGAGTAGATGAGAATATCATCAATGAAAACTATCACGAATTTGTCCAAATATTCCTTGAACACCCTATTCATTAGGTCCATGAAGGCTGCTGGGGCGTTGGTCAATCCAAACGACATAACTAAGAACTCATAATGTCCATATCTGGTGCGGAATGTAGTCTTCGGGATATCTTCAGGTTTGATCTTCAGTTGGTGATATCCCGTTCTCAAATCAATCTTAGAGAAGTATTCAGCTCCTCTTAGCTGGTCAAACAAATCGTCTATCCTGGGCAATGGATACTTATTCTTTATGGTTAGCTTGTTCAATTCTCTGTAGTCGATGCATAACCTCATACTTCCATCCTTTTTCTTAACAAACAACACTGGTGCACCCCAAGGCGACACACTGGGCCTTATCATGCCCTTATCCAACAATTCCTGTAATTGTTTAGCTAGCTCCTTCATTTCTACTGGGGCTAGTCGGTACGGGGCCTTCGAAACTGGCGCCGTCCCTGGGGCTAATTCGATGGCAAACTCAATTACCCTATCAGGTGGTAGTCCAGGAAGATCTTGTGGGAACACGTCCTCGAACTCATTAACTACCAGAATGTCCTGCAATCTTGGCGCTTCCTTCTGAGTATCTATAACGTAGGCTAAATAAGCCTCGTTCCCTTTTCGTAACAATCTCTTGGTTTGCGCCATGGTCAGAATTTTCTGGGTCTGTCGCATCCCTTTAAACACTATTTCTTTCTTCCCTGGGGTTTTCAACTTAACCTTTTTCCCTTTACAATCTATCTGCGCATCATTGCGAGACAACCAATCCATACCCAAAATGACATCGAATTCCCCTAGCTTAAAAGGAATTAAATCGACATAGAAGGATCGTCCTCCTATTTCTAGCTTACAATCGGGGTGAATTTGATTAACCGGTACGATTTCCTGATTAGCTATTTCTACTTGTAAGGAATCTCTTAGTTGCTGGGTTTTAAGTTTCAAGTTATGCGCAAAATCTCTAGATATAAAAGACTTAGTTGCTCCTGAATCAAATAAGACATTTGCACTGACTGAATTAAGAGAAAAAGTACCTGCTATCACATCTGTGTCCCTCACGGCATCTTGTACTGACATATTGAAAGTCCTAGCAGTTGGTGGCCTATTTGAGGCAACCTTGCTTGCTCCTGATGCTGCTGGTTTGCTCTTTGGGCAATCCTTCCTCATGTGCCCTCGCTGTCCACACTGGAAACAGGTTGTGCTGTTAGGGATGACCGTGGTGCAAGCGGTAGCATAATGCCCAGCTCGCCCACACTTATAACAGTTTATCTGCTTCAGGTTGCACACCCCGGAGTGCCTCTTCCCACAAGTAGCACACAATGGCAATGGAGGTCGAGAAGGGTTGGAACGGGACATTCCTGATTGGTGGCCGCCCTGGCTCACACTCACACTCGCAGATGGTTTAAACCCTACACTCCTCCCTGGTAGGGAAACCGCTCCTCGATTAAACTTGGTTGGGGGTTTTCCTCCAGCGGATCTTCCGCCCATACTAACATGCTTTCTCTTTATCCCCCCTTTCTCTCTCTCTCTCTGCATCTGATCACTACCAGCCTCCACAATGGTTGCCTTCTGCACCAAGGTGGCATAATCTGTAATCTCTAAAACAGCCACCCTATTCTGGATCCACTGTTTCAGCCCTTGTTGAAACCTGTTAGCTTTCTTCTCTTCTGTGTCTACAAACTCTGGCACAAATCTTGATAGCTCAGTAAATTTAGCCTCATAGTCAGCCACTGACATATTGTTCTGTTTCAGTTCCAAGAACTTAAGTTCCATCTGGGTTTTCATGAACTTCGGGAAGTACTTCTCCAGGAATAATTGTTTGAACCTTTCCCAGGCTATGACAGCATCAGTCTCCATGTTTTTCTTGGCTTCCCACCAATAATTGGCCTCTCCCTTTAGTAGGTAAGTAGCAAAAACAGTCTTCTGAGCCTCATTGATACTCAGAATCTCAAAAGACTTTTCCATTTCTTTGATCCAGGCCCTCGCCTCAACGGGATCAGCCGATCCGTGGAACTCTGGGGGCTTAAGGGACTTAAAGGCCCTAAAGGAATTTGCCACTGAAGTGTTGTTGCTTGGTGGTGGTTGGGGGTATTGGTTCAAATTCTGCCTAAGTAGATCCATAAACTGGCCCATGGGGTTTCCGCCCTGGTTCTCCCCTTCCTGTTCTACTTCAGTTTCTCCACCCTCTATTTCCCTTTCAAATTCTTCAGAGTACAGGGGTTCATCCTCTGCTCCATACTGGGAATCTTCTTGCTCATTATAGTCCTGATCTTGTTCCTCACTACTTCCACGGTTTTCCTCGTGTTGGTTGTGACTTTCTTGGTCAGTAGATTCGCGGGGGTTAGCCCTAGTGCCCATTCGTCTTGGAGGCATTTTACTGAAAATTTGGAAAGTTATACATTAGGTTCACTGATCTGTTTTAGAGGATTTTTCCTGGCACATTTCTTTACATGATTGGGTTTAAAATCCCACAGTTTTATATCTCATGGCAACTTAATCGAAAAGTAATACATATGCTAATAAACTCGTGATCACATCCCAACAAAATTGTAATGACTGAAATGGAAACAAATATATACCAGGTACCGAAAAGGTACAACATCCGAGTTACAACGATAGTTTAAAGTACAACCATCCTAACAACAACAACAAGTCAAAAGTGAAATATGCTGTCTATCTGTCTAGTCTGCAAAAAGGGAAAACAAGTACAAGAAAACCATCCCTACAAAAGCCGGCACCACTATGTCCGTACATGACTAGACAACTAGACCACTGCATCACTACATCTGAAATCAGCCGTCACGACGAAACATCCTCCGAACCCTCCCCATGGCGATGCGGAAAACCTCCTCAGCCGCTGCTCTGTCTACCCTACCATGCCCATCAGTAGGCAACTGTCGCACCCTCACCCGAGCCCTCAGCTCGATGCGGGTCACAGCCCTATACCCAACTCTGTCACTGATAGTCCTCCTGCCCTTCACCCTCATCCGGGCGGCTCTCTCTGCTGCTAACTCACTCCTAGACTCTGCCAACCTGGCATCTGCCACAGACAACTCTCTATAAAGCCCGTTCACAATCAAGTTGTGAACACATACTGGGACTCCTCCTATCGGTGCATGAGGTGGGGTGGATGGCTCTGCTGGAGCGGCAGTCTCTGTCTGCTGGGGCTCTGGGGTAAGCTCCTCAAACTCGTCGGGGTAGGGGCTCACAGGTAGTGGTGGTGGGGTAGGGGCTCTCTCAACAGGGAGGAGTGGCACAAAAAGTCCAGGACTCCCTACAGCACCAACTACTGGCTCATCTATATCTCCCTCGACACCCTCATCCACCGGCACCACCTGATCCGTGGTCATGTCAGTGTCATCTCCCATAGTCCTGAACTCAGTCATAACCCAATAATCATCATCCTCAACCACTAACTCAGCGTCCTGTCCTCATCATGCTGTCTCGCAGCTGCCTCCTGGGCCGACAAGTCGCTCGCCTACACAAGACGAACTATGTTACTATCATGATACTTAAAAAGTTCCCGTAAGGGTTTTAGGTGAACCTGGCAAGGGTTCTTATTATATTGTTGAATTTATTATTTTATAACGTCGTATCATCTCTTGGGATATATAACTCTGGCTCTGATACCATCTCTGTAACGCCCCCAGATCCGGGGTCAGGGATCTGGTGGTTACGGTCTTACATCCATTCATAATACTTGACTTGAGTCCACAATAAATAAATCACATGCTGTGACCCCACAATAATTACCACTCACACACACAACAGTTATAGTCCCAGAGATGAAATTGAAATAAGTCTTACATTAAAGGGTTACGAATAAAAGTTATTACAATCCCAAAAGGATAACATCATAGGTTTAAAAGTTTTGCCGTTGATTACATTAATTATACATATAGTTAAACAGGAAACAAAAGCTGTCTAACTATGCTACCTCAGCAATGGCGGCTAGCATCTCAGCGGGTAGTCCGGTGGGTCGGGTAACCTGCTTGCGCCGAGTGCGCCTGACGCGAGCCATCTGTCCTAGCTGTTGTTGTGACATAATATAAACAAAGCAAGGGTGAGCGAAAGCCCACCAACAAATATATAACTGAACGATAATTTAAAACAGTTCAAAGCTATCTTTTAAACCATATGCCATGCATTTACGGAAATGATGCCAGTATAATATGAACGATGAAGTTACAAGGTAACTTAAAGTATTTGTTTGAAGGAATATCTGCTACATCAAAGTAAGCGAGATATTATTATCGTTATTAAGAAGAGGAACTTGCAAGAAAGGGTTGCAATTCCAGTTATGACTCTTTTCCAACTCTGCCAACAGTAATCATGTTGCAGGAAATAAATGAATTTGGATGATGAACCAATGATGGAGTATTCACCGCGCCCGCTGTTCCAATCTTGATGATCAGTCGAGATCGTACAGCTCAATTTAGATTTACTACCGGTAGAAGGAAGAACTGACGGCTTTACTTGTATACCGCCATGCTAGCTCTCCCCGGCCAACGGTTGGGCCAAGGGGATGGACCGGCGCTACTCGGCCTCTTACACGACTCCTAGTTCAAATAGAGTTCATGATTCTGAATATAACGTTCGTCCCCCTTTCCCCAAGTATAATACTTGTTGATAAGACTCCACAAAGTAGTCGTATCTAGTTGGAAAGGAAAATTTACCAATAACTCCCAAGCTATTACTTGGTAACGAATATCAACTTGTTCCAGTAATCTTACCCCTCGAAAGATGAGAAGGTAAACAACGACTTAATAAGTCAACGGCACCCGAGTTGCGGGTGAAGGGAATACTTTATGACCGGGAAGTCGACAAGATAAATAACATTTTTCCAAGTAAGGTTCCCTTATTATTAAGAAGATAGACTCAAAGATGAATGATGTCTGGGAACCTTTCTTGATATAAGATTAATAATAATATGACTTCGAAATATTTTCTGTAATAATCGAAGAAGATTAACCTTATCGAGATTATTCTAAGTATGGAATAAATATTCAGAGAATATTTATTGAGTTAAAATATTGAAAGAATATTTGGGAATATGAAAGAATATTTTTAATCAGAGTATTTCTCAAAATAATCCCTGAAGAAATATCAGGAGAATATTTATTGAATAAATAAATATTTAAATGAATATTCAAAACAATATTCATTAATTAATAAGACCTGAAAAGAATATTTAAGGTAATATTCATGATTAATTAGGAATTTAAATGAATATTCAAAAGTAATATTCATTTAATGAATAATATCCTAAATGAATATCAAGTAATATTCATTTAGTAATCCAAGCCTTAAGGAATATTCGAAATAATATTCGATAATTAAATCAAGCTTCAGATGAATATTAAAATAATATTCATCAAGTATTTAATATCTTAAATGAATATTCAAAAGTAATATTGATTTAATAAAATAATAATCTAAAAGAATATCCAAAATAATATTCATTTAATAGTCTCATCTTTAGAAGAATATTCGAAATAATAGTCGATAATCAGTTCGACTCTGAATGAATATTGAGAAATATTATTCGTTGAATAGTTACGTTCAAATAATTATTTGAAGTAAGGATCGTTAAAATAATTAGTCTCGAACGAATATTCAAATAATATTCGTCGCCCAAATAATAGAAAATATTTACTTAAATATCTTCTTCCGAGGTAATCTCGATATATCAAGGAATATTGACTCCCGGTCTATTTTTGATTAATAAGATATATACGCCCTTCTATGAGGGTCTTATAATAACCGGCTTATAACTGATATATAACTATCTAGCTTATAAGCCAACAATAACATTCAGGGAACAAGTATATCAATTCAACTTGAAAGTAGGCATGCATGCAATGGCATATGTATATCAGCAATCATATATATATATTTATTCAATCACAACAACAGCCTAAAAGAAGGGAATTGAAACTTGCCTGGTAGTCGAGTACGGTAAGGGGTAGTGGTAGCGGGTCCCGGTTCAGCCTGGTGATCTATAAATAGCCAAGGCATTCGGGATTAATCACTTAACATATTAAAAGTTAAGTTATACTTAAATCGAAACACGTTCTCGAGTTATCTCGTTATACCCCTATTAGTGGATTACTTATTATCACTGATCCGACCCGACATTTGTTCGTTAATACGACATGTCACTGCACTTATACTTGGGACATACTTGAGTCATACGAGTTCTAAGGTTGATCGTTACGAACCAATCTTATACTCCGAGTTTTATCACCCGTTTTCTAAGTGTTTTACCAAAGTTACAAAAGAGTCGTCTTTTAGGGGTTCGTTCGCGTTTAACCTTGACTCGAACATTTTTAATAAATCGAAAAATGCTCTTTTTGACATACGGTTTTCTTTCACACCTTCCTTCTTACCCCTAGTATTTATTTACCAAGATTCGCCATGACGTTACATTGCTTACGAGGGTTCAATTTCAGTTACGAACTTTTGTTTACGGATTCGAACTACTTTTAGTAATTTAGTCATAAATCCTAAACCGTAAGTCCGTTTCACGTGATCTTTATATCAAAACGAAGCTTATAACATAATCTAGCCTTTCATGGCAAAATCCGAGACTGGACAGTGTGTTCATGCTACTGCTAATCACGGTTTCTTAAGGCTAATGACAATCGGGCATTACGACGGCTATGTTTACATGATTTCCAAATTTCAAACCATCCAATAATTATAGTTTCCACTCCAAACAACATTTACATGTTATTCAACCATGAACTAAGACCAAGCAATGTCTTTCCGTTCATCTAAACTAATTTCACATTTAATAAATCCCAATCATAATCTTAAGGTCCTAAACATGCATTAAATCCATATAACTCATCTAAAATACCAAAACTTAAACTAAGAGCTTGGTTTTCAAGAGTGGTATACCTTCCTTGGTGTATGTATGAACTTATCAAGCCTTGTTTAGCCCTTATCTAGCCTTAGTATAGCTTGAATAATCAAAAGAAATCAAGAAATAAAAGTTAGTTTATGAAGAACACTATTCATCATCATCTTTGATGATTTATTTGAAAATGATAAAAGATGAATTTGAAGCTGAAATTTCTAGGAGATCATTACCATGATATGTAGTACTTACCATAAAAATTTGAAGAACAAGTGATGGTTGGAAGTTGGACTTCCAATTAGCTAAGAATGGGCAGATTTTTATGAAGAAATGGAGAAAAATGGTGGTGGTTTGTTTTGTTTTGGTGATTTATGGCTAATACATGTATAACCCTTGCATATATAATGGATGCATCTCTTTTAATGTGTTGTTGGCAATCCAATGGTGCCACTTGTTGCTTCCTCATTGGGCCAAGTGTTGGCACTACAACAAACAACTCCATTTTTGCAAGAATGCAATTACACCACTCATCTTGTAGTTGACTTATAAGGATGTTACTTGGGTTTCTCCTTTTCCCACCAATTGCACTTGTTTGTCTCTTGGTTAATTATTCGTTCCTTTGTCCGGGTATTACTCAATTTCCTTGCTTGTTCGTTGATCGTTCGAGGGAATAACTCATTCGTTTCTAGTTAGGGTTTTACCGAAAACCTTCTTAATATTTCTAATACTATTCTTCATCTTACTTAATACTTCTCGAATTTAAATTCCTTAATTCCCTTTTATAACTCCTTAAGTCTTGTAGTGTCCAGGGAAATCTCGGAGAAAATAAAAGTGCTCTTTTTCTGAATCCGACGGCTTTTACATACACTTATTTTCTTCCTGGATCACTAATACGAACTCAGAAATCCGTTCCGAATACCGGGTATATCATTATTATAATAATATTCCAAATTCCACCAAAATCACTATTCATCACTTATTTTTATTTAATTCCTATAATTAGGAAAATGAACCTGGTTCACTCTCGAGTGCTTCTTAACCTTTTTACGGAACCGCTGGACTTATAATAGATATTGATTTGGATGACACAAGAATAATCTTACTTGAAGTAATATACTTATATCCTTAGGAGATAGATCATTCTTACCTATGCCGTCAACCAAAAGTATTCTGCATGACATGTAAGTAATTGAATTCAAATCCGTTCCATTTATTTAATAGATCTTCGTTACATCGTTAAATACATAAAAGTTTTAATCCCACCCAAAATCTGGGTTCTTACAGTCTGAGAGGGTTGGTTAGCAAGCCTTGGGTTAGCATTATGTTCTTCTTGCTTAGGCTGTGCTAACTGAGACTTAGACTCAAATATTGGCATGTTGTGGGGGTAAGACCTAAACAAACCCTCCATGTGGGGAGTTATCTTAAGCCTTACATCCACATCATTCATAGTCTCCAAGTTTCCAAAAATAAGTTTGGTCATGGACCTAGGATAGCCTATTTTACTTTTACCTAATCCAGGCAATTCAATCAATGAAGCATTTTTAAAATTAAGTACTGACTGAATAAAGCGGGGAAAGAAAATTTCAGTACCTCTCTTGGCTGTGTTCTTACCAAGTCTCCCATATAGCTCTTGTATGATGAGATGTCCAACATCTATCTTTCTCCCATGAGCCAAGGCATAGGCAAGCTGCTAAACAGGTGCACTAATTTAATCAAAGCTCGATTTCCTGGCAGTGAATACATGAAGGAGTGTAGGAAAAACATAGCTCCATTCCTTTCTCAAGTACTTCATATTCAGCTTTCCAAGTTTAATAGCCTCTGAGTAGTTGATAAATTCAAAGAATTCTTCCAACTCAGCATCTGTGGCCAGGGAGTCATATGCCTCTTGCTGCAAATCCAAGGCTTGATTCATTTCTGCGGTAGTGATAGTAATATCCTCGCCTTGAATCTTGCAGTAGACAACATATGAGGTAATAGCATTCTCAAGGGCGATGACCTCCACTGTAGCTGTCCTCCAGAATTGTTCTAATAATTCTATATACAGGGTTGGGTTGGCTGATAGTGCATCCTTGATGTAAGATTCAGACAACCATCGAACAAAGCACTTGAAATTAGCATTTGGTGCTTCCACATCACTGGTAATTGCGATGAAATTATTTTGGGATGGTATGGTGAGTTGAGTGTTTGCCATTTGGGTAGAGAAGAAAAGAGAATTAAGGTTGAAGAAGAAATTCGCAGTTAGGGTTTTCAGAGGTTTTAAGAGTTTAGATGCTTGAGAAATCGAACGAAATGAGTTGAACAGTTGTGAAATTGTATATATATGAATAACTTGAGTTGTCGATTAGATATAAGTTTTGTATCGACAAGACAGTCATTCGAGAAGTATAAAATAACTATTCGATAAGTCAAGAAAGGCTTATTCGATATCTCAAGCAGTTTGTAACTCACAACTGGCAGTTATTTAACTCAAAAAATAATTCTAAGCTAAATAAAATGTGTTTTTATGAGCGAAATGAAATTTTGAATATAAATCCAAAAAGCGATTAAGTGTCAGCGAAAAATCAGCCTTTTCAAATGATTCGATAACTCAAATACAGTATTCGAGAACTCCATCACTACAGAACTAAAATACTCTATTCGAGAACTCAGAGTGTGCTATTCGATTTCTCCAAAAGACACTATTCGAAAACTCAAGAGGGTTCTAGATAGGCCTATTCGAGAACTCGAGCCATGACAAAACAATGAACCATTCGAGAAGTCTGACTTATCGAACTATACTTTTCACTCATAAAATTCAATTTTCACTATCTTTTAAAATTTACCAGAAATATTCACTGAAGAATATTCTACCAAATTAAATAGTGATTCTCTCAAAATTTCACAGAAATTTCAAGCTAAAGATGTATGATTTTCAACATATGCAGCATTGTGGAATATTTATAAATCATACTCCAGCCAATACTTACTTCAAAAATATTGAGCATTTGATAAAGTAAGTATTTACTACTGCAACAATCTAGTTGATATATTCACTTAGCCAGAATTTGAAGAATTCAGCATTCCAATCTCACTAACCAACCTTGTGAAGGTGGCTTCATCTAATGGATTAGTGAATATGTCAGCTAGTTGTTTCTCTGTGGGAACATAATGTAACTCAATGGTTCCATTAGTTGCATGCTCCCTTATGAAGTGATATCTGATGTCAATGTGCTTTGTCCTAGAATGATTGACAGGATTGGAAACTATAGAGATTGCACTTGTGTTGTTACACATGATTGGAATTCTTTCCAACATAAGTCCATAATCTCTAAGTTGGTTTCTGATCCAAAGCACTTGAGCACAGCAACTTCCAGCAGCTATGTACTCAGCTTCAGCTGTGGAAGTTGACACAGATTGTTGTTTCTTGCTGTACCAAGAGACTAACCTTTGTCCAAGAAACTGGCAGCTAACTGAGGTGCTTTTCCTATCCACTCTGCATCCAGCATAATCAGCATCAGAATAACCAACCAGATTGAACCCTGTGTCCTTAGGATACCATAACCCCAAGTTTGGTGTGCCCTTCAGATATCTGAAAATCCTTTTTATTGCTATCATAAGTGATACCATAATCCCCATTCAGAAATGCACTCTTGACATCCATTTGATAAACTTGAAATTAGAATGTGCAGCAAATGCCAAGAAAATTCTGATGGCCTCTAGTCTAGCAACAGGGGCAAAAGTCTCATCATAGTCAATGCCTTCATGTTGAGAGTATCCTTTTGCAACCAACCTTGCTTTGTTTCTTATGACTACACCATTTTCATCCATCTTATTCATTAGAACCCATTTTGTTCCAACAATGGTTCTATCCTTTGGTGCAGGCACAAGTTCCCATACTTTGCTTCTTTCAAATAGGTTTAGCTCCTCTTGCATAGCAATTATCCATTCAGGATCCAACAATGCATCATCAAGTTTCTTAGGCTCAACTTGGGATAGAAAGCAACCATAGAGACATTCATTTAGAGTTTCTCTCCTTGTCCTCACTCCAGTATTTTGATCTCCAATTATCTGATCTGCAGTATGTGCTCTATCCCATTTCCTTGTATGTTCAGATTGATTTCTCAGCCATGATGTTGCTTCATCATCCAGATCATGATCATTTACATTTCCTCCCCCTGTGAAGTTGCCACTAATCACAGGTGTGTCTTGGATGCTTGTTTCTTCATTGTTGGTTGACACAGGTTCTTCATTCACTTGAGTTTGTTGGATTGTGGGCTCAAATTTAGTTTCAATCTCCTCATCAGAATCATCTAGATTGTCAAACTTCAAAAAATCTTTATCTTCATCATTGGCTTCTTCTAATCCAGGAAGTTTGCTGTCATCAAATGTCACATCTGTGTTTTCCATAACTTTCTTTTGAGTGATGACATAAACTTTGTATGCAATTCTTTCCATAGAGTAGCCAAGAAAAATTCCTTCAAATGCTTTTGCATCAAACTTTCCAACATATTCTGAATTGTCTTTTAACACAAAGCATTTGCTTCCAAAAGTATGAACATACTTTAGAGTGGGCTTCTTTCTAGTCATCAAGTTGTAAGGTGTCTTTCCAGTGTTTTTGTTGATGAGGGTTCTGTTTTTGATATAGCATGCAGTGCTCACAGCCTCAGCCCCAAAAACATGTAGGCATCTTTGCATCAAGTAACATTGTTCTAGCAGCCTCAATCAGAGTTCTATTCTTTATCTCAACAACTCCATTTTGTTGTGGAGTCCTTGGAGCTGAGAATTGTTGAGAAATACCATTCTCTTTGCAGAATGCTTCAAGCATGGCATTTCTGAACTCTGTTCCATTATCACTTCTTAATGCAATCACACTTGCATTGTTGGCCTTTGCTTCCTTGTCAATTTTCTTGATATGCTCAATGATTACTTGTGGAGCCTCATCCTTTGCTTCCAGAAATTCTACCCATGTATACCTTGTGAAATCATCAACCATCACCAGAGCATACTTTTTCCTTCCTAGTGACATAATATTGACAGGCCCAAACAAGTCCATATGAATTAGTTGTAGGGGCTTGGTTATTGATGTCTCTGTCTTTGACTTGTGGCTTAATCTTTTCATTTATCCCTTTTGACAAGCCTCACACACTCCTTCTTGACAGAATTCAAGTGTGGGCATGCCTCTCACTAACTCCCTTTTGACTAGAGAATTAATGCCTTTGAAGTTCAAGTGTGATAGCTTCTTATGCCACATCCAACTATCTTCATTTGATGCTTTTGAGTAAAAGCAACAAATTTTGTCCTTGTTTGCAGAGTTCATATTGGCTACAAACAGGCTTCCTTTCCTTACTCCAGATAGAGCAAAGTCACCAGTCTTCTTGTGGGTGATCAAACATTCATCTTTGTCAAAATTCACTTTGAAGCCTTTGTTAGTAAATTGACCAACACTTAGTAGATTGTGCTTGAGCCCCTTGACCAGTGCTACATTTTCAATGATGACATTTCCAATTTCCATCTTGCCATATCCCAGTGTGTTGCCAATGCTGTCATCTCCAAAATCAACCATTGGGCCAGCCTTCTCCTCATACTGTGATAGCAGGGCCATATCACCAGTCATATGGTTTGAGCATCCACTGTCCAAAATCCACATGACCTTCCTTTCACTTTCTTTGCCCTGCAAACACAAAGATATTACTTCTCCTTTGGTACCCCAAACAAGTTTGGGTCCATGTGGCTTAGCAACAGTTTTATCATAAACACCATGCTTATCAATTTTCTTGATGTTAGTCTTCTTGTCACTGTTAAAAGTCTTAGAATCAGGGTTCTTAGACTTTGGTGACAGAGGTACCTTCCTAACTTTAGGAGGACTTGAAGATTGATACAACCTTCCATGAATTGTCTTCTCAAATTAAAGCAACTAGTCATCACATTCATGTTACATGGCATACAATCAAATTTATCACAGAAAGCAGAGTCCTTATGTCTTAAAGGCACAGAGCAATCATATAATGGTTTAGCAACACTACCAGATGGTTTCTTGCATGGATGAGTTAAATGATTAGTGCTAAAACAATTTTGACAAACTTTCCTAGGGGCATTTGGCACATAAGCATAATTGTTGTCCTTGTTAATCCCTAATTTGCCATTCCTGTTTTGTTTCTTTCTAGCCACTTTCTTCTCAAACTCATTATTCCCAGCTGAAACAAACTTCACAAATTTCTCAAGTCTAGGTCTACCTCCTACTGGCTCCTTGGCTTTGGTTTTGACATTCTCACTCTTAGAGGATGCTTGTTGTTCATTTGATTGTGCCTTATCTTCATCATCCAACATTTGCTTAATGAGTAAGGCATCCTCATCAATCTCAAGTGTTGGTGTTTTAAATATTGGGGTCTCAGCCTTTTTCAAAACCTGAGGCACTTCCTCTTGAACAACAATGTCATCTTCAATGACTGCATAGCCTTTCCTCGATTTGAGAGTGTCATAATCAAGTCCAATAGCAGCCTTAGGTCTAGCTAGATTTTTCTCATGGTAGGACTGCAATAGACTAGAGGAATTCTTAAATGTTTTCAATTTAAATTCATTTTCAGCTAGTTCATCCCTAAGAGCTTTCTCAACTTGACTAGCACATAGAACCTTATTCTTTAGATATTCGATTTCTTGTTTAAGGTTTTCTACTTACATAGCAGTTAGTTCTAGTTCCTCATTTCATTTTTTCAACAGTTCATTCTTAGTAGACAGTTTAGCAATTTCTTCATTAGCAGCAGTCATACTAGTATGAATATTAAACATCTCAACAGATAGTTGTTCAACCATAGATTTGTATTCAGAAACAGACATGTCTATAGTAGTGAGGGATGGTACCTGAGAGTCTGATTCAGATGGTTGATGAGTGGATATTTTATTCACTTAAAACGTTTCCATTTGGCTTAAAACGAAAGTTTGTACTCGAGTTGTGGTATTTTTGATCTCTTTTAAGGGTATTGTGCTAGAATATCAATCACAAGTGTTAAAGGAATGAAGCAGAGAAATCGGAGCACAAATCGGAGTTATATCGAAGAAAAGGGAAAAATTCAATATGTTGGACAGAAGGCACGGCGTGGCAGCGCCGTGTTAAAGCTTGCAGTTGGCGCGGCAGCACTGAGGGAAGTCTGTGGCGCGGCAGCGCCGTTTTCCTGCACAGATGTGGCGCGGCAGCGCCGTGTAGTCTGGTGAAAATTCCTGATTTGCTGAGTTTTCGAGATGAAGTAAAAAATAAAATTCCTTACGAATTTCTTGCACCTGGAGGTCTATATAAGGAAGAAAAAACCCTAGAATAGGAGGGGAGACCACGTATTTTATCTACGGAGTTTTGAAGCACGAAGAAGCGAGGAAGAAGATAGTTTTCAATTTATTCTTGTATTCTTCCTAGTTTGTGGATGCTTGATTTGGGTGTATTCTTTAGAACCCTTAATATTTATTTAAATCATTATTCGTTTTCTTCTATCATGTTTACATTGGAACCCATGGTGACGATTAGTTTGATTATGAACTAATTCATTGTCATGGGGTTTTAGCGGATTTATTCATGAAATCTATTTGTTAAATCTTCTCGATGCCTATAGTGTGATTGATGTGATATCCTATCATGGTTGATTTAATTCGTTATAGGAGAGTAGCTAACTCCTGTAATTATGTGTTAATTTTTATTGAAGTGAAAGTGAATATAAGAGTTTAGAACTTGCCATGCTAGCGTAGGTTTATGTGTGAGAATATCATTCATAATTAGTGTCGTAACTCTAACCGTTTTATGACGACTATGTGATCAATTGAATGCTTGTACTTCAACCATTATGTTTCAATCTTTTTAGACATATAGAGATTAGGTACAATTGGGAGACTAAGTGATTTCTATCTTTATTGTGGATGTTATTTAGGATGGTATTTGTGCAACGAAGGTTGGCTTATATCAGTTTTGTGTATTCGATCAGGTATTAACAAATCACATGAAAAGGCTAGAGAAGTGGAGACTATAGATGGATTGTTTAATGAAGTTAAAATCCCATGTTTTATTCGCATAAGTAATTTGACATAATTCTTAGTTCAAGTAGTTGATAATTAGTTATAAATCTTAGAGTAATTGTAGTGATAAATAAAAATCCAATTGTTAATTTGTCGTAGCATCGAATAATAAACTTACATTGGTGAGTGAATTAACTAGACAATACAACGAGTCCCTGTAGGAACGAATCTTATTTGCTATCTGTATTACTTGAGATCACGTGCACTTGCGTGTTGAGTTTGGTCGTAACAAGTTTTTGGCGCCGCTGCCGGGGACGCGGTTTTGTTTGTTTAGTTTCAGTATTTGCCATCAGTGGTCATTAAAGTTCGGTGACTAGGACGTTTCTCACCAAATTTCTTGTTGGTGAATTTCAGGTACTTTTTGAGAGTGTATGCGTACACGATCTCAAGCACGTAGAGAAGAACTAGCAAGGAGAAAACTTGACTTTGAGAACATCGGGTTAGAAGACGATCTTGAATCAATAGAAGAAATGGCAGATCAAGCACAACCAGCGAAGGCTTTGAGTGAATTCTCTCAGCCAAAAGTGGAGGATATTCATACCAGTATTGTTCGCCCAGCTATTGGGGCTAATAATTTTGAGCTTAAGCCAAACATCATTCAGATGATTCAGAATACAGTACAGTTTGGGGGTAGTCCTGCTGAAGATCCAAATGCTCATATTAGGGACTTCCTTGAGACTATTTCCCTTCTCTCTTAGGGATAAAGCCAAGAGTTGGTTACATTCTATGCCATCAAGCTCTATTAAAACATGGGCAGACTGTGCTCAAAAGTTTTTGACGAAGTATTTCTCCATGGCGAAGACAACAGCTTATCGGAATTATATTTCTCAGTTTGCTCAGCAACCTCAGGAATCTTTGGGGGAAGCTTGGGAAAGGTACAAGGAGATATTGGCACGTTGTCCTCATCATGGGATGCCGGATTGGATGATAATCAGCAATTTCTATAACGGGTTGGGAGCTCAGTCCAGGCCTATGTTAGATGCAGCTTCTGGAGGTGCGCTATGGGCAAAAAGCTATGAGGATGCTTATAATCTTATTGAAATGATGGCGGCCAATGAGTTTCAGAATCCTACTCAACGCTTGCCACCTGCTAAAGTGGCTGGAGTTCTTGACTTGGATGCAGCTACTGCTATTGCTGCTCAACTCAAGGCATTGACAATGAAGGTAGATTCCCTTTCTAATCATGGGACTAACCAGGTTGCTATGGTGTGTGAATTGTGTGCAGGGGCTCATGACACGAATCTGTGTGCTATCTCATGTAAATCTGCAAAATTTGTTAGTAATTTTAAAAGAGCTCAGGAACCAGTGCCTAATGTTTATTATCCCAACAATCGGAATCATCCTAATTTCAGTTGGAGCAACAATCATGGTGGTGTTCAGCAACCCCAAAATCAGCAGTTCAATGCAAGTCCATATAATCAGAACTATCAACCACCACCTTATGCTCCAAGGCAACCATTCAATCCACCGGGATTTCAACCATCTCAAGGGAATTCATTGAATCAGTCTGAGAAGTCTGAATTGGAAGAGCTTTGAATGATGTACAAGAGTCAGGCGGTGTCATTGAAAACTTTAGAGAATCAAATTGGTCAACTTGCCAATGCATTGTTGAACCGTCAACCAGGAACGCTTCCGAGTGACACAGAGATGAATCCAGGCAAGAAAGATCACAAGGAATAGGTCCAGGCAGTAACATTACGATTAGGAAGAATTCTACAAGGTCAGAACAAAGAAAAATCAACCGAGGAAAAAAGTGAAAATTTTGAACAGACTGCACGGCGCGGCAGCGCCGTTTCCCAGTACAATACTGGCGCGGCAGCGACGAAGTTTCTGGAAGAAAAAAGTGATTTTGATGCTGGGGTCGAGTCTGGTCCTAAATTGCTACCTAATGCTACTCCCTCAACTCCTATAACTTGTAAGAATGATAATGCTCAGAAAGAAGTAGAAGATAAGGTGTTTCCACCTCCTCCATACCCAAAACGAATTCAAAGGCAAAAGTTCGACAAGCAATTTGCTAAGTTCTTGGAGGTCTTCAAGAAGCTTCAGATTAACATACCATTTACGGAGGCTCTTGAGCAAATGCCGAGCTATGCGAAGTTTATGAAGGGCATTCTCTCGAAGAAATTGAAACTTGAGGAGCTAGAGACCGTTGCCTTGACGGAGGAATGTAGTGCCATCTTGCAACAAAAGTTGCCGCCTAAGTTGAAGGACCCCGGAAGCTTTACCATTCCATGTACTATTGGAGATCTCTCATTCAGCAAATGCTTGTGTGATTTGGGTGCAAGTATTAATCTCATGCCCTTATCAGTTTTCATGCAACTTGGTCTTCCAGAACCAAAGCCAACTACCATGACTCTACAACTTGCGGACCGTTCAGTTACTTATCCTCGAGGGATAGTTGAGGATGTTTTGGTGAAGGTCGACAAGCTTATCTTTCCAACCGACTTTGTTATTCTTGACTTCGAGGAAGACAAGAAGATTCCTATTATCTTGGGACGACCATTCTTGGCTACGGGCCGAACTCTTATTGATGTCCAAAAGGGAGAACTCACTATGAGGGTGCACGATCAAAACGTCACTTTTAATGTTTTCAACGCAATGAAGCTTCCAACTGACGACGAAGAGTGTCTCAAAATTGATATGGTCGACAAGGTGGTTAATTCCGCGACTCAACACTTGATAAAAGCTGATGTGTTGGAAAGAGTTCTTGCTAATGACACGGAGGTTGAGAACGAAGAGGATAAAGAACACTTGCAATATCTTAATGCATCTCCATGGAAGAAGTTTGGGATTCCATTTGAATCATTGGGGTTGTCAGAATTGAAGAAGTCTCATGTTAGACTTAAACCATCCATTGAGGAAGCACCTACCTTGGAACTTAAGCCATTGCCTGAACATCTAAGGTATGCCTATCTTGGGGATTCTTTTACCTTACCTGTTATTATATCATCTAAGCTTTCAGGCAACGAAGAAGAAAAACTATTGAGAATCTTAAGGGAATTCAAATCAGCCATTGGGTGGACTATAGCAGACATCAAGGGTATTAGTCCTTCTTATTGCATGCACAAAATTCCTTTGGAAGAGGGAGCTAAACCTACAGTCGATAATCAAAGGAGACTGAATCCTGTTATGAAAGAAGTTGTGAAGAAGGAAATTCTTAAATGGCTTGACGCGGGCATTATCTATCCGATTTCTGATAGCTCTTGGGTGAGTCCGGTGCAATGTGTGCCTAAGAAAGGAGGTATGACAGTGGTTACTAATGAGAAGAACGAGCTCATTCCGACGCGAACAGTTGCTGGTTGGAGAATTTGCATGGATTATCGAAAGTTGAACAAAGCCACTCGGAAAGATCATTTTCCACTCCCGTTCATTGATCAGATGCTTGACAGATTGGCTGGACGCCAGTACTATTGTTTGCTTGATGGGTATTCTGGTTACAATCAGATTTGCATAGCACCAGAGGATCAGGAGAAGACTACATTCACTTGTCCATTTGGTACATTTGCATTCAGACGTGTTTCTTTTGGGTTGTGTGGTGCACCAGCTACTTTTCAGAGGTGTATGATGGCTATCTTCTCTGACATGATTGGAATTAATATGGAAGTATTCATGGATGATTTCTCAGTCTTTGGGGATTCTTTTGTTGAGTGCTTGGACAACTTGAGTTTGGTTTTAAAACGTTGTGTGGAGACAAATCTTGTTCTTAATTGGGAAAAGTGCCACTTCATGGTACAAGAAGGTGTCATTCTGGGACAAAAGGTTTCGAGTAAGGGTTTGGAAGTTGACAAGGCAAAGGTGGAAACTATTGAGAATCTTCCTGCCCCTATCTCAGTCAAGGGTAATCGCAGCTTTCTTGGTCATGCAGGGTTTTACAGGCGCTTCATAAAGGATTTCTCAAAAATTTCTAAGCTGCTTTGCAATCTCTTGGAAAAAGATGTGCCATTCAATTTTGATGAGGATTATTTACATGCGTTCGAGATCTTGAAGAAGAAACTAATTTCTGCTCCAGTTATTACATCTCCTGATTGGAGCCAACCATTTGCGTTGATGTGCGATGCTAGTGATTATGCACTTGGGGCCGTTCTAGGCCAAAGGAAAGAAAAAATGTTCCATGTTATTTACTATGCAAGCAAAACTCTCAATGATGCTCAGTTGAATTACACCACCACTGAGAAAGAACTACTTGCTATTGTCTATGGGTTTGAAAAGTTTCGCTCTTATCTGCTTGGTACCAAGGTGATAGTTTATACGGATCATGCTGCTATTCACTACCTCCTTGTAAAGAAAGATGCTAAGCCAAGGTTGATTCGTTGGGTTCTTCTGTTGAAAGAATTTGATGTGGAAATCAAGGATAGAAAGGGGACGGAGAATCAGGTAGCTGACCATCTCTCTAGATTGGAAGATCATGGGAAGTCACCTAAGGACAACACGGTTATTAATGAGTTTTTTCCTGATGAGCAACTATTCAGAGTGCAAGATGATGAACCATGGTTTGCCGACATTGTGAATTATCTAGTAAGCAACATCATTCCACCTGAGCTCTCTTATGCTCAAAGGAAGAAATTCTTGCACGATGTCAAGCAGTATATTTGGGATGAACCGTTTTTGTTCAAGCAAGGAGCTGATCAGATTATTAGACGTTGTGTTCCTTATAGTGAGACCGAGGCTATTCTTAGTGATTTTCATGCTACAGCTTATGGAGGCCACTATGCGGGTGAAAAGACAGCCACACGTATTCTTCAAGCAGGTTTCTATTGGCCGACTCTATTCAAGGATGCTCATCAGTTTGTGTTGAGATGTGATCGATGTCAACGAGTTGGTAATATTTCTCGTAGGGACGAGATGCCTCTGAATGTCATGTTGGAGGTAGAGATCTTTGACGTGTGGGGAATCGACTTCATGGGACCGTTCATTCCGTCATGTGGTATTCAGTATATTCTTGTAGCCGTGGATTATGTGTCAAAATGGGTAGAGGTAAAAGCACTGCCAACGAATGATGCTAAGGTGGTACTCAATTTTCTTCACAAGAATATTTTTACTCGGTTTGGCACTCCACGGGTGATCATCAGTGATGAGGGTACGCACTTTTGCAATCGAAAGTTTACATCTCTTATGGCACGCTACAACATCAATCATCGAGTTGCTACAGCTTATCATCCTCAAACCAATGGGCAAGCCGAAGTGTCTAATCGTGAAATTAAACGGATTCTTGAGAAGGTAGTTAGTCCTTCTAGGAAGGATTGGGCGTTGAAGCTTGATGAAGCGGTGTGGGCTTATCGGACAGCCTATAAAACACCTTTGGGAATGTCACCATTTCAGCTAGTGTATGGGAAAGCATGCCATCTTCCAGCTGAGTTAGAACATAAGGCTTATTGGGCATTGAAGAAGCTGAATTTTGATCTTACAGCAGCAGGTGAAAAACATATGGTTCAGTTGAATGAAATGGACGAGTTTCGATTGCAAGCTTATGAGAACAACAAGCTATACAAATAGAAAGTAAAAAGGTGGCATGATCGTCTGTTGGTTCTTAAGACGTTTGAGCCCGGGCAATTGGTGTTGTTGTTCAACTCTCGACTTCGGTTATTTCCTGGGAAGTTGAAGTCACGTTGGTCAGGTCCATTCATAGTCAAAACAGTTTTTCAGCATGGGGCAGTGGAGATTTTTGACAAGTTACCAGATCAGTCGTTCAAGGTCAATGGTCAGCGGTTAAAGCCATATTTTGGAGAGAAGTTGAATCGCGAAGTTGAGACCGCAGTTCTAATTTGCGCAACATAAGGAGATGGAGCTACGTCAAGCTAATGACGTGAAAAGAGCGCTTCGTGGGAGGCAACCCACTTGGATTGTTGTTGAAAAAAAAAAAGTTGCAACAGAAGCCACGGCGCGGCAGCGCCGTTTCCATGGTTATTTCTGGCGCGGCAGCGCCGCGCGGTCTGCTGAGAAAAAAAAATTTCATAAAATTTTGAAAACACAAAAAATAGTTTTTGTTATTAGTGACCCACGACCCAAGCCCACTACTCACACCCACTAACCCTAATTTCTCCTATATATACCTACCCTTACACAATCCTACCTATACATACACACTTACAAATCTCAAAATTCTTAAACACTCTAAACACTTCTTCTAATCAATTCAATGGCATCCAAGCGACAAAGGGTTGTTGGTGGTGGTAGTGAGGGTGCTGGTGGTAGTGGGACTGGTAGGAGGAACCCTCGTTCTTCATCTTCATCTGATTCTGAGGGAGGCAATGGTGGACCTCAATTTATTAATAATGGGGCTCGTGATGAGTATAATCGATTATTGGGGTGTCCTATTGCTCGTGAGAGGGGTCTTTTACCTAATGCAGCGGATGGGAACATGTTGGAGAATATTCTGGAGAGAGGTTGGGAGCAAATCTGTGAGGTTCCGAAACCTGTTCCGATGACTGTGGTTCGCGAGTTCTATGTGAACGCTAGTGTGGAAAGGAATGGGATTAGTCAGGTTCGTGGGTCTCGTGTGGATTATCAGCCGCCTGCTATTCGTCGTGTTCTTGGGCTTCCGGCTCCTAGGAGGGGTCAAGAGGATTGGTCGGGGAAGACTCGCAATGTTGTGGATCTTCAGTTGATTATTCAGCGGTTGTGTGTTCCAGGTACAGAGTGGTGTTTGAGGAGAGGCACTACTGAGCCCACCTCGTTTTTGTCGACGGCTCTGAATAGATATGGGCGTACTTGGCACTTGTTCATTTGTGCCAATCTTATTCCTACTAGGCATTCGAATGAGGTGACAGTTGAGAGGGCTATCCTGTTGTATGCTATATGCAGCAGAGAGTTTGTGGATGTGGGCAATTTGATCCATCAGGGGATTTTGCGTTTTATGCAAGGTAGTACCACTGCGGCGATGCCTTATGGTTCGGTCATTGCTAGGTTGTCTAGGGATTGTGGTGCTCGTTGGTCAACAGAGGAGGTTGTGCAGCAGCCACAGGAAGCGCTGGATCATCAGAGTATACGGAGGCTGGATCATCAGAGTATACGGAGGTCATTGCTAGGTTGTCTAGGGATTGTGGTGCTCGTTGGTGGTGAGCCGGATTGGTGGGGTCTTGGTTATGTAGTAGATCAGCAACAGCAGGAGGAGCCTCAGGGAGGAGGTTCTTTTATTACTCAGAGACAGTATAGGCGTTTGACGAGGCGTATCGATGCGGTGCACGATATGCATGCAGGTTTTGCAGTAGATTTTAGTCAGTTTGCATAGGCTTTGGGCACGGCTTTTCGTGCGAGTGGAGTGGACGTGACTTTTCCGTCCTTTGGAGCAGGAGCTGGCGCTTTCTATCCGCCACCGGACACTCCCGATGGGAGTGGCTCGGACGACGAGTAGGTATGCCTTGCACCCTTTTTATTCTTACCTTCAATGGGGGCATTGAAAATTTTAAGTTGGGGGTGGGGATACAAGGTCCATTTGTATAATAGGTGTGTGCATGTTAGAAGCATATTGATGTTCATATTTATATTCATATTTGTATGTTAGCATATTTGCATGTTAGTTAGAGAATTTTGTTTTTTTTCTTTTTGATGTATGCCATAAAGGACATTCTGTTATTGTGATATTTATGTTCATATAGATGCATGAGCATGGCATGCATTTTCATGATCCCGTAGAACTTGCTAATTCTGACTGGTAGGTAGGTGTCTAATTGAGTGTGGTAATGATGAATAGAGGGTTGATTTATAGTTCCTATGAAATTGACTTGCGTGTTTCAGAAACAAAACTTTTACACAGACTCATTGGGTGATTTTGGGCTAGGTCAGGGTCATGCTTGTTGGATGTTTAGAGATTTAATCACTTGATTATATTTAGAATTTTCGTTATTCCCTTGATGGCGTAGGAGCACTAAAGTCTAAGTTTGGGGGAAAACAGGGATTTCATGCTAGTTGTAAATATTTGTTAATAATGGCTAGGTGTCAATTGGCTAGTAGCCGGCTCATATTTATATGAGTAGTCTAGGGTTGGAAATGAGAAAGGCTCATTCCAGATTGCATTGAAAAAAAAACAGAAAAAAAAAGAGTCAAAATTCAATTGTTACATGCAAAATTAACCAGAGTGAGCTCTTTAATACTCGAGTAATTAAGTCTGAGGGGACTTAGTCCTAGTGACCTAAGGCTTTTATAGTCTGGGATCCACTGACCCAACACTCGCTACATGAGTATTATTGTATAAGCCTTTTGGGGTCTCATTCATTGCACGATTAAATAAGCATGTGTATTGTATATAGTATTATGTGTCATAGTGATAAAGCATGAGTTTCTGTCTACCTTGGATAAGGGTGGAGGTGTTCCTAGGTTATGAAGTGTCTACAGTCTATTCTAGTTATAAACCTGTGATTGTCCTGACTGAAAGCATGTATGATTTTTGACCTAGTTTTGGGAGTATTTCTGATGAGCATCGCACACATGCACGTTTCTGTTCATGTATTGTTAGTATACGGGGACTTAGTCGAGCTCTATTTGGATTTGTTGCATTCTTTGAGATATTTGCTTGTTAGTTGGTTTTGGTGAGTTTAAAGGGGATCCTTGCATTTTTTTCATGTAGTTGCATACATATAGTTAGTTGCATTGTTAGTTGCATTATAGATCGGATTTTGTGGGTACTTTCGCTATAGTCCCTCACGAGACCTTACTCGTCCACTAGGGCTGCCTAGGGGTTTAAAAGGCTTGTTGCATATTCTAAATGCAGCCGTGATCACCTACGGAAGTGGTAATAGTTAGTTGTAAATAATTTGTCTATTTATGCTTGAGGACAAGCATCGGTTTAAGTTTGGGGGTGTGATGAGTGGATATTTTATTCACTTAAAACGTTTCCATTTGGCTTAAAACGAATGTTTGTACTCGAGTTGTGGTATTTTTGATCTCTTTTAAGGGTATTGTGCAGGAATATCAATCACAGGTGTTAAAGGAATGAAGCGGAGAAATCGGAGCACAAATCGGAGTTATATCGAAGAAAAGGGAAAAATTCAATATGTTGGATAGAAGGCACGGCGCTGCAGCGCCGTGTAGTCTGGCGAAAATTCCTGATTTGCTGATTTTTCGAGATGAAGTAAAAAATAAAATTCCTTACGAATTTCTTGCACCTGGAGGCCTATATAAGGAAGAAAAAACCCTAGAATAGGAGGGGAGACCACGTATTTTATCTATGGAGTTTCGAAGCACGAAGAAGCGAGGAAGAAGATAGTTTTCAATTTATTCTTGTATTCTTCCTAGTTTGTGGATGCTTTATTTGGGTGTATTCTTTAGAACCCTTAATATTTATTTAAATCATTATTCGTTTTCTTCTATCATGTTTACATTGGAACCCATGGTGACGATTAGTTTGATTATGAAATAATTCGTTGTCATGGGGTTTTAGCGGATTTATTCATGAAATCTATTTGTTAAATCTTCTCGATGCCTATAGTGTGATTGATGTGATATCCTATCATGGTTGATTTAATTCGTTATAGGAGAGTAGCTAACTCCTGTAATTGTGTGTTAATTTTTATTGAAGCGAAAGTGAATATAAGAGTTTAGAACTTGCCATGCTAGCGTAGGTTTATGCGTGAGAATATCATTCATAATTAGTGTCGTAACTCTAACCGTTTTATGACGACTATGTGATCAATTGAATGCTTGTACTTCAACCATTATGTTTCAATCTTTATAGACATATAGAGATTAGGTATAATTGGGAGACTAAGTGATTTCTATCTTTATTGTGGATGTTATTTAGGATGGTATTTGTGCAACGAAGGTTGGCTTATATCAGTTTTGTGTATTCGATCAGGTATTAACAAATCACATGAAAAGGCTAGAGATGTGGAGACTATAGATGGATTGTTTAATGAAGTTAAAATCCCATGTTTTATTCGCATAAGTAATTCGACATAATTCTTAGTTCAAGTAGTTGATAATTAGTTATAAATCTTAGAGTAATTGTAGTGATAAACAAAAATCCAATTGTTAATTTGTCGTAGCATCGAATAATAAACATACATTGGTGAGTGAATTAACTAGACAATACAACGAGTCCCTGTAGGAACGAATCTTATTTGCTATCTGTATTACTTGAGATCACGTGCACTTGCGTGTTGAGTTTGGTCGTAACAATGGTTCTTCCTTGGAGTTGGCCATCAAGGCATAGTTGCAGAATTCTTGTTCTTCTCCATCACTATCAGAATCATCCCAACACTTCCCTTCAGCTATGTAGGCCTTACCTGGTGTATGCTTCTTTAGCAGAGCCTCATACTTAGCTTCAAGCTTAAGAAACTCCTTATCCTTCTTTTTAGGCTTCTTGCATTCACTGGCAAAATGCCCTAGGTCATTGCATCTATAACATCTCACAGATGACCTATCCACATAGCTGGTTTTGAATTTGTTTTTGTTTGCTTTCACAGGTGCCTTGCTCTTGTTGAATGAATGATTTTGAGATCTAGACTTAAAGGGCTGATTCCTCTTAAATCTGATGTTTGGGAATTTTCTAGCCATAAAAGCATATGAAGTGTTTTCCATGGCATCCAACTCTTCAAGAGTATAGAACTCATCTTCTTCCTTTTCATCAACAGGTTTAGTCACTTCTTCTTCAGTTTCTTCATCATCTACTATCTCTTCTATTCTCAGTTGACTTGTAGATGCTTCCAGGTCTTGAACGGATTTGTTGACAATCAAGGCACAGGATGTGTTTGTCATTCTACCTTGGTTGGCTTGGATAGCCCTCTTCTGAAGCAACTCAAGCTCATTATTCTTTAAAACCCCATAGAGCACATCATATGTGACTTTGTTCAAATCTCTTTCTCTTAGAGATATGACCCTTTGCTCTAGATGGTTTGGTGCAGATAGTAGAAACTTCACGTTTAATTCCTTAGTGCTGTAAACCTTCCCATTCATTTGAAGCTTAGTCACCAGCTTGTGAAATCTCTCAAACATATCAGTAATACTTTCTTTGGACTGTGCCATGAAAGCCTCATACTGTGTGACCAGTATCTGTTTCCTATTCTCTCTTACCTCCTCTGTCCCTTCACATAACACCTCGATGTGGTTCCACATGTCCTTGGCTGATGTGCATGATGCTATGTTGGCAAACATCGACATATCCATGGAGTCTATGATCAGTAACATGAGATGACTGTCTAGGGCAACCTTTTCCTTCTCTGAGTCCGTCCATTTGGATGGCTCTTTTGCAACATATGATCTAGGAATACTATTCTGCCCACTGTAGATTCTGCAATTTCTTATTGTGGTACAAATGGACCATTCTTGAAGATGTCAGGGTAGACAGGATTGGCAGCTTTGATGAACAACAGCATTTTTATTTTCCAGAGGTTTTAATTCTCTTTGTCAAACTTAGGGACCTTCACCATACCTGTAGTCTTTGGTGTATTCGAACTCATGATCGTTTTATATTTAGATTAAACAGCCTGCTCTGATACCACTTGTTGAGTATTGAATACAGTAAAAGAATACAAAGGGGGGGTGAATGGATTCTTGAACTTTTCTTTGTTCTTGAATCTTTGAAACAAGATATGTGTTGAGTATGTGAGATATGTAAGTGCAGATAACAAAGACAAACACAACACAATATCACTTTAATCTAATATTTTTTTAGATAAAGATTTTGTTACAATCTGTGAATACAAATGATAGTATTCTCAGCTTCGTTTTTCTCAGAGAGATATTTCTTCTGATGTATATGAAAATCTTATCTCTAAAAACTTTTCTGCTAAGGAAGTGAGGTTGTATCCTTATAGACATGGATACACCTACTTACTACAAATAAGGTAGGTAAAACAAACTACTTTCCAGTATGTCTATCTCATTTGAATAAGAGTCCAAACGGCTACAGATTTGACTTTGCAAAGCCTGTTCAGATCCACTTCTTTAGCTCCTTGTCCCCTTTTCTTATCTCTCCAAGCTTCTTTGTAGGCTTTCCAATGTGCTTTATAGTACATAGTCAAATAAAGAGTCTTGGCTTGTTGCAGGTTTCTGACTTGTACAATTCTTCAGTATTTTGTCTCCAAGAATGTATTCGAGAAGTGGCTAAGTGATTGATTCGAGAACTCGAATTGACTTAATCGATAACTCTGAGTTCTCGAATAGCGTTATATTGACATATCGAATCACTTCTCGAATAGCTCTTTTCTCTGAGACTCCTTGAGATATCGAATAGAGCATTTTGACATATCGAATCCCTGAGATGTCGAATAGCTTCTTTAGTCCTTGAGGTATCGAATAGAGCATTGACTTGTTGACTCTTAGAGAACTCGAATGATGCTTTGACTTGTTGACTCCATGAGTTCTCGAATCGAGTAATAGACATATCGAATCTCTGAGATATCGAATGAGATATCGAACAGTGTATTCAGAGATATCGAATAGTGTCTTCTGAGATATCGAATCTCTGACTTCTCGAATGCTAGACTTCTCGAATAGACAAATGTACTTCTCGAATTGGTACTTAGGCAAATTCTTCATTTCTTCAAATCCCAACTGTGATTATTTGGTAGTCTTTATCTCCTTTCTTGAGGCATGAACCTTGGAACTTCTTTCAAGCATTATTCTTGACTTTATAAGTACAGTTACACAACTAGGATTTGATGCCTATTACAAGTACAGAACAAATAGAAACTCTACAACTAGAGGTTCCCTCAGTTGAGAGGTCATGTAGGTAATGCATAGCATTACACATACTTAGGCTTGTTAGATGTATTCAGGCATGCCTCTGTGACTAACAGATATGGTATACAAACAGAGGAAGTATTCTCATGTCATCCAAATCTATATCTATTATAAGTCTAGTGGTTCCGTAAAAGGGTTAAGGAACGCTCAGGTAAGCACGAGAACATTTTTCAAATTATAAGAATTAAAGAGAAAATAAGTGATGAATAGTGTTTTTGGTGGAAATTGGAATACTATCAGATGACGCGATATAGGAGTATTCAGAACGGATTTCTTAGTTCGTATTAATGACCGATAGGCAATATAAGTGTATGTAAACGATATCAGATTCAGAAAAATAGCACTTTTATTTTCTCCGAGATTTTCCTAGACACTGAATGATTTAAGGATTTATTAAAGAGATTTGAGTGATTTAAATTTAAGATTTATAAAGGAGGATTAAAGATGTTAGCAAAAATATCAAAGAGGTTTCCGGTAAAACCCTAACGAGAAATACTTGAGATATTCCTCCGAACGATCAATGAAAACGAGCAATAACCGGACAAAAGAGCAAGCAGAGAGCTAAGATGCATGCATGTGCAAGAGGATAAGATCAAGGAACCAAGTAATTACCAAGATAACTAGCATACATTGAAATAAACCAAGTACTTAGCTTCATCTCATCATCTTACCACTAAAACCAACACTTGTCCACTTGAATGCATCATCCATGACCTAATCCCTTTAATAAAGTAGCTTTATGCCAAGATATTATCAAGACATAACAATAATTCATTCTAGCATCACCAAGCAAGAGAACAAAGCAAGCAAAACACCATCTCTCTCTTTTTATTTCCAGTCGGCCCAAGGCTAAATTCCAAAACCAAAATCCCACTTCCAACCATTTTCTGTTCTCAAGATTTTTATGGTAAGTATTACATTTCATATCATAGTTATCCTATGAATTTGAGCCTCAAATTCCAAGTTTAGCATATTTAATAAAATCATCAAAGATGATGATGAATAGTACTTTCAAGAAACTAATCTTTGATTCTTGGTTTCTTTGGATGATCTAAGGTAGCTTAAGCATATACAAGGAAGGTATAAACTTCAAGAACCCTAGTCTTTGTTTTGAGTATTAATGGAGTTTTGGATGAGTTTTGGTGATGATGTTGTTATAAGCATGTTTACATGATTATGTAGTTATTCTTAGTAGTTATTAAGTCATGATTCAAGTTCTTGATGAGTTGAGGTGTTCTTGACATATGATGGGTTATAATTGATGAGAAGCTTGAGTTCTTGGTATGCCCGGTGTGGCTAGGTTGTTGTTATAAATTTGGAAAAACGTGTAAACGTAGCCGTCGTAATGCCGAAATTTCGTTAACCCTTAGAACTCGTGCATGACAGTAGCCATAATATCCGACCTTAATGATTATATGGACTGACCTTATAGATCTCGAGTCATAGATCATTTTGGCGCAAGAATCAAAACAAAAGGACTTACGGTTTAGGAGATATGGCAAATTTAGTGAAAGTCGTTCGAAACCGTAAGTGCAAGTTTGTAACTGAAATTGAACTCCCTTAAAATGAATAATTCAGTGGTGAATCTTGATAATTAAATATTAGAGATCATAATTAAGGTGTGAGAGAAGACCACATGTCAAAAGGATCGTTTTTCGATTTTATAAAAATGTTCGAATCGAGGTTAAGTACGAATGAACCCCTTAAAAGAACACTTGGTTATAACTTAGAAAGCGGACAATAAATCTCGAGGTATAATCTTTGTTGGTAAACGACCGACCTTAGAACTTATATGACTTAAGAACCTAACAAGTGTCAGTGTAATGACATGCCTTGATAATGAGCAAGTGTCGAATCACAACGGTGTTAATAAGAGTTAACTTGAAAGCGTGTTTTAGCTTAAGTAAAGTATGTACTTAGCTTTTTAAAGTGATAGGTGATTAACCTTGAATAAATTTTGGTTATTTATAGATCACCGGACCGATCCGAGACACACTACCCGACCAGAGTACCAGGCAAGTTTCCAATACTTTGGAAGTGTTGTTGTGATAATATATATAATTGATTATTGTTATACATATGCCATAGCATGCATGCCTGCTTTCAAGTTATACTGTGATACTTGTTCCATGAATTGATGTTGGTTTATAAGCTAGATATGATATATTAGTTATAAGCCGGATTGTTTTGTTAAGACCCTTAGTGAAGGGCATATGATCTTCGTTCTTTAAATATAGACCGGGAGTCGGTATTTTGAAATATAGAGATAGTCGTGGAAACCCGGAGGGATTCCAGCGATAGATGATTATTTATTTCGAGGATTGTTATTTAAAGTTATCTCAGTCGAGAAATATTGGATGAATATTATTTCGATATTCATTTGAGGTTATTGATTTAGATGAATATTATTTTGGAATATTCATTTGAGTTATTTATCTAATGAATATTATTTTGGAATATTCATTTGAGTTTATTTAATGAATATTATTTTGGAATATTCATTTGTGTTTATTTATTTAATGAATATTATTTTGGAATACTCATTTGTGTTTATTTATTTAATGAATATTATTTGGAATATTCATTTGAGCTTTATTTCTGTAAGGTATATTATTCTGAAAACCCACTTAAGGTCTTACTTATATCTTGAATATTATTTAGAATATTCATTTGAGGAATTATATATTTCGTGAATATTTTATATATTCATTCGAGGGTTAATTATGAGCAATATTTTATATTAAGAATATTCTGAAAATATTTATGATGTAATAAATATTCCTTGAATATTTATTTAATTCTTTTAACTAGTTCTAAAAATAATTCGCCTTATTCCAAAATTATCCTTGACCTTCAAATACTATGTAAATTATTTTTGAGTCTTATTATTATTATTTTTATCAAGGAAGGTTCTCAAAAACTCCATTCTTCATTCGAATCTATCTTCCAAATTATGAGGGAACCTTACTTGAGAGCTGTTATTTATTTGTTTGACTTCCCGGTCATAAATCTTTTAAAACTATTCTTTTCACATGCAACTTGGTTGCTATTTATCAAGACGAGTCTCTGTGTTACTTCCATCGTTCGAGGGGTAAAATTGTTGGAACAAGTCGATATCCATTAACAAGCAACTGCTTAGGAAATATTGGTGAATTTTCCTTTCCAACTAGATACGACTACCTTGTGGAGTCCTATCAACAAGTATTACACTTGGGGAAAGGGGGACAAGCTTTACGTTTCAGAGTCATGGATTTATTCGAACTAGGAGTATTTGTATAATGTGTAAGAGGCTGTGGGACAGTCCATCATTGAAACTGGTATAAGAGGCTGTGGGATAGTCCATCCTGAAAATAGGGTCCGAGTGGCGCCGGCCCCGACTAAGCCCAAAGATGGCTAGGGAGATCCGGCATATGGTGGTGTCCATATGCTCTTCCTTCTACATGTAGAGAAACAAATTTTGAGATGCACGACCTGCGACTGATCATCGTAAGGTGGTGTCATCCGGCGCGACATACTCCAGCATTGGTTCATCATCCAAATCTATTTATTTTCTGCAACATGAAGTATCACTCGTGTTGATAGGGTTTGAAAACTATTCAGAACTAAAAGTACTCTGAGTTACCTGGTAACTTCATCGTTTATATTATACTGGCACTATGTTCGTTAATGCATGGCATATGGTTTCAAAAATACTTTTGAATTGTTATATATATTATTGTTCAGTATACATTATTGTTGGTGGGCTATTGCTCACCCTTGCTTTATTTATTATATCACAACAACAGATAGATCTGATGGCCGCACAAGCCGCACTCAACGTAATCAGGTGACAGCCGTTAGAGGGTTAACCGCTATTGTCATAGCAGCCATTGCTGAGGCAAGAGCAGCCAGTAAGCTAGACTGGTAGCTTTTATGTATCAGACTTACTTATATGTATGACTCATGTTAATCAACGGCAAGAAACTATTAAATTTATTCTGTAATCATTTTGGGTTGTAGTAACTTATAACTTATGGATCCTATGATTAGAGTATTATTTCAATTTCATCTTTGGGACTATAACTGGTTGTGTGTGATGTGGTATTACTGTGGGGTCATAGCATGCTATTTATTTATTTTGATTCAAGTGCAAGTATTGTTTATGGAATATGAGACCGTAATGACCAGGTCCCCGACCCCGGATCTGGGGGTGTTACACTCTTAGTACCTATTGCTTTTCTCAAGGATACTAGCTTCAGACAATATTTCTGCATCTTACTGAACGATTTTTGACCATTTTTGTAAGCTTAGATTGATCATTAGCCTTAGTCCTAATACATCCCTTATATTTATAAAATCCCAACATCATGTATCTCAATATACCTTACTTCTCTCTCTAGTCCATAAGCTGGTCGATCATATACACCTGAATCACTTCACTTTATATCAAAAGTTCTCGCGATTGGCGCTTGGTTAGAAGCACCCCGCTTTGTCCTTACATTACTGGTCTAGTCACTTTATAATTCTTTGCCACATGGCCCCAAATGGTCGAGCTACAGTATGTGAGTTTAGGGTTAGCTAATGGCATTACTTTTCTAGCAATTGCCATCATAGCGCCTCCTTCGTCCAATATGATTTTTCCCGCGTACTCTTAAAATTCTTCTTTTGGTAATTGTTCACTGCTTTCCTTTACGCAGCAAATCTTATGTTCCAGAGTAGCATAGTCACTCAACTTGAGCACTGCCACTCTTCGTTCATCCCTCTTCCTCGATACTTTCTGATCTTTTCAAAATTTTACTCCATATAAGTCTCAATTGACTTCTCGATACCGTCTCCGGTCACCTCTCCTTTATTTTTATCTTTTTTTTAACTTCTTTTATCAATCCCACGTGCTACATAAGCTTAACACTTTTGGCATAATAGCCTTTTCATTTAAGTCAATCCCAGAATTTCTCAGTCTGTTTTGGTCCTTAAATACATTTCCCTTTTTTATCGTCCAAACTCAACTTTATCATTTTATCTCTTCAATCAATTGTAATAATCAGGGTCTGTCCACCAACCCATATAGCGGCTACCTTACCCAATCCACAGGGTTCGCTCCAGTTTCCACTCTCTTCAGTGACGTTCTCTGATAATCAGAAAGACAAGGCTTGCCAAAATTTGTTGAATTTCTTTCCAGAATCAGGAAAATTTTGGTTACTCTATCCACCCACTGGTAATACTAAGAAGATCAATTTCGAAACCTAAAGAACGGTTCTATGAATATCCAAACAGGTAGAATCGTAGGCTGCTATAATAACGGAATGATTGACATAAAGTTGGAAGTTTTAACCACTGGAAAGGAACCAAATATATACATCCCATAGAAGGGAAATCAAAAGTTTCAAACTGAAACATGCCACATCTTCCCAGTACATATACGTCCTAATAGTCGATACTACCAAATGTCAGCCTACCTAACCATTAGTTTCAGAAGGAACACTACCGTCGGAGTTAGTCGTTCCACAAAGGTGGAACTATCAAGGCCATCCGAATCTGGTGAACCGTGCTATCCGAATACATCCGCAATTACTCTGCCGTGCTGCATAAGCACACCACCTAAACCTGTATGAGGTGCATCATAATATATCACAAAGTCTTCCTTTTTCCATTAGGCAATGCCAACACTGGGTCACCTCCGATTTCTTCTTTAACTCCAGGAAGATTTTCTCACATTTTCCCTGTTCATTCAAACTTCTAGTCGTACAAATAAGTCGGGTTACGGGACTGCAATATTTGTAAAGTCCTGAACAAATCTTTGGTACTACCTTGTGAAACTTATGAAATTTCCTACCCTTGCTGGTGTGGTTGGCCTTCCCCAATTGAAACTACCTTTAATCTTGGTGGGGTCAACCAACACTTCTCACTATTGATCGCATGTCCTAATAACTGAACTTTATTTTATCGGAATTCATACTTCGAGAAATTGGCATATACTTGTTCCTTCAGGTTCCATCTTTAAAACATTCTCAATTACCTCTTAACCACTGATCGTATTAATTGATCCATTTATGATTCAGCATCGGAGTAATCTTAATGTAACTACTATAATCCATTCAAGGAAAAGAAGGAATTTAATATTCCTCTGAATCACATGCATCTAATGTTTCTGGTTCATCATTCCACTGAGTTAAAATAAACATATACTTAGTCCATGACAATAGTCTTATTACGAGTTTATCAAAGACTCACTGGTCTTTTCCTCTTGTAAATTCTGAGATCATTGTCTCGCTTACTACTTCCTTATATAACTTTATCCAATCATGCCATCACTTCCCAATGTCTTTACTTTCTAAACTTATCCATTAAAAAAAATGAACATTTCCTGAATCAAACTACCTCATCATCTTAATTTGACTCCACAAATTATAACCTATGAAATCTGCCTTCTCATGGCAAATTACTATTGACAATATTCGCACTAATCCATTTATCAACTGATATGGCATTTGTTGCCTCTATCTCAAATGCTCCTAGAGGCTCTGTTTCTCGGCCTATATCGATGTCTTTGATAATCACACATCATTCTAACTCTTTTCCCATTAATCTAAAAGTCTCTAAGGATCTTTATCCATCCTAATGTAAGACTTCAAGTAATCTTTCCATTCCGTCATAAGTGCTGGTACTACCTCTGGTAGTCCGGCTATGAATCCCATAAAAATTTCAGTTCTCTTAATAATATCTCAGTTCTTTACGCTCACTTCTCTAAGCACTATACCTTAACTTTTACATTCTCTCTAGCTGCAGCCCTCATTTCCTCAAGGGTAAACTCCTTATCCTTCATAGGATTCACCTCCTTAACTAGAACCTCCTCTGGGTTCTCAGTAGGGTACTCTATCGAATCTACAAGCCGATCGTCGGTCATATAATAAAGCATCATCGTGCTGCTGCTCGTAAGCCTCATGGTCTGTAGCCATGCTCGTCGATACGATATCGAGCTAAGTTACTATTATGATACTTAAGAGTTCCCGTATGGGTTTTAGGTGAACTTGGCAAGAGTTCTTATTATCTTAGTGAATTTATTGTTACAACATCGCCTCATCTCTGGGATATTTAACTCTCGTTCTGATACCATTTCTGTAACAGCCCCAGATCCGGGGTCGGGGACCTGGTCGTTATGGTCTCATATTCCATAAACAATACTTGCACTTAAATCAAAATAACTAAATAGCATGCTATGACCCCACAATAATATCACATCACACACAACCAGTTATAGTCCGAGAGATGATATTGAAATAATTCTCTAATCATGATTTCAACAAGTTATAAGCTATTACAAACCCAAAAATGATTACAGAATGAGTTTAATAGTTTATTACCATTGATTAACATAAGTCATACATATAAGTAAGTCTGATACATAAAAGCTACCAGTCTAGCTTAGTGGTTGATCCTACCTTAGCAACGACTGCTATGATAATAGCGGGTAACCCTCTTACGGCTGTCACCTGCTTGCGTTGGGTGCGCCTTGTATGGGCCATCAGATCTAGCTATTTTTGTGATATAATAAATAAAGCAAGGGTGAGCAATAGCCCACCAAAAGTAATATATAACTGAACAATAATATATAACTATTCAAAGATATCTTTGAAACCATATGTCATGCATTAACGAACATAGTGCTAGTATAATATAAAGGATGAAGTTACAAGGTAACTCAAAATATATACACCGTAGAAATATCTGCTATGCAAAGATATGGGCAATATATCAACATATATCATAATGAAGAAATTGCAGGAGAATATTGCAATTCCAGTTTGAACACTTTTCAACCCTGCCAACACTGATAATGTTGCAGAAAATTTCCAACATTGAAAGATGAACAAATACCGGAGCATTGACGCGCAGAAGCCATAACATTTACGATGATCAGTCATATGTTATGCATCTCATGATTATTCTCTACATGTAGAAGGAAGAACAGACAGATTTACTTATCCACCGCCCCATGGAACTCCCCGGCCAACGGTTGGGCCATTGGTGGACCGGCGCCACTCGGCCACTTACACGGCTCCTAGTTCGAGTAACATCCATGACTCTGAAATATAAAGTTCGTCCCCCTTTCCCCAAGTATAATACTTGTTGATAGGACTTCGCAAAGTAGTCGTATCTAATTGGAAAGGAAAATTCACCAATATTTCCCAAGCTGTTTCTTGTTAATGGATATCGACTTGTTCCATTAATCTTACCCCTCGAACGATGAGGAAGTAACACAAGACTCAATTTGATGAATAGCAACCAAGTTGCGAATGAAAAGAATAGTTTCAAAAGATTTATGACCGGGCAGTCAAACAAAATAAATAACAGCTCTCAAGTAAGGTTCCCCTATATTTTGAAAGATAGCTTTAAATGAAAAAATGGAGTTTTGGGAACCTCTTCGTGATAAAAATAATCATAATAAGGCTCTGAAATATTTTACATAATATTTGGAGGTTGAAGATAATATTTGAATGAATGAATCATTTTTAAAACTACTTAAAAGAATTAAATAAATATTCAAAGAATATTTATTAAACCATAAATATTTCCAGAATATTCTTAATATAAAATATTGCTCATAATTAACCCTCGAATGAATATATAAAATATTCACGAAATAAATAATTCCTCGAATAAATATTCAAAATAATATCCGATAATTAAATCAACCTTAAATGAATATTCAAGATAATATTCATTAAAGAAATAAAGCTCAAATGAATATTCAAAATAATATTCATTATATAATGAAACTCAAATGAATATTCAAATAATATTCATCAAATAAATTATGAAAAAAATATTTACTTAGATATTTTCCTCAGAAAATAATCACAATGTATCAAGAAATACTGACCCCCGGTCTATATTCGAAGAATGAGATTCATATACCCTTCACTTAGAGTTTTAGCAATATCCGGCTTATAAGTAATATATCTCGTATCTAGCTTATAAGCCAACATCAATTCTCGAAACAAGTATCACAATATAATCTGAAAGCAGGCATGCATGCTATGGCATATGTATAACAACAATCAAATTATATATATATATATATATATATATATATATATATATATATATATATATATATATATATATATTATCGCAACAACAGTTCCAAAGTGTTGGAAACTTTCCTGGTACTCCTATCGAGGTGGTGTGTGTGACACCCCCAAATCTGAGGTCAAAGATTCAGGTCGTCACATCACCATCCAACCATATCATACCTGTATTAACTGTACAACTCAACAATACATCCATTCAGACCTCAATCTTAAGCACAAACAAGTTAGAGCCTCAGAAACGATAATCAAAAGTGCCACTAAATATTACAATTCATTTGTACAAATCAGAGTCTTACACAATTCCACTTATACAACTACACTTGAAGGCAAGTCTTACGATTACAGTTGAAAACCTATTAGACTTACTCTGTCGTATCTATCAGGAACTAAATCACCTCCGGGTAAATCTTCTACTCCTCTTCTGCTGTCGCGGAGTTAACCGACCAAATTCTTCTCTTTCTGAAAAGTTTTTATAAAGCAAGAATGAGCTACATAATGCTCAGCAAGTTCACCATTTGTAAAATAATAATGGGGGTTTATTTCGAAAACATTCCCAACTATATGGGTATATATCTCAGATTTCAAAACATAATTGGACACTGTATATGTCCAAGTTTGAATAAAACATTTATACTCACTAAGGAGCTTTAAGAATAACATATGAACCCTTTATAAGGTTCCCATTTCAACATATCTCAAGTTTGAAAATATATATATACATATGAGTATATCATTTTCGGCAAAACACTCTACGATTAACATACTGTACAGGGAATACATCGTTGCAAACCTCTTTCCTTCCATTAGCTTAGAAGGTTTTTCATTCAAAAATATTTCATTCTTTGAAACAATTGCAAGAGTGCACTAAAACATGCCAATCTTTATAGAAAATCTTGCAGTTCTAGATACTGCACGATGTCAATATTTTCTCATCAAAACCACACTACCGGCAACTTTGCACTTAGGCCCAAGAAGCAGTGTTTGAGTATTTTTCCAAAGTGGAGGATGGGACTTAAAGAAAACACAAAACCTGACAAGGATTGACGATGATCAGTCGTCACAGCCAAGTCCAATCATCCGCGGGTCTTCTCTACGGGTAGAAGGATAGAAACTACATCCATAACTATCCCTCGGGTGAAAACTACATCCGTAATCACCCTCGATGAAAACTACATCCGTAATCATCCTTCGGCAACACCTGGGCCGGAATAATAAGTGATGGACCGCCTGGCTCACGGCCGCTTACACATCCCGGGAATCGTTCGTCAACGGTTCCCACACCTGCCAGAGTCCCTTTTTCTTTTTCTTTTAAAACTTGATTTTGATTGAAAACAGAGTAGTTAAGGTCCGACATCAGTCGACCGATGATTCTTGAAATCATACAAGAAGCAGAATCTGACCGGGGGTTTTCGAAAATGTTTTGAGTTCAAATGAGTTCGAGTTTGAAGTATTAAAAAGTATCTTGGATTAACTTTGTCTTTAAAGAATGAACAATAATTAATAAATAATATTTTAAGATTTAATATTAATAATTAATAAATAATTATTCGATAAAATAAATTTTTAATCCAAGATAGGGTTTCGAGTATTTACGAAGATATGAACATAATATTTGAGTATACGATACTCCCCGAATGACCCTTCGGGTTTTCACAATCTAGATACGATACAATAATATACCGCTCCCCGGTCAATAATATATACGGACCGCCACGACCTCTATTGCTAGAGTCATTGTCCGAAGAAAACATTTCAATCTAAGTTCAAGGGTAAAAGCATACATGTACTTGTTCAATCTCAATTGCATCAATACTTCGATAAACATAGCATTTGATATAATTTGAAAACTACAAACACAACAGTGAAAATCCTTGTATAGGGATAAGTTTTGAAAAGTAAACTTGCCTTGGTTTGGTTGGGGTGGTCGAGCGTGCGGATTCGAACGATCTATACATAAGCAATAATCGTTCGTTAGTACCTTAACAATATCTCTTTAATTACGGGGTTTTAGGGGGGTACGAAATTAACTTAACGACTTCGTCTTATGACACTCTAGCCTCAATATAGGTTCATGTCGTCACTCGGTTACGATCGTCACTTAATCGACTTAATTTAGTTACCACATTCGAACCAGAACCATTACCCCTAGAATCATGCTCCACTAACGACTTTTTCTCTTGCGCGAAATTTACTCTAGCATTTTTATAAAATCCAAAAATTCATATTTTAATCCAACTCTTTTTGGGTGATCTTCACCACTGCATTCCCTAACTTCTCAAATTTTTCCATGATCCCACATATATTTTTAGAGGTTTAAACAAGGTTCACAAGGGGGTCACTTAGTGCAGTCCGGAATCAAAAAACAAAATTCACTTCTCCGGCCATATCTTAAAATCTATACATCACCTAGACATGAACCTTACATTTCCAGAAACTAAATTCAATTATCTTTCCAACAATATATGGTAGGACATCAGGGGACAACATTTGGGGGTTCAAAACCGTGTTACAAGACAGGTGAATGCTCCTTGAAAAACTCAGCAAGCATATACCACTTAGATCAACCATTTTTCACAATTCCACAACACAACCAACACTTAATTTACTTAGTTCATGGTTCATAACACTCATGGAGATATATATATATATTATCCATAATCATAAAAGTCACAATCTCAACATCAAAACTCAAGATCCATGTCATCCAATACTTATACAACCAAGATTAGCTCATATATACATGGATCTACTACCAAACATTATAAATACTACATAACCAAGAGGGTTTGTGATTTTTATACCTTCTTGAGCCTCTAAGACCTTGGGTAAGCTTTACAAGCCTCAAGAACACCTTGGATGGTCTTTACAAGTCTTATACTTCAAGATCTAAAACAAGATTTAAGTTAGTCACTATACATCTCCAACTTTCACCATTTTTCTCACCAAGCTACACCTTGAAATAAATTATGAAACTTAGTACATACCTTGACAACACTTAGGAGAGGCTTGGGTTTTAATCTTGAGATTTTTGAAGTAGTGGAAGAGGAGAAAATAATTTTTCTTCTTCCTTTTCTCTTGCTTGGCCGAGAGCAGTTTGCTCCAAGTGGGGGGGGGAGTTTTCTTGGTTTGTGTTGGGTGTTTGAATGATGATATGTATTATTGTGATATGTATTGATGTGTGTATGTATTGTGTCACATGTTGACACCCTAGGGTTAGTAGACTAGGCATACACCATGCCTCTTTGTCTCCTAGAATAATGCACCAACTAGTCACTTATTCATGGTTACTTTATGCTTTATGCTTTTTGCTTTCTAGTTCATTTCCTAACTAGCTTGTTACATGACACTTGCATGCAATATCCTTCCTTGTATTATTATTTCTCCACCAATGGTTGTCACTTAATCCTTATTTCCTATCGTATCATAATTAATTCCTCGTAATAATATTTTGTCACGTAGAGATTTCCTTCGTAATTCCTTAAGTACTTAATTGTGTAAATTCGTCGAATGTCCATAATTCCTCGTCATAATTCTTAGTAAATCCTTTAATACTCTAACCATTCTCAACTCCCAAGTTTTATAAATCTTACTAACAATAAGACTCCTGCCTTCACAATCTTCCTTTTTATCTTACATAATAAATGCAACAACGCAGTTTCTCAGACAATCAATTTTATTAATCAACAGGGATGACTAGAAAGGTTCTATATTGACAATACCACAAGATATTAAATAAAAGGAAATATTACCAAAAATTAGGGTTCTTACAGCCTTCCCTCCTTAAAAGGATTCCGTCCCGGAATCAGGTTGAAAACAGTTGGGGGTGCTTTTCACGCATCGCGCTCTCTAGTCCCCATGTTGATTCTTCGACATTCTGATTCCTCCACAAGACTCTCACTAGTTTGACAACCTTGTTCCTCAGCACCTGTTCTTTTCTATCCATGATTTCTATGGGTAAAGCCAATTCATAGGCTAACTTTCCAACTCGTTTCAAGATCTCAAAAGGTCCAATAAATCTTGGGCTTAGCTTCCCCTTCTTACCAAATCTCATCAATCCCTTCCACGGTGATACCTTCAACATCACAAACTCTCCTACCTCATATTCCTTGTCTTTGCGGGTCTGGTCCGCATACTTCTTCTGTCTGTCTTGGGCCGCTACCAGCCGTCCTCTTATGAGCTCGATAGTTTATCTTGTCTGTTGGACCAGTTCAGGCCCTAAAATCTTCCGCTCTCCAACTTCTTCCCAACACAAGGGAGATCGACATCTTCGTCCGTATAAAGCTTCATATGGGGGCATTCCTATACTCGCATGGTAACTGTTTTTGTAGAAAAATTCGATCAACGATAAGTGATCATCCCAACTTCCCTTAAAATCGATGGCACATACTCTCAGCATGTCCTCTATGGTCTGGATGGTTCTCTCACTCTGTCCGTCTGATTGGGGTGGTATGCAGTACTCATGTTTAACTTGGTCCCCACACAATCCTGAAATCCCCTCCAGAACCTGGAGTTGAACCTTGGGTCTCTATCAGATACAATGCTCACAGGACCCCATGCCTTACCACGATCTCCTTAGATATCTCATAAAATTTGACCATTCGAAATAATGGGTTTCGTGAAAACTAATGACTTTTACATACACTCGTCTGTACCGTAAAGACGTAATATCGATTCGAAATCTTCGTTTGATAATTCGTACATATCATGGTTGCAAAAATTTCTCATCCACACATAGAATTACTATTCGTCCAGGTTTCGAATATTCCCGAAAGTTAGGGTTAATGCAGTCTCCTCTCCTTAAAAGGATTCTATCTTAAGAACCTAAGGATAATAGTTGTGGATACAATTCCAACCTTACCTTTTCCAATTCTCAGGTTGACACTTCAACCCTATTGTTCTCTCCCTTCGTCTCACCAACGCCTTAATGTTGTTCCTCAACGCATACTCTCCTCGACCTGTATTCCTTATCGGTTGTTCTATGATTGAAAATTTCTATCCCACTACATACACGTTCCTCTTCTACCTTGTTCATAGTATCCGTGTTGAGTTCCTGTATCGTTGGCCCGTGAATACTTTGTGGTCGTGTTTTGTAATCCGAGACAACGTCAATACGCACGGTATTCCTCATATTCCTTCGCTTGATTAGCAGGCATGTGTTGCCTCCCGTTAGCCTTTACCACTTGCTATGGATACTGTATAGTCTTCGGTATACGTCGAACCAGTTCAGCTACTATGTCCCTCGTTCATTGACTTCTTTGTAACGCAAGAGAAGCGAAACTTCTTCTTTCGCAGTACGCTCTACAGGAGACGTCCTTACGTTCGCATGGCGATGATCGTGATAACAACATTCATTTCATGGATAAGTTTTTATTCTCGACTGCCCCATGAAACCTAAGGCACGACACTAAATATGAATTCGATCGTCTGGACAATTCTTCTTCCCTGTCCGTCAGCCACAGATCAATTTAGTACATACGCTCAATCTCTTTGTTAAATATACTTGAAAGCACCTTCAATATTCGAAGTTTAACCTTAAGTCTTTATCTGACGTAATCGCTGCAGAAGGTTTATATTGCACCACCATCTCTTCCGTATATAAATCGATAATCTTCTAAATGGAAGGTCTCTCGTTGTTAAATCGCTTGGTCCAACAATTATAAATCAACTAGGGCCATCTCTTGGCTCGTCCTTTGGCGACTTACTTATGAAATTCATTACAATTCTTTCCACGTTCAAGATTTTCTACAGGCGGAATTAATCCACTAGATCTCTATCATTCTGCTTTTGGCATGTCGCGTTTGTACTTAATAGTTTGCCAATACCATTCTTCCTTTCAGTTTACCAAACATTCCATTAATTCTCTGTACATCTTTGTCCTTCTCATAATTTAGTCATTTTCCTCTAACATTATTCTTTATTGTATATAATCTATTTTCTTGGTCAATATTGACTGAATTCCAATTTCGAATAATCCCTTCTATAGGTATCGGCCACCACACTGGCCTTTCTTGGGAAATAACAAATTTCTCCATTATACTCCCTGCTCTTTTTCGTCACCTTCTCTTTCTTATGTTCAGTCCTAATATGAAGATATACTTATGGCACTTGTGGAAAACTTTCACACTTTTCTCATAAGGTTAACGTCTCAGTTTTATGCGTGAACGCCATCATGACTAATCCCAGACTCACGGTTAGTATATCCTATCCCGTAACCTTTATGTTGTTTAGAAGTATAGGCTATCATCCCCTTTCTACTGCATCAGCACACCTCTTAAACTCTTGAAAGACGCATCATCGTGACTCTTAAAGTCTTCTTTTTATCATCAAGTATAGCTAACAACGAGGTTGTTGCTAATATCTCATTTCATCCCCAAAAACTTTGTCCATTAATCCATAAAGGCTTCTAACTCATTAGTCCATTCAAACGATACTACCACAATTTTATAACGTTTATATTAGTGTGAAATGCCAACTTTGGCACAGTACAGAGGTCGATCTTGAGTTGGTGAAACCTTCTCTTCAACCTTATTTTTGAAAAACAACTACTCATTTTAACTAGTCAACAATTCCTCCATTCCCGATAAGGGTATCAGTTCTCGATGGTATATGTAAGATGTCATACGCTCATCCTCCTTCACAACTGGCGCCAATCAGCCTGAGGCCTGCATGCTACTGCGATTCCCAATAAACTTGATTAGGTGGTAATCTCGAAGGATCATTGTCATATATCCATGCATCCATTTGCTATTAGGGGCCTGTTAAACTTTATGTCTCTCTATGTGCATCAATCCCTTTAAGCTAAGTAAAGCTTCACATTCTTGCCACGATATTTCTTCCTTTCTTGTCCATCTCACTTCCATGTTAGTTTCCTCTAAGGATATGTTTTACATCGCAATTGATTTGCATTTCTTGGATCAGGAAAAGGCTTGGTAACTCCAGAATTCATTAATATAACATCCTGACACGGTTGGTAGGAGCGTGCTCCCAACCACCCCATCATTTCTTATAACTTTCCCCACACCAATATTAAAGGTCTTGTGGTATGCCCTAACATGTTATCTCTACTTCAATAATTACTCGGCATAACGCTCTGGCTGCACAATTACAACATTTGGTTTTTGATCTCATATTGGTGTAACGGTTCACAATTGTACCTCCCGTTCACCTTAGAGTAATCACTTTGAAAGGAATGGTTTCAAAATAACAAGGTCCAATAGATAATCTCAATAAGAATTCCACATTGGATGTTCCAAGAATGTTGATGGTTCCAAATACTAGGAGTCTCGATTTTTTTGGAGATGTAAGGATGGACAGAAAGAATACAACAAGGTTTATTCCTTCCCGTCCTGATAATTCTGTAATATGACACCATAGAGAATGTTGCACAAGGGCAATGATTGTTGGGTACAAAAGTCATAAAGACGGTCTTTATACAATTCTTACATCGGGTGGATACTTTTCCTCCTGAATAATAAGAGGAAATCTAAAGTCGCATTGATGAAGGTTAGCCAATAGAAAGCAATTCTACTCCATGACAATTAAAGAATGAAGTAGTTTGTCGCTCAAGTAATCAATTGTTTCAAATGAATTCTCATTGTATGAAATGAAAGAATAAAATATTCAAGCGATATAGAGTCTGATACGAAGATGGGTAGAATTCGAGTTGAGCGGGCGACCTCATTAGGTCTCAATCAAGTTACTCGTCAAAACTTTCATCATCATGCTTTACCACATGCAAAATGCATTGCGGAATGAATTAAATTGGGAGTTGGACCAGTGAAACAATAACTAGTCCTTTTCAAGAAACACTAGCGACTAGCTAGACAAAATTTGCTCGTTCACCTGTTTGAGACATCACCACCAGCTAGGACAACTAGCTAGGTGTTCTTCACAACATTACAATTCTGAGTAGTTGGAATGATCAACTAGTCATTCATATTGACACAACGACTAGCCAATTTCAGTTGGATAGAACGGGATTTCAACTTCGTAGCCACTGAAGAAACTTTAGGCTTCTTGGACAACGAATGAAAATAAGAAGTTAATAAGTTTAAAAAAAAAAAGAAAACTATAAAATCTGAAGAGAATGTTCTAGGTTTCGGAACAATCGATAACCTCTCATCAAATATTACTTATTAGTGAAACGGTCCACCCAAGGGTGCCTCCGTACACCTGCTTTATCAGATCCGACAATAGAATTAAATTCGGAATACCAATATCAAGATGATATCCTTACTATGATTTCAATGTACGATGTACAATCTCATCTTGAATAGAAGAAAAAAATTCATGAGGGATGTCTGGACATTAGATCATCCATGTCCGAAGTAATTTGTTGAATATTTATGAGCTCAACTGAAGAGTGCAAGTATGAAAGAAGCAATCAAATATCGATATTCGTTAAGTAGTATTCATCGATTAATTAAGGAAATATTTGTGGAACATTCCTTGGATAATTGAAAGAGAGTGTAAATAGTCCTGAGCAGAAATAATTATAAACTTCAAATAGAATGCTCGGGCTCAATTAATATACTTTGGACGGGTCCCGGTTTAGAGAAAGTATATCACTGGTTGTTATTCCACAAGTTTGAAGTAGAAAGCTAGGAGGGTTACCTGATATAAGCTAATCGAGGTAACATGGTTAGTGAACATTTTAAAATGAAGTAGTGCACCAGCCGGTAGTTACCGAAATAAATTAATAACTATTCGTGCATTCCATTATCACCATTATGAGGGTAACTCCATCTCTTCGTCTTCGTAATACAAGACACCAACTAATGTTCTGTGCTTTATCTTGAATACCAAGCTTCACGTCATTCCGGGGACACCTGCTAAGTCCATCGGGTCCTACTTCATGCCTTCTGACATGAATCACAAGTGGCCAGTTCCCCCTGGGAACAGATCAAAGAGATCTCTCAGGGATCTCAGTGCTGTCCATAGGTTCAGTGGCGGGTGTGTGTATGTGAACATATACCAAAAATATTGAGGTCTACAATACATATATATGTCGTCCCTGGTAACATCTCGATCAAAGGATCCCACTCTAGACCCGCTGGTCTTTCCTTTGGTAGGCTCTGAGATCACTGTATCGCTCGTTGCAACCATATTCAACTTCTCTTGAGTCCCTTTGTTAATCCTACTTGTTTGTTCTCTAAGTTGAACTACCATGTTCTAGCGTCCGAATCCTGCGTGGAATTACCTAGCATGCTCGTCTTATGATAACATTCTCGTATCACACATGTAAAATTTGCCATCAAGGGTAATGGAATCCACAACGACATAGTGACCAACCTTCAGGTAAACCCGTCACTTATCGAAAATCGGGTCTTATAACCAAAGTAAACGACTTTCATTACTCCAAGTACTAAGTACCCTTAATTATGTAGGGAAGTCCAAACTTCTTGATTATTAAAATGCCGCCTCCTAAACTCTGGAGGACTATGGGCCACAGAATTTATGCCAGCCTAGTCATCCGATCATATTGGCAATATCGCCTCTACCTCGGCTGCTCTCGAGATTTCGCTCTGCTTCCTATGTCATTATCTATGATGAGTCATGTACGACTCTCAAACCTCTATTCATCATTCTGAAGGTCTCTAAGGATTCTATCGACCCTAGTATAATACCTCCAGTAACACTCCAGTCCATTCTACTCACCGGTACCTCTTCCGGTAGTCCAATCATAAGTTTACTACGAACTCTTATGTCATTCTCCTACTTAGACTTAACTCTCAACACTCTCGTTTCTGAGTACTGTAACTTATCGCTCTGATACCATTTCTGTGACACCCCCAAATCTGAGGTCAAAGATTCAGGTCGTCACATCACCATCCAACCATATCATACCTGTATTAACGGTACAACTCAACAATACATCCATTCAGACCTCAATCTTAAGCACAAACAAGTTAGAGCCTCAGAAACGATAATCAAAAGTGCCACTAAATATTACAATTCATTTGTACAAATCAGAGTCTTACACAATTCCACTTATACAACTACACTTGAAGGCAAGTCTTACGATTACAGTTGAAAACCTATTAGACTTACTCTGTCGTATCTATCAGGAACTAAATCACCTCCGGGGTAAATCTTCTACTCCTCTTCTGCTGTCGCGGAGTTAACCGACCAAATTCTTCTCTTTCTGAAAAGTTTTTATAAAGCAAGAATGAGCTACATAATGCTCAGCAAGTTCACCATTTGTAAAATAATAATGGGGGTTTATTTCGAAAACATTCCCAACTATATGGGTATATATCTCAGATTTCAAAACATAATTGGACACTGTATATGTCCAAGTTTGAATAAAACATCTATACTCACTAAGGAGCTTTAAGAATAACATATGAACCCTTTATAAGGTTCCCATTTCAACATATCTCAAGTTTGAAAATATATATATACATATGAGTATATCATTTTCGGCAAAACACTCTACGATTAACATACTGTACAGGGAATACATCGTTGCAAACCTCTTTCCTTCCATTAGCTTAGAAGGTTTTTCATTCAAAAATATTTCATTCTTTGAAACAATTGCAAGAGTGCACTAAAACATGCCAATCTTTATAGAAAATCTTGTAGTTCTAGATACTGCACGATGTCAATATTTTCTCATCAAAACCACACTACCGGCAACTTTGCACTTAGGCCCAAGAAGCAGTGTTTGAGTATTTTTCCAAAGTGGAGGATGGGACTTAAAGAAAACACAAAACCTGACAAGGATTGACGATGATCAGTCGCCACAGCCAAGTTCAATCATCCGCGGGTCTTCTCTACCGGTAGAAGGATAGAAACTACATCCGTAACTATCCCTCGGGTGAAAACTACATCTGTAATCACCCTCGATGAAAACTACATCCGTAATCATCCTTCGGCAACACCTGGGCCGGAATAATAAGTGATGGACCGCCTGGCTCACGGCCGCTTACACATCCCGGGAATCGTTCGTCAACGGTTCCCACACCTGCCAGAGTCCCTTTTTCTTTTTCTTTTAAAACTTGATTTTGATTGAAAACAGAGTAGTTAAGGTCCGACATCAGTCGACCGATGATTCTTGAAATCATACAAGAAGCAGAATCTGACCGGGGGTTTTCGAAAATGTTTTGAGTTAAAATGAGTTCGAGTTTGAAGTATTAAAAAGTATCTTGGATTAACTTTGTCTTTAAAGAATGAACAATAATTAATAAATAATATTTTAAGATTTAATATTAATAATTAATAAATAATTATTCGATAAAATAAACTTTTAATCCAAGATAGGGTTTCGAGTATTTACGAAGATATGAACATAATATTTGAGTATACGATACTCCCCGAATGACCCTTCGGGTTTTCACAATCTAGATATGATACAATAATATACCGCTCCCCGGTCAATAATATATACGGACCGCCACGACCTCTATTGCTAGAGTCGTTGTCCGAAGAAAACATTTCAATCTAAGTTCAAGGGTAAAAGCATACATGTACTTGTTCAATCTCAATTGCATCAATACTTCGATAAACATAGCATTTGATATAATTTGAAAACTACAAACACAACAGTGAAAATCCTTGTATAGGGATAAGTTTTGAAAAGTAAACTTGCCTTGGTTTGGTTGGGGTGGTCGAGCGTGCGGATTCGAACGATCTATACATAAGCAATAATCGTTCGTTAGTACCTTAACAATATCTCTTTAATTACGGGGTTTTAGGGGGGTACGAAATTAACTTAACGACTTCGTCTTATGACACTCTAGCCCCACTATAGGTTCATGTCGTCACTCGGTTACGATCGTCACTTAATCGACTTAATTTAGTTACCACATTCGAACCATAACCATTACCCCTAGAATCATGCTCCACTAACGACTTTTTCCCTTGCGCGAAATTTACTCTAGCATTTTTGTAAAATCCAAAAATTCATATTTTAATCCAATTCTTTTTGGGTGATCTTCACCACTGCATTCCCTAACTTCTCAAATTTTTCCATGATCCCACATATATTTTTAGAGGTTTAAACAAGGTTCACAAGGGGGTCACTTAGTGCAGTCCGGAATCCAAAAACACAATTCACGTCTCCGGCCATATCTTAAAATCTATACATCACCTAGACATGAACCTTACATTTCCAGAAACTAAATTCAATTATATTTCCAACAATATATGGTAGGACATCAGGGGACAAAATTTGGGGGTTCAAACCCATGTTACAAGACAGGTCAATGCTCCTGGAAAAACTCAGCAAGCATATACCACTTAGATCAACCATTTTTCACAATTCCACAACACAACCAACACTTAATTTACTTAGTTCATGGTTCATAACACTCATGGAGATATATATATATTATCCATAATCATAAAAGTCACAATCTCAACATCAAAACTCAAGATCCATGTCATCCAATACTTATACAACCAAGATTAGCTCATATATACATGGATCTACTACCAAACATTATAAATACTACATAACCAAAAGGGTTTGTGATTTTTATACCTTCTTGAGCCTCTGAGACCTTGGGTAAGCTTTACAAGCCTCAAGAACACCTTGGATGGTCTTTACAAGTCTTATACTTCAAGATCTAAAACAAGATTTAAGTTAGTCACTATACATCTCCAACTTTCACCATTTTTCTCACCAAGCTACACCTTGAAATAAATTATGAAACTTAGTACATACCTTGACAACACTTAGGAGAGGCTTGGGTTTTAATCTTGAGATTTTTGAAGTAGTGGAAGAGGAGAAAATAATTTTTCTTCTTCCTTTTCTCTTGCTTGGCCGAGAGCAGTTTGCTCCAAGTGGGGGGGGGGGAGTTTTCTTGGTTTGTGTTGGGTGTTTGAATGATGATATGTATTATTGTGATATGTATTGATGTGTGTATGTATTGTGTCACATGTTGACACCCTAGGGTTAGTAGACTAGGCATACACCATGCCTCTTTGTCTCCTAGAATAATGCACCAACTAGTCACTTATTCATGGTTACTTTATGCTTTATGCTTTTTGCTTTCTAGTTCATTTCCTAACTAGCTTGTTACATGACACTTGCATGCAATATCCTTCCTTGTATTATTATTTCTCCACCAATGGTTGTCACTTAATCCTTATTTCCTATCGTATCATAATTAATTCCTCGTAATAATATTTTGTCGCGTAGAGATTTCCTTCGTAATTCCTTAAGTACTTAATTGTGTAAATTCCTCGAATGTCCATAATTCCTCGTCATAATTCTTAATAAATCCTTTAATACTCTAACCATTCTCAACTCCCAAGTTTTATAAATCTTACTAACAATAAGACTCCTGCCTTCACAATCTTCCTTTTTATCTTACATAATAAATGCAACAACGCAGTTTCTCAGACAATCAATTCTATTAATCAACAGGGATGACTAGAAAGGTTTATATTGACAATGCCACAAGATATTAAATAAAAGGAAATATTACCAAAAATTAGGGTTCTTACAGTGTGTCTCGGGGTAGTCCGATGATCTATAAATAGTCAAAATATCCGAGATTAATCACTTAATACCTTGAAAGGCTAAGTACATACTTAACTTAGGTGAAAAACACGTTTTCAAGTTATCTCGTTATACACCCTCTAGTGTAACTCTTATTAACACCGTTATGATTTGACACTTGTTCGTTATTAAGGCATGTCATTACACTTACACTTGGTAGGTACTTAAGTCGTATAAGTTCTAAGATCGGTTGTTTACTAACAAAGATTATACCTCGAGATTTATCGCCCGTTTTCTAAGTGGTTTTCCAAAGTTATAACCAATTGTCCTATTTAGGAGTTCCCTTGCACTTAACCTTGATTCGAACATTTTTCTAAAATCGAAATACGATCCGTTTGACATGAGGTTTTCTATCACACCTTCCTTATGATCTCTAGTATTTAATTACCAAGATTTGCCACTGAATTATTCATGTTAAGGGGGTTCAATTTCAGTTACGAACTCAAACTTACGGTTTCGAACCACTTTTACTAATTTGACCATAACTCGTAAATCGTAAGTCCGTTTGCTTCGATTCTCATGCCAAAACGATCTATGACTCGCGATATACAAGTAGGTCATATACTTGTCAAGATCAGTGACATATAGCTACTGTGATGCACGAATTCTTAAGGTTAACGAAATTTCGACATTACGACGACTATAACTCGAATATTTCCAAATTTGTAACATCACAACCAAGCCACACCGGGCATACCATACATCTTACAAGTCCAAGAACATCTCATTTCATCACCATAATCATCATATCTCTTAAATCAACTAAACCAATTACATAATCATGCTTACATACTTATAATAACACCATAATCATAACTAAGCTAAAACCAGCAAGAACATGCATAAAACCCAAAGTAAGATCTAGGGTTTAGGTGAGATATACCTTCTTTGGAGTGTGTAATAGCCTTACTAAAACTTGATTAGTCCTTGTATATCCTTAATAGAGCTTAGATCATCCAAAGAAACAAGAAAACAAAAGTTAGTTTCTTGAAATCACAATTCACCCTCATCTTGGATGATTTTATTACCTAGGAAGGAATTGGAATTTGAAGCTAAAATTCATAGGATAACTATGATATGAAATGTAGTACTCACCAAAATAATCTTGAGATTTAACAATGGTTGGAGCTTGGATTTTTGTTCTTGAATTTAGGCAAAAGCCGAATGGAATGAAATGGGAGAGAGATGGAGTTTGCTTGGCTTCTCTTGCTCTTATCTAGCATAAAGTGATGTATTTAGATAATATCTTGTATAAAGTAGCTTTAATAAAGTGATTTGCTCATCCATGATGCAATTCAAGGGACAAGTGTTGGGTTTTTGTGGTAAGATGATGTGTTTAAGCTAACCAAATGGTTTGGTTTCTAAGTATGCTAGTTACCCTTGTAACTACTTGGTTACTTGATCTTATCCTCTTGCACATGCATGTATCTTGGCTCTATGCTTGTTTCTTTGTCCGGTTATTGCTCAATTTCATTGATCGTTCGGAGGAATATCTCGAGTATTTCTCGAAATGGACGGGAAATACCTGAGGAAAGAATGGAGCATGGTCTTTGATGTAATGGTGAATGTCTTCTCAACAAAGACTTCTAGCTAGAATGGAATCCCTACCTACATCAAGAAACTCACTCATTCGCTTGTCCATGGTTACAAGGTGGATCTAGGAAAGATGCTCATGACATAAATCAAACCTTCCCTGAACAACAAGGTACATGTCTACCCTATATTTATTATGTTATGCATAAATTCTTTATGTGGAATTGATGAAAATGCCTCCCTCACAATGGAGTGCAATGTTTTGAAAAGAAACACACACACAACACTCAATTCACAGAATTTAAATGCAGATATTCCACTTTGTTTCACATAACACATGGTTGATCAAGTGCCCAACTTTGATTTTCCATTATCACCTAGTGAGTTTGATACATTCTCACTTCAGAATGAAGCTGAATTAGACCCAAATTCAGTTAACTCACATTATTCTCCATACATACAAATCAGACAATCTAGACTACCAAAACTCATGAAATTAGCCTATAACAGTTTGAAAATATCTCTGAAACCATATGCCATGCATTAACGAACATAGTGCTAGTATAACATAAAAAATGAAGTTACAAGGTAACTCAAAATATATATATTCTGTCGAAATATCTGCTATATAAAATAATAAGCCAAATATCCACATATATAGCAACAAGAGATATCGCAAAACAGATAATGACAGTTTTGAACACTTTTCAAACCACTGCCAACCGGATCGGAAGTCTCTTCGATACGTGTTGCGGGAGCTACCCGTCAACCTGAAAAAAGTCTCTTCGATACGTGTTGCAGGTAATATCCAAATTTGGATGATAAACTAATAATGGAGTATTCACAGCGCCAGCTGTCCCAGCCTACGATGATCAGTCGCAGATTGTACAGTACAGATATGGTTTTACTACCGGTAGAAGGAAGAACTGATGGATTTACTTGTCTACCGTCCTTTTAGTAACTCCCTGGCCAACGGTTGGGCCTTGGACCGGCGCTACTCGGCCCCTTATACGACTCCTAGTTCGAATAGAAACCATGACTCTGAAATGTAAAGTTCGTCCTCCTTTCCCCAAATATAATACTTGTTGATAGAACTCCACAAAGTAGTCGTATCTAATTGGAAAGGAAAATTCACCAATATTTCCCGAGCTATTGCTCGTTAATGGATTATTACTTGTTCCATCAATCTTACTCCTCGAGTGTTGAGGAAGTAACAAAAGACTCATTTGATGATTTAGAAATCAAGATGTGAGTGAAAATAATACTTTTAAAAATCTTTGACCGGGTAGTCAATTACAAATAACAGTTCTCAAGTAAGGTTCCCTTATAATTTCGAAGTTTTGAGCGAGCATTTAAATCTTTCTATAGGATAGACTTAAATGGAAAAACAGAGTTTTGGAAACCTCCCTTGATAAAATAATCATAATAAAACTCAGAAATATTTACATAATTTTTGGAGGTCAAAGATAAATTTGGAATAAGATAAATCATTTTTAAAACCAATTAAAAGTATTAAATAAATATTCAAATAATATTTATTGAACAATATTTTTAATCAAAAGGATTGCTTGTAAATAACCCTCGAATGAATATATACAATAATATTCACTAAATAAATAAATCTTTAAATGAATATTCAAAATAATATCCATTAATTAAATCAAACTTTAAATGAATATTCAAAATAATATTCATTAAATAAATAAAACTCTAAATGAATATTCAAAATAATATTCATTAAGAAATAATGGAAAAATATTTATCTAATGTTTTCCTCAGAAAATAGTATCAATATATACTGAAATACCGACTCCTGGTCTATTTTTAAGAATGAAACTCATACGCCCTTCACTAATGGTCTTAGCAAAATCCAGCTTATAACTAATATATCATAACTAGCTTATAAGCCAATATCCAATCATAAAACAAGTATCACAATATACTTTCGAAAACAGGCATGCATGCTATGACATATGTATAACAGAAATCATATATATATATATATATATATATATATATATATTAGCAGAACAACAGTTTCAAAAGTTTGAAAACTTGCCTGGTAATCCTGTCGGGGTGGTGTGTCTCGGGGTAGTCCGGTGATCTATAAATATCCAAAATTATTCAAGGTTAATCACCTAACACTTTGAAAAGCTAAGTAACTACTTTACTTAAGCTAAAACACGCTTTCAAGTTAGCTTTTATTAACACCGTTAAGATCCGACACTTGCTCGTTATCAGGGCATGTCATTATACTTACACTTGGTAGGTACTTAAGTCGTATAAGTTCTATGGTCGGTCGTTTACTCAAAAAGATTATACCTCAAGATTTATTGTACATTTTCTAAGTGTTTTTCCAAAGTTATAACCAAGTGTTCCACAAAGGGGTTCATTCGCACTTAACCTTGATTCGAACATTTTTTTAAAATCGATAAACGATCCTTTTTACATGAGGTCTTCTCTCACACCTTCCTTATGAATTATAATATTTAATTATTATGATTCACAACTGACTTAATCATGTTAAGGGGGTTTAATCTCAGTTACAAACTCGCACTTACTGTTTCGAACGACTTTTACTAAATATATCTCCTAAACCGTAAGTCCATTTGTTTCGATTCTTGCGCCAAAACGATCTATGACTCAAGATCTATAAAGACAATCCATGTAATCATTAAGGTCCGAGAATTACACCTACTGTGATGCATGATTTTTAAGGTTTAACAAAATTTGGGCATTATGACGACTATGTTTACACGTTTTCCCAAAATTTTCAATCCACCAAGATCATACTATGATCCAACCAACAACTTATAAACATCATCTACATCTTAACAAGCCCAAAACATCTCACTTTAGCCATCATTTGCATCATAGCTCTTAGATCAATTAAACCAACTATATAATCATGTTTACATGCTTATAATTAACATCATAATCATAACTCATCTAAAACCACCAAGAACATTCAAAAACTTAAAGTAATATCTACGGTTCATGAGAGATATACCTTCCTTGGAGTGTGTAAAGACCTAACTAAGCCTTGATTAATCATTAGAATACCTTAACAAAGCTTGGATCATCCAAAGAAATCAAAGTTAGTTCTTTGAAATCAATATTCATCATCAACTTTGATGATTTTATTACCTACGAAAGAATTGGAATTTGAAGCTAAGATTCATAGGAGATCTAAGTTATGAAATGTAGTACTCACCTATTTAATCTTGGAATTGTTTGATGGTTGGAAGTTGGATTTCTCCTCTTGGATTTATGCAAAAGCCGAATGGAAGAAAAAGAGAGAGAATGGAGTAGCTTGGCTTGCTCTTGCTCTCATCTTGCATTATGTGTATTATTTGGATAATATCTAGCATAAAGTAGCTTTATTAAAGTGATTACCTCACTCTAATACCTCATCTTGTGGCCATGTGTCTAATCCTTGTTGTTTGATGATGTAATGAAGCTAACTATCTATTTAGTTGCTAATGTTACTAGTTTGTTTTGTAACTCACTTGGTTACTTGATCCCATCCACTTGCACATGCTTGTATCTTGGCTCTCTGCTTGTTTCTTTTTCCGGTTATTACTCAATCTCATTGATCGTTCGGAGGAATATCTCAAGTATTTCTTGTTAGTGTTTTACCGGAAACCTTCTTGTTATTTTTACTACCATTCTCAATCCTCCTTTATAATCCTTGAATTTAAAATCCTCAAATCTCTTCATTAAATCCTTAAATCCTTTTAGTGTCTAGGGAAATCTCGGATAAAATAAAAGTGCTATTTTTCTGAATCTGATATATTTTACATACCCTTATTTTGTCCCTAGATCATCAATACGAACTCAGAAATCCACTCCGAATACTTCTATATAGGGTCGTCTGATAATATTCCAAATCCACTAAAAACACTATTCAATGCTTTTTCTCTCTTTTATTCTTCGTACTTAAAAGGTGTTCTGGTGCTTTCTCGAACGTTCCCAATCTCTTTTATGGAGTTACTTAACTTTTATTAGATATCGATTTGGATGACAAGATCTACCAGATATCGATTTGGATGACATGAGAATCCCTTTCTTTCTTGGAACACCATAGCTTACTCTTTGGACGATAGATTATTCTTATATAATTTTGTCAACCTATTGCAACATTCATAGCATATAAACACTTGAATCCAAATCAATTAATATATCCGTTCATTACAATCACCGATACAATGTAGTCATAACCACTACTCATTCATACACCAATATATAATAAAAGTTTTTAATTCTTCCAAAATCTAGGTTCTTACATCCCTAGATGTCCCTTCTCAACAGGAGGCATCTATTGAAACTGGTCTGTCTCCCAAGGCACCCTGTAAAGAGTCTGTACAAACTCATGAACTCACTCATGAGGAGCCCCCACTTGCAGATACACAGATGGAGTTAAGGCACAGTCAGGATCAAACTTCCACTATTGATGTTCCACAAGTTACCCTTATGGAACAACCAACATTCTCTTCTGTACCCGATAAGTGCATATTTTTGCATATTTTTATTACCTATTTATTGCTTGAACTCGTATTTTAATAATTTATTTTGTTGCATTTCAGGAAATTCGTGAATAAATAAAGAAATGGCAAAATAAAGAAATAAAGGGCAAGGAAGGGAAAAAGAGGAAGAAAAAAGACTTACATGAAAAAAGGAAAAAAAATTAGGAGCTTGGTGGAAAAGGAATCTTGGAGGACATGTGGAAGGTGGAGATCATTCTAACACACTACATAAGTGTATGGCCAAGATCAACCCTTCAAAGCTTAAGGGGGAAGGAAACAAATAGATGGCTAGGATTTCACCACCACACACCACAAATGTATGGTGGGGATTTACCCAAAACCCCCTTAACCCTAATTCTTATCCTATAAATACCCCCTCACCCCCCTTGTATTTATCAACTTAGATTTTAGGGTAGATTTAATTTCTTGTATTTTCTTTAGTTTCAAATCTTGTAAACACTTTTTATTTTAATGCAAAATTCGGTTTCCTTTAACTTCTCGTCTTGTTCTTTCGTTTTTGTTACATAGCTTTCGTTATTTTTGCAAATCCGATTAGTGGACAAAGTAGCGAAATGCTATCCACATGGGATTGAAAGTAACGAAATTTTAATTTCTTGCTCTTAGTTTTAATTCGTAATTTTTTGCCCCTTTAAATTTCGATTTTATTGCGGGCCATTCGAGAAGTCAGAGATTCGATATCTCAGAAGACACTATTCGATATCTCTGAATACACTGTTCGATATCGCATTCGATATCTCAGAGATTCGATATGTCTATTACTCTATTCGAGAACTCATGGAGTCAACAAGTCAAAGCATCATTCGAGTTCTCTAAGAGTCAACAAGTCAATGATCTATTCGATATCTCAAGGACTAAAGAAGCTATTCGACATCTCAGGGATTCGATATGTCAAAATGCTCTATTCGATATCTCAAGGAGTCCCAGAGAAAAGAGCTATTCGAGAAGTGATTCGATATGTCAATATAACACTATTCGAGAACTCAGAGTTATCGATTAAATCAATTCGAGTTCTCGAATCAATCACTTAGCCACTTCTCGAATACATTCGTGGAGACAAAATACTGAAGAATTGTACAAGTTAGAAACCTGTAACAAGCCAAGACACTTTATTTGACTATGTACTATAAAGCAGATTGGAAAGCCTACAAAGAAGCTTGGAGAGATAAGACAAAGGGATAAGGAGCTAAAGAAGTGGATCTGAACAGGCTTTGCAAAGTCAAATCTGTAACTGTTTGGACTCTTACTCAAATAAGATAGACAGACTGGAAAGTATTTTGTTTACCTACCTTATTTGTAGTAAGTAGGTGTATCCATGTCTATAAGGATACAGCCTCACTTCCTTAGCTATAGAGAGAGAGAGAGAGATAGAGGGTGATAGTTTTTCAATATACATCTCAAGAAATATCTCTCTGAGAAAAATGAAGCTGAGAATACTACCATTTGTATTCACAGATTGTAGCAAAATCTTTATCTAATAAAATATTAGATTAAAGTGATATTGTGTTGTGTTTGTCTTTGTTATCTGTACTTACATATCGCACACATTTAACACATATCTTGCTGCAAAGATTCAAGAACAAAGAAAAGTTCAAGAATCCATTCACCCCCCTCTGTATTCTTTTACCGTATTCAATACTCAACAAGTGGTATCAGATCAGGCTGTTTAATCTAAACAGGAAACGATCATGAGTTCGAATACACCAAAGACTACAGGTACGGTGAAGGTCCCTAAGTTCGACAAAGAGAATTACAACCTCTGGAAAATAAAAATTCTTTTGTTCATCAAAGCTGTCGATCCTCTCTATCCTGACATCCTCAAGAATGGTCCATTTGTACCACAACAAGAAATTGTTGAATCTACAGTGGGAACAATAGTCATTCCTAGATCATATGTTGCAAAAGAGCCATCCAAATGGACGGACTCAGAGAAGGAGAAGGTTGCCCTAGACAGTCATCTCATGTTGCTGATCATAGACTCCATGGATATGTCGATGTTTGCTAATATAGCATCATGCACATCAGCCAAGGCCATGTGGAACCACATCGAGGTGTTATGTGAAGGGACAGAGGAGGTAAGAGAAAATAGGAAACAGATACTGGTCACACAGTATGAAGCTTTCATGGCACAGTCCAAAGAAAGTATTACTGATATGTTTGAAAGATTTCACAAGCTGGTGACTGAGCTTCAAATGAATGGGAAGGTTTACAGCACTAAGGAATTAAACATGAAGTTTCTACTATCGGCACCAAACCATCTAGAGCAAAGGGTCATATCTCTAAGAGAAAGAGATTTGAACAAAGTCACATATGATGTGCTCTATGGGGTTTTAAAAACTCATGAGCTCGAGTTGCTTCAGAAGAGGGCTATCCAAGCCAACCATGGCAGAATGATAAACACATCATGTGCCTTGATTGTCAACAAATCCGTTCAAGACCTGAGAATAGAAGAGATAATAGATGATGAAGAGACTGAAGAAGAAGTGACTGACCCTGTTGATGAAAAGGAAGAAGATGAGTTCTATACTCTTGAAGAGTTGGATGCCATGGAAAACACTTCATATGCTTTTATGGCTAGAAAATTCCCAAACAACAGATTAAGAGGAATCAGCCCTTCAAGTCTAGATCTCAAAATCATTCATTCAACAAGAGCAAGGCACCTGTGAAAGCAAACAAAAACAAATTCAAAACCAGCTATGTGGATAGGTCATCTGTGAGATGTTATAGATGCAATGACCTAGGGCATTTTGCCAGTGAATGCAAGAAGCCTAAGAAGAAGGATAAGGAGTTTCTTGAGCTTGAAGCTAAGTATGAGGTCTGCTAAAGAAGCATGCACCAGGTAAGGCCTACATAGTTGAAGGGAAGTGTTGGGATGATTCTGATAGTGATGGAGAAGAACAAGAATTCTGCAACTATGCCTTGATGGCCAACTCCAAGGAAGAACCATCTGAATCAGACTCTGTAAGAACCCTAATTTTTGGTAATATTTCCTTTTATTTAATATCTTGTGACATCCCTGTTGATTAATAGAATTGATTGTCATCCCTGTTGATTAATAGAATTGATTGTCTGAGAAACTGCGTTGTGCATTTATTATGTAAGATATAAAGGGAGATTGTGAAGGCAGGAGTCTTATTGTTAGTAATATTTATAAAACTTGGGATTTGAGAATGGTTAGAGTATTAAAGGATTAATTAAGAATTGTGACGAGGAATTATGGACATTCGAGGAATTTACACAATAAGTACTTAAGGAATTATAGGGGAAATCTCTACGCGACGAAATATTATTACGAGAGAATAATTAAGATACGATACGAATTAAAGATTAAATAATAAGCATTGGTGGAAGAATAATAATACAAGGAGTAGTATTGCATGCAAGCCCATGGAACCAAGTGGTTAGAAATCAACCAAGCTAGTTTGCCATTGGAAGATGAATAGTATCTAGTTGGTTGCTTTTTAAAAAAGAGGGAACACATAGTACATGACCCATGCTTGCTAGTACACTACCTATGCTTACATGTGATATGTATCACCCAACCTAAATAACCTAACATCAATTATTTACCAACACAAACACAAACACAAAACACAAACTTTTCTCTCCCCCCCCTTTTGTTTGCTCTCGGCCAAGGCTCCAAGGAGAGAAGAAAAATTCTTCTTCTCCCCTCTTCCATCACTCATAATTCTCACCATAATTCCTAGGTCATCTACACCATCTAGACAAGGTATGCTAGCAATTTCACTCCATTTTATCCACCCAATTTCAAGTTTACAAATTATTCAAGCTTTGGTGAATAGTAACCAAGTTTGTTTTTCCTTTAGATCTTGCATTGTAAGTGTTGTAGGAGGCCATCTAAGGTGTTTTTGAGTTGTGTAAAGATTGTCCAAGGCCTCTAGGAGCTCAAGAAGGTATAAAAATCTCAAACCCCCTTGGTTATGTATTGTTTATATAGTATGGTAGTAGATCCATGTGTTTTAGGACTAATCTTGGATGTATATGTATTGGATAGCATGGATCTTGAGTTTTGATGTTGAGATTGTGACTTTTATGACTATGGTTAATATATATATCTCCATGAGTGTTATGAACCATGATCTAAGTGTATTAAGTGTTGATTATGTTATGGAAGTATGAAAAATGATTGATCTAGGTAGTTTGAGCTTGCTGAGTTTTGTCCAGGAACTTTGATCTGTATTGTAGCACGATTTTAAACCCCCAAATGATGTCCCCTGATGTCCTACCTTATATTGTTGGAAAGTTAATTTAATTTAGTTTCTGGAAGTGTAAGGTTCATAGCTAGATGATGTGTAGATTTTTAGTTATGGCCGGAGGAGTGAATTGTGTTTCTGGACTATGGACTACATTAAGTGACCCCATTGTGAACCTTGTTTAAACACCTTAAAATATATGTGGGATCATGGGAAAATTTGAGAATGTAGGGAATGCAGTGGTGAAGACCACCCAAAAAGAATTGGATTAAAATATGAATTTTTGGATTTTATAAAAATGCAAGAGTAAAATTCGCGCAATGGAAAAAAGTCGATTAGTGGAACATGATTCTAGGGTTAGTGGTTATGATTCGAACGTGGTAACTAAATTAAGTCGAGTGAGTGATGAGCGTAATCGAGTGATGACATGGACCTATAGTGGGGCTAGGGAGTCATAAGACGAAGTCGTTGAGTTAATTTCGTACCCCCTTAAAACCCCGTAATTAAAGAAATATTGTTAAGGTACTAACGAACGAATATTGCTTATGTATAGATCGTTCGAATCCGCACGCTCGACCACCCCAACCAAACCAAGGCAAGTTTACTTTTCGAAACTAATCCATATACAAGGAATTTTACTGTTGTGTTTGTAGTTTTCAAATTATATCAAATGCTATGTTTATCGAAGTATTGATGCAAATGAGATTGAACAAGTACATGTATGCTTTTACCCCTTGAACTTAGATTGAAATGTTTTCTTCGGACAACGACTCTAGCAATAGAGGTCGTAGCGGTCCGTATATACTATTGACCGGGGAGCGGTATATTATTATATCGTATCTAGTTGCGAAAACCCGAAGGGTCATTCGGGTGGTATCGTATATTCAAATAACTATTGTTATATCTTTGTAAATACTCGAAACCCTATCTTGGATTAAAAGTTTATTTTATCGAATAATTATTTTATTAATTATTAATATTAAATCTTAAAATATTATTTATTAATCATTGTTCATTATTTAAAAGCAAAGTTAATCCAAGATACTTTTAATACTTTCAAACTCGAACTCTTTCGAACTCAAAACATTTTCGAAAACCCCCGGTCAGATTCTGCTTCTTGTATGATTTCAAGAACCATCGGTCGACTAATGTCGGACCTCAATTACTCTGTTTTCAATCATAATCAAGTTTTAAAAGAAAAGAAAAAAGGGACTCTGGCAGGTGTGGGAACCGTTGACGAACGATTCCCGGGATGTGTAAGCGGCCGTGAGCCAGGCGGTCCATCACTTATTATTCCGGCCCAGGTGTTGCCGAAGGATGATTACGGATGTAGTTTTCATCGAGGGTGATTACGGATGTAGTTTTCACCCGAGGGATAGTTACGGATGTAGTTTCTATCCTTCTACCGGTAGAGATGACCCACGGATTATTGGACACGGATGTGGCGACTGATCATCGTCAATCCTTGTCAGGTTTTTTATGTTTTCTTTAAGTCCCATTCCTCCATTTTGGAAAAATGCTTTGACACTGCTTCTTAGGCTTTTGTGCCAAGTTGCTGATAGTGTTCTATTTTGATGAGAAAGATGTTGATTCAATGCAGTATCTAGAACTGCAAGTTTATTTTGAAAACAAGAGCACATATTGTTGCACCTTCGAGATTTATCAACTATGACAAGTGATTTTATAACTGATTGAAAAAAACAAGTATATCAACTGCCAATCATATGAAATGTTATATTTCTTACCTTATACATATATTTCTTGCTGAGCTATAGTTGCTCACTCTTGCTTGTTTTCAAATTTTACAAACACAACAGCTAAGCGAAATGGCAAGACCCAGGCAGACTGCTCGAAAGCAGGTGACTAGACCCGAGCCAGCACTGGAGATTCCACCGGTAGGCCACATTAGCCGGATTGGTTGGCAGCTTTTGTTAGTTCGTTTTATTTATCAGTATGACCTGTGCAAGGCAGTGTATCGTAACAAACTTTCAAGCCGCCAACTCCGCTTCATATCGAACTGTTGCTGGTAGCATCAATTGTTGAGGCTGGAAGTGAACAGATGCAGATGGAGAGAAAAGGAAAGAAGAGGAAGTTGGATAGCCGAAAGGGAAACTCTGCTGGTGGGAGCTTTCCGAGCAAATTTAAGCGAGGAACGATGTCCCAACCCAGCGGGAACTTTGGAACCAAGAGAGCTGAAAGTTGGAGTGTGGGCCAGGGCGGCCGACCACAGGGATCGTCTTACTCTACCCCATCCCGAGCCCAACCCCCAGAATGCAATAAATGTGGAAGGAAACATGCGGGCGTGTGTAACCTGCAAGATGTGAAATGCTTCAAGTGTGGGCTGACAGGCCATTATGCTAACGCCTGTCGCGGAACTGGTAACAACCCGAGTGTCGGAGGTAATTGCTTCAAGTGTGGGAAACCAGGCACCGAATGAGGAAATGTATGTCCTCTGGGCCAGCTGCATCGAGAATGAGTGGAACTGCTTCTAACAAGGCCCCTACTGCAAGAACTTTTAACATGATGGTGCAGGATGCCGTGAGGAACACGGATGTGATTGCAGGTACTCTACTACTCAACTCAGTTAAGGCAAATGTTTTATTTGATTCGGGAGCTACCAAGTCTTTCATATCTCTAGATTTTATATGTCGGTTAGGCCTTAAGACTGAACCATTGAAAGACAGATTGAAAATAGAGATAGCTAATCATGAAATTATTCCCGTTAGCCAAGTATGTCCAGGTTGTGACCTAGAAATATAAGGGCGACACTTTCGGGTAGACTTAATACCTTTTAAACTAGGGGAGTTTGACGTAATAGTAGGTATGGATTGGTTAACAACCCACGGAGCCCAGATTGATTGTGTCAAGAAGAAAGTAAGTTTGAGACTGCCAGGGGACGAGGAAGTAGTATTTAGTGGGAAACGGCAAAGCCAAAAGTTCCTGACCATGATTCAAGCTAAGAAGCTGTTACGTAAAGGATGCGAAGCCTATTTAGCCTATGTGAAGGATACCAAGAAGGAGTAACCAAACCTACAGGAAATCCCTGTCGTTAATGAGTTCGCGGACGTATTTCCGGATGATCTTCCCGGACTACCACCCGATTGGGACATCGAGTTTGCTATAGACTTAGTTCCGGGTACGGCCCCAATTTCGAAAGCCCCATATCGGCTAGCCCCAGTGGAGATGAAAGAGCTGGCCACTCAGTTACAAGAGTTGTTGGATAAAGGGATGATAAGACCTAGTGTGTCACCGTGGGGAGCCCCGGTGTTATTCGTGAAAAAGAAGGACGGCAGCATGAGATTATGTATAGACTACAGGGAGTTGAACAAGGTGACTATAAAGAATAAGTATCCCTTGCCCTGGATAGATGACCTGTTTGACCAATTGAAAGATGCAGTTTATTTCTCTAAGATTGATTTGCGGACCGGGTACCACCAGTTAAAGATTAAACCAGAAGATATACCAAAGACGGCCTTTCGCACCCGGTACGGACACTATGAGTTCCTACTGATGTCATTTGGGCTAACGAATGCCCCTGCAGCTTTCATGGACTTAATGAATCGAGCCTTCAAGAAATACTTGGACAAGTGTGTTATAGTCTTCATCGATGATATCTTGATTTATTCCAAAACGAAGGAGGAACATGTAGAGCACTTGAGGATTGTACTGGGAGCATTGAGAGAAGAAAAGCTGTACGCTAAGTTCTCGAAGTGCGAATTTTGGTTGAAGGAAGTTCAGTTTTTAGGACATGTGATTAGCGAAAAAGGCATTCTAGTGGACCCAGCCAAAATAGAGGCTGTATCAAATTGGGAGAGACCAACCACTCCGACAGAGGTGAGAAGTTTTATAGGGTTGGCTGGCTACTATAGGAGATTTGTCCAAGACTTTGCAAAGATAGCAGCCCCTTTGACCCGACTAACTCGCAAGACCGAGAAGTTGTGTGGACTGAAAAATACGAAGAGAGCTTCCAAGAGTTGAAAAAGAGGTTGGTGACAGCACCAGTACTAGCCCTACCTGATGATAAGGGAGATTTTGTGATTTATAGCGACGCATCCCATAAAGGTTTAGGGTGTATGCTTATGCAGCACGGTAAAGTGATCGCGTATGTATCCAGACAACTTAAGGAGTATGAGATAAGATACCCCACCCATGATTTGGAATTAGCCGCGATAGTTTTTGCTTTGAAGATCTGGAGACATTATCTGTACGGAGAAAAGTGTGAAATCTACACGGATCACAAGAGCTTAAAGTACATATTCACTCAGAAAGAGTTAAACATGAGGCAGAGGAGATGGTTAGAGCTAATCAAAGATTATGATTGTGAGATTCATTATCACCCAGGGAAGGCCAAAGTGGTGGCCGATGCACTTAGCCGAAAGGAGAAGCTTAAGATGATAACGTCAGTGGACGAATTGATCAAGGACCTTGAGAAACTGGAGATTGAAGTGAGGTTACCAGGAATTGGACAAGAGAGTCTAATGGAAATAAAAGTCCAACCACCATTATTGGAAAAGATTAAGTTATGCCAGGAAAAGAAGATAGAAGAAGAAAAGAATTCGATGGAGAAAATTTTGACTGGCGAGGAAATTAAGTGTGAGAAGGACGGGAATGGAATTATGAGGTACGCATCTAGGATATGGATCCCGAACGTTCAGGAATTAAAAGACGAGATTTTGCAAGAGGCTCATAGTTCGAGGTACTCAATTCACCCTGGAGGCACTAAGATGTATAGAGATCTGAGAGAATACTATTGGTGGCCAAATATGAAGAAGGACGTGGCCGAGTGGGTAAGTAAATGCTTGACATGTCAAAGAGTAAAGGCCGAACACCAGAGGCCCAGTGGATTGTTGCAACCCTTAGAGATACCCGAGTGGAAATGGGAGCAGATTGCGATGGACTTTTTGGTCGGATTACCAAGGACCAAGAGTAATCATGATGCCAATTGGGTAATTATCGATAGGTTGACCAAGTCAGCACATTTTCTTCCAATCAACGAGAGATATACTGTCGACATGCTGGCAGATATTTACTTAAAGGAGATCGTGGTTAGACATGGGGTTCCTGTAAGCATTGTATCAGATAGAGACCCGAGATTCAACTCCAGGTTCTGGAGAAGTTTTCAGGATTGTGTGGGGACCAAGTTAAACATGAGTACTGCATACCATCCCCAAACAGACTGACAGAGTGAGAGAACCATCCAGACCATCGAGGATATGTTGAGGGTATATGCCATTGATTTTAAGGGAAGTTGGGATGACCACTTGCCGTTGATCGAATTTTCCTACAACAACAGTTACCATGCGAGTATAGGCATGCCCCCATATGAAGCTTTATACGGACGAAGATGTCGGTCTCCCTTGTGTTGGGAAGAAGTTGGAGAGCGGAAGATTTTAGGGCCTGAACTGGTCCAACAGACAAGAGAAACTATCGAGCTCATAAGAGGACGGCTGGTAGCGGCACAAGACAGACAGAAGAAGTATGCGGACCAGACCTGCAAGGACAAAGAATATGAGGTAGGAGAGTTTGTGATGTTGAAGGTATCGCCGTGGAAAGGATTGATGAGATTTGGTAAGAAGGGAAAACTAAGCCCGAGATTTATTGGACCTTTTGAGATCTTGAAACGAGTTGGGAAGTTAGCCTATGAATTGGCTTTACCCCCGAGCTTACAGCAAGTACATAATGTGTTCCACGTGTCCATGCTACGACCATACCATACCGACTTCCGACATGTGATAGAACATGATCAAGTGGATCTGCAACCGGACCTAACATATGTCGAGCAACCCGTAGAAATCATGGATAGAAAAGAACAGGTGCTGAGGAACAAGGTTGTCAAACTAGTGGGAGTTTTGTGGAGGAATCAGAACATCGAAGAATCAACATGGGAACTAGAGAGCGCGATGCGTGAAAAGCACCCCCAACTGTTTTCAACCTGATTCCGGGACGGAATCCTTTTAAGGAGGGCAGGCTGTAAGAACCCTAATTTTTGGTAATATTTCCTTTTATTTAATATCTTGTGACATTATCATTATGGAACCTTTCTAGTCATCCCTGTTGATTAATAGAATTGATTGTCTGAGAAACTGCGTTGTGCATTTATTATGTAAGATATAAAGGGAGATTCTGAAGGCAGGAGTCTTATTGTTAGTAATATTTATAAAACTTGGGATTTGAGAATGGTTAGAGTATTAAAGGATTTATTAAGAATTGTGACGAGGAATTATGGACATTCGAGGAATTTACACAATAAGTACTTAAGGAATTATAGGGGAAATCTCTACGCGACGAAATATTATTACGAGAGAATAATTAAGATACGATATGAATTAAAGATTAAATAATAAGCATTGGTGGAAGAATAATAATACAAGGAGTAGTATTGCATGCAAGCCCATGGAACAAAGTGGTTAGAAATCAAACAAGCTAGTTGGCCATTGGAAGATGAATAGTATCTAGTTGGTTGCTTTTTAAAAAAGAGGGAACACATAGTACATGACCCATGCTTGCTAGTACACTACCTATGCTTACATGTGATATTTATCACCCAACCTAAATAACCTAACATCAATTATTTACCAACACAAACACAAACACAAAACACAAACTTTTCTCTCTCCCCCCCCCCTTTTGTTTGCTCTCGGCCAAGGCTCCAAGGAGAGAAGAAAAATTTTTCTTCTCCCCTCTTCCATCACTCATAATTCTCACCATAATTCCTAGGTCATCTACATCATCTAGACAAGGTATGCTAGCAATTTCACTCCATTTTATCCACCCAATTTCAAGTTACAAATTATTCAAGCTTTGGTGAATAGTAACCAAGTTTGTTTTTCCTTTAGATCTTGCATTGTAAGTGTTGTAGGAGGCCATCTAAGGTGTTTTTGAGTTTTGTAAAGATTTTCCAAGGCCTCTAGGAGCTCAAGAAGGTATAAAAATCTCAAACCCCCTTGGTTATGTATTGTTTATATAGTATGGTAGTAGATCCATGTGTTTTAGGACTAATCTTGGATGTATATGTATTGGATAGCATGGATCTTGAGTTTTGATGTTGAGATTGTGACTTTTATGACTATGGTTAATATATATATCTCCATGAGTGTTATGAACCATGATCTAAGTGTATTAAGTGTTGATTATGTTATGGAAGTATGAAAAATGATTGATCTAGGTAGTTTGAGCTTGCTGAGTTTTGTCCAGGAACTTTGATCTGTATTGTAGCACGATTTTGAACCCCCAAATGATGTCCCCTGATGTCATACCTTATATTGTTGGAAAGATAATTGAATGTAGTTTCTGTAAATGTAAGGTTCATAGCTATATGATGTGTAGATTTTTAGTTATGGCCGGAGGAGTGAATTGTGTTTCTGGACTATGGACTGCATTAAGTGACCCCCTTGTGAACCTTGTTTAAACACCTTAAAATATATGTGGGATCATGGGAAAATTTGAGAATGTAGGGAATGAAGTGGTGAAGACCACCCAAAAGGAATTGGATTAAAATATGAATTTTTGGATTTTATAAAAATGCTAGAGTAAAATTCGCGCAATGGAAAAAAGTCGATTAGTGGAACATGATTCTAGGGTTAGTGGTTATGATTCGAACGTGGTAACTAAATTAAGTCGAGTAAGTGACGAGCGTAATCGAGTGATGACATGGACCTATAGTGGGGCTAGGGAGTCATAAGACAAAGTCGTTGAGTTAATTTCGTACCCCCTTAAAACCCCGTAATTAAAGAAATATTGTTAAGGTACTAACGAACTTATATTGCTTATGTATAGATCGTTCGAATCCGCACGCTCGACCACCCCAACCAAACCAAGGCAAGTTTACTTTTCGAAACTTATCTATATACAAGGACTTTTACTGTTGTGTTTGTAGTTTTCAAATTATATCAAATGCTATGTTTATCGAAGTATTGATGCAAACGAGATTGAACAAGTACATGTATGCTTTTACCCCTTGAACTTAGATTGAAATGTTTTTTCTTCGGAAAACGACTCTAGCAATAGAGGTCGTAGCGGTCCGTATATACTATTGACCGGGGAGCGGTATATTATTATATCGTATCTAGTTGCGAAAACCCGAAGGGTCATTCGGGTGGTATCGTATATTCAAATAACTATTGTTATATCTTTGTAAATACTCGAAACCCTATCTTGGATTAAAAGTTTATTTTATCGAATAATTATTTTATTAATTATTAATATTAAATCTTAAAATATTATTTATTAAACATTGTTCATTATTTAAAAGCAAAGTTAATCCAAGATACTTTTAATACTTTCAAATTCGAACTCAAAACATTTTCGAAAACCCCCGGTCAGATTCTGCTTCTTGTATGATTTCAAGAACCATCGGTCGACTGATGTCGGACCTCAATTACTCTGTTTTCAATCAAAATCAAGTTTTAAAAGAAAAGAAAAAAGGGACTCTGGCAGGTGTGGGAACCGTTGACGAACGATTCCCGGGATGTGTAAGCGGCCGTGAGCCAGGCGGTCCATCACTTATTATTCCGGCCCAGGTGTTGCCGAAGGATGATTACGGATGTAGTTTTCATCGAGGGTGATTACGGATGTAGTTTTCACCCGAGGGATAGTTACGGATGTAGTTTATATCCTTCTACCGGTAGAGAAGACCCGCGGATTATTGGACTCGGATGTGGCGACTGATCATCGTCAATCCTTGTCAGGTTTTTTATGTTTTCTTTAAGTCCCATTCCTCCATTTTGGAAAAATGCTTTGACACTGCTTCTTAGGCTTTTGTGCCAAGTTGCTGATAGTGTTCTATTTTGATGAGAAAGATGTTGATTCAATGCAGTATCTAGAACTGCAAGTTTATTTTGAAAACAAGGGCACATATTGTTGCACCTTCGAGATTTATCAACTATGACAAGTGATTTTATAACTGATTGAAACAAACAAGTATATCAACTGCCAATCATATGAAATGTTATATTGCTTACCTTATACATATATTTCTTGCTGAGCTATAGTTGCTCACTCTTGCTTGTTTTCAAATTTTACAAACACAACAGCTAAGCGAAATGGCAAGACCCAGGCAGACTGCTCGAAAGCAGGTGACTAGACCCGAGCCAGCACTTGAGATTCCACCGGTAGGCCCCATTAGCCGGATTGGTTGGCAGCTTTTGTTAGTTCGTTTTATTTATCAATATGACCTGTGCAAGGCAGTGTATCGTAACAAACTTTCAAGCCGCCAACTCCGCTTCATATCGAAGTGTTGCTGGTAGCATAAATACTATTTAATTCGGTCTGTAATAACTCTGATAACTTTATTACTGTTTAATCAATGTGTGACGTTTCTGAGGCTCTAACCTGTGTTTGTGAGTGTGGTGTGAGTTTATTGTGGGGTCGATGACTGTGTTATATATATTATGTGCAAGAACAGGTATGTTACTAATGGAAAATGGACCGTGAGCGCCTAGATCTCCGACCCCGGATCTGGGGGCGTCACAGACTCTCAGGTACCATCCCTCACTACTATAGACATGTCTGTTTCTGAATACAAATCTATGGTTGATATGTTTAATATTCATACTAGTATGACTGCTGCTAATGAAGAGATTGCTAAACTGTCCACTAGGAATGAACTGTTAAACAAAAGAAATGAGGAACTAGAACTAACTGCTATGCAAATACAAAACCTTAAACAAGAAATCGAATATCTAAAGAATAAGGTTCTATGTGCTAGTCAAGTTGAGAAAGCTCTTAGGGATGAACTAGCTGAAAATGAATTTAAATTGAAAACATTCAAGAATTCCTCTAGTCTATTGCAGTCCTACCATGAGAAAAATCTAGCTAGACCTAAGGCTGCTATTGGACTTGATTATGACACTCTCAAGCAGAGGAAAGGCTATGCAGTCATTGAAGATGACATTGTTGTTCAAGAGGAAGTGCCTCAGGTTTTGAAAAAGGCTGAGACCCCAATATTTAAAACACCAACACTTTAGATTGATGAGGATGCCTTACTCATTAAGCAAATGTTGGATGATGAAGATAAGGCACAATCAAGTGAACAACAAGCATCCTCTAAGAGAGAGAATGTCAAAACCAAAGCCAAGGAGTCAGTAGGAGGCAAACCTAGACTTGAGAAATTTGTGAAGTTTGTTTCAGCTGGGAATAATGAGGTTAAGAAGAAAGTGGCTAAAAAGAAACAAAACAGGAATGGCAAATTAGGGATTAACAAGGACAACAACTATGCTTATGTGCCCAATGCCCCTAGGAAAGTTTGTCAAAATTGTTTTAGCACTAATCATTTAACTCATGCATGCAAGAAACCATCTGGTAGTGTTGCTAAACCATTCTATGATTGCTCTGTGCCTTTAAGACATAGAGACTCTCCCTTCTATGATAAATTTGATTGTATGCCATGTAACATGAATGTAATGACTAGTTGCTTTAATTTGAGAAGACAATTCATGGAAGGACGCATCAGTCACAATGTTCACACACACTACACAAGAACAAAGTCTTCAAGTCCTCCTAAAGTTAGGAAGGTGCCTCTGTCACCTAAGTCTAAGAACCCTGATTCTAAGACTTCTAACAGTGACAAGAAGACTAACATCAAGAAAATTGATAAGCATGTTGTTTATGATAAGACTGTTGCTAAGCCACATGGACCCAAACTTGTTTGGGTACCAAAGGAGAAGTAATACCTTTGTGTTTGCAGGGCAAAGAAAGTGAAAGAAAGGTCATGTGGATTTTGGACAGTGGATGCTCAAACCATATGACTGGTGATATGGCCCTGCTATCACAGTATGAGGAGAAGGCTGGCCCAATGGTTGCTTTTGGAGATGACAGCATTGGCAACACACTGGGATATGGCAAGTTGGAAATTGGAAATGTCATCATTGAGAATGTAGCACTGGTCAAGGGACTCAATCACAATCTACTGAGTGTTGGTCAATTTACTGAAAGAGGCTTCAAAGTGAATTTTGACAAAGATGAATGTTTGATCTCCCACAAAAAGACTGGAGACTTTGATCTATCTGGAGTAAGGAAAGGAAGCCTGTTTGTAGCCAATATGAACTCTGCAAACAAGGACAAAATTTGTTGCTTTTACTCAAAAGCATCAAATGAAGATAGTTGGCTGTGGCATAAGAAGCTATCACACTTGAACTTCAAAGGCATTAATTCTCTATTCAAAAGAGAGTTAGTAAGAGGCATGCCCACACTTGAATTCTGTCAAGAAGGAGTGTGTGAGGCTTGTCAAAAATGGAAAAATGAAAAGATCAAGCCACAAGTCAAAGACAGTGACATCAATAACCAAGCCCCTACAACTAATTCATATGGACTTGTTTGGGCCTGTCAATATTATGTCACTAGGAAGGAAAAAGTATGCTCTGGTGATGGTTGATGATTTCACAAGGTATACATGGGTAGAATTTCTGGCGTCAAAAGATGAGGCTCCCCAAGTAATCATTGAGCATATAAAGAAAATTGACAAGGAAGCAAAGGCCAACAATGCAAGTGTGATTGCATTAAGGAGTGATAATGGAACAGAGTTCAGAAATGCCATGCTTGAAGCATTCTGCAAAGAAAATGGTATTTCTCAACAATTCTCAGCTCCAAGGACTCCACAACAAAATGGAGTTGTTGAAAGAAAGAATAGAACTCTGATTGAGGCTGCTAAAACAATGTTACTTGATGCAAAGATGCCTACATGTTTTTGGGCGGAGGTTGTGAGCACTGCATGCTATATCCAAAACAGAACCCTCATCAACAAAAACACTGGAAAGACACCTTACAACTTGATGACTGGAATAAAGCCCACCCTAAAGTATGTTCATACTTTTGGAAGCAAATGCTTTGTTTTAAAAGACAACTCAGAATATGTTGGAAAGTTTGATGCAAAAGCATTTGAAGGAATTTTTCTTGGCTACTCTATGGAAAGAATTGCATACAAAGTTTATGTCATCACTCAAAAGAAAGTTATGGAAAGCACAGATGTGACATTTGATGACAGTAAACTACCTGGATTAGAAGAAGCCAATGATGAAGATAAAGATCCTTTGAAGTTTGACAATCTAGATGATTCTGATGAGGAGATTGAAACTGAATTTGAGCCCACAATTCAACAAACTCAAGCGAATGAAGAACCTGTGTCAACCAACAATGAAGAAACAAGCATCCAAGACATACCTGTGATTAATGGAAACTTCACAGGGGGAGGAAATGTAAATGATCATGATCTGGATGATGAATCAACATCAAGGCTGAGAAATCAATCTGAACATACAAGGAAATGGGATAGATCACATACTGCAGATCAGATAATTGGAGATCCAAATACAGGAGTGAGAACAGGAGAGCAACTCTAAATGAATGTCTCTATGGTTGCTTTCTATCCCAAGTTGAGCCTAAGAAACTTGAAGATGCATTGTTGGATCCTGATTGGATAATTGCTATGCAAGAGGAGCTAAACCAATTTGAAAGAAGCAAAGTATGGGAACTTGTGCCTGCACCAAAGGATAGAACCATTGTTGGAACAAAATGGGTTCTAAGGAATAAGATGGATGAAAATGGTGTAGTCATAAGAAACAAAGCAAGGTTGGTTGCAAAAGGATATTCTCAACAGGAGGGCATTGACTATGATGAGACTTTTGCCCCTGTTGCCAGACAAGAGGCCATCAGAATTTTCTTGGCATTTGTTGCACATTCTAATTTCAAGGTCTATCAAATGGATGTCAAGAGTGCATTTCTGAATGGGGAGTTGGAAGAAGAAGTATATGTGCAACAGCCACCTGGCTTTGAGGATCCACAATTCCCTCACTTTGTCTACAGATTGCTTAAAGCATTGTATGGACTTAAGCAAGCTCCTAGGGCATGGTATGACACATTGTCACAATTTCTACTTGAGAATCAATTCTCTAGAGGCACACTGGACAAGACACTGTTTTACAAGAATCATGGTGATGATATTATCTTAGTTCAAATCTATGTGGATGATATCATATTTGGCTCTACAAATGCGAAGCTGTGTGAGAAATTCTCTAAGCTCATGCAGAGTAGATATGAGATGATTATGATGGGAGAATTAACATTCTTTCTTGGGCTGCAAGTGAGTCAAAGGAAGGACGGCATTTTTATAAGCCAAACCAAATACATCAAGGATCTATTGAAGAAATTTGACTTAGAAGAATGCTCACCTGCAAAGACACCCATGGCCACTGCCACCAAGTTAGATGAAGATAGTAAGGGCAAGAAGGTAGATATCTCAATCTACAGAGGCATGGTTGGTTCTCTACTCTACCTCACTGCCAGTAGGCCAGACATCATGTTTGCAACATGCTTGTGTGCAAGGTTTCAATCAAATCCAAAGGAATCACATATGATAGCAATAAAGAGGATTTTCAGATATCTGAAGGGCACACCAAACCTGGGGTTATGGTATCCTAAGGACACAGGGTTCAATCTGGTTGGTTATTCTGATGCTGATTATGCTGGATGCAGAGTGGATAGGAAAAGCACCTCAGGTAGCTGCCAGTTTCTTGGACAAAGGTTAGTCTCTTGGTACAGCAAGAAACAACAATCTGTGTCAACCTCCACAGCTGAAGCTGAGTACATAGCTGCTAGAAGTTGCTGTGCTCAAGTGCTTTGGATCAGAAACCAACTTAGAGATTATGGACTTGTGTTGGAAAGAATTCCAATCATGTGTGACAACACAAGTGCAATCTCTATAGTTTCCAATCCTGTCAATCATTCTAGGACAAAGCACATTGACATCAGATATCACTTCATAAGGGAGCATGCAACTAATGGAACCATTGAGTTACATTATGTTCCCACAGAGAAACAACTAGCTGACATATTTACTAAGCCATTAGATGAAGCCACCTTCACAAGGTTGGTTAGTGAGATTGGAATGCTGAATTCTTCAAATTCTGGCTGAGTGAATATATCAACTAGATTGTTGCAGCAGTAAATACTTACTTTATCAAATGCTCAATATTCCTAAAGTAAGTATTGGCTGGATTATGATTTATAAATATTCCACAATGCTGTATATGTTGGAAATCATACATCTTTAGCTTGAAATTTCTGTGAAATTTTGAGAAAATCACTATTTAATTTAGTAGAATATTCTTCAATGAATATTTCTGGTAAATTTTAAAAGATAGTGAAAATTGAATTTTATGAGTGAAAAGTATAGTTCGATAAGTCAGACTTCTCGAATGGTTCATTGTTTTGTCATGGCTCGAGTTCTCGAATAGGCCTATCAAGAACCCTCCTGAGTTCTCGAATAGTGTCTTTTGAGAAATCGAACAGCACACTTTAAGTTCTCGAATAGAGTATTTTAGTTCTCTAATGATGGAGTTCTCGAACACTGTATTTGAGTTATCGAATCATTTGAAAAGGCTGATTTCTCGATGACACTTAATCGCTTTTTGGATTTATATTCAAAATTTCATTTCGCTCATAAAAACATATTCTATTTAGCTTAGAATTATTTTCTGAGTTAAATAACTGCCAGCTGTGAGTTTCAAACTGCTTGAGATATCGAATAAGCCTTTCTTGACTTATCGAATAGTTGTTTTATACTTCTCGAATGACTGACTTGTCGATACAAAACCTATATCTAATCAACAACTCAAGTCACTCACATATATTCAATTCCACAACTGTTCAAATCATTTCATTCGATTTCTCAAGCAGTTAAAGTTCCAAAACCTCTATAATCCCTAACGTCAAAAGCTAAATTTCTTCTTCAAACTTCATTCTCTTCTCATCTCTCTGTGTAACAATGGCAAATACCCAACTCACAATTCCTAAACACACCAATTTCATAGCAATAACCAACGATGTTGAAGCACCCAATGCAAACTTTAAGTGCTTCGTTCGATGGATGGCTGAATCATACATCAAGGATGCACTCTCAACTAACCCAACTCTGTATCTAGATTTACTAGAACAGTTTTGGAGAACTGCTACTGTGGAGGTCGTGGCCCTAGAGAATGCAATAACTTCATACGTAATCTATTGCAAGATTCAGGACAAAGAAATCACCATCACTACTGAAAATATGAATCAAGCACTGGGGTTACAACAAGGAGTGTATGACAGTCAAGCAACTGATCAGGAATTGGAAGATTTCTTTGATTTTATCAACTACTCAGATAAAATCAAGCTTGGAAATTTGAATAGGAAGTACTTGAGGAAGGAATGGAGCTATGTCTTTGGTACTCTTCTTCAAGTCTTCATAGCAAGGAAGTCCAGCTTTGATCAAATCAGCACACCTGTTCAACAAATAGGATATGCTCTAGCATATGGGAGAAAGATTGATGTTGGTTTGATCATCAAATCAGCAAGGAAGTAGAGCAAAATGCTAACCCAGGGCCTGCTAACCAACCCTCTCAGCCAAACACTTTACCAAACACAGAGACAACTGCATCATCCTCTCAAAAGGGTGATGTTAGTAAAAAGAAGAGAAAACAGGTTGCTTCTGAACCTCTAAAAATCTTAACTGAAGCAGCCTTGGCTGTAGAATTAGGCATAGCAAGTGAGGAACCTGAGTCACCCTTACTAAGGCCAAAGAAGAAGAAGAAGTCTAAAACCACCTCCTCAGTCACCCAAGTGGCTGAAGTTGTAAAATCAGGGGCAAATAGCTCACTAGGTGTATCCTATCAACAGAGTGCATCTATAGAATCAAGCATTCTCCCCAATGCACCTACTTGTACAGAGTCAGAACATGGGAGTGATAAGGCTGGCACAACACTGAGTGGAGAGCACATCACAATTGAAACTCCCTCTATCTCTCAGGGGGAGTTGCCAAAATCTAATCTACAACACACTTCTCTTCCAGAATCTACCACTCATATTTCTTTGGAGCCTGCAACTCAAGCAATTGAGGAGCAAGGCATTGATCATCAAGAATTCTTTTCTCTTGATGAGCCAATGGATTCAAGTGACTTGGTGCATGACACCTTGCTCACCACCCAGGTACCACATTTAGATGGTCAGGGAATGCATGCTGGGGCATCTTCTAATGACACCATCACAAACACAAAGGATTCACTAGTTTTAACTAGAGACTCTGTGCCTGTGTAAACTACTGTTGTAACTCATCCCACTTCTGTGGAGACAACAGTAGCAGAGTCTCTTCATCCGGTTACAGAAGTAGCATCTATAACTGAGGAGTCTAGCTTGCCTAGCTCTAGCTCTCACTTTTTGTCTCGATGGCTGAAGCCTGTGCAACATGACAGTGCTTCAGGATCAGGGTCTGTTCCACCACAAATGTCCATTGACGCTCTCCAAAGCTATGTTGTGGATCAGATTCCTGAGTTTGTCAAAATAGCCCAGAACCTTGTCACCTCCAACATCTCAAATCCAGATTATGAAGCCATCCTACTATGTCATAGGGATGATGTGGAGATGCAGAAGGCCAAGATTATTGATGATGCTGAGAGAGATGGCAATGTAGATGCCTGGATGCAAGGAAAGTGTGATGTAACTCTCAGTGAAGCACTTCAATATCTTAGAGAGGAATACATCACTTCACTGGGTTCAAATGCAAAATCCATGTCCCCTAGTGAAGTGTATGAAGCTGTCAATGATTCTTACAAGGGTTTTCTCAAGGCTGCACACTATCTTGGCAAGGGAGTCAAAACTGAAGTCAACAAGGTGATTGACAAGACAGCCACTTTAGTAGAAGAGATAAAGAGGGCCTTTGATGCCAAATTTCCTCAACTAGACAGTGTGGTCAAAGATATCAGACACTTCAACACCACCTGCACCAAGATGGATAATAGTCTAGCTCTCCTTAAAGATACAGTCACAGGTCTAGGAAGCAAATTTCAAATTCTATCTGATCAGACTACAGATGCCAATGCCATGCTTAGGACACTCTTTGCAAATCAATATGGAGACAAGCTGGTAACTGAGGTTCTTGTGCATGAGCTGTCTAGATTTGAAGTGCAGAGACTTAAAGAACAATCCCTGTCTGGCTTCAAATCTACTACATTATTCAGTAAGGTAGATGCACTTGAAAAGGAGGTAGCTACTCTCACTTAGTCCAATGCTCATCTTACAGACAAGGTACAAACTCTAACTGAGCAGTTGAACACTCAAGCCACCACCACAGCTGATGTTCTTCTGCATCAACAATCAATGTTGTCTGCAATGATGAAGCACATGGGTCTCCCTCTACCTGAAGAATCTTCAACTCCAAAGGTTAATACTACAGCCTCTGTGCCTGACAACAAGCCTAAGGGGGAGAAGAGGACATCAAGGAACTCAAATACAAAGGGGGAGAAACCACCAGTAAAGGGCATCAAAATCACTGAAGGTGCTCATCAAAGAACTTCAAAATCTCTAATTCATGTGCCTGGCAAAGGAAAAGACAAAATTGATGAGCCTCCTACATCTCTGCCAGTTGTCACTCTACCAACTGTGCACATCACTACTTCCAGTGGTCAAAAGCAAACTATCACAACCATAGTGGTTGCAGGGAGTATGCCATCTGATAAACCTTCACTCTCCATATCTAAAAGTGCCAAGCCTGTAGAAGTGAAGGTGGTCACTAAGGCCAAGCTACAAGAAATTGCAAACTCAAATGTTTATCATGATGATGCATTCTTGGAGTTTTTGAAAGTCTCAAGAGAACAGGCTGGTGACACTCAATTGTATCTAAGGAGCTTGAAGGATCAAATCGATTACTTCACTGTGGTACCTAGAAAAGTTAATAGCTCATGGCTCAAGGAAGTAATGATGGTAGCAAAATTCAGAATCTGGCATCTAACCTACAAAACTCTACATGCCCTGAAACATTCAGAGATAGATGCACTGATAGAGCTCATAGAGAAGAGGAATGTAAATGAAAACAATAAGAGTCTGTATGATGACTTGAGGAATGGCCAACCTTCAAGGCTGCCAGAAGTGATTAGGAAGCCATGGACCATCATCTATCAGTCTGGCACCAGAATTGAAGAGATTAAACAATTGGTCATTCCCAATGATCTCACTTCTCGAAATCACAGACTCATTATTGCCATCATTGATCTGCTATAAAAGAAAAAGGGGACAAGTACTGCTGAAGAGATAGAGGCACTGCACATTCTCAGATCATTCATTGCAACTGGTGTAATTCCAGATATGGCCAAGCCAAGGAGGAATAAGGATGATGAAGATGAAGACAAGAGTGATGGGAGGAGAAGTCATCACAGGAGTGATAAGGGGGATGAGGATAAGAAGAAGAAGAAAGACAGCAAGGATAAGAAGGATGATGACCAAGGCAAAGTCTATGAGAGGAAGAATGGAAAACAGGAAGCCTTAGGCATTGCTAACAGTAATCTCACCACAACACAAGACTATAAGTCTAGGGTGAATGCTGTTAGTAATGACCTACCAAAATCTAATCCCATGGCTTCTGCAACTGTTTTACCACCTCAAGAAGAGAAGAAGATTCAAGTCAAGAAACCATCTATACATTTCAAAAAGCATACTGCTAATGGAATACTACATTGGTCCACAAACAAAGGTCAAATGCTACTGCCAGGCAACCATGTCAAAAGGATCAAATTCAAACAAGCTGCAAGGAAACCAAAGCTATCCAAGTCAAAGACTCTGACAATCTATCCAGGCTTAAAACTCCAACCACTAGATGAAGATTTTGATGAAGACCAACTGCAATTCTTACAAGCTCAAAGAATCTATCATGTTGCCATTGTTGATAACTGCCTTGAGATCAAATATACTGATGGAAGGGAGGAGAAATTCAAACAAGGAGGATGTCAACACTGTGGAAAACTACATGACATAGAAAGAATCATTGAATTGTTGAGCTCAGAAGATAAAGTGGAAAGAGTGTGGAAGCTGGAGCTAATTGATTTTGTGAAGATGAAGAGAGATCATAAGGAGAAAATCAGAAAAGAGTGTCTTGAGAAATGGCTAGCAAGGGAGAAAGAAATTGAGAGACTGGAGATTGGAAAAGAAAAGCTAAGGGCAAAGGGATTGTGTAGAGTTCAGTTTAACCCCTATGTGGTGAAGTATAGGAGGAGAAATGGGGATCAGGTCCACATCAGAATGAATCTACTCAACCACTATCCTGTAAACATTCTGACCAGTGCTTGAAGATTTCAAAGACTCAATTTTGTTTGAGGAACTGGATGCTATGACAGAAATATTAAAAGCTATGGATGAGCATACAAGGAAGGAGAAAGAAAGAAGACAGAAAGCATATGATGATTTGCAAGCCAAAGCTATGGAAAGGGAAACTAATGACAATGGCTAGTACTTCATTATAGGCTGTAAGATTACTCACCCTGTAGTTCTATTCACATTGCTGATCAAAATTCATACATGTACTGTCGAGTTTTATATTTATGTACGTTAGGCTTGTTATCAGACATGAAATTGTGACTAAGGGTCTTACTCACAATTTGGGGGAGATTGTTAGTCATAGAGGCATGCCTGAATACATCTAATAATAAGCCTAAGTATGTGTAATGCTATGCATTACCTACATGACCTCTTAACTGAGGAAACCTCTAGTTGTAGAGTTTCTATTTGTTCTGTACTTGTAATAGGCATCAAATTCTAGTTGTGTTACTGTAATTATAAAGTCAAGAATAATGCTTGAAAGAAGTTCCAAGGTTCATGCCTCAAGCAAGGAGATAAAGACTGCCAAATAATCACAGTTGGGATTTGAAGAAAAGAAGAATTTGCCTAAGTACCGATTCGAGAAGTACATTTGTCTATTCGAGAAGTCTAGCATTCGAGAAGTCAGAGATTCGATATCTCAGAAGACAATATTCGATATCTCTGAATACACTGTTCGATATCTCATTCGATATCTCAGAGATTCGATATGTCTATTACTCTATTCGAGAACTCATGGAGTCAACAAGTCAAAGCATCATTCAAGTTCTCTAAGAGTCAACAAGTCAATGATCTATTCGATATCTCAAGGACTAAAGAAGCTATTCGACATCTCAGATATTCGATATGTCAAAATGCTCTATTCGATATCTCAAGGAGTCCCAGAGAAAAGAGCTATTCGAGAAGTGATTCGATATGTCAATATAACACTATTCGAGAACTCAGAGTTATCGATTAAGTCAATTCGAGTTCTCGAATCAATCACTTAGCCACTTCTCGAATACATTCGTGGAGACAAAATACTGAAGAATTGTACAAGTCAGAAACCTGCAACAAGCCAAGACGCTTTATTTGACTATGTACTATAAAGCAGATTGGAAAGCCTACAAAGAAGCTTGGAGAGATAAGACAAAGGGACAAGGAGCTAAAGAAGTGGATCTGAACAGGCTTTGCAAAGTCAAATCTGTAACCGTTTGGACTCTTACTCAAATAAGATAGACAGACTGGAAAGTATTTTGTTTACCTACCTTATTTGTAGTAAGTAGGTGTATCCATGTCTATAAGGATACAGCCTCACTTCCTTAGCTATAGAGAGAGAGAGAGATAGAGGGTGATAGTTTTTCAATATACATCTCAAGAAATATCTCTCTAAGAAAAACGAAGCTGAGAATACTACCATTTGTATTCACAGATTGTAGCAAAATCTTTATCTAATAAAATATTAGATTAAAGTGATATTGTGTTGTGTTTGTCTTTGTTATCTGTACTTACATATCGCACACATTCAACACATATCTTGCTGCAAAGATTCCAGAACAAAGAAAAGTTCAAGAATCCATTCACCCCCCCTCTGTATTCTTTTACCTTATTCAACACTCAACATCATCTTCAAAATCCACTCCCGAGTCATCAGAATCTTCTCATAAATCATCACCATCTAGCGAGCCTTCATCGACTCAATCACCACCTTCACCTAACGACTCTTCGATTGTTGTTCCACTTTTCAATTCCATACCCGATGTGTCTAGCGAACGAGTCTTTAAGCCTAAAACTCCTTATCCTCAAAGACTCCTTTCCAACAAACAATCTCCTCAAGTAGAAGAGATTTTGGAAGTTTTCAAACAAGTCGAGATCAACATTCCTCTTTTAGATGCCATTCAACAAATTCCATCTTATGCTAAGTGTCTAAAAGATTTGTGTACTCATAAACGTTCCACTCAAGTCCCTAAAAAAGCCTTTTTGACCTCTCATGTTAGTTCAATTCTTTCAAATCAAATTTCCGTGAAATATAAGGACCCCGGTTGTCATACAATTTCATGTGTCATAAGCAATACTTTTGTGGACAAGGCGTTACTTGACTTGGGCGGTAGTGTGAACCTCCTTCCATTTTCGGTCTATCAAGCCCTAGGTTTAGGCGAACTTCAAAAGACGAACATGACAATTCAATTAGCCGATCATTCTGTCAAAACACCTAAGGGAATAATTGAAGATGTGCTAATTAAGGTTGGTGAATTCATCTTTCCGGTTGATTTTGTTGTCCTCGAGACTCAACCCCTCACGAATCCTAAGAACCAAATCCCGATCATTCTAGGAAAACCTTTTCTTGCTACATCCAATGCCTTGATTAATTGTAGGGATGGTTCGATGAAACTCACTTTTGGTTATATGACAATTAACCTTAACATCTTTAATGTCGGAAAAGAACCCAATGAACTTTATGAACAAACAATATAGGTTAATCTTGTTGATGACATTGTTAATTGGTCAAACCTTGAGGATAGTAAGATTGAGTCTTTTCTCAAAGAGGATTTTAAAGTCAAGTATGCGTCTAATCAAGAGTATATTGAGTCACTAAGGGATATGACCTCGGAAGAGATGTTGAGAGAGTTAGACGACTTTTGTTCTAAGTGGGAGACACCACCGGAAGATGTTCGTGTTGAGGCCGTTGTTAAAACTCCCGTGGGTGAACCACCTACATTCGATGAGTTGTTAGGGGCTTTAAATCACATTTGTTCTAAATGTTGGTGTATACTGAAAATATTTATTTGAAGTATATACATTTATTTCTGGCCTATTTTATTGAGAATCATTTAAATGTTTACATGTTGTCTAAATATAATATATTGTGAATAATCTAGTATCAAATGGGATACAGAATATTAGATTATTAAATACGGTTTATATAATATAATAAGGTTCACGGCACAAGTGGAGTTAGACAATCCACTGGAATGGCTGTAGTATTATTTAGATTAGTTTATATTGACTAATAAATAATACTAGTATACTTTGTGTATATTGAACAAGATCAAATTTAGAATTGTTCCCTTATACTGATTAAGAAGGTGAACTAAGATTCTATGTTATTATTAATGCTTAGGTTCTTAATCCGGAAATAATAATTGACACGTATATATTATTTACATGCTTTGATTTATATATGAAATAATTCTTGTGAATTATATCATTATATTTTGGGTGACGAAATAATATATATGGTGGGATATTATTTATCGAAGGAATCCATGTCCTGATAATATTCGAGTTAATGATGTCCCCTTGAAAGCTCAAAAAGATTTAATTATGTGAAACCCTGCAGGTGGATTTATTCCGGCATAATTAAATAAAGGTTGAGTGGATGATCAAGGATAAAAGATATTAATTAAATGAATTATCAGTAATTTATTTAATTAATGGACATGCGATATTTTAAACATGGGGAATTTAATAAGCAAATAATATTGGAAACGAATTAATTAATTAAATTACGGTATTAGGAAAGGTAGTGCAAATATTAATCTTTAGTGGATTGAATTAATATTTAATTACATTGGGCTAGGCTCAAGATGTAATTAAAAGGCCCAACCTAATTGTCCATGATCCCTATTGTAGCCTATATATATTCCTATTCTCTTCTTGCTGGGGGCTGGTCGAAAAATTTTGTAGCCACTCAGGAGCAAGAAGAGAGGTTAACTTGAGAAGACGAAGGCCACACTTCGCTCAAGGGAATTTGGGAATACAATAGAAGAGCGTGGAATCAACCGTTAACAAGGTGATTTTTCTATTCGTACTCATTAATGTATTGTATCAAAAATCGCAGTGCCAAGATTTGATTGTCCCAACAATTGGTATCAGAGCCTGGTTCAATGGTTCTGCGATTTTTGATACGATGTCCATGTCGTAATTATTTATGCATGTATGTATGGTGGTGTGCTTGGATAATAATCTTTTTGCAGGTTGTTTAGTATCCACTATTATGGCCATGTATATTTTAATTATGTGTTTGGATCCCACGTGGTTTAATCGTGGTTATTTTGTTTGGATCCCACGTGGTTTAATCGTGGTTATTTTGTTTGGTTTCCACGTGGTTTATCATTGTTGTAAAAACACGAGGGTTGATCGTGTTAGAATAGATTTACAAAATTAGTTTTGTATTAGATCTATTTTTTTGTAATTGTTTGTTGGATTTTATTAAGATCCGGATATTTTGTAACAATTATGTGCGATCGGAAATCAAATCGGAGAAACAAATTTATCCGCTGCGAAGCTGGTTGATGGCTGTGTTGATTAACTAAGTCGAACAAGAAACAGATCTGGTGGAACAGAACAGAAGCAGGCGCGCGTGAAAAGAAAAAAAAAATCTGTTGAAGGTGTGTAACGCAGGTCGGACTTGCGTTACAGGGCACAGGAGGTCTGTAACGCATGAGGCGCCTGCGCGACAGGGACAGAAGGTCTGTAACGCAGGAGGCACCTGCGCAACAGACACTGTAGACCTGTAACGCAGGCAGGGGATGCGCAACAGTATGTTTTGGCAGAAAATTTTTTTTTTTGTTTTTTTTCAGCAGATCGAGCTGGAATTTTTTTTTTAAGGGCCATAATAATGGAAATTTTTTTTTAATTTTTCCACTGATTTTGATTATTGCTTTAATTAATTAATTATGTGTGTTGTTAATTATGTGTGTAATTATTTTTTAATTGCATGTTTAACATAATTAGGACGACATGGACATTAATTTTATTTATTGCTTTAATTTTATGATGCATGTTGCTATGTTATGTGTTCTTTGTATTGTTATTTTTATAACATGTAGACCTCGAAAAAATAACATAGGGCGATGCATCTAGATAAAATTCCTCAATTTTAAATAAAAAATTCTAAGTGGGTGAGGGAATTAATTAGGAATTAAATCCCACGGTCTCCATTATTGTTTGTATGTAATTTAACACTAAGACGAATATAAATTATATATAGTCCACCCTAACGTGGCGTATGATTTATGGTGTCAGGTAGTGTTATGGATATTACTAGAACAAACTTCCTAAATTAATTACGAATATTGAAAGGTATACATGCCACCCATCGTGTCGTACCAAGTTTCATAGAATTCAATTAATTAGAAGGGTACCACTGATTGAATATAGATTTTGATATTGAGAGAAAGGATGATTCTGTCTAGAAAGGGGTCTTAAGTGATGCCTCTTGACAATGCTCCCCCCGATCTGGGAATTATCCTATTATCGATTATTGATTTGAAATATTTAATGGTGGTATCCAGTCTTTTTATTAATTTGAGATTTAATAATGGTATACACTTAGCTATGAAAAATAATATATAGTCCACCCTAACGTGGCGTATTATTTAGTAATAGGACCGAAGTAATATTTAAACAAATTTAAATGGTATATATGTCATCCATCGTGGCATACCAGATACTTATGGTGTTTAAATATTAGTGCATTAATTTTAATTAACTGTTAGAGGAAACCAATAGGATTTAAGATTTATGCAACTATCTGATTATGTGTTACATGTATGATTCTCAGGATTAGATCACTATGGGCTTTAATCCACTATTCACCATACTTAAGGATAACAAACTTACTGGACCGAACTATATTGAATGGAAACGTAATTTGGACATAGTGTTGACTGCTGAGGAGTACAAATTTTGTACTTATGAACCCAAGCCAGACCAGCCTGCTGAAGATGCTCCTGAAAGTGAGAAGGGGTATTATAAGCGGTGGATTAAGGCTGATGAGATGTCGCGATGTTACATTCTGGCAGCAATGTCGGGTGTTTTGCAGCATCAGCATCAGGCTATGCCCACTGCTTCAGATATGCTCTTTAATCTCAAGGAACTTTTTGGAGAACAGAATAGGGCTGCTAGGCAAGTAGCAATGAAGGCTTTAATGAACACTCAGATGGTTGAAGGAACACCTGTAAGGGATCATGTTCTCAGAATGATGTCTCATCTGAATGAGATGGAGATCCTTGGTGCTGATATTGATGGGGAAACCCAGATCGATATCATCCTTATGAGCTTGCCCAAAAGTTTTGAGCAGTTCCGCTTGAATTACACCATGAACAAAAGGATGTATAGTCTCGCGGAACTTCTGACAGAACTTCAGGCAGCCGAAGGACTCTTTAAGCAGAATGTTCAAGTGAATGTGGCCGAGAAAGCTTCTTCATCTAAGCCGAAAGGTAATAAGAAGAAAAAGACTCAGACACAGAAAGCTGGAAAGATTGCTAATACAGTGGGAGTTCAAGGTGGTGTGAAAAAGCCTAAGGGCAAGTGCTTCAGGTGCAAGCAGTCAGGTCACTGGAAACAGGATTGTCCTCTTCCTAAGAAGACAAACAATACTGGTATGTCTCTTTCTCTAGTTACAGAAACATATATAGCGGCTATATCTACGAGCACTTGGTGTGTAGATACAGGAGCCACTGACCATGTTTGTAACTCTATGCAGGGGTTCCAGCATGTTTTTGCACTAAATCACGCAAGCGTACGTGGTCACAAGTAATATATGAATAAGTCAAGTTCGTTCCCACAGAGATCTGGTTATGGTTTTAATTCAGTAGATGTACCTATGCAACAATGTATGATTATTATTCACTGCTAAGACAAATAACAATTTTGGGTTCAATAAACTAAATTAACTAAGAAGTAAATTAACAACTAAGAATTAACTAACTAACGAGAATTGAAATTGAATTACGTCTGCAAGAGAAAACATGGGATCCTAACTTCATTAACTACTTCGCTTAGAGTTGATGCCTTTAATCAATGCATGTGATGGTTATGATATCTGATCAGACAACACGGAACAAGTATAAGCTACCTCTCGGTATACGAATACCAAACTAAACATACATCCACTAAAGAGATAGAAGATGAATAGACACCAATTATGTTTAGACCCTATATCTCTATAAGATTTGAAAACATAACGGTTGAAGAACAAGTTGTCTATTAAGATCACATAGGGTAGCATAATATCTCTATTTACGCCACAAATCATGATGTTAAAACATCAACCTATCCTATGCTAGCATGGCAAGTTCTAAATCTCAAGATCCACTCTCGCTTCACAAGAGATTAACAAATTAGATGTTCATGACGCATCTAAACACATGAATCACAACCATACGAGGATATCAAAAATTCACTACACACAAATCTTTAAAGCAATCAAACTACTAAGCTACATAGATAAATCCGTTAGAATCCCATGATAACGATTAGTTCATAATTGAACCTCTCGTCATCATAGGATCTGATGAAACCATGATAAAAACAAAGTATAAAAAGATACAAATAATCCTAAGTAATTGATATGTAATGGTGTGTGTTTTTTTCTTTACCCCAAGATGTGTATTTATAGCCTCAATTTGCCTCTCCATCAAGCAATTGCCGTTTTAGAGTTGGAATAGAAGTATGGCAATTTCCGTTCTTGAATAAGAATAGAATTGCAAATTCCATGTGTAGATCTGATTCTGGAATGTTCTAGCCGCCCAGAGCAATTACCATACTTATTAGAAGTAGGAATTCTGGCAATTTCCTGTTTAGAATTGAATTCTGGCAATTTCTGTTGATTCTGTTTTGAAGGAAAATTCTCTTCAATAATTCTGGACTCCGGACCACCTTAGAATGATTGAAAATTCCGTTATCTTCGCGTGGGCAGTTGAATCGTCCAAAACGGACTTGTAGAACTCAAGATATGGCCAAAACAAAAATCCAAAAATCTGGCTGAATTTCTCCGCGCTGACTGCGCTGACAAGGCGCTGACTGCGCTGCTGTTACTGTTCATGGCGCTGACTGCGCCCTTTGCACGCTGACTGCGCTGATGGCTTTTGCCGGAAGCTGATTTTGGCTGATTTTGCTCTATTTTCTTCGTTTTAACTCCGATTTTCATTCCGTTTCTTCCAGCTCTCTCGCAATTTGATGTATTGTTATTCTTTAAGCTCAAAACCCACCATTTAAGCATGGAAAACATCATCCCACATCCGACTCTTATTCATGCACAAATTCACTAAAAACACATCAAAACACCACATACTTGAGTTCAAGTCATCAATTCAAGCCGATACGAAGCATTCCAAGTGGATATAACATCCACTTATCACACCCCCAAACTTAAACCGATGCTTGTCCTCAAGCATACCATTTATAACTATATATAACTAACTAGTAGCACTTTCGTAGGTGATCACGGTTGCATTTGGCATATGCAACAAGCCCTTTAAACCCCTAGGCAGCCCTAGTGGACGAGTAAGGTCTCGTGAGGGCCTATAACGAATGTACCCACAAAATCCAATGCAATGCAATGCATGAATGCAACTAATATGAAAAATGCAAATGATTTACTACTAATATCCTACCATACTTTCAAATCCTCTCATGCCATATCAACTTAAGAATCAAAGTAAATACGCAATGTCTTGGTGTCGAAAGTGCAAGTATTCACATAGTCTACTCAATGAACATGCATAAGCTCTCAAAAGTCCATGTCAAGTGTAAGAATAAGTTAGTAACCATGCTAAGCCTACAAGAGTACATCTTTGAGCAAAAACTTGGGATCTCATATGCAAAAACAAGCAAACACTCACAATCCACTCACAAAAGAATATTCACTCAAGAACAAGGGTAAGTGTATCACTCAATTCCAACAAAATCATAAACATGCTTGACAATTGGTATCAATCTAACTCTTAACACAATATACATCAATGACAATAATCAAGAGGTCTTTATTTGGGTTGTAACGGGGCTAGGGACAAGGTATGTCAAATAAGCCAAATCAGGTGAAGTGTCAAAAGCTAGTAGGAACTATAATAAATCATACACAACCACCTATTTTCCTCCCTCATAATTTTACTATTTTTCTTCCAACAAAAACATTCGACTAGTCGACTAAAGTAGGATCACAATAAGCACAAATATGCTCTCATAATATTTTTTTTTCTCTTTTTTTTTCTTTTTCTGTTTTTTTTCTTTTTATTTTTTTTTCTTTTTTTTTTCGAGAGCTAAACCAACAATAATATAGACAATAACAATGATCCCACGATTTTATTACACATGCCGACTATCAAGCAAACAACCAAACCCAAATTTCAATATTTCCCCCCCAAACTTATGACCAACAATAAACCCCTCCTTGCACACCTTATTACTCCCTTAAGCACTGTACTAGCCTTTGACAATGTGGGTTCAAATTAAATGTAAGGCCAATACAAGAAAAAGGTCTAGGCAAGTAATATGGTATGTCACCGAAAAAATAGGATTAAGCTCAACGGGTTAACTAATTGATCATATAAACATGGTGTGGTAATATGGGAAAATATGCGGTTAATCCTAAATGCCTTTATCATTTTAATCGTCAATTAATGTCATGCATTTCAAGAAAGATCTCAAACAACTGCTAGCAATGCAAACAATCCGTGGACACTCAAGCAAACGAATAAATTGCAACAAATATGCAATAAGGCTCAAAAGCTCACTTGGTAGGAAAACATACTCAATCCCGAGCAAAAATCTCTCTAATGCACCTACTTGTATTCAAAGAATGCAAACTAAATCATCTTGCACATATTCATGTCCTTCTAATTACTCACAACATTCAATAAGTCTACTAGCTTCAACTTACTAGTGTATGTGTGTGCACAAGAACAAAGCATATCACTTCTCAATCAAAAAGCGTCAACAACACAAAATTCCTATCAAGCATGGGTGCAAATGCAAACTATTATGAACTCACATGATATACGAATATAAAAACAGAATGTCCTATATGAAACAAACGTAGATAACACCAACATAAATGCATAATTTACTACTACCAATATGCAAAGCATGAAATCCTACATGAACACATAATACAACTACTAATCCCCCAAACCACCCCCAAACTTAAAATATTCAATGTCCTCATTGAATGGAAGTAAATATGAGGGAAAGTAGAAAGCATACCAGTATATAACAATGCTTGGGTTGCCTCCCAAGAAGCGCTTCTTTAACGTCAATAGCTTGATGTTACTTCCAAGCCTCCATTAAGGATGATAATAGTTTGCTTGGTCCTCTCTTCGAGAGACTTCATCGTCATCACGGCGGCACACTTTCTGCCCCTTCTCCTCGCTTGGCTTATTCGTATAACAAATATGTCCAATTCCAATGCCTTCATCTGTTGACCCAAGATCTGTCAATTTGTAGAACAACACACATTCGCGAGCTTCGCTTGAATATAATGGAGGAAGGTAAATGTAAGTTGCTGAAGCCTTTGGTTCCTCAACGAGAACTTCCTCCATTGGCTCTAATGCGCTACCTCCATCTTTATAATATGAGACAAGTAGAAGACCTGAATCTTTCCCATGGTCATCAGCCTCTTGGTACGCACATACCAATTCTCGAAATTTATGTAGCTCACCAGTGTCTGTCCCAATTAGTGCCCTTTCCAAAGCATCCACCTCACCAGCATGATCAAATTCCTCACATGACTTGTGAACGCTCACCTCACCTTGGAATTTGTCTTCTTCGATTAAGCATTCAGTACCTTGCTCCAAGTCACCGTTATTTTCTGGAATTGCCTCTAATATGCATTGTTGTTTCTCTTGTTCCAAGGCACTCAAAATTTGAGCAAGTAGTGTCCCCATAGATTTGGTAGACTCCTCATAACTCTTTGCAAGCATCCTAATCTCCTCCATAACATCAACCTCATCTGACTGAAAAGTAGGAATAGGTTGCTGATGTTGAAACTCTTCACTTCCAAAGAAAAATGACCTATATGGAACATCTTGCTGGTACTGTTGAGGATGGTATGGAAAATATGTTTGTTCCACATAAGTGACATATGGATCAACTCCTTCGTAATAATAATATTGTGAGGGATCATGAACGCCAAAGCACCGCTCACATTGATAAGGCATGGATGTTCTCGAATATGCCCACCATGGCAACTCCTGGCCTGCCATCTTCAAACACTCAAGTACCTGAACACAACGAGCTAAACAAGATAGTTAAGAAAAAATCTGAGTCAGTGAACTCTAACGACCACTATTGACAAACACATAAACCAAAAATAAAACACCGATGATCCCCGGCAGCGGCGCCAAAAACTTGTTTTTGCACTAAATCACGCAAGCGTACGTGGTCACAAGTAATATATGAATAAGTCAAGTTCGTTCCCACAGAGATCTGGTTATGGTTTTAATTCAGTAGATGTACCTATGCAACAATGTATGATTATTATTCACTGCTAAGACAAATAACAATTTTGGGTTCAATAAACTAAATTAACTAAGAAGTAAATTAACAACTAAGAATTAACTAACTAACGAGAATTGAAATTGAATTACGTCTGCAAGAGAAAACGTAGGATCCTAACTTCATTAACTACTTCGCTTAGAGTTGATGCCTTTAATCAATGCATGTGATGGTTATGATATCTGATCAGACAACACGGAACAAGTATAAGCTACCTCTCGGTATACGAATACCAAACTAAACATACATCCACTAAAGAGATAGAAGATGAATAGACACCAATTATGTTTAGACCCTATATCTCTATAAGATTTGAAAACATAACGGTTGAAGAACAATTTGTCTATTAAGATCACATAGGGCAGCATAATATCTCTATTTACGCCACAAATCATGATGTTAAAACATCAACCTATCCTATGCTAGCATGGCAAGTTCTAAATCTCAAGATCCACTCTCGCTTCACAAGAGATTAACAAATTTGATGTTCATGACGAATCTAAACACATGAATCACAACCATACGAGGATATCAAAAATTCACTACAAACAAATCTTTAAAGCAATCAAACTACTAAGCTACATAGATAAATCCGTTAGAATCCCATGATAACGATTAGTTCATAATTGAACCTCTCGTCATCATGGGATCTGATGAAACCATGATAAAAACAAAGTATAAAAAGATACAAATAATCCTAAGTAATTGATATGTAATGGTGTGTGTTTTTTTCTGTACCCCAAGATGTGTATTTATAGCCTCAATTTGCCTCTCCATCAAGCAATTGCCGTTTTAGAGTTGGAATAGAAGTATGGCAATTTCCGTTCTTGAATGAGAATAGAATTGAAAATTCCATGTGTAGATCTGATTCTGGAATGTTCTAGCCGCCCAGAGCAATTACCATACTTATTAGAAGTAGGAATTCTGGCAATTTCCTGTTTAGAATTGAATTCTGTAAATTTCTGTTGATTCTGTTTTGAAGGAAAATTCTCTTCAATAATTCTGGACTCCGGATCACCTTAGAATGATAGAAAATTCCGTTATCTTCACGTGGGCAGTTGAATCGTCCAAAACGGACTTGTAGAACTCAAGATATGGCCAAAACAAAAATCCGAAAATCTGGCTGAATTTCTCGCGCTGACTGCGCTGACAAGGCGCTGACTGCGCTGCTGTTACTGTTCATGGCGCTGACTGCGCCCTTTGCACGCTGAGTGCGCTGATGGCTTTTGCCGGAAGCTGATTTTGGCTGATTTTGCTCTATTTTTTTCGTTTTAACTCTGATTTTCATTCCGTTTCTTCTGGCTCTCTCGCAATTTGATGTATTGTTATTCTTTAAGCTCAAAACCCACCATTTATGCATGGAAAACATCATCCCACATCCGACTCTTATTCCTGCACAAATTCACTAAAAACACATCAAAACACCACATACTTGAGTTCAAGTCATCAATTCAAGCCGATACGAAGCATTCCAAGTGGATATAACATCCACTTATCATAGCAATCCAGAATGCTTAGAGATGGCGAGATATATGTGTTCATGGGAGATGCTACGAAAGTAGCAGTAGTTGCAGTTGGAATAATTACATTATCTTTTGGCGATGATAGGATTTTGGTTTTGAACAATTGTCTTTATGTACCTTCGTTTAGAAGGAATTTAATTTCGGTTTCTAAACTTGCCATGGATGGTTATAATGTTTGTTTGGATCGTAATGTTTCTATTATGATGAATAAACGAGTTATATGTTCTGGTACATTGCAAGACAATTTATATATTATTAATCCTATCCAACCAATGCTGCAACATAAGGAAACAAATAACATTCTTTCTAGCTCAAATAAAAGAAAGAAACCTTCTGAATTGAACCAAACATATCTTTGGCACTTAAGATTAGGTCATATTAACTTGAGGAGGATTCAAAGACTGGTAGTAGATGGGCCATTAGGCTCGTTGGCAGTGGAGCCATTTCCAGTTTGCGAATCCTGCTTGGAAGGTAAGATGACTAATAGGCCTTTTAAAGAAAAGGGGAATAGAGCTAAAGAAGTGTTAGAATTGGTTCATACTGATTTATGTGGACCTATGAGTATCCAAGCAAGAGGAGGTTTTGAGTATTTTGTCACTTTCATTGACGATTATAATAGATATGGGTACATTTATTTGTTGCGCCGTAAGTCTGAGTGCTTTGAAAAATTCAAAGAGTACAAAGCAAGTGCGGAGAAGCGACATCTTGGAAAATGTATCAAGTCAGTACGATCAGATCGTGGTGGCGAATACTTGCTTGGAGAATTTAGGGAATATTTATCAGAAAATGGGATTGCATCCCAGTTGTTTGCACCTGGCACACCTCAGCAGAATGGTGTAGCAGAGAGAAGGAATCAGACTCTTTTAGAGAGTGTTAGATCAATGATGAGTTATTCAGATTTACCCAAGTCGTTTTGGGGATATGCTATAGAAACAGCGGCTTACCTTCTGAACTTGGTACCTTCTAAGTCGGTTCCCAAGACTCCAATACAATTGTGGACTGGTAGCAAACCAAGTCTAAGACATATTCGGATTTGGGGTTGTCCAGCACATGTGCTGAACAAGAACGCGACCAAGTTAGAATCTCGTACAGAAGTAAGGCTGTTTGTAGGCTATCCCATGGGAACGAATGGTTATTCATTTTATAGTCCTAGGGATCGAGATATCATTGTTAGCACCAATGCTAGATTCTTAGAAGAAGACTATACAATGAACCATAAACCCATGAGCAGTATCGTTTTAGAGGAACTAGTGGGAGGGACAGATAATCCCCAATTGCCAATAGTACAAGTAGATCAACCACGAGAAAATGCACAACCTGTCACTAATACCACACCGGTGCTTCGTCGTAGTGGGAGGGTTGTTCAACAACCTGATAGATTCATGTTTTTGGGAGAGTCCTCGGACTTGGTCTCTGGTGAACATGATGAGCCCAGGACATACGAAGAAGCAATTCTAGATAAAGATGCAGATCTAGGGACTGGAATATTCGTTTTGATCAGGCAGTCCAGTCATATGGATTTGATCAAAGTCCAAGCGAATCATGTGTGTATAAGAGAAGTAAGGGTAATGCAGTGGTTTTTCTAGTACTGTATGTTGATGACATTTTACTCATTGGAAACAATGTTAAGATGTTGTCATCAGTAAAGGCATGGTTGTTCAAACAATTTGAAATGAAGGGATCGCAAGAAAAGGATGTTGGCTTTATCTCAAGAGCCCTACATTGATGAAGTATTAGCTCGTTTTAACATGCAGAACTCTAAGAAAGGTTTTCTACCTTTTAAGCATGGAGTGGCTCTATCCAAGGAGCAGTGTCCTTCGACACCTAAGGATATAGAGAGCATGAAAGCAGTTCCTTATGCTTCGGCATGTGGAAGCTTAATGTATGTTATGTTATGTACGAGGCCTGACATCTGCTTTGCTGTAGGCATGGTTAGTAGATATCAGTCGAACCCAGGTCAGGAACATTGGAGTGCAGTAAAAACTATACTCAAGTACCTGAGAAGGACTAAGGAGTATATGTTAATTTACAAGGCCTCAGATCTATTTCCTTTGGGATATACTGATTCAGATTTCCAATCAGATAGGGATAAGAGGAAATCGACCTCGGGATATGTTTTTACTTTGGGAGGTGGAGCTGTTATATGGAGGAGTGTAAAGCAGAAATGCATTGCAGACTCTACCATGGAAGCCGAGTACGTGGCGGCCTCTGAGGCTGCAAAGGAGGCTGTATGGTTCAGGAACTTCCTTTTGGACTTGGATGTGGTACCTAATTTGCCTAGGAGCTTGACAGTGTATTGTGATAACACTGGTGCTGTGGCAAATTCGAAGGAACCGCGAGATCACAAAGCAGCTAAACATATTGAACGTAAGTATCATCTCATACGAGGAATCGTAAAGCAAGGAGATATAGTTGTGGCTCACATATCTTCAGAAGACAACCGGGCAGATCCTTTCACAAAGAGCCTGCCAGCCAAAGTTTTTGACAGGCATGTGGAAGCGATAGGAGTCAGATGGATGGACACATAGTTTTTTGTAATAGTGGATTAAATAAACATTGATATACTCATAGAATATTTTGAGTATAAGTTGGAGATTGTTGGTGTATACTGAAAATATTTATTTGAAGTATATACATTTATTTCTGGCCTATTTTATTGAGAATCATTTAAATGTTTACATGTTGTCTAAATATTATATATTATGAATAATCTAGTATCAAATGGGATACAGAATATTAGATTATTAAATACGGTTTATATAATATAATAAGGTTCACGGCACAGGTGGAGTTAGACAATCCACTGGAATGGCTGTAGTATTATTTAGATTAGTTTATATTGACTAATAAATAATACTAGTATACTTTGTGTATATTGAACAGGATCAAATTTAGAATTGTTCCCTTATACTGATTAAGAAGGTGAACTAAGATTCTATGTTATTATTAATGCTTAGGTTCTTAATCCGGAAATAATAATTGACACGTATATATTATTTACATGCTTTGATTTATATATGAAATAATTCTTGTGAATTATATCATTATATTTTGGGTGATGAAATAATATATATGGTGGGATATTATTTATCGAAGGAATCCATGTCCTGATAATATTCGGGTTAATGATGTCCCCTTGAAAGCTCAAAAAGATTTAATTATGTGAAACCCTGCAGGTGGATTTATTCCGGCATAATTAAATAAAGGTTGAGTGGATGATCAAGGATAAAAGATATTAATTAAATGAATTATCAGTAATTTATTTAATTAATGGACATGCGATATTTTAAACATGGGGAATTTAATAAGCAAATAATATTGGAACCGAATTAATTAATTAAATTACGGTATTAGGAACGGTAGTGCAAATATTAATTCTTTAGTGGATTGAATTAATATTTAATTACATTGGGCTAGGCTCAAGATGTAATTAGAAGGCCCAACCTAATTGTCCATGATCCCTATTGTAGCCTATATATATTCCTATTCTCTTCTTGCTGGGGGCTGGTCGAAAAATTTTGTAGCCACTCAGGAGCAAGAAGAGAGGTTAACTTGAGAAGACGAAGGCCACACTTCGCTCAAGGGAATTTGGGAATACAATAGAAGAGCGTGGAATCAACCGTTAACAAGGTGATTTTTCTATTCGTACTCGTTAATGTATTGTATCAAAAATCGCAGTGCCAATATCTGATTGTCCCAACACTAAATGGGAAGCTGAATCTAATACTGACCATGTCGACCCTAGTACCTTTGTTACAACTCCCGTTGCTGAGCCACCTCCACTTGATTTCATAACACACGCCTCCAATTTCGATCACATTTTCTTGCAAAAAGACAAACTTCTCTCTGCTGTTATCAATAGTGATTTAAACCCGGACCAAGAAATCCAATTAATTAATTTGCTTAAAAAACATAAAGAAGCCTTACATTGGTCTGTGGAAAACACTAGTGGTTACAATGATTTTCCCTTAAAAGAATATTTTTGTCTTCTTGCAAAAGTCGCTAAGGTGTTAGAGCTTCAACGGCATCTTGAGCTCTTCTCGAAAATTCATTCCTTGCTTCCTAACGGCATCGGCTAATTTGGTTTTATTCCTTTGCCTCCCCTCATGAAAGTTAGGTATGGGGGAGGAATTGTGTGCGTGTGTGAGTTGTTTTCTTTTGTAATTTTTAGAAGTTTTCAGTCTCCGTCATCCCTTATCAGGTATTACCTCGTTCTCATTTACTCATTTCTCTTGCATTTGCATACATTGAGGACAATGCATGATTTAGGTATGGGAGAGGGTTTTTAGTGCAAATATAAAAATCAGAAAATCCAAAAAAATTAAAAAATGAAAAAAATCACAAAAAGAGTTATAGAATTTTAAATAGTAGTGTTCTAATCTTATTCTAGTCTTGTTAATTGATTGCTAGTTGCTTGATGCATCCTTACATACTATGATAATCTTGTGATCCTTTAGCTTTTGATTGAAAAGTGATTTGCTAAGTTCTTGTCCACACACTTACACTAGCAAGGTGAAACTAGTAGACTTATTTGATTTGTGCAAGAAATTAGAAGGTCATGATTAGGTGTAAGATGATTTGGTTCTCATGCTTTGAGTACAAGTAGGTGCATTGAGGATACCTTTACTTGAGATTGATTATGTTCTACCACACCAAGTGAGTTTTGAGCCTATATGCACATCTTTTGCATTTTTATTCTTTTCCTTGAGTGTCCACATTTCATTTGCATTGCTAGCAGTTGTTTGAGTTCTTTCTTGAAACACATGACATTGATTGATGATAAGATGATAAAGGCATTTAGGAATAACCCATATTTCCCAAAATATACATACCATTCTTATGTGATCAATTAGTTACCCCTTTGAGCTTAATCAAATTCTTTCGGTGACACACCACATTACTGGCCTAAGACCTTTTTCTTGTACAACCTTACGTATACTTGATCCCAATTTGTCAAAGGCTAGTAGGAACTTGAGGGAGTAATAAGGTGTGTGAAATGGGTTTACTTTTGTTCATAAATTTTGAGGAAATATATGGTTTGTTGGTTACCTTGTTAGTCGATTTCTAAGTTAAATTTAAAGGAGGATTATGGTTGGTTATATTTATCTTAGCTCTCATAAAAAAAACATATATATATATATATATATATATATATATGAGAGCATACTTATGTTTTTGTAATCCTCCTTCATTCGACTAGTCAAGTCTTTTTGTTGAAAGTAGAAAAATAATTGTGTGGGGAGGAAGTTTGGTGTTGTGCATGATTTCCATGGTGACTACTAGCTTTTAATACTTCATCTTGTTTTGGCCTTACTTGACATACCCTGTCCCTAGCCCCATTACAACCCAAATAAAGACCTTTTGATTGTCATCATTGATGTATGTTGTGTTTAAGTTAGAATGATACCAAATGTCAAGCATGCTTTTGATTTTGTTGAAATTGAGTGATACACTTACCCTTGTTCTTGAGTGAATGTTCTTTTGTGAGTGAAATGAGAGGTATTGCTTGATTCTTTTGCATATGAGATCTCAAGTTTTGACTCTAAGGTGTGCTCTTGTAGACTTAGCATGGTTTTCAATAATTTTTGCACTTGACATGAACTTGTAATCACTCATGCATGCTTCTTTAAGTAGACTATGTGAATCCTTGCATTGCCATGTAATCTTTTATACGAACTAGATGGATTTTGTGGGTACATTCACTATAGACCCTCACGAGACCTCACTCGTCCACTAGGGCTGCCTAGGGGTTTAAAGGGCTTGTTGCATATGCCAAATGCAACCGTCACACCTACGAAAAGGAGTATAGGACTTTTTATCCAGATTTTCTTTTTGTTTTTGTTTTACTCGAGGACGAGCAAAAGATAGGTATGGGGGCATTTGATAAGTGCATATTTTTACATATTTTTATTATCTATTTATTGCTTGAACTCGTATTTTAATAATTTATTTTGTTGCATTTCAGGAAATTCGTGAATAAAAAGAAATGGCAAAATAAAGAAAGAAAGAGCAAGGAAGGGAAAAAGAGGAAGAAAAAGGACTTAAATGAAAAAAGGAAAAAAGAATTAGGAGCTTGGTGGAAAAGGAATCTTGGAGGACATGTGGAAGGTGGAGATCATCCCAACACACTACATAAGTGTATGGCCAAGATCAACTCTTCAAAGTTTAAGGGGGAAGGAAACAAATAAATGGCTAGGATTTCACCACCACACACCACAAATGTATGGTGGGGATTTACCCAACACCCCCTTAACCCTAATTCTTATCCTATGAATACCCCCTCACCCCCCTTGTATTTATCAACTTAGATTTTAGGGAAGATTTAATTTCTTATATTTTCTTTAGTTTCAAATATTGTAAACACTTTTTATTTTAATGCAAAATTCCGTTTCCTTTAATTTCTCGTCTTCTTCTTTCATTTTTGTTACATAGCTTTCGTTATTTTCGTAAATTCGATTAGTGGACAAAGTAGCGAAATGCTATCCATATGGGATTGAAAGTAACGAAATTTTAATTTCTTGTTCTTAGTTTTAATTCGTAATTTTTTGCCCCTTTAAATTTCGATTTTATTGCGGGCCATTTAATTCCATCATCGTTTTAGTATAATTTTAATTTCGTAGTTAATTTTTATTATTTTCGTTTTTAATTTTCAAAAGTAAATAATAAAAAAAACACAAAAATAGTAGTTTTATTTTCAGTATTTATTATTTTCTGTCTCATTTGTTTAATGATTAATTCGTAGCTTAAATAAACTTGTCCTGTTTTTCTTTTTGGAATCAGCAAAAAATAGTTCTTTTATTTCTCTATTTCTTCATCTTTGTTTTCAAAATTCCCCAAAACCCAGCACATTTCTAGTCTTCTCCTTCTCTCTCTCTCTCTCTCTCTCTCTCTCTCTCTCTCTCTCTCTCTCTCTCTCTCTCTCTCTCTCTCTCTTCCTCTTTTCCCACAAACGCCACACCCCTTTCCCCAATTTAGTTTTGAATTCGCTGTATAGTCCTCGCTGAGTTTTACTTTTCTGTTTCTTCGTTGTCGTTTCTGTCATCTGCTGTCGATTTCCGAATGGTGTTGAATCAATCCATAAATTATTGAGTTTTGAGTTGCTGCTGAATTGTTTGTTAATATAGTCAAATAGTGTTGTTAATTTTTGTTGTTTTGTTCGTTGATTTCGTGAGTTTTCTGACTATCCCGGGTTGTTTTTGCTGGGTTCTGTTTTTCTGCGAGTTACCGAGTCGATTGCTGCTGTGAGTCGTTGTTGGTTTTCAACTGAGTTTCAGTCTTTTCTTGTGGTCGTTGTTTTCATTTTTGTTAAGCTTTTGAGTAGTGTTTCTGTGCTTTAAAGTTTGAAGTGTTTCTGAGTTTATATTAGAGTTTGCTCAATTTGTATGAGTTTGTACTGATTCAATTCGCTTCGAGTTTTGATTTTTGCACTGAGTTTCGATTCTGTTTTTTCCGAGTTCTGTATGCTTGAGTTTTCCAATCACTTGTGTTTTCGAGTTGTAGCTGAGTTCAATTTTCTTTTTTTTTTCTTGGGTTATTGTGAGTTGTTTGGAGATTGTGAAATTATTTGGTTGCGTTTTGGATCGTTGATTTTTCGAACGAATCATGTTTAAATTTTCTAAAATGTTCCGTAAATAATTTTTAATTAAAAAAATTATTAATAAAAAAGGGTTAGTTTAATTCGAATAGAAAATAGTTTTAGGTATAGTTTTTAATTCGAATGTAAAATTTCTAATAACTTAGTTTTGTTATTTTCACTTTTAATTAATTAGTTTAGAAATAGAATAATAATTTAATTTTCCCTTAAAATAGATTAATTTTCTTTTAGGAATTAATTAATAAAAATCCAAAATTCTCGAAAACCCTAAATTGTCCTTTTTCAATTAAATTAAAAATAAAGGTTTGCGAAAATAAATAGTCCCTGTGGATCGAATCTAAAATTATTAAAATGAGATTGTGCACTTGCAATCACATTTATTTTTAGCACATCAAGTTGCAATCAAATTTATTTTTAGCACATCAATACCTTCACCTTCTTTATTCTCTAATCCATCAATTGTTTCTTCACAACAATCTAGAGAGGGGGACAGATCCAACCCTTCAGGTTTTGATCATCCATCTCCTATTATGGATGAGCCCCCATCTAGTGGTCCACAAGAACCCATTTCTCAAAATGAAATGGAAACCACTCTCTCAAATACTGAGCTAGATCAAGGTGGCAGTCTGCCAGAAAATGAAACAGCCAACATCTTGGTCGAACTCCAACAAGCAACTAACCCTAGGGAAGTTGCTGTCACAACCTTAGCTGCTGTCAAAGGCACCACGAAAGTTGCTGTCACTCCACCTATTGATAGTGACATTTTGGTTAAAGATGTTATCACCTCTACACAGCATGATCAGGATGCAGTAATTGTTGAAGATACTTCTGATGATGATCATTTGCCTATCTCTGCTCTAAAGGTAAAATCTAAACATTCTACTTTTTCAACCCAAATGCATGTAAGTACTGCTCATACCCATGCATCTTGGATGAGTGAGGGAGAGAAAAAGAAAAGAGAGATAAAAGAAAAGAGAGGTAAGCATAAAATAAGAGGCAGCCAAATGAGCTGGCAAAACGTGAGGGACTTGAGCATGTCCAGAATGATACTGAGGGAGCCCCACATCATAAGGCTCTCGGCCTTGAGAGTTCTTCTGCGAGGAGTGATAAGATCACTCATAAAAACAATGAGAGTGTGAGAACCTCCACAGCCTCCTTGCCCCAATCTTTTCCTTTGCCTCCAAAAAGGTTATGATCTGGTGGTCCTTCTAAAGCAGCTAATTCAAGGTTGAAATCCCTTGAGGGCAGATGTGCATCCATGGAAGCCAAGATTGACAATCTGTCCAGTATGGTAGCTACTGGTTTTGCTGAGATTCAACAGGCTCTGCTATCATTTTCTGCTACTCTTAGTGTTATCAACTTAACTAAGGGGGAAAAGGTGGTAGATCAGAATAGAGTGGTAGATCCAAATATCTCAGACAAAGTGGTAGAGAAGGAGAAACAAGGGAAAGCTACAAGCAAGGGGGAATCAAGAAGTAAGGGGGAGCAGGTACAAGTTAAAGATGGAGAAGAGAGTGAGGGGGAGCAAGAGAAAAAGGAAGAAAGAAACTATGGTGAAGAGCTGAAAGCCTCTGGAGATGGTGACTTAATTAAATATGAAATGGATGGTGAGCCAGTATTGGTAACCAAAGAAGTAATGGAGTAATTACAAGAAACTCAAAAGTATGAAAGGCCAATACTGCCCCCTTTGAAAATTAATGAGCCAACTCCTGAAATCATGGAAACTCCACTGCAAAAACTTTGGAGAGAACATGAAGAGAAAAACAGACTGGGTAAAGGCAAAGATAAAATGCCTGAGTACATAAATCTGACAACTGGAACCACGTGGTCTGATGGAAGTTAGTATATCCAAGATGATGCAGGAATAATGATGATTAGCTACATGGAGAGTACTTTGAACAACAAGGATGAAGAATTCAGTATGTTGGTGGATAACTCAATCAAAGAAGCAGGAGGAGTTTACAACAAACTGTCAACAATACTGAAGGATAAAATAATAAGTATCTCTGTGAAAGTTAACTTGGAGAAAAGATGGGCAATTGATGTATATCTGAAAACTGGCATTTCAATATTCATTACAAGGCAGCTACTGCAAAGCTTGCAAGCAAGAGTACTAAATTCCACAGCAATAAAAGTGAAAGCCAACTCAACAACTTTTAATGAAAGTCTGTTGGCACATATCAAGAGGATTGTTGAAGACAAACTCCTAGAAGTGATTGATAATCCGTATGGTTTTTGCTACAGGATGACCACAAGTGCAGGTAGGGCTGAGCAAAACCGATCCGAACCCGAAAAACCGAACCGAAATATGTTAATTCGGTTCGGTTCGGTTCTAAAATTTTTGAAAATCCGGTTATTTCGGTTTTTCGGTCTGGACCGAAATATATTTCGGTTCGGTCCGGTTCTTTTCAAAATATTTCGGTTCTGGACCGAATAAACCGAAATATTTAAAACATATTTTTACATTTTATATAATATATATATATTTACACTTTTACAGACAGTGTCACAGTAATACTTAGTGCATGTGCAATAATTAGTTTCCTACTTTCCTTGGCTCAAACATTGTACTGAATTACATACATAATTATCGGAGCTTGATTTCATTTGGAGACTATGTTTTTTGGTAATCCTCTTTTCTTGCATAACTTGCTGCAGAACATAATTATTGCTAGACTGTGTAGTTAATTCCCCAAGGCATAATGCATTTAGGGTACTCTGCGTTTACTCTTTGTAGAATGTTGTAGCTTCTAGTTGGAAAAACCTAAAAAGAGTCTACTGGTGGCAATATATTATATACCCCATTTGTTTTCTGTGATTGAACATTACCAGTATCATTCATTGGATAGGTTACAACAGCTTAAAGAAAAGGTCCTGCAAACAGGGGTTTTTAAATTTCGGTCCTGCTGGGACCGAACCGAAATAACCGAAATATTTCGGTTCGGTTCCGGTTCGGTCATGTACATATTTCGGTTCGGTCCGGTTCCTAAAAAAAGAGCTTATTCGGTTTTCGGTTCTTTCGGTTCGGTCCGGTTCTGGACCGAACCGACCGAATGCTCAGCCCTAAGTGCAGGAGTAAAGAAAATTGGTTTTCTGACTTTGGATAAAGAGTCAAAGTTGAAAACTGACTCAGTGATGATAGTGCTGAGACAGATCCTCAAGTCCAAGATTACCAAGGAAAGAGTCAAGGCCGTCAGGGCAATTCACAAACTTTTGGTGAAAAGAGATGAGAGTCTTAGCTCTCAAATAAGGAATTTGATTTCTGAATCTAATTCTAAAAGAGGTGAAAGAGGTGCAAGCTGTATATTTGATGACACTCTTGATGATAATGAGCTTGATGGAAATGGAGGATCTGGTGCAACTGAAGGTGAGAGTAGAAACAAAATAACTGCTGAGAATGTTGAAAGTCAAACTCAGGAGAAAGAAAAAGCTCCTAGTACTAAAAAGAAAGATGTTGTTACTGAAGAAGGAGAATCAGATATTCTTGAAGGCTTGGAAGTAAATATTTTAAGGTTTGATGTTGACTACCTTAATGCTGAAAAGGATACTATCAACAAAGACACTATCAAGAGCTTGAATGAAGATGCTATCAAGGACAAGGATGCCAAGGCATTCAAATCTAAAAGGACAAAAAGAAAAGCAAGAGCCTGGCGCTCAATTCCTACAAAGGGGAAGATAAAGGCTGTAGCTAAGACAAAGAAGCATGGAGTAGTGGTTGATAAGACTGTTATTCAGAAAAGAGAAATGATGAATAGCTTTGAATGTCAAAAAGCAAATGTTGAAAGAGACATGAAATTTGTCTCTTTAGATTTGGATGAAAGTAAGCAACATGCAACCAAATACACCATCTGGCATATAGATAGAAGTAGAATAATGGATGTTGATAAGGATTTTAATATGATCATAGGGTCAATAGTGGTAGACAGGTACAGCCTCAAAATGACATCTGAAGTAGTGATACGTAGAATCGAATTCTTTGTGTTGGCAAGAATGGTGGAGCTTATGGTAAGTCATGGCAATGTCCCTAAACCAGTCATGGAACATATACAGAAATACTATGCTGAAAGATATGCTGAATTCTATGAGAAGCATGGTGACTGGATGGATATTGATGATGCCAACTTGTCTATAAGTTCAGATGAATTAGAGGTTGCGTGTAAGTATGACTGGGCAGAAAGAACATCATATTATACACCTGCAGAAGTGCATGAAGCAGCAGAAGCATTCAGGACTACAAAAGAAGAATTCAAAACTACTAACAAACCACCCAAGTCCGCCAAACAAACTGCTGAAAATATAGAAGCTCAACTGAAAGAAAGTTGCAGGAAGGTCAACAAAATGAACAGTGAGAAAGCAGATTATCAGCCTTGTGTACTGGAAGATCCTCTCAGAATCATAGATGGAAAAGAAGAAATCTATGGAGATAGTTTTCACAAACTGAGGACCAGTATCTTGAAGAATCTCTACTGGAAAGTTGTTGGATCATCTCACATGCTCGAAATGCTATGTGCATGGGAACTTGAAGTTATCTTTGACCAAAGGAGAGATGAAGATCTAAAACTAGAAAGAAAAAGGAGAGTATCTCTTAATGCTTTCCCTGGAAGGAGATTCAAGGTCATCGAAGGCACCTTAAAGTTCAGAACATATACCTATGACTTCGAAACTTGGTTTGACCTGAAAGATGCTAAAGTGTTTCCCTCTCGAGTAATTCAAGGGTACATTGATGACATTGAAGATGATGGTAAAACTCCTGAAGAAAAGGCTTTAGTAGAAGACCTCAAAAAGGTAAAACAAGAAGCTCTCAAAAGAGAGGGAAGAATCTAGACAACTGAAGACTACTCAAATCAAGCTAAGTAAAATTTCTTATTTGCTCAACATAGAGGAGTAATTGATTTGCAGTTAGAACATCAGTATTGTCTTCTGGATTCTTTAACATTTATCAGACATGGTATCTTAACTATTCTGATCTATGTTAGTTAAGTTGTCAGCATGCTTTAATTGTAAATTTGTTGTTATTGTCCATAAAAACAAATTGGGGGAAATTGTTAGGATTTATGGGTGATAGCATAGAGACAACTTAACTAGATTTCCCTGTACTTAGTTTTTCACTAAGTAGAACATACTGTCACAACCAGAGTGTGTTCTTGTGACCAAATTAATTGCTGTAATTTAATAAGTATGAATCTTGGAAGAAGTTCATTCAATTGTTCAAGCCTCAAGATTACATCAGTTCGACAACAAGAATAAAAGTTATTGTCATAGCATTGATAGTAAGGTTACAAGAAGACAGCATGTTGCAAGTCACGACAACAGACTCAATCTCACAGCAACATTGGCGGAAGCATGAGACAGCAACATTCTCACAGCTTGACAGCAAGTTTGGAATCCCGACAGTAACATTGGCGGGGACTCATACTATCAACCAAGGAACATTTTCTTGACAACAGACTTGGCGGTTAAGGTTGCTGTCTCACTGAATTATTTGAATTGGGGATTTATCTTAGTCAAACCCGTGACAGTTTAGATGTTCAAGAAACAGATTTGCTGCAACTTGTCAAAGATTATAGCAGACCTGCAAGACTATGACAGAAGCTTGAGAGATCACAAGACAAAGCTCGTCAATGTAAAGAGTATGACAAATCTACATCTACTAGAATTGTATTAACTTGAATTAGAAAGAATCTAGGTTGCTTTTGTGACGCCCCGGGATCCGGGGTCAAGGATCCGGGCCGTCAAGGTCCAATTTCCGATCAATATCAATATCTCTGTAGCCTTTTTTTTTTAAATAAATAAATAAATAAGTAAACAGTTGACCCCACACTAATACACACACACACACCAGTCATATGCTCATAGAATAATAACCACAATATTTAAAAGTTTTAAAGTTAACAGTTATTACAAGCCCAGAATTTACTAAGTACATTGTTGAACAAAGCTTCTACAGGAAGCACTTCAACAACTAAGTTTATTACAACTTGCACACTTAATTTACATAATTATACTAAGCCCCTTCGCTTGTCACTACCTCGGGGATGGTCGCCAGCACTCGCTCAAAAGGTCGCATTTCCCTTACCCTCTTGCGGGGTGTGGTACGTAGTATCGGCATGGGACCTAGCTGCTATATACATAAGTAGCAAGAGTGAGCTATAATAGCTCAGCAAGATCATACTGTAACTAAAATTTAAAATGTGAACAAGTATACATATATGTATATGCATATGTAATAGCAGGAAACAATTAAAATCCTTAAGGAAGAGTAAAGCTCTTATTTAATAATACATCATCCACTCACTATTATAAGAAAGAAATCTATATTAATATAATATCAGTTTTTCTTCATCTGCAACCATAATACCATCATCTCATATCATTATTCTGTTTTCAGTATTGAAATCTAAAATAATATAATATCAGTTTTTCTTCATCTGTAACTATCATACCATCCTCTCATATCGTTGTTCTGTTTTCAGTATAGAAATCTGAAAACCATTGTCTACACTTTCTTTTCAAAACATTGGGGATATCTGCTGTCGCCTGATACGTTAGGACGATGATCAGTTGCCTAATCGTACCTGCTCTCTTTTTACTACCGGTAGAAGGAATGAAAATCATCCCTGGAGGAAGGCCACCTGCTAACATCCTCCCTTGGCATCTTCGTGCCGTAATAAAATAATAAATGCTGGACTGTGTCGCACACAGCCCTGACACAGCCACTTACGCATGTCTGTTGCAATCCCCCTCTTTATCACATCATTATTCTCTTTTTAAAATATCATTCCACATTTCCATTTTCTCACTTTCATTTCCACATATCATTCTCTCATATCATTTCCATTCTCGCACATTACTTCTATAAAATATATATAGATATCATCATGCTTTGATTATGATTTAGACCTCTCTTTCATATTCAGAAATCAAATATACTTTTATATTTGTAAAATATTCCATCTATTTTAAGAGTAATGCATGATAATCAAATAACATTTATTAAACCACGGATACTCAAAAAGAACATTTTTAATATAATATTATAACCATATAACCCTCGATAACAACTGATACCATTCTCTCTTATTCTCTTAATCATAAGGCATGTTCAATTCATGCATAATCATCTCTATACATATCCATCTCATACTCTTATTCATATTCATATACATCTTATACTCATATACATCTTCGTATATCTTTCTTTTCAATATTAATACTCAAGGAAGACAATTTCTTCACAATATAGTAATAATATCATCACATATATATTCCACGAAATCAAGTTTCTTTGTGAAGATAAGTAGTTTTACAAATAGGGATAGAAGAGATCTTGCCTCGGTTTCGATATCCTGACGGTATGGCTCGTCCCTCTTCCAGAGTTTCTATAAACACAAAAGGACCGTCGTTAGAACCACATCTCTTACTCACTACACTCTTGTATAACATTACCTTTTGAAACTTTAATATATGTTTAACGTATTCCTCTTACCCCAAAGGTTCAAGAACTTAACCATTTATAACCTAATTCGAAGTTTCAGGGGTTTTCACCATTTCCCTTAACGACCACACTCGACTGCAGAATTTCTTATAATTTTTAAATTTCGAATTTTAATGTAAGGTCAACTGGAAATAGTTCTTTGACCACACTACTACCATATCCCAAAATTTCGTGACTTTTAACAATGTTAAAGTATGGTAATGGTAACCTCAAGTTTGATACATTTACGGTTTCTCGGTTTCTGAACCGCTTTCACTAAAACCGACTTTTCTCCTAAACCGTTCATCAGATTTTAACGCACCTTATATCAAAACGATCTATGAACTAAGCTCTATCATTTCATAGTCAATTGGGCATTATAACGGCTATAATTTTGTACTTTCCATAAATCCAACTCCTCCAAATCAATTATCAAACACCATAATCATCACCTACACCATGTGGTCTACATCCCAACCATGGTTACAAGTCCACAACACAAAATTTCCATATCACAACAACCCATTTATAACACATAATCATCATAAACTTTATATTTACATCACTAAACTACTAATCCACTCAATTTCCACCATAAATACAAAGAGGGCAAGAGTAGTTATACCTTCTTGAAGCTTTGACAACACTTAACAAGCCTTGGTAACCCTTAAACAACCTTACACTAGCTTGGATTAACTAAAGAATCCATAAAAACAAGGTTAGTTCTTGGAAAACACTATTCATTACCATTAATCTAGTAACTTTGATGATTGAAATACCTTACTAAATGATGCTTGCTTGCTATGAAACTTGGTGTGTGATCCTTTCTAACCTCCAAGATGCTCCATTAATTTCCTCTTGATTTGTTATTGAAAGGAGCTAGGGTTTTGGTTTTGAAATTTTTTTTTCTTTTTCTTGAAAAGAGCCGAATGGAAAGATGGAAAAAGGGGAGAGATTTTTCTCTTGTTTGGTTCTTATCTCATCTTAATCTTTATCATTCTAGAGTGTGGTGGAAGCATGAGGATTTTTACATGATTAAATGACTAATCTATCCCTTAAATTGTGTTAGTGGATAATGATGTCATTAGTGATGTCATTGTGGAGTAGTTAGCAAGCTTGGTTATTAACCTTAAGTAATTACTAATAACCTTGGTAAATATTAATGTGGTAAATATCCTTATTATTTACTAACCTTGGTTACTTGGTTTTCATACTCGCCTAATTGTGGTTCGTTTCGAATATACCTCATTATCTCAGTGGTTTTCGAAATCATTTACAAATCCAATTTCCTTTGGTATTCTCTTAACTTAATAATCCCCTGGTTTAACCTAAATTCACTAATTCCTCAATATATAATTCCTTTAGTATTTCTATACTCCTTAATATCCAAGATATAGAAGTTCGTTCGAGCTCAAAATCCTAAAAATCAAAATTCAGGAATTTCTAAAATCCATCGTCATTTCGAGTCACTTATTTTCAATGTACAACACTAATATGGTTTCTGTTTACTCATTTTCCATCCCTAATATAGAGTACCTACACACCATTTCCCTTGATTCCTCAAGATCACTATTCATTTGGGCACTGTAGCCTCTCTAAAGTTAGGGTTATTACAGCTTTACATATTATGATAACTCTGTTTGTATAGCAATTTAGGAAAGTCACATGGGTGTGCAAATTGTAAGGAGCTGCCACTTGAAAATGATAGCAGCTCCACAACCCATGTGATAGAGATGTTAGAGCAAATTAGTCTACATAGAGAATCGTCTCTCATTCTTTCTAAGCATTCGTGAATTCATATTCATTGTAATCACTCAAGAAACTGAAGCTTGAGAAAACACTTTTTCTCAAGGTTGTAGCAACACTTCGCATAATAAATAAAACATTTATTTTGTGAGAATATCTTGAGCTATCACTTGTGTTTGTATTTCATATAATGATAGATTAGAATCTTTATTATTTTTGTTGAAGTAAAGATTTGAATTAATCAGTATTGCACAACCCCCCCTTTGCAATACTTCGGGACCAAAAAACACCTTGTCAATGTATGTACTCTGACTAACCCGGTTAGTCTTTTAGATCTATCTCTATATATCCTGATCCCTAAGATATAGGTAGCATCGCCTAAGTCTTTCATCGAGAAACTTTTCCCAACCAAGTCTTCACAACATGTAGAGAAGGAATGTCATTCCCTATTAGTAATATGTCACGTACATATAATACTATGAATGCCACATGGCTCCCACTAACCTTCTTGTAAACACACGGCTCATCCCCATTTTGTATGAAGCCAAACTCCTTGATTGTTTCATCAAAACGGATGTTCCATCTCCTTGAGATCGGCTTCAATCCATAAATGGATCATCTCAACTTACAAACCATTCTAGCAAACTTTGAATCGACAAAACCCTCAGGTTGTGTCATGTACACATCCTCTTCTAAGCTCCCATTTAAGAAAGCGGTCTTGACATCCATTTGCCAGATTTCATAGTCATAATAAGCTGCCATCGCAACCAAAATCCTGATGGATTTTACCATAGCTACCGGTGAGAAAGTTTCATCATAGTCAATTCCATGAATTTGCTTGAAACCTTTTGCCACTAGTCTTGCTTTGTAGGTCTGTAAATTTCCATCCATGTCAGTTTTATTTTTGAAAACCCACTTGCACTCTATGGGTTTTACCCCATCAGGTGGTGCAACCAAAGTCCATACTTAGTTTTCATACATGGAATCCATCTCAGATTTCATGGCCTCCAGCCATCTCTCAGAATCTAGACTATTCATAGCATCCTTGTAGGTAAGAGGCTCATCATTATCTACAAGCATCACATCGCCACTTTGAGTCAGGAGAAATCCATAACATCTCTCTGGCTCATGGCGAATCCTACTAGATCTACGAACAACCTGTGTTTCTTGAGCAGTATTATTCTCAACATCTTGAGTCTTATTCTGCTCATGTTCCAACTCTGGTTCAACATTATCTTGTAGTTCTCGAACCTCATCAAGTTCTGTGATGCCCTCCCAACGTGGGGCCTAGATCGGAGGGTCACTGCCACACTCTAGATGCAAACACCCTAATAAGAAATATAAATATTATATGCTGATTGGCCCCAACTCTATTATCCAAGATCTTTCACAGGTAATGGTATGAAACAAGCAAGCCATCGTCTAATTAATTATCATTACAATCCTGAATTCAAAATATAATATATTATTACAAACCAAGTTCTCAAAAGTTCTACTTCCAATTCTCACAACTAACTAAAGAACTCCTCACTGAGCTGTTATTGCATCTACCTCGGGAGCTATCTCAAAACGAACCAACTCAGGGCCACGGTAAGTGCGCTTCCTTGCGGTTTGGATTGTACGAACCATGATTCTTAGATTACTGTCAAAAGGGTTAGACAAAATAATAATGAGCCAATGCTCAACAAGTAACTAAAGATTTCAACTGAAAATAGTATAACAGGGTACTTCAATTGACGACAGAATTCAAGATATGACATAAATATGCTGGAAGCAGAAAAATCAATAATAATATTTGGTAATGACAGGGTATCAACTGATAATCAGGATAGCAATAGATATTTCAAAACTGTGCAAAGTAATTGACATTTCAATCGGTAAACCAATTTCATTTCATGGTAAATAAAAATTAATCATCACTTTAAGAAAACTAATTGGAGGTTTTTACTTCATAACAGACAATACGAGTGATCAGCCCATAAAGTCACCATACCGGACACAGAGTCCCTCTAGACATTAATCCTCTTATTAAGATAGCTTGGGTTCCCAAGAGGCAACACATTGGCCTATAAAGGTGTGGAACTAGACAGACTAGAACTACACTAATACATACACAAACCGACGGAACCAGCATTACCATTTAGACGGAGTTCCTAACATTTTATTAAAAATCTCATTTTTAAAAACATTAAACTTGAAAAACTCTTTTTGACTTCGGAAAACATTTTAATACTAAATCTTTTCAGAAACCCTCACTTTGAAGTTCCTTTGACTCTCTGATAACAGATCAGCCCAGTCTAAGTATCTTTAGAGTATTTTAAGAAAAACAACTCATTTTGATTTGCAATGATAAAAGTTAAGGGTTTGACTAAGTTCTCTGATATCAATGAAATAGGGATACAATTCTGAATCAAGAAGATATAGACTCAAAGGCATCAAGGTAGTTGATCAGATTTCAAGTTTAAAGTATAGTATCATAGGTAAGTAAGTTTTTGAATCAGTGGTTAGGTTATAAAGAAGTTTATAAAATCTTAGGGACAACATAGGTTAACTGGACATGGACATAGGTCAAGTAGAACACTGGTTTATCTGTTAGTCAATAGGGTTTAATTATAGCAAGCTGTTTAACATATATGGTCAAGAAGCAATTAAAAAGAATTATGTTGTTTTAGGGTTTACAGTTTATGAAACAGTCGTGGAGAGAATTCTGGTTGTGAATAGATATGCTACATAAGATTTATGATCAACATGGCATAAGATAGGCATGCTCGAATCAACGGGATATATCAGTTTAGGAATGTAAACTTCAAGAAAAGATAGAGTTACTTGCCTCTAGTAAAATGCAACAGCTAACAGCTCAGTCACTGGTACTCAACCTTAGCTTTTCCTTTATCGCTAGGTCCTACATTGTAACGACCCCAAATCCACCCTGACCGGGGACTCGGGTCGTCACATTGTCTCAATATGATAACGCAATAACAATACCAAATTTTATTACAACGGAGCATAAATGTCCCACTCCGCAGGTCCAAGATCGTCTTCACAACATAATACAATCCAACTTGATACATCTCGAAATAATATGTTACAAAAGTTCACAAAAGTAGAAATATAAAGATTCCATCTGGATCTTCTAGTTATTGTCGCCATAGCCTTGCGCTTTCCCCTTACCTTTATAGCCCTGGCTGGACGTCTCGCCTCTTTCCGTCTTGACAGCTGAACAAAATGTTGAAAGCAAGAATGAGCAACTATAGTGCTCAGCAAGTTCTCTTCTCGCTCGGTGTATAAATATAATATAGTTTACCGAAATAAATACTCAAAATTTTAATATCGGATATCACAATATGATTTGGCTCAAATTCATCTTGAAAATGTCATACTCGAAAGGCTCAAAACTCATCTCAAAACAGAATACTCAAAAGACTCATTTGATATAACTCTGATAACTCATGATTTAAGAATGAACTGGTCTTCCACCTCTCCGTATCTCGGTGGGGCGATCAACTAACCAACAAAGAATACCGGCCTCCGATGACACCGCACTTCGCCCGATCACGGCTACAATACGATATCAACTATAATATATATGTATGAATGCTAGCATCATAATGGTTATCAATTCAACCAAGGCAACGAATGCCTAAATATTCTCGGGTCCGTAAAACGGTACACGAGTCTCTCTTTCTCTATAATGGGCCTCTTGCCCAAAATTGACCAGTAGAATACAGAATTCCCGAATATTTGGGGTACAGATAACTTGAAATAGTTCTCCCAGAAAATATTTACGAATCTGGCGGACTGCCAGTATGACTCGATTTTACCACCAATCCGAACAATGGACTGATGTAAATAATAATAATTTATCGGTTGACACGAACAAAATGTCAAACCTTGACAATAAAATCGACTATCTCGAATTTATGAGAATAGCCTTAAGATTGAAGTAATTGGGAGTCGTACTGAACAAATAGTACTTCTCAATATTTATAATACTCGACATTGATGAACGTTTAGATAGAATATTTTTTCACTTGATCGATGAATAAAAATCTCTAACAATTATAATTTTAAACTCCTATCGGTTAGTTCAAACGAGGAACTAACTAAAAGATAATCAATAAATAACGATTGAATTTGTACAATAAATTCAATCGAAAAGAATAAATTTAACTATCTCAGACGAATGAGATTAGTTTCACTGAATCAAAATAATAGTCGTCTCGAATTAATGAGATCGACCCGATAGCAACGAAATTATTTCTACGCTTATAGGGATTATAATTCTCAAATAAACTAACTTAACAACATAATAATATTTAACAAGAAATAATTCTCAAAAGAAATTATTGCATCATACGAAGCAACAGATAAATCTCAACATATAATATCTCGAAAATAATTAAGGAATTAAATAACACGAACAGAAATCCACAGTTTCCAAAAGTTAGGGTAGGAATGAACTTGCCTCGATCTCGAAGTGCAAATGAATGCAGATAAAAAAATTATACTCTACCCGTGAACTCGGCTTCGGTCTACGGCTCGGGGATTATTCTCTAAAAATGGCAACCAGAAATACGTGAGCGATTCTTCAGAATAAAATACTCCCGATCCGATAATCTAATTAATAATAATGTAATATCTCATAAAATATCCGGAATAAATAACAGAAATCAATTCCGGGATAAATAAATATTTCTTCGAACACAGGAATTAAATCTGGAGAATATATCCTATTTTTAATCTCTAGAAATCTAAATTCTTACTCAAAATGAAAAATTCAAACATCTGTTTTTATTCAATTTAAATCCATATTTATTATTCTCATTTTTAAAATAATTATCAAAGAATTCTAATTTCTAAGAAATCTCACAAATTCTAATTTACTAAACTCTTTAATAAAACAAATTTTAAATCTCTAAATTAAATCTGACTCGATCCGGTTAATTAAAATAAACCGGAAAATATTAAAAAACATCTTTCCAAAAATAAAACACATTTTATTCTATTTATTCACAATTATACCCTTTTTATTGTAAATTAATAAATCTCTAATTTGTTTTCAATATCATAATAATACTTATTTAATTAATTAAATAAGTCTAAATTACATTTTTAAAAACTCTAAATAATTCTATTTAGTTAATAACACAATTAAATTATTATTTACCAAATAATTTAATTAACGGTTCAAATAAAAATCTCGATTTTTAACGAACTATCGCTAATTTACTAAACTGTATCGTTTGTATCATTTTAACAGAAAAAACATTGACGTGGGCCCCACTTTACCCGTGGGCCCCACCCATGTTCCCTGCACCTCCCCTCAAACAAATTCGCTGCATCTCTCTCATTCTCTCATCTCTCTCTCTCTCTCCCTCTCTCTCTCTCTCTCTCTCCCTATCATCTCTCCCTCCTCCCCGTTTCCTCCGGTGACAACACACCACAACCACAAACACCACTCTTTCGAACCTCTCTTTCCATCCCTCTTTACTCGTCCTTAACAAACAACAACCAATCTCTCCCTAAACTCTCTCTTCTCTCTTACTCGGCTAAGGTCGAAACCCCCCCCATCGATACAAACCAACACAAACCAAGACTCTTCAAACAAAACCCACATCTCTCTTACTCGCCCCTCACTCCGATCCCTCATCTCTCCCCTTCCCCGTTTTCTGTCCAACACCGACCACTGATTACAACTACGCGGAAACACTGACACCACCACAAACCTCCCCTCTAAATCTCTCCCTGCCCCTCTCTGTACTCCCTCCGTATCTCTCTTAATCAAATAACCACAAACATCAAAATCTCTCTCGGCTCCCCTCGCAATCTCTCTCGTTGAACCCAACACAAAACAAGTAATAATCGAACACAATAGGTTCGAAATCGACAAGAAAATAAAAGAATTAACAGAAAAATAACCACCTGATGATTGTGCTTAGTTTTGTGAAAATGATATGGTCGAGATTTTGGGGTAGTGAGTTTGTGAGAGAAAGAAGATGGGTGTTTGTTTGGTTCAAAAAAAAAAATAGGCCTGCTGTGTATGGAAGTGTTTTGCCTGCTCTGTTTTATTGAGTAAATAGGCTCTATCTCGTTGTGTTTGTTTCTGTATTTGACTTAAGACAGATGCTGCAGAGATTTATAGAACCTGGAATCCTCAAATAACAATAATGCTGTTTATAAAAAAAATAAAAAGATAAAATTATGGGGCACAAATCATTGCAGAATTTTAGTGGACAAAGAAACATAATCATTATTAATTAAGTGGCAATTAATAAATAAAAAGAAATAAAACAAATGGGGGACAAATTGATTGCAAATATTTAATATAATTATTTAATAAGAAGATTTCGTTTTTCTCCCGCTGACTAATTAAAACGAGACTCAAAAATTCGGTTCAAAATTAAAATATTATTCAAAAATTTACCGTTATTACAGTCTTCCCCCCTTATAGGATTCCGTCCTCAGAATCAAAACTATGCACTAAACAATTCAGGATATTTACTCCGCATCTCACTTTCTAATTCCCACGTGGCTCCCTCAACTTGGTGGTTTCTCCAAAGTACTTTCACTAAATTCACTTTCTTAGTTCTTAACTCTTGCACTTTGTAATCTAGGATCTCCACTGGCTTTTCTTCGTATGTCAAATCGGGGCGAATTTCCACTAGTTCGTAGGTTATAACATGCCTGAAATCAGAATGGTACTCTCTTAACGCAGAAACATGAAACACATCGTGGATATGCTGAAGGTCTGGAGGTAGGGCCAACTGATAAGCTAGTGGTCCTATCTTCTTAAGAATCTCGAAGGGTCCTATATATCTGGGACTTAACTTGCCTTTCTTTCCGAATCTCATTACTCCTTTCCAAGGTGAAACTTTTAACATCACTTTATCTCCCACTTCAAACGCTTTGTCTTTCCTCTTTTGATTTGCATACTTCCTCTGTCGATCTTGAGCTGCAACTAACCTTTTTCGAATAACCTCGGTTGCTTGCTTAGTTTGTTGAAGTAATTCCGGTCCTAGTATCTTTCTTTCTCCTACTTCATCCCAATATAAAGGTGATCTACACTTCCTTCCGTACAAAGCTTCATAAGGTGCCATACATATGCTCGAATGGTAACTATTGTTGTAAGCAAACTCGACTAGGGGCAAATGCTCATCCCAACTTCCTTTAAAATCAAGTGCACAGGCTCTTAACATATCTTCAACTGTTTGAATCGTCCTTTCACTTTGTCCGTCGGTCTGTGGATGATAAGCAGTGCTCAGATTTAACTTCGTGCCAAGACATTCTTGAAAACTTTTCCAAAACCGAGAAGTAACACGGGCATCTCTATCAGATACAATTGAAACAGGTACTCCGTGACGAACTACAATCTCCTTTAGGTATATGTTCACCAATCTCTCAACGGAATACTTATCACTAATTGGTAGGAAATGCGCAGATTTAGTGAGTCGGTCGACAATAACCCAAATAGCATCATGGCTGGCTCTAGTTGGGGCAATCCTACGACAAAATCCATGGTAATATGCTCCCATTTCCACTCGGGTATCTCTAAAGGTTGTAGAAGTCCACTTGGTCGTTGATGTTCCGCCTTCACTTTCTGACATGTCAAACACTTACTTACCCATTCTGCAATCTCCCTCTTCATGTTGGGCCACCAATAATTCAACTTGATGTCTTGATACATCTTTGTGCTCCCTGGGTGAATGGAATATCTCGAGTTATGCGCTTCGCTCATAATTTCCTCCTTCAACTCTGTAACATTAGGAATCCATATTCTCGATGCAAATCTCTTAATTCCCTTTTCATCTTTTGAACTTAGAATTTCTTCTCCGGTCAACTCTGATCTTCTTTCTTCCATTACTTGTTCTTGACAACGACGAATCTTCTCGAGTAACTCCGGTTGAAACTGAATGCTGTAAACTCTTTCATTGTTTTGGACTGGGATCTTGACTTCCAATTCCATTTTCTCAAATTCTCTGACCAATTCTTCTGAGGTTATCAACAGGTTTAGTCTCTCCTTTCTACTTAATGCATCGGCTACCACATTAGCCTTCCCTAGGTGGTAGTTTATCGAGCAATCATAGTCTTTGATCAACTCCAACCATCTTCTTTGTCTCATGTTTAATTCCTTCTGCGTGAATATATACTTTAAGCTCTTGTGATCCGTGTAAATCTCGCATTTCTCTCCGTAAAGGTAATGTCTCCAAATCTTGAGTGCGAAAACGATAGCAGCAAGTTCCCAATCGAGAGTAGGGTAACGGGACTCATACTCTTTCAGTTGCCGAGAGGCATAAGCTATTACTTTTCCGTGTTGCATCAAAACACATCCTAAACCCTTGTGAGAAGCGTCGCTGAAAATTACGAAATCCCCTTTCTCATCGGGTAAGGTCAACACCGGGGCAGTAGTCAATCTCTTCTTCAATTCTTGAAAGCTTTCTTCGCATTTGGGGGTCCATTCGAACTTTTCACTCTTTCTGGTGAGTCGGGTCAGTGGCGTCGCTATCTTTGAGAAATCCTTCACGAATCTACGATAGTATCCGGCCAATCCAAGGAAACTTCTAACTTCGGTTGGAGTCTTGGGTCTCTCCCAATCTACTACGGCTTCTATCTTTGCGGGGTCTACAGAAATCCCTTCGCTGCTTACAATGTGTCCCAAAAATTGAACTTCTTTTAGCCAGAATTCACACTTTGAGAATTTCGCATATAACTTTTCCTTCCTCAGCGTTTCCAGAACTAAACGGAGGTGTTCAGCATGTTCCTCAGGAGACTTCGAGTATATCAGGATGTCATCAATAAATACAATCACGAACTTGTCCAAGTACCTCTTGAACACACGATTCATCAAGTCCATAAAAGCAGCTGGAGCATTCGTCAATCCAAAAGACATGACTAAGAATTCGTAATGTCCATATCGGGTCCTAAAGGCAGTCTTAGGAATATCTTCAGGCTCGATCTTTAGTTGATGATAGCCGGATCTCAAATCAATCTTTGAAAAACATCTAGCTCCCTTAAGTTGGTAAAATAGATCGTCGATTCGGGGTAGAGGGTACTTATTCTTGATGGTCATCTTGTTCAACTCCCGATAATCAATACATAGTCGCATGGATCCGTCCTTCTTCTTCACGAACAGCACTGGAGCTCCCCAAGGGGATACACTTGGCCTGATTACGCCTTTGTCAAGTAATTCTTGCAGTTGGGTAGCCAACTCTTTCATCTCAACTGGAGCCATTCGGTATGGTGCTTTGGAAATTGGTGCAGTTCCCGGGGCAAGATCTATATTGAATTTTATTTCTCTGTCAGGCGGTAATCCCGGTAACTCTTCAGGAAAGACATCTTCGAATTGATTCACTACAGGAATTTCATCAATGGCAGGGGCTTGCTTCTCGTTGTCAACCACATAAGCTAAGTAGGCTTGACACCCACTCCTTAGTAGTTTCTTCGCTTGAATCATGGTCAGAAAATTACTGGTATGTTTCCTTCCGCGAAATTGTATCCTTTTGTCGTTGGGTCCCTTAACACTAACCCACTTACGCCGACAATTGATTTGAGCATCATAACGTGTCAACCAATCCATTCCCAGAATTATATCAAACTCCCCTAAATTAAAAGAAAGAAGGTCTGCTTCGAAACGTTGTCCTTGGATTTCGATTCCACAATCTGGACATATCTGATCTACAGGGACTTTTTCCTGATTTGCTACTTCTATAATCAATGTCTCCCCTAATGGTACGGACTGAATATTCAATTTATTCCTAAAATTCTCCGATATGAAAGATTTTGTTGCTCCCGAATCAAACAAAACACATGCATCTACAGAATTAACTAAAAGCGTACCTGCAATCACATCACCATCAGCAATAGCATCCTTCACCGTCATGTTGAAAGTACGAGCAGTTGGCTTGCAGCTGGGTGGTGCCATGAGTCTATGTGCAGTTGTCTCCTTTGGTGGTGACTTGCAATCTCGTGCAATATGTCCTTTCTTTCCGCAATTGAAACAAGTAACGGCCTTATCCTTGCAGTGAGAAGAATAGTGCCCTTTTTGTCCACAGTTGTAACAAACAATGCTGGCCAGATTACATGGTCCTGGGTGCTTCCTTCCACACGTTTTGCATTCGGGTAGCGGTGGCCTTCCTTGAATTAAATTGGCTGCCTGAGTGGGTCTGGACCTTTGATTGTTTCCCCTAGTGTCTTGATTCTCAGTTCTCTTTGTATCATTGCTTCTGTATTCCCGCTTCACAAAAGGTCTCTTCCCATTCCGATCGTCCGGCTTCCTTTCAAAATTATTTCCACGATTCTGAAACTTCCTTTTCTTCATATCCTTGTCCTTTGAGTACAACTCAGATCCACTTTCCACAATAGATGCTTTTTGAACCACAGTAGCATAGTTGGTGATTTCTAGGATCGCAACTCGATTCTGGATCCACGGCTTCAGCCCTAGTTGAAAACGTTTAGCTCTCTTTTCGTCCGTATCCACATGGTAAGGCACAAACCTAGAGAGTTCAGAAAACTTGGCTTCATATTCAGCTACAGTCATGTTGCCTTGCTTGAGTTCCAGAAACTTGACCTCCATTTGACTCTCCAAGTATTTAGGAAAATATTTCTCTAAGAATAGCTGCGTGAACCTGGTCCAAGGTATGACTACGTTCCCTTCCATTGCTCTCTTTGATTCCCACCAATAATTCGCTTCACCTTTTAACATATAGGCTGCAAAGATGGTTTTCTTCTCTTCTTCTACCTCTACGATCTCAAAGGTCTTTTCTATTTCACGTAACCATATTCTTGCTTCAACGGGATCGGTAGTACCCTTAAATTCAGGGGGATTCAGAGATTTAAATGATTTGAAACTAACGGTAGCCTGTGTCAGTTGAGCTGGAGGTAGCTTTCCTCCCACTGGATGTTGGTTCTGTTGGGGCTGAAGGTTCTGGGTATGCTGAATAAGAAAGTTCATAAGTAGACTCATCGGGTTATTTTCTTGATTAGGATCTCGAGGGAGTTGTGGTTCCGGGTTTGGAACTTGGTTCTGAGGTGGAACCTCATTCTCTGGATTCACCACGGGTTGAGGACGAGGATTCTTTGCGGGTCTTCCTCTTTTTGGTGCCATCTTTTTCTATAAAGATGAAAACAATAAGGTATGTTATATCTCAGGTTTGTAATTATACGACACCATTGCTGGCACAGTTACGATAGGCATTCTAAAATAATTACTCGGTCAAATTCCTGGTTCCTCAAAATAAATCATACTCAAAATCGTAACTCTCTCTGGTCTCTTTATAAACTATTACTCTTATTCTTAGTATAACTGACAGTTCTCGGAAACCTTATAAGTTCTAAAATTCAATCGTTATTAATCTCTGGTTCTCAAATTTTAGTTAAACTCATTTTAAATCCTAACTTTTGCAAATAAGTTGTTATCTATATCAGGGTAGCATGGGGATACAATATCACATGATACTCTACTGTAACACAATTTTCCAATAAATAAAGCAAGATAGCAGTTAACAGATCAAAATATACAATAATGAAAAGGTACGGTACATGATATAACACTGAATATAATACATCTCAGCTACATCAAATACATATAACAAGAAACTATGTACATCCAAATACAGAAAGATCTAATGTGACGCCATCCAGAAACTGGTACACCGCTAGCTACTCTAGCCAAACGATGAGGATGCTCAAGCGTGCAAATAGGTCATCAACGTGGGAACATCTCACCGACCCTCCTATGGAACTCTGCTACGATATCTGCAATCATGGTGGCAACTCTGGCACGGTCAATCTGCCCGGTACTCGATGATGGCAAGGCAGCAAAGTCAGTCTGTAGTCCCATCAAAACGGTAAGAGCAATCTGATGCATAATCTCCATGGGGACATCTCTCACCAGTAAACTCCTTCCGTGATGCACAACAAAAGGATCAGGAACAGCCAACAATCTAAGGATACCATCCCTAGTAGCAAAGATCTCCTCATAACGAGCCCATAACCATCGATAATGCTGGAAGAGGGAATGATGAACGTGCCAAGGGACCATCTCTCCTGCCGCTCCTTCATACTCCGGGTGAACAGGTGGCATCGCAGTAGTAGTAACAGGGGCCGCAGTGGGCTGAGTCGGAGCACGAACAGGTATAGTAGGTGCCGATGGAGCAGTGTCACAAGCAGGAGTATCACCGGCCTGTGGAAACATGTAGTCCGGTATGGTAGGGACTGACGGAGCCGAAACATATACTGGAACCTGGGAAGTAATCCAGTCAGCAAAAGCTGCCACTCTGGTGGGTGTATCAACTCTAGACTCTGGGGCAGCTGAACTAGGCACTACGTCAGTGTGGATAGGTGAATGCAGCCTCTCATCAACCTGATCAGCAATCTCTGGCTCTGGGGTCTCAGCTCTAAACATCTCGGGGGTAAATAGTGAGGTAGTCTGCTCTATCTGCTCAGTCTCTATCTGAACCTCATGTGGAGGTGTATCTAAATCAATCACATGTGGAGGTGAAGGTGTAAGTATCTGGACAGAAGAATCCTCCGAGTCGCTACTGATCACCATGTACTCCTCTGATGGGTCACTATCCGTCCCTGAGCTAGGATCTAGAGGTCCTAGTGGGTATGGGGTAGGAGATCTGTCTCCAGTAGGAAAGAAACCGGTTGATCCTGAAGAAGACATCTACAAAAGCAAAAAGTCTCGGTCACAAACAGGTTCTAGTCGACTATAAACTCATATAAATATATAAGGGTGTAAGACACTTGGTGCTTAAAATCTCAACATCTTCTTAAATCTCTAAATTCTCACGTCGTGTTATAATTCTAGGCTCGTACGATTCCTAAAAATATAACTATAGCTCTGATACCAAAACTGTAACGCCCCCAAATCCACCCTGATCGGGGACTCGGGTCGTCACATTGTCTCAATATGATAACGCAATAAGAAACATAAATATTATATGCAAACACCCTAATAAGAAATATAAATATTATATGTTGATTGGCCCCAACTCTATTATCCAAGATCTTTCACAGGTAATGGTATGAAACAAGCAAGCCATCGTATAATTAATTATCATTACAATCCTGAATTCAAAATATAATATATTATTACAAACCAAGTTCTCAAAAGTTCTACTTCCAATTCTCACAACTAACTAAAGAACTCCTCACTGAGCTGTTATTGCATCTACCTCGGGAGCTATCTCAAAACGAACCAACTCAGGGCCACGGTAAGTGCGCTTCCTTGCGGTTTGGATTGTACGAACCATGATTCTTAGATTACTGTCAAAAGGGTTAGACAAAATAATAATGAGCCAATGCTCAATAAGTAACTAAAGATTTCAACTGAAAATAGTATAACAGGGTACTTCAATTGACGACAGAATTCAAGATATGACATAAATATGTTGGAAGCAGAAAAAACAATACTAATATTTGGTAATGACAGGGTATCAACTGATAATCAGGATAACAATAGATATTTCAAAACTGTGCAAAGTAATTGACATTTCAATCGGTAAACCAATTTCATTTCATGGTAAATAAAAATTAATCATCACTTTAAGAAAACTAATTGGAGGTTTTTACTTCATAACAGACAATACGAGTGATCAGCCCATAAAGTCCCCATACCGGACACAGAGTCCCTCTAGACATTAATCCTCTTATTAAGATATCTTGGGTTCCCAAGAGGCAACACATTGGCCTATAAAGGTGTGGAACTAGACAGACTAGAACTACACTAATACATACACAAACCGACGGAACCAGCATTACCCGTTCGCCCCGTCTCTCCAATCGTCAGGAATCCGTGGAAACCATTTAGACGGAGTTCCTAACATTTTATTAAAAATCTCATTTTTAAAAACATTAAACTTGAAAAACTCTTTTTGACTTCGGAAAACATTTTAATACTAAATCTTTTCAGAAACCCTTACTTTGAAGTTCCTTTGACTCTCTGATAACAGATCAGCCCAGTCTAATTATCTTTAGAGTATTTTAAGAAAAACAACTCATTTTGATTTGCAATGATAAAAGTTAAGGGTTTGACTAAGTTCTCTGATATCAATGAAATAGGGATACAAGTCTGAATCAAGAAGATATAGACTCAAAGGCATCAAGGTAGTTGACCAGATTTCAAGTTTAAATTATAGTATCATAGGTAAGTAAGTTTTTGAATCAGTGGTTAGGTTATAAAGAAGTTTATAAAATCTTAGGGACAACATAGGTTAACTGGACATGGACATAGGTCAAGTAGAACACTGGTTTATCTGTTAGTCAATAGGGTTTAATTATAGCAAGTTGTTTGACATATATGGTCAAGAATCAATTAAAATGAATTATGTTGTTTTAGGGTTTACAGTTTATGAAACAGTCGTGGACAGAATTCTGGTTGTGAATAGATATGCTACATAAGATTTATGATCAACATGGCATAAGATAGGCATGCTCGAATCAACAGGATATATCAGTTTAGGAATGTAAACTTCAAGAAAAGATAGAGTTACTTGCCTCCAGTAAAATGCAACAGCTAACAGCTCAGTCACTGGTACTCAACCTTAGCTTTTCCTTTATCGCTAGGTCCTACATTCTTCTTATCTACATAAACCATGTCACTATTTTAGAATACTATACTTCTAAATCGTCTAATCCTAATCTACCCAAATGATTCTTATAACGCATTATACTTAACATATAACATACGTACCTGATAACATACTAAAACCACCTCGTAAACAGATAACCATTTAAGCATGTAACACCTAGAACATTAATCTCACATAAGCCACTTAGCAGATAAACCTAACTCATAAGCAGTCATGCTATACACACTTTACTATTTATAATCTTACGAAAATCGGGCAGAGTTCCTTTATAATATGGACTATCCCGTCGGAAGATATCCGACTCAAATCACATTCAAAATAAACCGATGGATTTAATATCCACCTACACTCCCAATGGATTTATAATCATACTACTTACTACTTATATCATATTTCTGACAAAATCCGAAATCAGTAACTAAACATTCATATTCACTTAATCACCAAACTCATATAATTTATCCTTATAATCTAAAGTTCAAATTTTAACTTACATACATCCGAAAATTTATACATGCAATTATTTTAATTCGAGACTACACACATAATCAATCAATAAGCATAATCAAGAATTACAATTTCATAATAAATCGAATTACAATTTCATAATAAATCGAATATTTCATAATCGAATTAATAATTAATTAAATCAAGAGATTATGCATGCAGTTCATAATAATTCGAATAATATTCAGAAAATTCATATCAATCATAAACACCATCTCAAGCAATTAACAAATAACTTAACGAATCGATTTGTTCAATTTTATCACATAATTCGAACAAAATTATCAAGAACATATCATAAAAATCTTCGAAATATACATGAAAACTTAATACCATATCAAACAAAATTTATAACAATTTATAAGCCTCAAGAACATCATTGGCCGCCACCGGTTCATCGGAGTTCATCACTGGTGGCGGTGCAAATTCGGGGGTACCCTTGTTGGGCCTCCAACCACGAGATTTCCTCCGATTAAACAACCATCAGTTATATATAATCATCACAGAGGCATCAAACTAAACTGGGTTTAAGAATTCTGGCCAGAAACTCGATCAACAACCTTCGGCCAAAACTATACATACACGAACACATACAATGGTGTCAATAGAAAGAGGATAACAAGGGGAGTAATAATCTGGGACTTGATCACATAAACAAGCAAGAAATGGTCTTGCATACGAAGAATTTCAAAAACCTAGGCAAGAGACTCACAAGAAAGAGAGAATGGAGAGAACAGCCGAGAGATAAAGTGAGGAAAATAAGAAGAGGAAGTCGCCTCTTGTCAAATAAGACAGGGGCAAAACTGTCTTTTCACATTTGTTATTTACTTTCTGAAAAATCTACTCTTTTAATCACTTTTAAATCGAAATAAAATAGAAAAGGGGAAGAAAATATTTTATAAAAATTCTAAAAATAATGTTCATGAAATTAGAAGCATCCCCATATTTTTAAAATAATATTTGGATCAAAAATGAATTTTATACGAATTTTCGAAATAAAAGATCTTTAAAAGAAATAATGCTCTTTAAATCAGTTTAAAATATCAACACACACAATTAAATAACCACACTAATTTTCATAACTCAATAATATCACAAATATGATAATGCAAAAGATTTCATGATTTAAATCAACTCCAATGATTTTATATGATTTTTAAAAGATTAAAAATGCACTTTTAAAATACTTTTAATGCTCCAAAAATATAATTAAAATTCCACGAGCATATACGACATATACCAATCATCATATAATCACATAATCATGTTTTCACACATAACTTGACTTCATCAAAATATGTTCATCATATATTTCACATAATTTCCACATTTAACAATTAAATAAACATTTAAAAATCGCTAAAAATTCTAGGTCGTTATAGCCTTCCCCCCTTAAAAGGATTCTGTCCCCAGAATCTCACCTAAGTAAACAGATAAGAATATATGGCAAGCATCTCGCTTTCAAGTTCCCAAGTCGACTCTTCGACTCTAGGATTCTTCCGCAAAACCTTAACTAATTTAACAACCTTATTTCTATGCTTTCTATCACTTCTATCTTGAATCTCTACTGGTTGCTCTTCATAAGATAGATCTGGCTGGATCTCAATAGGCTCATACTCGATTACGTGACTCGCATGGGATTGTATTTCTTAAGCATAGATACGTGAAACACATTGTGAATATGGTGCATGTGCGGTGGCAACGCCAATTCATAAGCAACTTTTCCAACTTGTTTCAAAATCTCAAATGTTCCTACATACCTCGGACTCAGCTTTCTTTTCTTACCAAATTTTGTAACTCCTTTCCATGGTGAGACTTTCAACAACACTTGATCTCCTATCTCAAAACTTATATCCTTTCTCTTCAAATCAGCATATTTCCTCTGTCGATCCTGGGCAGTAATTAATCTTTTCTGAATAACTTCACACCACCCCATAGATGCCCAGACGCAACGCACTTCTAGCGTTCCATTTGGCACGAAAATTGTTACAATAGGCCAAAGGTAACACTTTTTCACCATTTCATCCGCTAATGTTGCCTCTGCTCTCCAATGTAACGCTTTTGTTCTTAATAGTAACACTAAGAAAAGTATTACCTTAGGGCCATACAGTAACACTAAATCAAACAAATGCAACATTAGGAAGGTGTTACCATAGCTTAACCAAAAACAGATAGGGGACACGTGGCATGTGGGGCCCACGTGACACGTGTCATGGTGGGCGGGGGCAGGTGACGTGTCATGGGGTGGCCACGTGGCAGATTTCCACGTGGTATGAGTGCCACGTGGCAGGTGGGTCCCACCTAACACGTGGCATGTGGGGGGCCACCTGCCACGTGGCATGTGGGACCCACCTGACACGTGGCTTGTGGGACCTACATGACACGTGACTTGTGGGACTGGCCTGACACGCGGCTTGTGGGGGCCCACTCTCTATTGCAACACTAAATAATAATCTAATGCAACACTGTATTATCTAATGCAACACTGCAATCTTGTTTTTAAGAAATATAAAAGTAAGGCTAATGTAACACTATGTTATTCAAATGTTACACTAAATCTGCTTGTTATAGTAACACAAAATTTAATACTGCAACATTAGTAACTATAGCAATTGCAACACTGATATTTAAAATTTTGCAATATCCGGCTTGTATATATACTAATCCCATTACAGACCGTAATCGTCAAATACAAAATCAAAAGATTCACAATCTATCCTCCATCAACCAAGACTCACAGATCTCCTCCATCAACCAAGACTCACAGATCTCCTCCATCCACCACTTCTCCAAAAATATATTCCAAATCCACCACTTCACCAAAAAATATTCTAAATCCACCATTTCACCAAAACACCATTTCACCAAAACATAGTCCAACCTACAGACTTAATTTAATCAAAGTTAACCAAACAAAATACGACATCCAAACTGTCCATACTATTAAGTTCCAACTCTGAGCACTACTAAAGATTTTAAGAAAACAAATAGCTAAAGGGTACTTCTTTCAGTAAAAGGAGCAGCATTTTCATCATCCTCGCTTGACATTGTAGCACAACAGCTAAAGTCTCCCAAGTCCAGATTTAAATCGGGATTTGATTTTGCCTGATTTTTAAGCAACATCGACGTGTTATTCTGGATTTTCCAGTCGAACTCCACCTTAAGCTCTTGCTTTATCTTTGCAGTCAGATCATCCACAAAAGGGTCTGCAGGAGCTGAAGTTAAAGCCAACCAGGCTTTTTACCTTGGCGTCCTTTTAGCCATTCTGGGCCATGAGACTTGCCGTTAGCAATCAGTTCGTTTACATCCTCACCTGCAGCGACCTTCTTCTTGATCTCGCTCTACAAGAAAAGTTTGCGAAATAAGAGTTACATAGAAATACCCTCAACAGAGAAAAGCACTATTTCCACTAAATAAATTTGACCAAATAAACCAACAGACAAAGCCTTGTTATATTTCTTTACTTGTAAAAGAAAATCGATAAATTCAACCAAATGAACCAATCTTGATTTCTACTTAGCACATAAGTCAACTAAAATAAAATATAGTACTTACAATTCTTTTTTTCAATTCAGTTGTATTTGTCTTGTATGTTCGACCCTCTTCTCGCGCACGAAATTCAATATAAACGACATCGTCTGATGGCGAGGCAAGCAAAGGGTTGCTCGTTTTCTATTATCAAACAAAGAAAATACGGTTATCTTGTTCATAGTTAGCACTTATTACAAATCAGAAATTTTATTTATGAAAATTTTGAATTTATTAAAATTAACCACGTAATGCCTAAATGACAAAGAGACGAATTACATACGACATTGGGATGTACATTTCAGAGTAAAACATATCACATGTATGCAAATTCCATATAGCAAGAATTTTTAAAAAAGTGTGGGAACGAATAACAATGTACTTAGAAATTCGAAGGAAAGAACTATAACTTAAAACTGAAAAATTATATCCAAAAAATAGTCTAGATTTCATTTCATCCCATACTATATATATGAACGCAGCCATAATTGAGTCATACGTGACTTGTTTGTTTATCCGAAGAGAATGACTAGATTAATTCTTATAATTGCATCTAATTCCAACCATTATAATCACATAATAACCTAAATTACACTAACCTATATAGAGCATAAATTCATAAAACCAACTGATTTTCTAAACATTTCTACATTGTCTGTTCAAATATTAATATGGAAATTGATCAGACAAGTGATTGATAATTATGATGATTATATCAAGTGGAAATTAAGACCAAGATTCCACAGCAGATTAACTTAGTATTTACATGACAGTGATAGTTAACTCGGTATTTACTATTTTAATTAACTTATGTGCAAAAAAGGTTAATATGCTAAAGGAAAGACACACACCAACTTGTCTTTAACTAGTGCCATACTATCGGGACCTAGAGTGTGTGGGTCAATTACTGATTCACGACGAGCTTTATTATCCTCTGCTAATTCCTGTAAAAATAAAAATTACTCATATCAGACGTTTCTGTTGATAATCTTTTTAATTAAACAAAAATAGGTTGAAGATGGGTAGACTACCTGAAATGCCTCATCTCCCCAATACTTCAACAGTAGTTTAAAATCTTCATTTTTTAGGAGCTGCATTGTCTATACCAGGTACACATGAAAAAAAACAAATTGCATTATTGCCTCATTAAAACTTAACCATTAACAACTACAAGCACTGCCTTTAATCCAACTTACAAAAGAAAAAGTATGAGAAAACACATTACCTGCTTCAGTTTCTTCCTCTGTAATGTTTTCCAAGTTTGAATTAGGGACATTATCGGTTGGAGCTGGAATACCCTTCTTTTGACGCTCCCGCAGTGCTAAATACGCAAATACCGAGCTAGATGCTTCTGCATTGCTAGACTGCTTTAACAGTTTACTACATGATGGCTTCAAAACTTTAGCACCATTCGACCTTGTCACTTCCTTCTCAGCTGTTGTACCAGCTTGCGCAGCTTCCTTCTCAGCTGTCGTACCAGCTTGCGCAGTTTCCTTCTCACTTGCAGTAGTAGCATTTGCTCGTGAACGAGTTCGTGGTCCATGTAATACTTTCTTTTCTTTGACATTCTTGATTTTCTACAATTATTAGGAGTTCATTATTAGGTTTACAGTTTTTATGTGAGGCCAAAATTTAAAGCAATTAACATTTTAACTACTTAAATACCTCAACTGCATCATCACTATCATCTTTATCCTCATTTTCTGGAATAAAATCATCGGATTCCCCCTAAACTGTATCTTTTCCTTTCTGTTTCTTGGCTGCAGAAGCTCTCAGTTCATGAACAATCTTTTTTACCCCATGTATTTCCAAAACATTTTTATTTTCTGCCATTCTAGCAATTCTAGCTTTCTCAAAGTTTGTGAGCGGGGGTGGTGGGGGCAACTGCAATAAAACAATGAAGAGAAAATCATAAATTATAGCTTGCAGTGACTCATAAATTTACCCGAATAAATTTGAATTTTATTATTTTCAACGGAAGAATGAAATATATTTTAATAAAAAATGATATAAATTTATAAAATGTCCGGACAGAGAGTACTTGTAATGGTCTATAATCCCTCCTTCCGAAAAATAGCCATGTTTTCCATTTTTCCGAAACTAGAAAACTAAATTTTTATTTCTATGGAAAATGGTTGAAAATGTCCGGATCAGTTTAAATAAATTTTTCCAAAATATAACTAAACTTCAGAAAACTGTTTTTGTAAACTTCAGAAAATTGATGAAGTAAACAGGCCCTAACATTTTCTTTATTCTAAATTTTTTTCTATTCTAAATTTCAGTTTAATTTTTTTTACTTGGCAGTCAGAGTTTAATTATAAATTATACTTTTTTTTAGAAAAGGATAATTAAACTATAAAAGTCACACAATTGTGCAATGTTAAAATTATATAAGTAATCGAGTGAACTAAAATTTTGTGAATACCTTTCTTTCTGAAAATAAGGACAATTGATAAGTCAAAAATACCTCACTGGGACCGATGTCTTCTCCAGTACATTCTACTTCACTTGTATTGGATTGCAAGTCCAATTTCCTTTTAACAGACCCATTCTCTTTCACAGCACTTGAATCTTGTTGACCAGCCAAAAATCTTGGTGATGACCGTAAATTCCTCATATGACCGAACTCAGGTGACTTCTTAGTGACCTTTTGCTTCTGCTGCTGCTGCTGGAGTTCATGTGTGGTAACATATTTGCGTTTTTGTGCTACCTTTCCTGAGATTGGTTTCTTCGCTGAACTTGGTTTCTTCGCTGAACTTGGTTTTTTCGATGAACCTGTACCAAAAATAGAATAATGGTGGATTTCAAATAGTAAATTATACATATACAAATGTGAGAAAGACATAAATATACCTTGAATCAGGTGTTTCCTTGGCCTTACGACCACGGTTGGCTGCATCTGAACCATCGGCTCAATAGTTTTGTCAACAATGTTGTCTACATAAAACTGTATCTCATCTCCATCTTTGCAGCCGTCTACCAGTTGCATCACTTCCTTATCATTTGTCAGTAGCTTCCACTCTTCTTCAGCCACATAGACTCCTCCAATTTCAGTATAATTACGGTAATCCTTCACGAACTCCATCAGCATTGGATAAGAAAATGTGTCGGTTTCTACGCGGTTTACAAGTATACTATCTCCACCTGAATAACTTCTCCTGTGGAATACCCCACCATGGTAAAATCTGATATTCACTCTTTTGTCTGCCATCCTGCATAAAATTAAAATAAATGTCATTCTCAGGTGCAGTACAAAATCAAATACAACATTTACACTAAGAAAAATTTAAACAAAAGCAATGACAGAAATTTAAAGTAAGACGGCAGAGTAAATAAATGTAACCAAAACAGTAAATTACATGAAATTAAGAAAAATGCTAAGATTAGTAACAAATTCATTTCAGTCAAAGACAATAAATTTAAAGTATTATAGTAATTTCTGGGAATGGGAAAATAGTAAACTACATCAAATATAGATGGTCTAAACATGACCAGAATACTAAATTTTCCTTCTGTCCATTACAATTAACACATATAAAGAAGAAGTTTGTTTGAGTCAATCATCAGGATTGGGAACTCTTGTTATGGGGATATCATCTCTACACCAGCTATTTTCATCAACTTGAGTTTCTATTCCACGAACAAGATTGATATCATGTGAATGAGGATTGTTGATATCTTCTTCATGTGCACTCAGGTTTTGTGTATCACACCACTCCCTCGGCAGTTTCTTAATTACACAATGTACCAGCTTTTCAGTTGGATCTTCCACGTAAAACACTTGTTGCACTTGTGAAGCCAGGACGAAAGGATCAGATTTGTAGTCCTATTGAAATTTACTCGAGTGTGACCGTGTGGATCTTTTTCTTCCTAGTACCAACGACACTTAAACATGACCACTCTAAATTCTCCCCATTAATCAAGTTGTTTGATATCTTCTATCGATCCGTAGTAATTGACATCCCCAACTACAGGGTTCTGGTCTCTCGAACTTGCGAAACTAGTTGTTTGGGCAGTCAAAAAAATGCCACTTTTTTGTGTTATACATCGAGAGTCCCTAGAACTTGTATGGAATCGATATCCATTGACTACATAACCGGTAAACCTCCTGGCTGTTCGACTAGGCCCCAACGCAAGCACCTCCAATTCTCTTAAAACCTTTTCTATTGTTCCAACCTTTTCTTTTAACCAATTCAAAAACTCTTCATTGTGCAATCGTGCCCTCTTGTATTTTTTTGAATTTGCATGATTGTCCATTATAGCTTGATGTTCCCTAAAATAATACCAAGTTAAAACAGTCCAGGGAATTTAAATTCAAAATTACCATTATCATTAAAATTAAGTAAGAGCTCATAGAACTTACTCGATCAACTGCTGTACTTCCTTATTAGCAGAATTAAACAAAACATATCGATGACCTGCCTTCCAGTCCACATCTTTCAGATTGAAAATCATTCCATCTTTATTCCTTCTTGTTCCGATATGATATTCTCCTTGTGTTGGACATCTATCGAAATTTTTTTCTTCATTACCACCCAAATATCTTGAACAGAATGTTATACACTCTTCGGCCAAGTAACCTTCTGCAATGGAACCTTCCGGTTTACTTCTATTACGAACATATGATTTCAACTTCCCGAGATATCGCTCTAGAGGAAACATGTTTTGAAGGTGTACCGGTCCACCGAGTTCAACTTCTCTGACTAGATGAACAAGCAAGTGCACCATTATGTCGAAGAAAGAAGAAGGAAAAATCATCTCAAAGTGACAAAGTACCTCGACAACTTCTTGTTGCAACTTCTTAAGCTCATCCAAATCAATATCCTTGCTGCATAGAGCTCTAAGGAACGCACTTAATCTGATCAACGGTAATGCAACCTCGAGTCTTGTTGTTTTCTTCACGGCAAATTGTAACATATAGTGGAGTATGAAATGAGCATCATGGCTCTTATACCCCACTACTTTTCTCTCCTTCGTGTTCACAAACCGACTAATGTTAGAGGCACAACAATATGGCAGTTTAGCATTCTTCAAAACTGAGCAGAAGATATCCTTTTCCTTATTCGTCAAGTCAAATATTGCTGCTCTTATTTCAAGGTGTTTTCCATCTTCTGATAGAACAGGATGCATGGGCTTTTTTATTCCCATTTCTTGTAAATCTTAACGAGCACTTATATGATCTTTTGACTTTCCACCAATATTAAGTAAAGTACCTAATATATTTTTGTAGACATTTTTCTCTATGTGCATGGCGTCAAGGTTATGTCGAAGTAGATTACGACTCCAATATGGCAAATCAAAAAAAATCAACTTCTTTTTGAAATGGGAATCAGATTTACCCTTTTTCTTCTTTAGCCCAAATTGGTTTACATACCCAGACAACAACTCCTCAATGTCTGTTCCTGTTAAAATTTCAGGGCTGTTCCCTATTTCGATTTGGCCATTAAATCTTCTTTTATCCAGCCTCCACTTGTGTGTAGGATCTAGAAACTTCCTGTGGTTCATATAACATATTTTCTTGCTATGTTTCAAATATTCGGATGAAGTTTCGTAATGGCAGACAAGACACGCTAGTTTGCCCTTTGTGTTCCAACCCGACAACATAGCATACCCCGGAAAATCGCTAATAGTCCACAACACTCTTGCACGTAAATTAAAATTCTCATTAGCCAAGGCCTCAAAAGTTTCGATGCCAACCTCCCATAATTCTTTCAACTCCGAAATTATGGGTTGCATGAACATGTCGATGCTATTCCCTGGTGACTCTGGACTGGGTATTATTGTTGAAAGAATTAAATGTTCGGATTTCATGCATAGCCAGGGTGGTAAGTTATAATTAACCAATACAATTGGCCATATACTGTGACCTACATTCATTGCACGATAAGGGTTGTGTAACACCCCAAGATACGGGGTCCGGGATCCGGTCGTTACGGTCTCCATTACTGTTCCCAATACTTCAACTTACTTCAACTCAAAATAAATTACATCTTTATGACCCAACACAACAATATAAAACACACCCGTTATAGTCCCAGAGATTAAATCAGAGTAACTACCAAATTTTATTAAGCACAATATGAGTTCTTACAATCCAAAAGAATTTCAATATGAATACATACTCTTTGCCATCCATTTGCATAAGTCATACTAGACCATATACTTGATACTGAAAGAATAAATCTATCCTACCAATAGCTTTCTCTTCGGCTCTGGTAGTCTCATCGTCCTCGCCAGCGTCGAGTGCGCCTTGTGTGAGTCATCTGGTCTAGCTGTTGTTGTGATATAATAATAAAGCAAGGGTGAACAATAACCTACCAACAATAATATTTAACTGAACGATAATATATAACAGCTCAAAAGTATCTTTCAAACCATATTCCATGCATTTACGGAAATGATGCCAGTATAATATGAACGATGAAGTTACAAGGTAACTTGAAGTATTTTTTTTTATGGAAATATCTGCTAAGTCAAAATAAGCAAGATATTATCATTTATCATATAAAGAGGAACTTGCAAGGAAAATGTTGCAATTCCAGTTATTAACATTTTTCGAAGTCCTACAACCTGAAAGAAGTCTCTTCGATACGTGTTGCGGAAGACACCGTCAACCTGAAAGAAGTCTCTTCGATACGTGTTGCAGGGAATTCCCAATTTGGGAGATGAACCAATACTGGAGCCATCACGCGCCAGCTGTCCCACTCCCTGATGATCAGTCGGGGATGGTACAACCCAATATAGTTTACTACCGGTAGAAGGAAGAACTGACGGCTCCACTTGTCGATTGCTTTTAATAGTAACTCCTTGGCCAATGGTTAGGCCTTGTGATGGACCGCGCGACTCGGCCTCTTACATACGACTCCTAGTTCGAATAAATCCACAGCATTGAAACGTAGAGTTTGTCCTCCCTTCCCCAAGTGAAATACTTGTTGATAGGACTCCACAAAGTAGTCGTATCTAGTTGGAAAGGAAAATTCACCAACATTTCCCAAGCTTTTGCTTGTTAATGGATATCAACTTGTTCCAACAATCTTACCCCTCGAATGATGAGAAGGTACATACAGACTTAATGAGTCCATAGCAACCAAGTTGCGAGTGAAAAGGATAAATTACGAGATTTATGACCGGGAAGTCTACAAGATAAATAACATTGCTCAAGTAGGTTTCCTTATAACATGGAAGTTTGATCGAGCATTCAAATCCTTTAGGATAGATTTAAATGAAAAATAAAGAGTTGGGAACCTTTCCTTGATAAAATAGTCGTAAAAAGACTCCGAAATATTTTACATAATATTTGGAGGTGAAAGATAATCTCCAAATAATATAAATCATTTTAAAAAGAATTTAAAAGAATTAAATAAATATTTCAAGAATATTTATTAACTCAATAATAATTACGGAATATTATTAAATCATAAAATTGCTCGCAAGTAATCCTCGAATGAATATATAGGACTATTTACTAAATAAATCACTCCTTAAATGAATATTTAAAATAATATTCATTAATTATTGAACTCCAATAAATATTTACAATAATATTCAATAAATAAGTCAAACCTTAAATGAATATTTGAAAATAATATTCATTTAATATTTAATTTCTAAATGAATATCCAAATAACATTCATTTAATAAATAATCTTCTAGATGAATATCCAAATAATATTCATTTAGTAGTCAAAACTTTAAAGAAATATTCGAAATAATATCCCTTAAGTAATTAGACCTTCCAATTAATATTTTAAAATAATAATCATTAAGTATATAAACTTTAAATGAATATTCGAAAGTAATATTCATTTAATACTAACATTCTAATGAATATCAAAATAATATTCATTAAATAATCAACTCTAGATGAATATTCGAAACTAACATTCATTTAATATCTCTCGACTGAAATAATACTCGAATGACATTCCTCGAAAGATTTCCAAGTAATTGATACTTTATGGAAATATATATAACGTTTAATAATAACATTCCTTAGATAAATATTAATCTGTCCTTGGAATCCCTCCGGGTTTCCACGACTATTTATATCTCAAAATACCGACTCCGGGCCTATATTTAAGAACGAATATCAGTTGCCCTTCGCTAAGGGTCTTACCAAAATATCCGGCTTATACTGATAATTCGTATCTAGATTATAAGCCAATGGCAATTCAAGGAACAAGTATCACAACAACCAGAGTCACAATATAATTGGAAACAGGCATGCATGCAATGGCATATGTAAAACAGAAATCATATACATATATTATCACAACAACAGGTTCAAAGGTTTGAACACTTGCCTGGTAATCGGGTGTAGGTGGAGGTAGCGTGTCCTGGGTCTGCTCGATGATCTATAAACAATTAGAACATTCGAGATTAACCACTTAACACCTTTTAAAAGTCTAAGTATAAACTTCATTTAAGTCGAAACACATTTTAGAATTATCTCGTTATACACCTTTTAGTGTGACTCTTTTTTTTATTGATAGGATCCGACATTTGTTCGTTATTATGACATGTCATCATACCCACACTCGGTATATATTTAAGTCGTATAAGTTCTAAAGTCGATCGATTACGAACCGAGATTACACCTCGAGTTTTATCGTTCGTTTTCTAAGTGTTTTACCAAAGTTAAAACCAAGTGGGTTTTTAGGGGTTCGTTCGAGTTTAACTTTGATTCCAACATTTTTATAAAATCGAAAAACGATCCGTTTCACATGAGGTTTTATCTCACACCTTCCTTTTTACCTCTAGTATTTAATTATCAAGATTCCCCACTGACTTACGTATTTTACGAGGGTTCAATTTCAGTTGCGAATTCTCATTTACGGTTTCGAACTACTTTTAGTATATCGGCCATAACTCCTAAACCGTAAGTCGGAATGTTTCGATTCTTGCGCCAAAACGATCTATGGCTCGAGATATACAAGGCCATGTCATTTATTCATCAAGGGCAGAAACTCATCCTAATTGTTATGCACGGTTTTCTAGAGGTTAACGAAAATCGGGCATTACGACGGCTATAACTCGGATATTTCCAAAATCAAAACCCTCCAAATAATCATTCAATCCACCACCAACACTCATGGGCACTATTTATCATCTCCCTCACTGTCTCAACAGGTCTTGGAGCCACAAAAAATATATTAACCATTTCATAACACCCACACAACATACATGTTCTAAATCATGAATACAAGCCATAAACATTATCAAATCTCATAACTAAAAACTATGGATGAGAGCTCTACCTTGGTTTCAAGCTTAAGGATGCTAGCACACTATAACAAGTCCAAACCTTGCACAAAAATCCATTTTGGAAGCCGTAGAACCAAGAAACAAAACATAAAAGCTTAGTAAGTTACTATTCATCAAGAACATAGAACTTTGTAAAATCAATTTGAAAATGGAATGCTTACCTTCTTGCTCTCAAACTTGGTGAACCTACCTAACTTTCCCTAATCTTTGTTTTTAGCTATAGATCTTGAATTATGAGTGAGTAGAACTCAAGAAAATATTTTACTATTCATCTTGTTTAAAAAAAGCCGAATGGTTCTTCTTGGAAGAGAAGATGGAGTTGCTTGTTTTTTTTGCTTGGTTGAATGAATAAAGTGATCAATTATTTGATAGATATTTGTTGGTTAAACCATGGTTTAGTTGATGTGTTAAGGCTTGGTTAAGGGTTTGTTACCATGTGAGCAAGTGTTGGAGTCTTATGGTGCACCTTTTTGCTAACTAGCTTGGTTTGTTTATAAAGATGCTAGTTACTTGGTGACTCACTTGGTTACTTGGTTCTATCCACTTGCACATGCTTGCATCTTGGTTCTCTGATTGTTTCTTTGTCCTTTTATTGCCCAATTCATTGATCGTTCAGAGGAATAACTCATTCGTTTCTAGTTAGGGTTTTACCGGAAACCGTCTTAATATTTATACTATCATCCTCCATTCTCTTTAATAATTCTTGAACCTATTTTACTTAAATCCCTTCGATAATTCCTTAAGTCTTTCAGTGTCCAGGGAAATCTCGGGGAAAATAAAAGTGCTATTTTTCAGAATCCGACAGCTTTTACATACACTCTTTTTCCCCCTGGATCAATAATATAAACTCAGAATTTCATTCCAGGTACTTCTATATAGCGTCGTCTAATAATATTCCTACGTGCACCAAAATCACTATTCATCCTTTATTCTTTACTTATTCTCTTAGGGTTGTACATTTGCCCCTAATCTCTTTCGATCGTTCCTTAACCATTTTACGGAACCACTGGACCAATAACAGATACCGATTTGGATGACATAAGAATAATCTTCTTCTTTAGAATTATCAAATCTTAATTCCCTAGGAGATAGATAATTCTTACCTAAAGTGTCAACCAATAGTATTCTTTATGGCATATAAACATTTGAATCCAAATCTATTTCTTTCATTCATTATCTCAATCGTTACCTCGTAGTCGTAACCTATTCACCATTACCTCAGTACATAATAAAAAGTTTTAATTATATCCAAAAATTGGGGTTCTTACAGTGTCCCCTCCTTAAAAGGATTCCATCCTGGAATCAGGTAGGAAGCAAAGAGTCGTTTGCCTGTCGTTCACTTTTTAGCTTCCCGGTCAATTCTTAGTCGTTCTACCCTTTCTCAGCACATCTTCTAGTGCTACAATCTATACTTTATCCTTTTTCCATCAACGTTGCTACTTTTCGTACCACACACTATCCGGGTTATGCTCTTACTCAATCTTATCCTTATTGATACCTGCAGTAACGTTGGTATCACTGTCACCTTGCGAATTCGGAGGCAACCTCGCTCGTACTGTGCATTTCCTAATCGATTTAATCTTCGCAATCTCGATCAATATAGAGAAGTGGAAAGATTTACTGAGAGATCACTATGATCAATTGAACATTTGTTATATTGCATAGTTTGTACAGAAGGGGGCAAGCCTTTAGTACTTGACAAGCAATTAAAAAAGTTATGGTATTCCACTTAGACTTCTATCACATAGACAGATAGTCACGTAGCACTACCTCCCCTCCTTAAAGGGTTGTTCTTCTCAATTCATAAAGAGGATGAATAAAAGAGAAGAAAAGAAAAGAATTCTAAAGGATTATAGAAAGTTTTCATGATTTTAAAATATCATACTCAAAATTTACCTCTGAACTATAGAGGTTCATTAAGGAAGAAATTAATCATAATTATATCCAATACTATTTGATCGTAACCTCTCGTGTCAACATATCTTGCTGCTTCGTCCACTATTCTCTGGACCTGTACTCTGGTTCAACCTTAGCAACACTTACTTTTGGAAAATCTTTGAACCTCTCAGGTTAAATCTTAGTTTCTAGCTTGACACCATTGTTACTGACATTCCATGTCACGCTACTAGCTTTTTCATAACTATAATATTAACACTATCAGGTTGTCATCCCGAGAATTCATCAGAAAACCCATTCATTAATTTATTCATAACATTCCTTTCTTTATATTCCATAGTTGCTTTCCCAGTCTTTTCTTTATCAATCACATCCTTCTTATTATCTGATTCTTATTTATTTCTGTTATTTACTTTCACCTTCATCTCTTTATTGAGACATCTTCTGTACTTGGTACCTCCTTATGGGTATCCCGTCACATTTCCTCCATAATCATCACATTATTCCAATTTAAACTCTCCGAAATGAATCTGGCCGATCCCTTAATCTTAGATCCGATATAATCTACTTCTGCCAACCTTGTTTCTCATCACTTGTTCTTTTCTACCCATGGTTTTCCACAGATTGTCTTTCGTAAGTCAGACCAGGTCGTATATCTACCTGCTCGTGCTCTTATCATCTATCGAGCATCTGCAATTTACTGGCGTAGCCTTGTCATATGAAAACTCGTTATGACCGTGCTATAAGTTTTGGGGGATAGAGCTGGCTCGAATGCCACCTCCCGAACACTTTTAAACTCTCAGATGGCCCAACAAACCTCGGGCTCAACTGCCTTTAATTCTTTCTACGGGAATACATTTAGCATCATGAATTGTCAACCTCATATTCTCTATCTTGTTTGCGTAGAAGTACACTAACACAAACTTGCTTGTCATTCATCAACGTGCCATTTAACTTATCAATAGTAGAACTTTCTTTATCTTTACGTTGTCATCTACTTTCTTAGAAGAATCACCATCGCTTGTTGTTTACGTAATGCGTTAATAGCTAACCCTACGGGTTTTAAATCCTTTAAGGAGACAAAGTAATCACTATTCCTTATCCATAAGGAACACTTCCTGAACTTGATGTAGATATTACATGAGGTAGATAAAATTGTAGAAGAGTTTCAAGCATCGCAGCTATATCCGGTTGATAAAAGTATCACTCATACATCTTCCATAAAAGACTAGAAACTTAATGGTTTACTTCATCAATTTTGTATCATGGTCCTGGTTTGCCTCAAAACGGGACCTTCTACGGTGTGTAGTTTGCTTAAGACAATATCGGGAATCGAATCTTTACTTAAACTATTATTACCGTCGATTCTTGCACATTCATCAGAAGGAGTGTAAATTCCTCCACTCCGATATGACCTTCAAGGTCCTTCCAAATCTCATTCTGTTTCTTCGGTATGAATTTTGTAATTATTCTTCTATACTTAGACTGTTGGCCACCTCATTGGCCTTTCCTGATACTAACAATTTCTTGTAATCCATGTTCTCTGGATACATTCCAACTCAAACTTTTCTACCCCATTCCCATCACTGTTGGGTGAAAGCATTCTCCCTTAAGCTCTGCTGAAGGAGAAAAATATATCTATCAGTCTTTTTCCATATGTCATTTCTTCCACCTACCCGTGGGAACTTTATCACGTTTATTCCCAATCCTACTTAGGATACTTCTTTTCTTAGTTCTTTCCTTATCTTAGGATAATCTCAACCTTTATAGGTTCAATCCATACTTCCTCAGGGTTTCATACATGCCTCATCTGGCATTATTGTTACTATGTCATACATTCCTTACCAAATTTCCATTTTGAAGTTCGGAATATTACCTTTTTCCTTGTAAGGTTTCTTAGGTCATCCTTATCATTCCTCCTGTATTTTCTGGGTACAGGGTATATCAAAACGTCATTGATCAATACTTTAATAATTCTGTCGATTTTCTTTCCAGAACTCTTTTTAATAATCCTTACCGGTCATTGTTGCCTTAGCAAGTCCAACTCCTATCATCTGAATTCATAATGTCGTTATTGGGGTTAATGCCATCCCTTGTGCATTCCCTAGGGTTTGTCTTAATTTATGGATACCCTATCCTTAATTCAACTGCCAAGGAATTCTTGCATCCTATCATTGGAAATCAGATCATGTATCGTTAATAAGGGTCTCTTTTCAACTTTTCTCATTTGATAATCGATTGATAATTTAATGCCACCCTCTTCTTTCAGATAGTTGTCAGCCTATTTGGCCTTCCAAAATACAACGTATGTCTATCTGCTCTCTTACAGAACTTGGTACTGGTAGAAAGGATGTTTTGGAAGATATTGGTCGAGTTCAACGTGAATCTCTTAGTACTTATCGTTCTTCTCAAAGGTAAATGCCTTAGACGAAATTTCTACAGCATACTGATCCATCTCTGACCATTTCTATACTCTCTTCATAAACCTTCGTTGTTTACTTTCCTTAGTCATAATATATTCATGGTATTCATGATACCCAAACATCATACATCTCAAATCATTATACTTCCATTTTTACTCGTAATCTTGGACAATCATATACACATGAATCACTTTAGTACGGGTGACCCCATTTCAAAAGTCTAGTAAATTCCCAATCCAAACATGGGTTGCAAAGGGTTCAGTAGAAGATTCCTACAATCTCATTAATATTTCCTTTATATCAGAAGCCCTGGCAGTCGGCGCTTACTTAGAAGCAACCCTGATTTGTCCTTTCATTGCTGGTCTAGTCACTTGATAATCCTTTGTGACTTGGCCTCAACTAGCCATACTAAAATAAAAATATATGATTTTTTTTTTGGGGTTGGCTAATTAGCATTACTTTTCTAGCAATTGTCGGCATAGTGTCTTCTTCTTTGATACCTTTCTACCTTTCCAAAACTTTACTTCATATAAGTCTTAATCGGCTACTCAGCGCCGTCTCCGGTCACCTTTTCTATATTTTTATCTTTTCAACTATTCTTATCACTCCCACGTGCCACGCAAGCTTACCCTTCCTGGCATAACAGCCTTTTCACTTAAGTCAATCCCGGAGTTTCTCAGTCCGGCTGGTTTCTTACTTACATTTCCTGTTTTCGTCCAATCTCACTTCATCATTGTATTTCTACAATCAATCGCGATAACCGGGGTCTGTCCACCAACCCATATAGCGGCTACCTTACCCAATTCACGGGGTTTGCCCCAGTTTCTACTTTCTTCCATGACGTTCTCTGATAATCAGAAAGACAAGGTTTGCCAAAATTCGTTGAAGTTCTTCCCAGAATTAGGGAAATTTTGGTCAATCTATCCTTCTACTGGTAACATTAAGGAGACCAGTTTCAAAACCTGAAGAATAGTTCTATGGACCTCCAAGCAGCTAGAACCATAAGCAGTCATAATTAACGAAATAATCGTCATCAAATTGGAAGTTTAACCACTGAAGAGGAACCAATTATAAACATCCTTTAGAAGGGAATAAACAGTTTCAACTGAAACCTGTCACAATATCTTGATACCTATACGTCCTGATATTCAATATTTCCCAATGTCAGTCTACCTAACCACTAGTCTCAGAAGGAACATTACCGTTGGAGTTGGTTGTTCCACAAAAATTGGCACTACTAAGGCCATCCAAACCTGGTGAACCATGCTGTCCGAATGCATCCGCAAGTACTTTGTCGTGGTGCGTAAGCACACATCCTAATCCTTTATGCGAAGCGTCGTTGGAAGCACAAAGTCTCCTTTTTCCATTAAACAATGCCAACTCTTGGTCATTACCAATTTCATCTTTTAGCTCCAGGAAGATTTTCTCACATTTTTCTCTTTAACTGCTGATCATATTACTTGATCCTTTATAACTCCGCATCGGAGTAAACTTAAGGTAACTACTATAATCCATTCAACGAAAAGAAAGAATTTAATATTCCTCTGAATCACATGCATCTAGCATTTCTGGTTCATCATTTTACTGAGTTGAAATTAACCCTATACTCAATTTCTGGCAGTATTCTAATTACGAGTTCATCTTGACTCACTGGTCTTATCTTCCGGTAGGTTCTGAGATCATTGTCTTGCCTACTACTTCCTTATATAACTTTATCCAATCATGCTATCACTTTCCCATGTCTTTACTTTCTAACTGATTCATTCATAAAATGAACATTTCCTAGAATGAAACCACCTTATTAACCTCAATTTGGTTCCATAACTTACAACCTATGACATCTGCCTTCTCATGGCAAATTATTACTGACAATATTCATACTTATTCATTTATCAAATGATATGGCACTTACTGCCTCTTCTCAACTATTCCTAGGGACTCTGCGCCTCGTCTTATATCGATGCCTTTGATAATCATACATCCTTCTAGCACTCTTTTCGTTAATATGAAAGTCTCTAATGATTCTCATCTATTCTCGTATAAGATCTCAAGTAATTCTTCCAATCCGTCTTATTTGCTGGTACTACATCCAGTAGTCCGGCTATGAATCCAACATGAATCTTCAGTTCTTTTGCTAATAACTCAGTTCTTTATGATCACTTTTCTGAGCACCATACCTTCATCATCACAGTCTTTCTGGCTGCAGCCCTCATTCCTCAAGGGTAAGCTCCTTATCCTAACAGGATTTTCCTTATCTGCTGGAACCTCTTCCGGGTCTCCAGTAGGGTACTCCATCGAATTTACCCGTTGATCTTCAGCATATAAAGCATCATCGCGCTGCTGCTCGTATGCCTCAAGGTCTATCGCCTTACTCGTCGACACGATATCGAGCTAAGTTACTATCATGATACTCAAGAGTTCCCATAAAGGTTTTATATGTCATCACTACATTAAGTAGTCCGACTATGAACTTGGCAAGAGTTCTTATAATCTTTGTGAATTTATTGTTTTAACGTCGCCTCATCTCTGGGGTTTATAACGTACGCTCTGATACCACTTCTATAACACCCCCAGATCCGGGGTCCGGGATCTGGTCGTTACGGTCTCCATTACTATTCACAATACTTGAACTTACTTCAACTCAAAATAAATTACATCTTTATGACCCAACACAACAATATAAAACACACCCGTTATAGTCCCAAAGATGAAATCAAAGTAACTACCAAATTTTATTAAGCACAATATGAGTTCTTACAATCCAAAAGAATTTCAATATGAATACATACTCTTTGCCATCCATTTGCATGAGTCATACTAGACCATATACTTGGTACTGAAAGAATAAATCTATCCTACAAATAACTTTTTCTTCGGCTCTGGTAGTCTCATCGTCCTCGCCAGCGTCGAGTGCGCCTTGTGCGAGTCATCTGGTCTAGCTGTTGTTGTGATTTAATAATAAAGCAAGGGTGAGCAATAGTCCACCAACAATAATATTTAACTGAACGATAATATATAACAGTTCAAAAGTATCTTTCAAACCATATGCCATGCATTTACGGAAATGATGCCAGTATAATATGAACGATGAAGTTAGAAGGTAACTTAAAGTATTTATTTTGTGGAAATATCTCCTAAGTCAAAATAAGCAAGATATTATCATTTATCATATAAAGAGGAACTTGCAAGGAAAATATTGCAATTCCAGTTATTAACATTTTTCGAAGTCCTACAACCTGAAAGAAGTCCCTTTGATACGTGTTGCGGAAGACATCGTCAACCTGAAAGAAGTCTCTTCGATACGTGTTGCAGGGAATTCCCAATTTGGGAGATGAACCAATACTGGAGTCATCACGCGCCAGCTGTCCCACTCCCTGATGATCAATCGGGGATGGTACAACCCAATATAGTTTACTACCGATAGAAGGAAGAACTGACGGCTCCACTTGTCGATTGCTTTTAATAGTAACTCCCTGGCCAATGGTTAGGCCTTGTGATGGACCGCGTGACTCGGCCTCTTACACACGACTCCTAGTTCGAATAAATCCACAGCATTGAAACGTAGAGTTTGTCCTCCCTTCCCCAAGTGAAATACTTGTTGATAAACTCCACAAAGTAGTCGTATCTAGTTGGAAAGGAAAATTCACCAACATTTCCCAAGCTTTTGCTTGTTAATGGATATCAACTTGTTCCAACAATCTTACCCCTCGAATGATGAGAAGGTACATACAGACTTAATGAGTCCATAGCAACCAAGTTGCGAGTGAAAAGGATAAATTACGAGATTTATGACCGGGAAGTCTACAAGATAAATAACATTGCTCAAGTAGGTTTCCTTATAACATGGAAGTTTGATCGAGCATTTAAATCCTTTAGGATAGATTTAAATGAAAAATAAAGAGTTGGGAACCTTTCCTTGATAAAAGAGTCGTAAAAAGACTCCGAAATATTTTACATAATATTTGGAGGTGAAAGATAATCTCCAAATAATATAAATCATTTTAAAAAGAATTTAAAAGAATTAAATAAATATTTCAAGAATATTTATTAATTCAATAATAATTACGGAATATTATTAAATCATAATATTGCTCGCAAGTAATCCTCGAATGAATATTTAGGACTATTTACTAAATAAATCACTCCTTAAATGAATATTTAAAATAATATTTATTAATAATTGAACTCCAATTAATATTTAAAATAATATTCAATAAATAAGTCAAACCTTAAATGAATATTTGAAAATAATATTCATTTAATATTTAATCTTCTAAATGAATATCCAAATAATATTCATTTAATAAATAATCTTCTAAATGAATATCCAAATAATATTCATTTAGTAGTCAAAACTTTAAAGGAATATTCGAAATAATATCCCTTAAGCAAATAGACCTTCCAATTAATATTTTAAAATAATAATCATTAAGTATATAAACTTTAAATGAATATTCGAAAGTAATATTCATTTAATACTAACATTCTAATGAATATCAAAATAATATTCATTAAATAATCAACTCTAGATGAATATTCGAAACTAACATTCATTTAATATCTCTCGACTGATATAATACTCGAATGACATTCCTCGAAAGATTTCCAAGTAATTGATACTTTATGGAAATATATATAACGTTTAATAATAACATTCCTTAGATAAATATTAATCTGTCCTTGGAATCCCTCCGGGTTTCCACGGCTATTTATATCTCAAAATACCGACTCCGGGCCTATATTTAAGAATGAATATCAGTTGCCCTTCGCTAAGGGTCTTACCAAAATATCCGGCTTATACTGATAATTCGTATCTAGATTATAAGCCAATGGCAATTCAGGGAACAAGTATCACAACAACCAGAGTCACAATATAATTGGAAACAGGCATGCATGCGATGGCATATGTAAAACAGAAATCATATACATATATTATCACAACAACAGGTTCAAAGGTTTGAACACTTGCCTGGTAATCGGGTGTGGGTGGAGGTAGCGTGTCCTGGGTCTGCTCGATGATCTATAAACAATTAGAACATTCTAGATTAACCACTTAACATCTTTTAAAAGTCTAAGTATAAAGTTCATTTAAGTCGAAACACGTTTTAGAATTATCTTGTTATACACCTTTTACTGTGACTCTTTTTAAATGAATTATCTCGATTACGAACCGAGATTATACCTCGAGTTTTATCGTTCGTTTTCTAAGTGTTTTACAAAAGTTATAACCAAGCGGGTTTTTAGGGGTTCGTTCGCGTTTAACTTTGATTCCAACATTTTTATAAAATCGGAAAATGATCCGTTTCACATGAGGTTTTCTCTCACACCTTCCTTTTTACCTCTAGTATTTAATTATCAAGATTCGCCACTGACTTACGTATTTTACGAGGGTTCAATTTCAGTTGCGAATTCTCATTTACGGTTTCGAACTACTTTTAGTATATCGGCCATAAATCCTAAATCGTAAGTCGGAATGTTTCGATTCTTGCGCAAAAACGATCTATGGCTCGAGATCTACAAGGGCATGTCATTTATTCATCAAGGCCAGAAACTCATCCAAACTGTTATGCACGATTTTCTAGAGGTTAACGAAAATCGGGCATTACGACGGCTATAACTCGGATATTTCCAAAATCAAAACCCTTCAAATAATCATTCAATCCACCACCAACACTCATGGGCACTATTTATCATCTCCCTCACTGTCTCAACAGGTCTTGGAGCCACAAAACATATATTAACCTTTTCATAACACCCACACAACATACATGTTCTAAATCATGAATACAAGCCATAAACATTATCAAATCTCATAACTAAAAACTATGGATGAGAGCTCTACCTTGGTTTCAAGCTTAAGGATGCTAGCACACTATAACAAGTCCAAACCTTGCACAACGATCCATTTTGGAAGCCATAGAACCAAGAAACAAAACATAAAAGCTTAGTAAGTTACTATTCATCAAGAACATAGAACTTTGTAAAATCAATTTGAAAATGGAATGCTTACCTTCTTGCTCTCAAACTTGGTGAACCTTCCTAACTTTCCCTAATATTTGTTTTAAGCTATAGATCTTGAATTATGAGTGAGTAGAACTCAAGAAAATATTTTACTATTCATCTTGTTTAAAAGAAGCCGAACGGTTCTTCTTGGAAGAGAAGATGGAGTTGCTTTTTTTTTTCTTGGTTGAATGAATAAAGTGATCAATTATTTGATAGATATTTTTTGGTTAAACCATGGTTTAGTTGATGGGTTAAGTCTTGGTTAAGGGTTTGTTACCATGTGAGCAAGTGTTGGAGTCTTATGGTGCACCTTTTTGCTAACTAGCTTGGTTTGTTTATAAAGATGCTAGTTACTTGGTGACTCACTTGGTTACTTGGTTCTATCCACTTGCACATGCTTGCATCTTGGTTCTCTGCTTGTTTCTTTGTCCGTTTATTGCTCAATTCATTGATCGTTCGGAGGAATAACTTATTCGTTTCTAGTTAGGGTTTTACCGGAAACCGTCTTAATATTTATACTATCATCCTCCATTCTCTTTAATAATTCTTGAACCTATTTTCCTTAAATCCCTTCGATAATTCCTTAAGTCTTTCAGTGTCCAGGGAAATCTCGGGGAAAATAAAAGTGCTTTTTTTCAGAACCCGACAGCTTTTACATACACTCTTTTTCCCCCTGGATCAATAATATAAACTCAGAATTTCATTCCGGGTACTTCTATATAGCGTCGTCTAATAATATTCCTACGTCCACCAAAATCACTATTCATCCTTTATTCTTTACTTATTCTCTTAGGGTTGTACATTTGTCCCTGATCTCTTTCGATCGTTCCTTAACCTTTTTACGGAACCACTGGACCAATAACAGATACCGATTTGGATGACATAAGAATAATCTTCTTCTTTAGAATTATCAAATCTTAATTCCCTAGGAGATAGATAATTCTTACCTAAAGTGTCAACCAATAGTATTCTTCATGGCATATAAACATTTGAATCCAAATCTATTTCTATCATTCATTATCTCAATCGTTACCTCGTAGTTGTAATCACTATTCACCATTACCTCAGTACATAATATAAAGTTTTAATTATATCCAAAATTTGGGGTTCTTACAGGTTGAATCCATCTGAGGCTACTCCCAAACCGACATTTCGATTTTCTGATGGAAAGTCATGATAGTCAGCATCCATCGTCATCCAAGCCTCTGCATCAGCCGGATGTCTTAGTTTCCTATCCTTTTGTCGTCCTACTGCATGCCATGTCATTAATTTCGCAACTTCCTTTCACATAAACAACCTCTGCAACCTAGATTTTAGCGGAAAGTACCTCATCACTTTTGCCGGCACTTTGTGAATAACCGATTCTACGTCATTAGAAGAATCATTGCCTTTCTTTTCTTCTACAACCCATCTAGAAACACCGAATTTACACATTTTCTTTATTTCTATTTTCTGACCAGTACAACATGCAGCTATTTGGGCATGCATGTATTTTCTGATAATCAAGACCTAAATCCTTAAGGATGTTCTTTGCGGCATTGAAAGATGATGGTATGTGGGCATCAGGAAAAACGGCTTTCATCAGCTCGAGTAACTCCCCGAAGGCAGACTCGAAAATTCCATGAGCACACTTTAAATGATAAAGCTTGATCAAAAAACTTAACCGAGAGAATTTAGTGCAGCCAGGGTATAGTGGCTGTTTTCCCTCCCTAACATGGCGATAAAACTTTCTAGCCTCTGGATTTGTTAGATCTTCATAATCATTTTCTATATCTCGAAACTTCTTACCAGTACAATTGAACATTTCACCTAAGTTATCTTCGAAATCCATCCCTGTTAAATCATCTTCGAACCCCATCCCTGTTAAATCATCTTCGAACCCCATCCCTGTTAAATCATCTTCGAACCCCATCCCCGTTTCATTAATGCCTCCTACTTTGGTATGTGAAACTTCAAAGATCCATTTCAGTTGTATTGAAGAAGGCCCATTACAGATGAGATGATCAAAGATGACATCTTTAAAATGCTAGTTATGTAAAGCATAATGTAATGTAATATGTAATAGAGGACATATATACCTCAACTAGGATAAAAGATAAATAATATTAACTCTATACAGGGATCGTGAAATTTGAAGAAGAGGCACCGACAAGGATCAAGTCGCTGAAAGAAGTTCATTAACATGATCAAGCCTCTGTGACAGAATAAGATGTACAGATGATTCAGTTGAAGGGCCAAAAGATTCCATGTATTTATATTATTTGAAGATACTGTTGCAGGCTAATCAATTGGAATGTAACGAAGGTGTGAAGATCAAGATCAATGCTAGTCACTTGTGAACCAGACCAGTGCACAAAGTGTCAGTATATACTAGAAGGATCAACACATTAATTCACAGAAAGAATTGCCAAAGCCTATTGACGATCAAGGACAGACATAATATCTCAAGGTATTGTCAAAAATTAATTTACTCTGAAAATTAACTAAGCAACAGATTAATTAATTATTTATAAAAAATAATTAAATTAATCAGGTACTTGAACTATTTTCTGAGATGAATTAATTCAGTAGAATATTTGAAACAGAAGAGAGAAGCCTAAAAGAAGCAGCCAAAAATAGTAATACTATGCAAAGTTACTATGCATGACTACTATGCAAGATTACTATGCGTAGTTACTATGTAGGTACAATGCAAATAGTGGTTACTATGCAAATAGTGGTTACTATGCAGGTGGGGCCCACGTCCAAAATATTTTCAACAGATGGTTGGTGGAATATTACTATGCAGGTGGGGCCCATGTCCAAAAATTCTCAGCAGACGCGTTTTGGTTGTTGGAATAGTGGTTACTATGCAGTTGGGGCCCATGTGAATAGTACAACATAGTGACTTTCTAAAAACCTATAAATAGGCTTGTTGTATTTCATTTCAAAACACACCTCAACACACAACTCTCTCTTCTCTCTCTTATATCTTCTCTGTGTAAGCTTCTAGACAGTCCATCTAGTAGGGAAGCCAGCTTAGCCCGCTTTTAGGAAGTGTCGGGTAGAAGGTCCTCGTGCCTAAACTATCCTTAGGAGTGTTCTAGTTTTGAAGCTAATCCATTGGATTAGAAGTTTGTAACACCCCTTCGAGTTTATTATCAATAAAGATATATTCTCGAAATTTTTTTTGGTAGTATCGTATTCAACCCCCCTTCTACGATACTTAGGGACCTAACAATTGGTATCAGAGCAAACTTCTAGCATACAAGAAGTCTAAAGATCAAAACCATGGGAAGGAAGGATACAGGTGTGAAGATTCCAATGCTTGACAAAGATAATTACTTTCACTGGAAAGTAAAAATGCACCTTCATCTCTCAGCCATCGATGAAGGCTATGTAGATTGCATAGAGAAAGGACCTCATGTTCCAATGAAGGCCAACTCTGGGATTGGTCAAGATGCTGGCACTGTAGCTGCAAGAAGGCCTATTCCAAAGAATCAAGCTGAATACATAGATGAAGACTTGGAGGAGATTCACAAAGATAGGAAGACCATGAACATTTTGTTCAATGGAATCGATCAAGATATGTTTGATAATGTCATTAACTGCACCACTGCTAAGCAAGTGTGGGACATTATCCAAACCATCTGCGAAGGAACTGAGCAGGTCAGAGAGAACAAGATGCAACTCCTCATACAACAGTATGAACACTTCCACCATAATTCTGGTGAAAATTTAACAGATATATTCCGTAGATTTCAGAAACTACAGAATGGCCTGAAGTTGTATGGGAGAACATATGAAGTCAAAGACTCCAACTTAAAATTTCTGAGATCTCTTCCTAAGGAATGGAAGCCAGTTACAGTCTCGTTGAGAAACTCCCAAGACTACAAAAGTTTTACACTTGAGAGAATGTATGGCATCCTAAAAACATATGAGCTTGAAATGCAGCAAGATGAGGAAGTAGAAAAGAGCCAGAAGAAGAGTGGAGCTATAGCCTTGATGGCCAACAATCCAACAATCCAAGGTGGTGGAAGAATGAAGAATGTAGAAGCCACACTAAGTTCAAAAACTTGTGAGGTGAAGCTGAAGCTAGCAAGGGCAAGGGCAAGATGATTGAAGAACTTGATGCATCCAGTGGAGACGAGTCTACTGATCTGGATGAATATTTGGCATTTTTGTCAAAAAGATTCTCAAATCTCAGATTCAAGAAGAATCCATCAAGAGCAAGGCAACTCAGAAAGAACTATCAACCCTCCAAAGATGTGGTTGAGAGATCGAAGATCAAGTGCTTTAGTTGTGGAATTACTGGTCACTTTGCCAATGAATGCAGGAAATCTTAAGCTGAGAAAGATAAGAAGCAGTTTGAAGCTGTTGATTACAAGAAGAAATATTTTGATCTTCTCAAGCAACAAGGGAGAGCATTCATGTCAAAAGATAGTGACTGGGCTGCTGGAGGTGACTCAGATGCAGAAGAGGAGTTTATCAATCTTGCACTCATGGCAAACGAAACTGATGAAAAAGCTAGCTCAGCAAGCAACCAGGTATTCTCTACAGTCTTAACTGAACTTTCTAAAGCTGAATGTGCTAGCACAATTGATGAAATGTCTATTGAATTGTATAACATGCATGTTACCTTGAAATCACTTAACAGAGAGAAAAAGAGGATTAAAGACCTTAATGAAAAGTTAAGTGATAGGAATTCTTTAATAGAAACACAGTTGATTGAGTTTGAAACTCTGAGAAGAGATTGCTTGGATGCTAAAAATGAAATTATTGAGGCTATAAAGAGAGAGAGGAAGTTTTAAAGAAATAGTTAGTAGAGGAACAAAATCTGATTGCTAAGTGGAAAGGATCAACAGTTGTAACTGAGAAAATTTGTAATGTTCAAGGAATTGATTCTTTCTGCAAATTAGCAGAAGCTAAGTTAGATGTTGATAGGGAAGTTACTTCAGACAGTGATTTAGTCGAAAAAGAATGTTCTTTGAGACTTAAGCCTATTAGCAAAGCAACTTTAACTGAATTGAATAAAAAGTACGGGCCTGTCAACAAGAACTTTGTTAATGGAGAATGTAGCAATACTAAATCAGTTGAGAAAAGAAACATAGGCAACTTGTCTCACAAGCAATTGAAGGACAAGCTAGAAAATGTTAAGTTAGGTGTTAAGGACAAGAAAAAGAACAGAAATGGTAAGGTAGGAATTAACAAACACAACAATTACACACTTGATAAATATGCTCCTAGGAAAGAATGTGTAAAGTGTGGAAGTATTAATCATTTATCTACCAACCGCAAAGCTATGAAAAATCCTTTGATGCCTAACATGCCTATGCTTGTGCCTGCTATGAATGTTATGCCAAATATATATGCTCTCTCTGCTCATGCATCTAGTCAATATGCTAACATGCCATTCATGCATAATCCATACTACAATGCTTTCAATATGCCACAAATGCCATGGATGATGAATAACATGTTTGCACAGACTATGCTTAACAATGCTATACACTATAACAAATATGAGCAAGTATCAAATTCTGTCTCTCAAAGGCCTAAACCTAAAGTCAAAATTGATTTAACTCAATCTAAACTTTCGGTTAAAAGGGATTTGAAGGATAAGAAATTGGCTAACAAGGCAGGACCCAAGAAAACTTGGGTACCAAAATTAACTTGATTTTGTTTTGATGTGTGCAGGGAAACAGAAAGAATCTTTGGTATCTGGACAGTGGTTGTTCTAGGCATATGACTGGAGATTCTACCCTACTCACTAAGCTTGAGGAGAGAACTGGCCCTAGCATTACCTTTGGAGACAAAAGCAAAGGATATACTAGAGGATATGGCTTGATTTCACAAGGGAATGTTGTCATTGAAGAAGCAGCACTGGTTGATGGACTTAAGCATAACTTGCTAAGTGTCAGCCAACTGTGTGATAAAGGCCAGAATGTCTGGTTCACATCTGAAGCTTGTGTCATTTTCAAGAAAAGTGACCACAAGGTAGTGTTGACAGGAGATAGAAGAGGAAATGTGTACATTGCTGACTTCAATTCAACAAATGCAAACATGACTACATGTCTTCTCAGCAAGGCAAGTGTAGATGAAGGTTGGCTTTGGCATAAAAGACTGTCACACTTGAGTTTTACAGCAATGAATGAGTTGGTAAAGAAGGATTTGTTTAGAGGTATTCCAATATTGGATTACTCCAAGGATGGATTGTGTGATGCATGCCAGAAAGATAAGTAGAAGAAGACCTCTTTCAAATCAAAGTCAATGTCATCAATTGATCAACCCTTGCAACTACTTCATATGGATCTCTTTGGACTAGTCAATGTGTTGTCAATCTCAAAGAAGAAATATTGTCTTGTGATTATTGATGATTTCTCAAAATTCTCTTGGACATTCTTTCTGCACTCTAAGGATGAGGCGGGTGAAGTCATTATAAATCACATCAAGATAGTCAACAACAATCCTCTGTTAGTCACAGAGGCATGCCTGAATACATCTAATAACAAGCCTAAGTAGGTGTAATGCTATGCATTACCTACATGACCTCTTAACTGAGGGAACCTCTAGTTGTAGAGTTTCTATTTGTTCTGTACTTGTAATAGGCATCAAATTCTAGTTGTGTTACTGTAATTATAAAGTCAAGAATAATGCTTGAAAGAAGTTCCAAGGTTTATGCCTCAAGCAAGGAAATGAAGACTGCCAAATAATCACAGTTGGGATTTGAAGAAATGAAGAATTTGCCTAAGTACCAATTCCAGAAGTACATTTGTCTATTCGAGAAGTCCAGCATTCGAGAAGTCTGGAGTTCGATATCTCAGAAGACACTATTCGATATCTCTGAATACACTGTTCGATATCTCAGGGATTCGATATGTCAAAATGCTCTGTTCGATATCTCAGGGATTCGATATGTCAAAATGCTCTATTCGATATCTCAAGGAGTCCCAGAGAAAAGAGCTATTCGAGAAGTGATTCGATATGTCAAGATAACACTATTCGAGAACTCAGAGTTATCGATCAAGTCAACTCCAGTTCTCGAATCACTCACTTAGTCACTTCTCGAATACATTCTTGAGGACAAAATACTGAAGAATTGTACAAGTCAGAGACCTGCAACAAGCCAGCACACTTTATTTGACTCTGTCCTATAAAGCATGCTGGAAAGCCTACAAAGAAGCTTGGAGAGATAAGACAAGGGACAAGGAGCTGAAGAAGTGGATCTAAACAGGCTTTTCAAAGTCAAATCTGTAGCCGTTTGGACTCTTACTAAAATGAGATAGACAGACTGGAAAGTGCTTTTGTTTTACCTACCTCATTTGTAGTAAGTGGGTGTATCCATGTCTATAAGGATACAGCCTCACTTCCTTAGCTGTTAAGGTTTTTGAAGTTTCTCAAATATCCAGGAAATATCTCTCTGAGAAAAACGAAGCTGAGAATACTATCATTTGTATTCACAGATTGTAGCAGAATCTTTATCTAATAAAATATTAGATTAAAGTGATATTGTGTTGTGTTTGTGTTTAATTATCCGCATCTTCATATCTCACACACTTATCTTGCTGCAAAGATTCAAAACCGAAGAAAAACTCAAGAATCCATTCACCCCCCCCCCTCTGTATTCTTTTACTGTATTCAATACTCAACAAGTGGTATCAGAGCAGGCTGTTTAATCTAAACAGAAAACGATCATGAGTTCGAATACACCAAAGACTACAGGTACGGTAAAGGTCCCTAAGTTCGACAAAGAGAATTACAACCTCTGGAAAATAAAAATGCTGTTGTTCATCAAAGCTGCCAATCCTCTCTACCCTGACATTCTCAAGAATGGTCCATTCATACCACAACAAGAAGTTGCTGAATCCACAGTGGGCGCAGTAGTCATTCCTAGATCATATGTTCCAAAAGAGCCGTCCAAATGGACGGACTCAGAGAAGGAAAAGATTGCCCTAGACAGCCACCTCATGTTGTTAATCATAGACTCCTTGGATATGTCGATGTTTGCCAACGTAGCATCATGCAGATCAGCCAAGGACATGTGGAATCACATCGAGGTGTTATGTGAAGGGACAGAGGAGGTAAGAGAAAATAAGAAACAGATACTGGTCACACAGTATGAGGCGTTCATGGCACAGCCCAAGGAAAGTATTACTGATATGTTTGAAAGATTTCACAAGCTGGTGACTGAGCTCCAAATGAATGGGAAGGTTTACAGCACTAAGGAATTAAATATGAAGTTTCTACTATCGTCACCAAACCATCTAGAGCAAAGGGTCATATCTCTAAGAGAAAGAGATTTGAACAAAGTCACGTATGATGTGCTCTATGGGGTTTTAAAGACACACGAGCTTGAGTTGCTTCAAAAGAGGGCTATCCAAGCTAACCAAGGCAGAATGATAAACACATCCTGTGCCTTGATTGTCAACAAATCTATTCAAGACCTGGAAGCATCTGCAAGTCAGCTGAGAATAGAAGAGATAGTAGATGATGAAGAAACTGAGGAAGCAGTGACTGAACCTGCTGATGACAAGGAAGAAGATGAGTTCTACACTCTTGAAGAGCTGGATGGCATGGAAAATACATCATATGCTTTTATGGCTAGAAAATTTCCAAACATCAGATTCAAGAGGAATCAGCCCTTCAAGCCTAGACCTCAAAATCATTCATTCAACAAGGGCAAGGCACCTATGAAAACAAACAAGAACAGATTCAAAACCAGCTATGTGGATAGGTCATCTGTAAGATGTTATAGATGCAATGACCTAGGGCATTTTGCCAGTGAATGCAAGAAGCCTAAAAAGAAGGATAAGGAGTTTCTTGAGCTTGAAGCTAAGTATGAGGCCCTTCTAAAGAAGCAGACACCAGGTAAGGCTTACATAGCTGAAGGGAAGTGTTGGGATGATTCTGACAGTGATGGGGAAGAACAAGAATTCTGCAACTATGCCTTGATGGCCAATTCCAAGGAAGAACCATCTGCATCAGACTCACAGGTACCATCTCTCACTACCATAGACTTGTCTGTTTCTGAATATAAATCTTTGGTTGAACAACTATCCGTTGAGATGTTTAACATTCATACTAGTATGACTGCTGCTAATGAAGAAATTGCTAAACTGTCTACTAGGAATGAACTGTTAAATAAGAGCAATGAGGAACTAGAGCTAACTACTGTGCAAATAGAAAATCTTAAACAAGAGATTGAGTATCTAAAGAACAAAGTTCTATGTGCTAGTCAAGTTGAGAAAGCTCTTAGGGATGAATTAGCTGAAAATGAATTTAAGTTGAAAACATTTAAGAATTCCTCTAGTCTATTGCAGTCTTATCATGAGAAAAATCTAGCTAGACCTAAGGCTGCCATTGGACTTGATTATGACACTCTTAAACAGAGGAAAGGCTATGCAGTCATTGAAGATGACATTGTTGTTCAAGAGGAGGTGCCTCAGGTTTTGAAAAAGACTGAGAATCCAATATTTAAATCACCAACACTTGAGATTGATGAGGATGCCTTACTCATCAAACAAATGTTGGAGGATGAAGATGAGGCACAATCAAATGAACAACAAGCATCCTCTGAGAGTAAGAATGTCAAAACCAAAGCCAAGGAGCCAGTAGGAGGTAGACCTAGACTTGAGAAACCTGTAAAGTTTGTTTCAGCTGGAAATTATGAGACTAAGAAGAAAGTGACTAATAAGAGACCAAACAGGAATGGCAAATTAGGGATTAACAAAGATAACAACTATGCTTATGTGCCAAATGCCCCTAGGAAAGTTTGTCAAAACTGTTTTAGCTCTAATCATTTGACTCATGCTTGCAAGAAACCATCTGGTAGTGTTGCTAAACCATTCTATGATTGCTCTGTGCCTTTAAGACATAGAGACTCTCCTTTCTGTGATAAACTTGATTGTATGCCATGTAACATGAATGTGATGACTAGTTGTTTTAATTTGAGAAGACAATTCATGGAGGGCTGTATCAATCATAATGTTCACACACACTACACAAGGACAAAGTCTTCAAGTCCTCCTAAAGTTAGGAAGGTACCTCTGTCACCTAAGTCTAAGAACCCTGATTCTAAGACTCCCAACAGTGACAAGAAGACCAACATCAAGAAAACTGATAAGCATGCTGATTTTGATAAAACTGTCACTAAGTCACATGGACCCAAACTCGTTTGGGTACCAAAGAAGAAGTAATACTTTTGTGTTTGCAAGGCAAAGAAAGTAAAAAGAAGGTCATGTGGATTTTGGACAGTGGATGCTCAAATCATATGACTGGTGATATGGCCCTGCTATCACAGTATGAGGAAAAGGCTGGCCCAATGGTTGCTTTTGGAGATGACAGCATTGGCAACACACTGGGATATGGCAAGTTGGAAATTGAAAATGTCATCATTGAGAATGTAGCACTGGTCAAGGGGCTCAAGCATAATCTACTGAGTGTTGGTCAATTCACTGACAGAGGCTTCAAAGTGAACTTTGACAAAGATGAATGTTTGATCACCCACAAGAAGACTGGTGATTTTGCTCTGTCTGGAGTAAGGAAGGGAAGCCTGTTTGTAGCCAATATGGACTCTGCAAGCAAGGACACAATTTGTTGCTTCTACTCAAAAGCATCAAATGAAGACAGTTGGCTGTGGCACAAGAAGCTATCACACCTGAACTTCAAAGCCATTAATTCCCTAGTCAAAAGGGAGTTAGTGAGAGGCATGCCCACACTTGAATTCTGTCAAGAAGGAGTGTGTGAGGCGTGTCAAAAGGGAAAAATGAAAAGATCAAGCCACAAGTCAAAAACAGTGACATCTATAACCAAGCCCCTGCAACTGATTCATATGGATTTGTTTGGGCCTGTCAATATTATGTCACTAGGAAGGAAGAAGTATGCTCTAGTGATGGTTGATGATTTTACAAGGTATACATGGGTAGAATTTCTGGCATCAAAGGATGAGGCTCCACAAGTAATCATTGAGCACATAAAGAAAGTTGACAAAGAAGCAAAGGCCATAAATGCAAGTGTGATTGCATTAAGGAGTGATAATGGGACAGAATTCAGAAATGCCATGCTTGGAGCATTCTGCAAAGAAAATGGTATTTCTCAACAATTCTCAGCTCCAAGGACTCCACAACAAAATGGAGTTGTTGAGAGAAAGAATAGGACTCTGATAGAGGCTGCTAGAACAATGCTACTTGATGCAAAAATGCCTACATGTTTTTGGGCTGAGGCTGTGAGCACTGCATGCTACATCCAAAACAGAACCCTCATCAACAAAAACACTGGAAAGACACCTTACAACTTGATGACTGGAAAGAAGCCTACTCTAAAGTATGTTCATACTTTTGGGAGCAAGTGCTTTGTGCTAAAAGATAATTCAGAATATGTTGGAAAGTTTGATGCAAAGGCATTTGAAGGAATCTTTCTTGGCTATTCTATGGAAAGAATTGCATACAAAGTTTATGTCATTTGTCAAAAGAAAGTAATGGAGAGCACAGATGTAACATTTGATGACAGCAAACTACCTGGATTAGAAGAAGCCAATGATGAAGATAAAGATCCCTTGAAGTTTGACAATCTAGATGATTCTGATGAGGAGATTGAAAGTGAATCTGAACTCATAATCCAACAAACTCAAGTGAATGAAGAACCTGTGTCAACCAACAATGAAGAAACAAGCATCCAAGATACACCTGTGAGGAGTGACAACTTCACAGGGGGAGGAAATGTAGATGATCATGATCTAAATGATGAAGCAACATCAAGGATGAGAAATCAATCTGAACATACAAGGAAATGGGATAGATCACACACTGCAGATCAGATAATTGGAAATCCAAATGCAGGAGTAAGGACAAGGAGAGCAACTATAAATGAATGTCTCTATGGCTGCTTTCTATCCCAAGTTGAGCCTAAGAAACTTGATGATGCATTGTTGGATCCTGACTGGATAATTGCTATGCAAGAGGAGCTAAATCAATTTGAAAGGAGCAAAGTATGGGAACTAGTGCCTGCACCAAAGGATAGAACCGTTGTTGGAACTAAATGGGTTCTAAGGAATAAGATGGATGAAAATGGTGTAGTCATAAGGAACAAAGCAAGGTTGGTTGCAAAAGGATACTCTCAACAGGAAGGTATTGACTATGATGAGACCTTTGCCCCTGTTGCTAGACTAGAAGCCATCAGAATTTTCTTGGCATTTGCTGCACATTCTAATTTCAAGGTATATCAAATGGATGTCAAGAGTGCATTCCTGAATGGGGAGTTGGAAGAAGAAGTATATGTGCAACAACCACCTGGCTTTGAGGATCCACAGTTTCCCCACTTTGTCTACAGATTACTTAAAGCATTGTATGGACTCAAGCAAGCTCCCAGGGCATGGTATGACACAGTATCACAATTTCTACTGGAGAATCAATTCACTAGAGGCACACTGGACAAGACACTGTTCTACAAGAAACATGATGATGATATTATCCTAGTTCAAATCTATGTGGATGATATCATATTTGGCTCTACAAATGAGAAGCTGTGTGAGAAATTCTCTAAGCTCATGCAAAGCAGATATGAGATGAGTATGATGGGAGAATTAACATTCTTTCTTGGACTGCAAGTTAGTCAAAGGAAGGATGGCATTTTTATAAGCCAAACCAAGTACATTAAAGATTTACTGAAGAAATTTGATTTGGAAGAATGCTCACCTGCGAAGACACCCATGGCCACTGCCACCAAGTTAGATGATGATGCTAAGGGCAAAAAGGTAGATATCTCAATCTACAGAGGCATGGTTGGTTCTCTACTCTACCTCACTGCTAGTAGGCCAGATATCATGTTTGCTACATGCTTATGTGCAAGGTTTCAATCAAACCCAAAGGAATCACACATGATAGCAATAAAAAGGATCTTCAAATATCTGAAAGGCACACCAAACTTGGGGTTATGGTATCCTAAGGACACAGGGTTCAATCTGGTTGGTTATTCTGATGCTGATTATGCTGGATGCAGAGTGGATAGGAAAAGCACATCAGGTAGCTGCCAGTTTCTTGGACAAAGGTTAGTCTCTTGGTACAGTAAGAAACAACAATCTGTGTCAACTTCCACAGCTGAAGCTGAATACATAGCTGCTGGAAGTTGCTGTGCTCAAGTGCTTTGGATTAGAAACCAACTTAGAGATTATGGACTTGTGTTGGAAAGAATTCCTATCATGTGTGACAACACAAGTGCAATCTCTATAGTTGCCAATCCTGTTAATCATTCTAGGACAAAGCACATTGACATCAGATATCATTTCATAAGGGAGCATGCAACTAATGGAACCATTGAGTTACATTATGTTCCCACAGAAAAACAACTAGCTGACATATTCACTAAGCCACTAGATGAAGCCACCTTCACAAGGTTGGTTAGTGAGATTGGAATGCTGAATTCTTCAAATTCTGGCTAAGTGAATATATCAACTAGATTGTTGCAGCAGTAAATACTTACTTTATCAAATGCCCAATATTTTTAAAGTAAGTATTGGCTGGATTATGATTTATAAATATTCCACAATGCTGCATATGTTGAAAATCATACATCTTTAGCTTGAAATTTCTGTGAAATTTTGAGAAAATCACTATTTAATTTAGTAGAATATTCTTCAGTGAATATTTCTGGTAAATTTTAAAAGATAGTGAAAATTGAATTTTATGAGTGAAAAGTATAGTTCGATAAGTCAGACTTCTCGAATGGTTCATTGTTTTGTCATGGCTCGAGTTCTCGAATAGGCCTATCTAGAACCCTCTTGAGTTCTCGAATAGTGTCTTTTAGAGAAATCGAATATCACACTTTGAGTTCTCGAATAGAGTATTTTAGTTCTCTAATGATAGAGTTCTCGAATACTGCATTTGAGTTATCGAATCATTTGAAAAGGCTGATTTTTCGCTGACACTTAATCGCTTTTTGGATTTATATTCAAAACTTCATTTCACTCATAAAAATATACTCTTAACTTTGAATTATTTTCTGAGTTAAATCACTGCCAGCTGTGAGTTAAAAACTGCCTGAGATATCGAATAAGCCTTTCTTGACTTCTCGAATAGTTGTTTCATACTTCTCGAATGACTTGTCGCTACAGAACACTTATCTATCGACAACTCAAGACATTCATATATATATATACAACTTCACAACTATTCAATTCTTTTCGTTCGATTTCTCAAGCATCTCAACTCCTGAAACCTCTGAAAAACCCTAACTGCGAATTTCTTCTTCAATCCTAATTCTCTTTTCTTCTCTACCCAAATGGCAAATCCTAAACTCACCATACCATCCCAAACTAATTTCATCGCAATCACCAGTGATGTGGAAGCACCGAATGCCAATTTCAAGTGCTTTGTTCGGTGGTTGTCTGAATCATACATCAAGAGTGCGCTCTCAGCCAACCCAACTCTGTACATAGATCTATTGGAACAATTCTGGAGGACTGCTACTGTGGAGGTCATCGCTCTTGAGAATGCTATCACCTCTTATATTGTTCACTGCAAGATTCAAGGAGAGGATATCACTATCACCACTGCAGACATGAATCAAGCCTTGGATATGCAGCAAGAGACGTATGATGCTCTGGCCTCCAATGATGAGTTGGAAGAATTCTTTGACTTCATCAACTACTCTGATACTATCAAGCTGGGAAAGTTGAATAGGAAGTTCTTGAGGAAAGAATGGAGCTTTGTATTTGCTACACTCCTTCATGTATTCACTGCACGGAAATCAAGCTTTGATCAGATTAGTACACCCGTGCAGCAGCTTGCCTATGCCTTGGCTCATGGGAGAAAGATAGATGTTGGACTTCTCATCCTACAGGAACTCTATGGGAGACTTGGTCAGACCACAGCCAAGAGAGGTAATGAAATTTTCTTTCCTCGCTTTATTCAATCAGTACTTAACTTCAAAAATGCTTCATTGATTGAATTGCCTGGAGCAGATAAGAGTAAAATAGGCTATCCTAGGTCCATGACCAAACTCATTTTTGGTAATTTGGAGACTAGGAATGATGTGGATGTAAGACTTAGCATAACTCCCCACATGGAGGGTTTGTTTAGGTCTTACCCCCACAACATGCCAATATTTGATTCAAAATCTCAGTTAGCACAGCCTAAGCAAGGAGAACAAAGTGCTAACCCAAGGCTTGCTAACCAACCCCCTCAGCCAAACACTCTATCCAGCAAAGAGCCAACTGCATCATCCTCTCAAAAGGGTGATGTTAGTAAAAAGAAGAGAAAACAGGTTGCTTCTGAACCCTTAGAAATCTTAACTGAAGCAGCCTTGGCTGTAGAACTAGGGTTAGAAAGTGAGAAACCTGAGTTACCTATCATAAGCCTAAAGAAGAAGAAGAAGTCTAAAACCACCTCTTCAGTCACTCAAATGGCTGAAGTTGTAAAATCAGGGGCACACAGCTCACTAGATGTTTCCTCTCAACAGGATGCATCTATAGAATCAAGCATCCTCCCCAATGCACCTATCTGTAAAGAGTCAGCACAAGGGAGTGATAAGGCTGGCACAACACTGAGTGGAGAGCACATCATAACTGAAACTCCCTCTATTTCTCAGGGGGAGTTGCCAAAATCTTGTCTACAACACACTTCTCTTTCAGAATCTACCACTCATATTTCTTTGAAGCCTGCAACTCAAGCAATTGAGGAGCAAGGCATTGATCATCAAGAATTCTTTTCCTTTGATGAGCCAATGAATTCAAGTGACTTGGTGCATGACACCTTGCTCACCACCCAGGTACCACATTTGGATGGTCAGGGAATGCATGCTGGGGCATATCCTAATGACACCATCACAAACACAGAGGATTCACTAGTTCTTACTAGAGACTCTGTGCCTGTGTCAACTACTGTTGTAACTCATCCCACTTCTGTGGAGACAACAGTAGTAGAGTCTGTTCATCCGGTTGCAGAAGTTGCATCTGTAACTGAGGAGCCTAGCTCTAGCTCTAACTTTTTGTCTCAATGGCTGAAGCCTGTGCAACATGACAGTGCTTCAGGATCAGGGTCTGTTCCACCACAATTGACGGTTGAAGCACTTCAAAGCTTAGTTGTGGATCAGATCCCTGAGTTCACAAAAATTGCTCAGCACCTTCTCACTGCAAACATGCCCAATTCAGACTATGAAGCTATTCTCCTATGTCACAAAGAGGATGTAGAGCTACAGAAGGAGAAAATCATAGATGAAACTGAGAGAGATGGGAATATCGATGCTTGGCTGCAAGGAACCAATTCAATCCCTCTCTCAGAAGGTCTCCAGTATCTCAGAGAAGAGTACATCACTTCACTAGGGTCCAATGCCAAATCTCTCAACCCTACTGATGTGTTTGAAGCAGTGAATGACAACTATAAAGGCATTCTCAAGGCTGCACACTATCTTGGTAAAGGCTTAAAGACAGAAATCAATGAAGTGTGTTCAGCTACAGCCAAGGAGGTGCATGAGATCAAGAGGACTTTTGATGCTAAATTCCCTCAATTGGAGACTGTTCTCAAGGACATTCGAACCTGCAATGCTACGTGCACCAGGATGGACAATGGTTTGGCTATTCTCAAGGATGCTGTCACAAGTCTGGGGCACAAATTTCAATCCCTATCAGATCAGACAACTGATGCCAATGCCATGCTCAGGACCCTCTTTGCAAATCAATATGGAGACAAGCTGGTCACTGAGGTTCCTGTGCATGAGATGTCAAGGTTCGAAGTGCAGAGACTGAAGGATCAATCCCTATCTGGTTTTAAGGCCAATGAACTCTTCACTAAAGTGGATACTCTTGAAAAGGAGGTAGTCTCTCTTCACAAGTCCAATGCTCATCTTACAGACACTGTGACAACTCTGACTGAGCAGTTGAACACTCAAGCCACCACCACAGCTGATGTTCTTCTGCATCAACAATCAATGTTGTCTGCAATGATGAAGCACATGGGTCTCCCTCTACCTGATGAATCTTCAACTCCAAAGGTGCATCCTACAGTCCCTGTGTCTGTCAACAAGCCTAAGGGGGAGAAGAGGATATCAAAGAACTCAAATCCAAAGGGGGAGAGACCACTAGAAAAGGGCATCAAGATCACTGAGGGTGGCCATCAGAGAACTTTGAAATCTACTACTCATGTGCCTGGAAAAAGTAAGGACAAAGTTGATGAGCCTCCCACTTCTCTGCCAGTTATCACTCTACCAACTGTGCACATCACTACTCCTGATGGTCAAAGGCAGTCTATTACAACCACAGTGGTTGCTGGGAGTATGCCATCTGACAAGCCTCGAATCTCAATATCTAAGAGTGCCAAGCCAGTAGAAGTGAAGGTGGTCACTGAGGCCAAGCTACAAGAAATTGCAAACTCAAATGTCTATCATGATGATGCATTCTTGGAGCTTCTGAAAATCTCTAGAGAACAGGCTGGTGATGCTCTGCTATATCATGAGAGTTTGAAGAGTCAGATTGACTGTCTCACTGTAGTACCAATGAGGCTTAATGATCTATGGCTCAAGGAGATATTGATGGTAGGAAAGAACAAGATATGGCACTTAACCATCAATACTCTACAGAGTCTAAAGCACTCAGAAGTGAATGTGCTCCTTGGACTAATTGAGAAGGGAAATGAGAACAACAAGAGTCTTCATGATGAATTGAGGAATGGTCAACCTTCAAGGCTACCTGAAGTTTTCACAGATCCTAGAACTATTATCTACCAGGCTGGAACAAGAATTGAAGATATCAAGCAGCTGGTCATTCCTAAGCATCTAACTCCTCAAAATAAAAATCTCATCATAGCCATCATTGAGAAACTGATCAAGAAGAAGGGATCAAGAACAGCAGAAGAATTAGAAGCTATATCTTATCTCAGGTCATATATTGCAACTGGAATTGTATCTGAGACTGCTAAGTTCAACCCAAGCAAAGATCAAGACAAGGATGAAGATAAAAGTGATGGAAGGAGAAGACATCACAGGAGTAATAAGGGTGATGAAGACAAGAAGAAGAAGAAGGATGATGAGAAGAGGAAGAATGATGATGATCAAGGTAAAGGCTCTGAGAGGAAAAGTGGAAGACAGCAAGCCTCAAGCATTGCTGACAGTAACCTCACCACAACACAAGACTCTAAGTCTAGGGTGAATGCTGCCAGTAGTGACCTTTCAAAATTTGCATCTATGGCTTCTGCAACTGTCTTGCCACCTCAAGAAGAGAAGAAGATTCAAGTCAAGAAACCATCTGTATGTTTCAAAAAGCAAACTGCTAATGGAATACTACAATGGTCTACAAACAAAGGTCACATACTGCTGCCAAGTAATCATGTAAAAAGAATCAAGTTCAAGCAAGCTGCAAGGAAATCAAAGCCAACCACATCAAAAACCCTGACAATCTATCCAGGCCTAAAACTCCAACCACTAGATGAAGATTATGATGTAGACCAACTGCAATTTTTGCAAGCTCAAAGAATCTATCATGTTGCCATTGTTGATAATTGCCTTGAGATTAAATATTCTGATGGAAGGGAGGAGAAATTCAAACAAGGAGGATGTCAACACTGGGGCAAGCTATATGACATAGAGAGAATCATTGCACTGTTGAGCTCAGAAGATAAAGTGGAGAGAGTATGGAAACTGGAGCTAATTGATTTTGTGAAAATGAAGAGAGATCATGAAGAAAAAGTCAGAAAAGAGTGTTTTGAGAAATGGCTGGCAAGGGAGAAAGAAATTGAGAGACTGGAAAGTGAAGCAGAAAAGCTGAGGAAAAAGGGTTTGTGTAGAGTTCAGTTCAACCCCTACATGGTAAAGTATAGGAGGAGGAATGGAAATCAAGTCAACATCAGAATGAATCTACTCAACTACTATCCTGCAAATATTCTGGAACCAGTACTTGAAGATTTCAAAGACTCAATTTTGCTTGAAGAATTGGATGCTATGGCAGAAATAATAAAAGCTATGGATGAGAATACAAGGAAGGAGAAAGAAAGAAGAGAGAAAGAATATGATGGATTTCAAGCCAAAGCTATGGAAAGGGAATCAAAAGACAATGGCTAGTTCTTCATCATAGGCTGTAAGATTACTCACTCTGTAGTTCTATCCAAATTGCTAATGTCAATTCATACCTGTACTGTCAAGTTTTATCTTTATGTATGATAGGCTTGTTATCAGACATGAAATTGTGACTAAGGGTCTTACTCACAATTTGGGGGAGATTGTTAGTCACAGAGGCATGCCTGAATACATCTAATAACAAGCCTAAGTAGGTGTAATGCTATGCATTACCTACATGACCTCTTAACTGAGGGAACCTCTAGTTGTAGAGTTTCTATTTGTTCTGTACTTGTAATAGGCATCAAATTCTAGTTGTGTTACTGTAATTATAAAGTCAAGAATAATGCTTGAAAGAAGTTCCAAGGTTCATGCCTCAAGCAAGGAAATGAAGACTGCCAAATAATCACAGTTGGGATTTGAAGAAATGAAGAATTTGCCTAAGTACCAATTCGAGAAGTACATTTGTCTATTCGAGAAGTCCAGCATTCGAGAAGTCTGGAGTTCGATATCTCAGAAGACACTATTCGATATCTCTGAATACACTGTTCGATATCTCAGGGATTCGATATGTCAAAATGCTCTGTTCGATATCTCAGGGATTCGATATGTCAAAATGCTCTATTCGATATCTCAAGGAGTCCCAGAGAAAAGAGCTATTCGAGAAGTGATTCGATATGTCAAGATAACACTATTCGAGAACTCAGAGTTATCGATCAAGTCAACTCCAGTTCTCGAATCACTCACTTAGTCACTTCTCGAATACATTCTTGAGGACAAAATACTGAAGAATTGTACAAGTCAGAGACCTGCAACAAGCCAGCACACTTTATTTGACTCTGTCCTATAAAGCATGCTGGAAAGCCTACAAAGAAGCTTGGAGAGATAAGACAAGGGACAAGGAGCTGAAGAAGTGGATCTAAACAGGCTTTTCAAAGTCAAATCTGTAGCCGTTTGGACTCTTACTAAAATGAGATAGACAGACTGGAAAGTGCTTTTGTTTTACCTACCTCATTTGTAGTAAGTGGGTGTATCCATGTCTATAAGGATACAGCCTCACTTCCTTAGCTGTTAAGGTTTTTGAAGTTTCTCAAATATCCAGGAAATATCTCTCTGAGAAAAACGAAGCTGAGAATACTATCATTTGTATTCACAGATTGTAGCAGAATCTTTATCTAATAAAATATTAGATTAAAGTGATATTGTGTTGTGTTTGTGTTTAATTATCCGCATCTTCATATCTCACACACTTATCTTGCTGCAAAGATTCAAAACCGAAGAAAAACTCAAGAATCCATTCACCCCCCCCTCTGTATTCTTTTACTGTATTCAATACTCAACATCCTCTACTCAAAGTAAGGAGAATTATAAGTGACAATGGAACTGAGTTCAAGAATTCTGTAAGAGAGTTTTGTGAAGAATAAGGAATTATCCAAGAATTCTCTGCACCAAGAACTCCTCAACAAAATGGTGTAGTGGAAAGAAAGAACAGAACTCTAATTGAAGCTGCAAGAACAATGCTTGAAGAGTCTAAGCTACCAACATATTTCTGGGCAGAAGCTATAAACACTGCATGCTACACTCAGAATATTTCTTTGGTCAATCAAGCAAAAGGCATGACACTTTATCAACTTTTCAAAGGCAAGAAACCAACAATCAACTTTCTTCATGTCTTTGGATGCAAATGCTTTGTACTGAAAATCATGGTGAGCATCTTAGAAAATTTGATACAAAGGCAGATGAAGCTATCTTTATTGGACACTCAGCTGGAAAATCCTACAGAGTCTACAACCTAAGACTAAACATTGTAATGGAGTCCATACATGTTGTCTTTGATGACAAGAAAATATCTAGTCTAGTAGATGAAGGTTTTCATGAGTCTCTCTCATTTGAGAATGAGAGAAGTGGTGAAGAAAGTGAAGATGATGATGAAGAATGGAGATACAATGGTGTGAGAAACAGATAAGGATCATCAGTTGAAGTACAGAATGAACCACCTGTTGAAGAGCAACTTATACCATCAGTTGGAAATCAATTTGAAGCATCTGTAGAAAATTAAAGAGAAACATCTTTTGATGAATCTGCAAGAACACCATCAATCTCGAGGGCCATACACTCAGGGGGAGTTTCTCACAGTCAAAACTCAACAACAAGTCACCATGATCAATACAGAGAAAATGAAGCCACTTCATCAAGGTCAAACTTACCACCACAAAAAAATGGACAAGGGATCATCCATTTGAGCTTATCATTGGAAATCCTAATGCAAAGGTCCAAACCAGAAGAGCAACTCAAGAAAAATGCTTGTATAACAGTTTTCTATCCAAAGAGGAACCTAAGAGAGTTGAAGATGCTCTTCTGGATCCAGACTGGGTTTTAGCAATGCAAGAAGAGCTAAACCAGTTTGAAAGAAATGACATACTTGTACCCAAACCTAAACACAAATCAGTGATTGGCACTAAGTGGGTATTCAAGAACAAGATGGATGAGAATGGCATACTCACAAGGAATAAAGCTAGATTAGTGGCTAAAGGCTACTGTCAAGAGGAAGGAATTGAGTTTGAAGGAACCTTTGCACCAGTGGCAAGGTTAGAAGCAATAAAGATCTTCCTGGCCTATGCAACGCATGCCAATTTCAAAGTCTATCAAATGGATGTCAAGAGTGCATTTCTGAATGGTATTCTGGAGGAGGAGGTGTATGTTAGTTAACCGCCTGGTTTTGAAGATCCAGACTTTCCAGAATATGTGTTCTTTCTCCTCAAAGCACTCTATGGCCTGAAGCAAGCACCTAGAGCCTTGTATGACACACTCTCACACTTCCTTATAGAATCACTTCATTCGAGGTACTATTGATAAAACTCTCTTTTATTGAAATGTCAATGGCTCTATGATACTTGTCCAAATTTATGTAGATGATATAATATGTGGGTCTACAGATGAGAAACTTTGCAAGAGATTTTCCAAACTCATGCAAAGTAGATATGAAAAGAGTATAATGGGTGAATTAACTTATTTTCTTGGTTTACAAGTTAAACAAGTGAATGAGGGAATTTTTATAAGTCAAACAAAATACATTTATGATCTTTTAAAAAGGTTTGATTTAGCAGATTGCTCTTCTGCAAAAACACCCATGGCCACTGCCACTAAGCTTGAACTAAATACTATGGAAAAGAAGGTGGACATGACAAGTTATAGGGGCATGGTTGGATCTCTTTTACACTTAACAGCTAGTAGACCTGATATTATGTTTGCTACATGTTTATGTGCAAGATTTCAAGCTGATCCTAGGGAATCTCACTTAGTAGATATTAAAAGGATTTCCAGATATCTCAAGGGAACACGAAACCTTGGCATTTGGTACCCTAGAGATTCTGGTTTTGATCTAATTAGTTACTCAGATGCAGATTATGCAGGTTGCAAAATTGATAGAAAAAGTACCACAGGAACCTGTCAATTCTTGGGAAATAAGATGGTCTCATGGTTCAGTAAGAAGCATAACTCAGTATCTACCTCAACTGCAGAGGCTGAATACATAGCAGCTGGGAGTTGTTCTGCACAGATTCTATGGATGAGAAATCAACTACTTGACTATGGAGTTAAAGTTGAAAAGATCCCAATTTTCTGTGACAACACTAGTGCAATTGCAATATCACAGAATCCAGTGTAGCATTCTAGAACCAAGCACATAGACATCAGATACCATTTCATCAAGGAGCATGTGATGGAAGGCACTGTGGAACTGCATTTTGTTCCTAGTGAAAAATAGTTGGCAGACATTTTTACTAAAGTTTTGGATGAAGCAACCTTTTCAAGGTTGATAAGTGAGCTTGGTATGTTAAATTTCACATGATCTTTTAAAATGTCTGTTTAATTAGTTGCAGCCAGTGAATTTCATTCTCTGGATTTTGTTTGTTTTATTTTCTTATCTGCATGATTATTCTGGAGATATCATTGTAGCATAATTAAATAAATATTTTATTGACATATATCAATTAATGATATTTTGTTAATTTTATGTCTATTTAATTGTGAGTTTATCTGATTATTGTGGATTAATTCTTGATTTACTCCGTGATTATTTTTAAATCCATAATAATTAGAAGTATTAAATATTTGTATATGTGTATAGGTTGATAGGTTTCGGTGATAAGATGTTTTTCGACTGACAGGTTTCAGTGATAAGATGTTTTTCGGCTAATTAGGTTGTTAGGTGAGAAATTATTGAACGGTGTTATTTTTTTTCAACATAACCTGTCACTATCACACCTAACCCACTAAACCTTGAAACCTTATAAATGATGAGTTTTTGTTTGTGTTTAACATCATCATTTTTTAGATATATAGAGCATATACACACAATTGCTGAATATTTCGAGCTTTGATCGGAAAGATCTCTCAATCTAGCTGGTGGTTTTTAGATCGGATTTCATATTCTTGCTTTATACATCATCCTTTATAAAAACTAACCCTTGTTTTTGAATTTCCTCAAAGTTTTGAAAATGGCATTGCAGGAAAGCTTTTTAATTGCTAAAGTTAATCCTATTTCCATTAAGCAAATCGAAACCATTCTGGATGAGCAATTTCGGGCTTGGACACAATTTATGAATGAACATTCATTAATTCGCTATGCTTTAGTTACACCAGTGCAACTTAAACATGATGCATTGCGTGAACTGTATTGCAGTGCGGTTAACATTTCTGGACAGGACGGGTGTGCAATCACATATCGACTGTTTGGTAGGTCGATTAGGGTCACTGAACGAGATGTTAATCGAATTCTTCATTTTCCTATGGAAAATCTTCTTTCTGATCCTACACCTGAACAGATTGAAATGTTCTTTCCTTTTATAAGGTACCAAGATGGCAATTTCAATACTGGTAATCTTTCTAGAACGTTTCTAACCCAGTACTGGAATTTCTTCTTTCACACTTTTAACCATGTTTTTTCCTCAGATAGAACAAATCAAGATCGAATACCTGAATTTATTCAAAAAATATGGTATGCGATCACCAATAATTTGAGGATTAATTTTTGAAAAATAGTGCTTGGTCAAATCATTTTAAAGATGAAACACTTAGGAAGAAGAGATGTTCGGACTCAAAATGTCAAATGTCTATATCCAAGGTTTCTACAGCTAATATTAAATGATTTTTTGAATGATGAAGATAGGGTACGCTTGAAAAATGATCGAAAGGTGGAGTGTTCTTACATGAAGACGAATGTAATTAATTACATAAGCAAAACGAACTATACGGATGTGCCTACAGTCCTAACTGAATATCTAAAGATTGTCCCACTTTCGTTGTTACCAAGACCAGTGAAAGCAGGTATACGACAAGGTAATATTTCAATCTCTACTATTCCAACCTCTGTATTCCCTGTTGTGTCACAGGAAATACAGTTTCTACAGCCCCTAGTGGCCATCTTACCTGACCAAGAGCAGGAAATCCCACCGACTCTAACACAGGTCGATGAGCCCATTCTACAAATGCAAACACAAACACAACAAACTCCTACACCTTAATTGTCACTTAAACGACCAGCCATCAACACTTTTGAGGGAGATAATGCCTCAGCAGCACCACATAAGGAGTTAGTTACATCAGCCGCTCTACCTCATTCTAAACGGAGTAAACCCAATGAACCTGAGGTAACGACAACTAATTCTTTCTTATCCAATGAGTGTAAATGTAAATGAAGTTGAATTGATGGGAGCAACTATCTTGAGTTCCATTTCACGGAACATAAGAGTGGTTGATAATCTTTCTAAAGATCAAATGCCTTCGCAGGCATCCGTGGTAGAATTACCTACCTCAATAACTGCTGGTGAAACTTCCATTTTACGGAAAGATCCATCGGTAGGTGGTTCTTTTATGAACCAAGTGTCTTCACAGACATACGAGGGAAACTTGGGTTTTGTGCCATTTAATCGATTCAAGTTTAACCTCCCAGAGGGAAAATCTCTGGATCTCTTTCGAGATTTACCACTCTTTATCAGTGGTCGGCAACTCGCTTCACGCGAGGACGGAAGCTCACAAACTTTCATTGCACCATCCGTGACCTCTGAAAAAGGGGCTAGGATGATTTCATTTGCAGGTACACATATCGGTAGAAGCTCTGGAGGAGAGCTGAGGGAAACACGAACAGAACATGTAAGTGTCACCCAAACCACTAAACCGAGTGAACATAGAGTGTTGAGTGAAACACCTGCAGAACGTAAGAGTGAGCAACCTACTCAACCACATGCACCTGTAACCAGAAAGGAATACAGCAGACTCCTTACACGGGTCCAAACAATGGAGAAAGAGTTGCAAAATATCTATAAGTCTATTGCAGAAATCAAAAATTTGCAACTTATTCAACATGATGTATTCCAGGTTCAATTGAATACCATGGCAACCTAGTTTAATGATGCAATCAACTCCTTGGTAAAGTCATCTTCGTCTAATTTACCAACTCCATATCCTACTATTCTGGAGGATAACCCAACTGAGTGGGAGAAGTTGGATGATCAAGAAAAATCTACTAGGCGTGAGGGCAAAGAAAAGGTTGTTTACACGGAATTAATTTTATTTTGGGAAAGGAAAAGCTAATGGGAGTATTAGTGCTATGTGGAAAGAAAGCAAGGCAAACTTGAAGATATGTTCAGTCTAGAGGAACAATTTGTCTTGTACTTGTTCAAATTTTAGAAATCTGGAAAATGTATATATGATCCAGAATGCGCTTTAATATTATTTATCTTTGTATTTCTTTTTTGTTTTTTGTATCAGTTGAGTTATCCTCTAGGAATTTGCTTGTCAACCCATAACAATCAAATAGGGGGAGATTGTAAAGCATAATGTAATGTAATATGTAATAGAGGACATATATAACTTAACTAGGATAAAAGATAAATAATATTAACTCTATACAGGGATCGTGAAATTTGAAGAACAGGCACCGACAAGGATCAAGTAGCTGAAAGAAGTTCATTAACATGATCAAGCCTCAGTGACAGAATAAGATGTACAGATGATTCAGTTGAAAGGCCAAAAGATTCCATGAATTTATATTATTTGAAGATACTGCTGCAGGCTAATCAATTGGAATGTAACGAAAGTGTGAAGATCAAGATCAGTGCTAGTCACTTGTGAACCAGACCAGTGCACTAAGTGTCAACACATACGAGAAGGATCAACACATTAATTCACAGAAAGAATTGCCAAAGCCTATTGACGATCAAGGACAGACATAATATCTCAAGGTATTGTCAAAAATTAATTTACTCTGAAAATTAACTAAGCAACAGATTAATTAATTATTTATAAAAAATAATTAAATTAATCTGGTACTTGAACTATTTTCTAAGATGAATTAATTCAGTAGAATATTTGAAACAGAAGAGAGAAGCCTAAAAGAAGCAGCCAAAAATAGTAATACTATGCAAAGTTACTATGCACAATTACTATGCAAGATTACTATGCGCGGTTACTACGCAGGTACTGTGCAAATAGTGTTACTTTGCAAATAGTGGTTACTGTGCAAATAGTGGTTACTATGCAGGTGGGGCCCATGTCCAAAATATTTTCAAAAGATGGTTGGTGGAATAGTACTATGCAGGTGGGGCCCACGTCCAAAAAATCTCAACAGACGCGTTTGGTTGTTGGAATAGTGGTTACTATGCAGGTGGAGCCCACATGAATAGTACAACATAGAGACTTTCTAAAACATATAAATAGGCTTGTTGTATTTCATTTCAAAACACACCTCAACACACAACTCTCTCTTCTCTCTCTTATATCTTCTCTGTGTAAGCTGCTAGACAGTCTATCTAGTAGGGAAGCCAACTTAGCCCGCTTTCAGGAGATGTCGGGTAGAAAGTCCTCATGCCTAAACTATCCTTAGGAGTGTTCTGGTTTTGAAGCTAATCCATTGGACTAAAAGTTTTAACACCCCTTCGAGTTTATTATCAATAAAGATATATTCTCGGAATTATTTTTTTTGGTAGTATCGTATTCAACCCCCCTTCTACGATACTTCGGGACCTAACAAGTTACGATTCTCACATAGTCTACAGGGGCACTTTATTTCTTCGCCTTTACCAAAAATGGGAAATGCATTTTCTAGAAACGCATTTATCCCTCTTACATATTCTTTACTACATTTTGGAAATCCTATTCAACTAGTATAATCGCCGTCCATTTCTACACTATACAAAACAGAAAGGATTATTGAAAACTATAAACTACATTAGTTACTATAGGATATAACACCAGCTGTCTAGATTAATTGTCTTCATATCAATAACGTTAACTTCCGTTAAAACAGTCTGAACCACTCACATTCAGTTGAGGGAGGAACTTAGTTAAATTTTGTTAAGTTCTATCGCTCATTTGTTAAGAGCAATCTTGAAAAAACTGAGACTAAATGAATGAATACGAGTCCATGGGATACCCCGTTTGAAATATTGCAATTGTATTTTGTAGCTATTAGCAATACATTTCAAACAGAGTACACCATGGACACGTATGTATCCATCGCCAAGTGATAAACACCAAAACACTAGTTCTGACAGCAAGCACTGAAAACAGAGTACCAGATTATCGAAACCAGATTTGTTCTGAGTTTGTAAATTGTTACCAACATATAACAATCACAAAACAGAGTACCAACAAGTATCAAGCATCATATGAGTGTTTAAATACATGGCAGATGTTTATGCACATTGAACAAAGATTTTGTTTTCGAAAATATCAACTTATAATACAAAGCAAGCAATGAAAATACATCAATGCAGAGGAAGCGGTTACCTTATAATACAGAGAAAGCAATGAAACTATAAGAGAAAACTGTTCCCCTTAAATAATTATAAACCTGTAAAACAAAAAATTGAAACAACGGTTACATGACAGTATGAGACAATGAAGTAAATCAAACAAGTCAGACATTGTTACACGATACAAGGATTCATGAAACTACGCAGAAAAAATCACTAAATTACATAAAGGGCAGATATTAGAGCATGAAATCGAGTCATCGACATTAAACAAAGTTACACAATGCAAGGATTTACGAAACTAAGCACAAGGCATATAAAACGAATAAAATTGCGCAATACAAGAATTCATAAGTCTTATCAATGCAACATACTAATAAATAAGAACACAATGAAGATATTCCACAACTTCATGAATCTGATATGAACTAAACAGGATAAGACAAACAGTCACAATGAAACAAAAACCAAAAAAAACATATGTAATTAACTTAATACAAAAACAAATACCAAAAAAATGTATGTAACAAAACATAGATGAATCCCTAATTTAATAAAACAAAAAACTTATAATTGACACAAACATACATACAATACAACGAAACCAAAAGAAACAACAAAACATAGATGAAGTCAAAAAAATGTAGATAATTGACAAAAACATACATACAATGAATCCTAGATGAAGCCCTAATTTAATAAAACAAAAGCCCCAAATTATAACACAAAAACCCTAGATGCAAAACAGAATGTAATTGACACTCATATACATGATATATTTACTAGATGTAGGTGTAATATTTACCTTGAACCAAAAGCCCTAATTGAGCCGAAGCCCACACCTGAAAAATTAAAACCAATTAGATAAAAAAGTGAAGAGAAAAGAAATAAGAAATGAGAGAAGATGATAGAGAACTAAGAAATAAGCCTCGATTTGAGAAGAGGAGCTTGTGTTCTTCAATTTGAGAAGGGAAGAGGATTGAGGTTTTTAGATCTGTGTGTGTATAATGTTTAGGTCAGTGGACTTAGCGTATAATGTTTAGGTGAGTAGTGGACTTGCAATAATGTGGGTTTTGGGAATTGGGGGGAAAGTTGCCGCCCACAACATTTTACACTGTAAGTATGTTATTACTTAAAATTAAAGAATCAGTAAAATTATATTTAGATAATTTATATAGTAATTTTCTTAAAAAAATCTGGAATTATGCTAATTTGTGATTTTTTTTTTAGAATGTCAACACCATTAAACAAAAGATTTATGGTCAAGCAGATAAAAAAATAATTGGTAATATAAAAATATTTCGATTTTTAAATGTTATTTTGTTTAGGGTTTAAGGATTTTATTTTTTAAAAAAATATTTCTCGACGACCCAACCATACGAGAATCAAGATCTATCATTTTTAATGTTATTTCCAAAATTTTAGAAAAAAAATTTATTTGATTGGGTAATTGAACGGTAAACTAGTACTTTGACCGGAACCCCTAAGCAGGGTTTCGTCAGGGTTTAAGGATTCGATTTTTTAAAAAATATTTCTTGCCGACCCAATCGTACGGGAATCAAGATCCATCATTTTTAATGTTATTCCCAAAATTTTAGAAAAAAAAATTTATTTGATTGGTTAATCCAACGGTCAAGTAGTACTTTGACCAGAATCCCTAAACTGGGTTTAATCACGGTTTAAGGATTCAATTTTATAAAAAATATTTCTCGACGGCCTAACCATACGGGAATCAAGATCCATCATTTTTAATGTTATTCCCAAAATTTTAGAATTTTTTTTTTATTGGATTGGGTAATTCAACGGTCAACAGTACTTTGATCGGAACCCCTAAAAAGGGTTTCGTCAGGGTTTAAGGATTCGATTTTTAAAAAAATATTTCTCCATGACCCAACCATACGGGAATCAAGATCCATCATTTTTAATGTTATTCACAAAATTTTAGAAAAAAATATATTTATTTGATTGGGTAATTCAGCGGTCAACTAGTACTTTGACCGGAACCCCTAAACCGGGTTTCGTCACGGTTTATGAATTCGATTTTCTAAAAAATATTTCTCAATGACCCAACCATACGTGAATCAAGATAAATCATTTTTAATGTTATTCCCAAAATTTTAGAAAAAAAATTTATTTGATTGGGTAATTCAACGATCAACTAGTACTTTGACTGAAACCCCTAAATAGGGTTTCGTCAGGGTTTAAGGATTCGATTTTTTAAAAAATATTTCTCGATGACCCAACCATACGGGAATCAAGATCCATCATTTTTAATGTTATTCCCAAAATTTTTGAAAAAAAAATTATTTGATTGGGTAATTCAACGGTCAACTTGTACTTTGACCAGAACCCCTAAACAGGGTTTCGTCAGGGTTTATGGATTCGATTTTTTAAAAAATATTTCTCAATGACCCAACCATATGGGAATCAAGATCCATCATTTTAGAAAAAAATATTATTTGATTGGGTAATTCAACGGTCAACTAGTACTTTGACAGGAACCCCTAAACAGGGTTTCGTCAGGGTTTAAGGATTCGATTTTTTTAAAAATATTTCCAGATGACCCAACCGTACAGGAATCAAGATCCATCATTTTTAATGTTATTCCCAAAATTTTAGAAAAAAAAATTATTTGATGGGGTAATTGAACGGTCAACTAGTACTTTGACTAGAACCCCTAAATAGGGTTTCGTCAGGGTTTAAGGATTCGATTTTTTAAAAAATATTTCCAGATGACCCAACCGTACAGGAATCAAGATCCATCATTTTTAATGTTATTCCCAAAATTTTAGAAAAAAAAAATTTATTTGATTGTGTAATTCAACGGTCAACTAGTACTTTGGCCAGAACCCCTAAGTAGGGTTTCGTCAGGGTTTAAGGATTCGCTTTTTTAAAAAATATTCTTTCCGACCCAATTGTACGGGAATCAAGATCCATCATTTTTAATGTTCATCCCTAAATTTTAGAAAAAAATTTGTTTATTAGATTGGGTAATTCAACGGTCAACTAGTACTTTGACCGGAACCCCTAAATAGGGTTTCGTTAGGGTTTAAGGATTCGATTTTTTTAAAAATATTCCTCGACGACCCAACCGTACGGGATTCAAGATCCATCATTTTTAATGTTATTCCCAAAATTTTAGAAATTTTTTTTTTATTTTATTGGGTAATTCAACGATCAACTAGTACCTTGACCGGAACACCTAAACAGGATTTCGTCAGGGTTTAAGGATTCAATTTTTTAAAAAATATTTCTCGACCACCCAACTGTACGGGAATCAAGATCCATCATTTTTAATGTTATTCCCAAAATTTTAGAAAAAAAATTTATTTGATTGGGTAATTGAACGGTCAACTAGTACTTTGACCGGAACCCCTAAATAGGGTTTCGTTAGGGTTTAAGGATCAATTTTTTAAAAAGTATTTCTTGATGACCCACCAGTACAGGAATTAAGATCCATCATTTTTAATTTATTCCCAAAATTTTAGAAAATATTTTTTATTTGATTGGGTAATTCAACGGTCAACTAGTATTTTGACCGGAACCCCTAAAAAGGGTTTCGTCAGGGTTTAAGGATTCGATTTTTTAAAAAATATTTCTCGATGACCCAACCATACGAGAATCAAGATCCATCATTTTTAATGTTATTCCCAAAATTTTAGAAAAAAAAAATTATTTGATTGGGTAATTCATCGGTCAACTAGTACTTTGACCGGAACCCCTAAACAGGGTTTAAGGATTCGATTTTTTAAAAAATATTTCTCGACCACCCAACCATACGGGAATCAAGATCCATCATTTTTAATGTTATTCCCAAAATTTTAGAAAAAAAATTTATTTGATTGTTTAATTGAACGGTCAACTAGCACTTTGACCGGAACCCCTAAACAGGGTTTCGTCAGGGTTTAAGGATTCGATTTTTTAAAAAATATTTCTCGATGACCCAACCATACGGGAATCAAGATCCATTATTTTTAATGTTCTTCCCAGAATTTTAGAAAAAAAAAATTATTTGATTTTGTAATTCAACGGTCAACTAGTACTTTGACCGAAACCCCTAAACAGGGTTTCGTCATGGTTTAAGGATTCAATTTTTTTAAAAATATTTCTCGACGACCCAACCGTATGGGACTCAAGATCCATCATTTTTAATGTTATTCCCAAGATTTTATAAAAAAAAATTATTTGATTGGGTAATTCAACGATCAACTAGTACTTTGACCGGAACCCCTAAACAAGGTTTCGTCAGGGTTTAAGGATTCAATTTTTTAAAAACTATTTCTCAACCACCCAACCATACGGGAATCAAGATCAATCATTTTTAATGTTATTCCCAAAATTTTAGAAAAAAAAATTTATTTGATTGGGTAATTGTACGGTCAACTAGTACTTTGACCGGAACCCCTAAACAGGGTTTCGTGAGGGTTTAAGGATTCAATTTTTTAAAAAATATTTCACGATGACCCAACCATACGGGAATCAAGATCCATCATTTTTAATGTTATTCCCAAAATTTTAGAAAAAAAAAAATTATTGGGTAATTCAACAGTCAACTAGTACTTTGACAGGAACCCCTAAACAGGGTTTCGTCAGGGTTTAAGGATTCGATTTTTTAAAAAATATTTCTCGACCACCCAACTGTACGGGAATCAAGATCCATCATTTTTAATGTTATTCCCAATATTTTAAAAAAAAAATTATTTGATTGGGTAATTTAACGGTCAACTAGTACTTTGACTAGAACAACTAAATAGGGTTTCGTCAGGTTTTAAGGATTTGATTTTTTTAAAACTATTTATCGACCACCCAACCATACGGGAATCAAGATCCATCATTTTTAATATTATTCCCAAAATTTTAGAAAAAAAAATTTATTTGATTGGGTAATTGAACGGTCAACTAGTACTTTGACCGGAACCCCTAAACAGGGTTTCATCAGGGTTTAAGGATTCGATTTTTCAAAAACTATTTCTCGACCACCCAACCATACGGGAATCAAGATCAATCATTTTTAATGTTATTCCCAAAATTTTTGAAAAAAAAAATTATTTGATTGGGTAATTGTACGGTCAAATAGTACTTTGACCGGAACCCCTAAACAGGGTTTCGTTAGGGTTTAAGGATTCGATTTTTTAAAAAATATTTCACGATGACCCAACCATACGGGAATCAAGATCCATCATTTTTAATTTTATTCCCAAAATTTTAGAAAAATAAAAATTTATTGGGTAATTCAACAGTCAACTAGTACTTTGACAGGAACCCCTAAACAGGGTTTCGTCAGGGTTTAAGGATTCGATTTTTTTAAAAATATTTCTCGACCACCCAACTGTACGGTAATCAAGATCCATCATTTTTAATGTTATTCCCAATATTTTAAAAAAAAATTATTTGATTGGGTAATTTAACAGTCAACTAGTACTTTGACTAGAACCCCTAAATAGGGTTTCGTCAGGTTTTAAGGATTTGATTTTTTAAAAAATATTTCTCGACCACCCAACCATACGGGAATCAAGATCCATCATTTTTAATATTATTTCCAAAATTTTAGAAAAAAAAAATTTATTTGATTGGGTAATTGAACGGTTAACTAGTACTTTGACCGGAACCCCTAAACAGGGTTTCGTCAGGGTTTAAGGATTCGATTTTTTAAAAAATATTTCTCGATGACCCAACCGTACGGGAATCAAGATCCATCATTTTTAATGTTATTCCCAAAATTTTTGAAAAAAAAAATTTTTATTGGGTAATTCAACAGTCAACTAGTACTTTGACACGAACCCCTAAACAGGGTTTCGTCAGGGTTTAAGGATTCGATTTTTTTAAAAATATTTCTCGACCACCCAACTGTACGGGAATCAAGATCCATCATTTTTAATGTTATTCCCAATATTTTAGAAAAAAAAATTATTTGATTGGGTAATTGTAACAACCGCGAATTTTCAAATAATTTTTCCTACGTGATATTTAAAATTTATTTAAGATCGATGCATTAATATATTTAATTAGTGCATTTTTGGTTATTTCTAAAATTTTATATTCGTATGTAAATAAATATTTCTTATATCCATTTAATTATATTTATTAGGTATTTATTAAAATTAGGAAAAAAAAAGGATTTTAATTTTTGGGTTGATATTAATTTTAAGCACAAATTTATTTTAGAGAACAAAATTTGAGTCTCGTTATTATCGGCCAATAGAAAACAACGAGATTAATATTACTGATTTTATTAATCGGATCGTTAAACACGAGGAGGAGACAGCATTTTTCGATCACAGAAAACGAGTAATTCTTTTCCTAAACAGGAGCCCTCTTTTACAAAACAGAACATTTTTTTTAACACGAAATGTCCCATCACTTCCTTTTGTCCCCACGTTTTGTCTCTTCAATTATTTAAACAGAAAAAAAAATCGGGAATTATATTCACAAAAACAGAGAACACAAACGGACTATTTTTTTTTGATAAATATACAAAACAGACCCGGTTACTTCATTTTGGATACAAAGCTCGACCATATATATTTTTACAAAAACAAAGTGTCAATCAGAGTTTTGGATGGGGTTTGTTGTGCTGGTGGTTCGACTTGACCAAGGGGGAAATGAGGAGCAGTGCTTTGTTGATGTCGACTGTTGGTAGTTTGGGAGAAGTCGACCACCACCGCTGCGGTGGTGGTGTTGTTTGGGGTTGTGAGGAGGCGAGGAATAGCGACGGAGAGATGAGAGTGGGGTGAGGGTTAGGACTCGTGTGTGTGTTTAGGTTATGTTCGAACAAGTCCAAGTGGGTGTGTGCTAAGATTGCTAAGGTAAGGAGATAGGGGAGATTAAGAGAGGCAGTGGGTTGTGTAATGGTATGTGAGTTTTTGTTGTGTTCGTGTGATTATGTTAATGGAGTGTGTGAGTTAGTGTGGGTGATTGTCTACATCTGTGTGTGTAAGTTATTTGTCTTAGTATGAAGTAAAGTAATTGGTGAGTGGTAGATTATAAAGGGAGAAAGATACAAAGGTGGTGCAGGGGATGTGTGTTTAGTATTCCTGGACCGTGGTGACCATGGGAGTGCAGAGGAGTTGTATAAGAGGGTGTGCTGGTTTGGTACATTCTGTGGGGGCATTTTGATACAAGATTATGGATTTGTGCGTGTGGTTGTCAGGTTGTGTGCTGGTGAGTGTACATGTTTGAGTGTGCGGGCCTGGTGTGTGTGTGTCTGTGAGAGTGTATATGTATGTGGTTGTGTTGTTGGGGTAAGGGAGAGGCTGAGAAAAGGAAAGAAATAAATGAAGAGAGGAAGGAGAGAAAAGGTAGGAGAGATTGGTGGATAATGGGAGAGATGCTGAAATATTGCAGAGAAAGCGACATGGAAGATGGGAGAAGAGACTGAGATGGAGAGATTTCGAAGAGATGCAGGGAGGAAGGAGAGAAAAATCGGACAAGAGGGAGGGGAAGCCACCACCCAAGGTGATGATTGTAAGACTACATTTTTATTAAATTAATGTTTGAATATTTACAGTGAACTTTTGGAAATTTTAGTTGATAATTGGTGAAGATTTTGTGTTTGAGAATTTGTGGATAAATTGAGAAAATGACATAGTATTTGATTAGTTTATTAGGTAATAAAATGGATTTTGGGATGTTAGTTTAAAAATTTGGTAAAATGAATAAAAAAATAGGATTTTGGATGATTTTATAAAATAGCGGGGAAGTTAGATTTTGGAAATTATAATTTTATTTGGCAAGAGGATTTTATGAGGAACATTATGATAATTTTGGATATTTTTATGACAAGTGGAAATGGAGATATGAATTTTAGTTTAAGAATAGAATAATATGATTTGTTAAGTTACTTTGTGGAATTTGGAGACTTGGTTGAATTATATTAATTACTGGATATGGTGAAAAATTCTGAAATTTGGTTATTAAATCAAGGAGGAAATGTAGTAATTTCTAAGATATTTGTGAGTGGTAGGAGTAATCGGATGAATTAGTTATTAAATTCAGAAAAATGGTTAAAATGGAAGCTTTGAGGAATTCTTTTAAATGGTGGGAGGTTTGATTTTCGAAGGAAGTAATTTTATTTGGCTTTGGGATAATGTTAGAAGTTTTATGGAGATTTTTATTTTGATTTAACAATAAAGATCAATGGAGTTATGGATTTTACTAGAAAATAGAGTATTAAATGGTCATTTCTAAGGAGCCAAAAGTATTTTAATTAATTAAAATATTTCCTGAACTCGGAAATTTACGTATAAAATATGGACACGACCGTATCGAGATGTACTATTTAATCAAGTGGATTTCATTCAGAGATTTTGAAGAGAATACCCTGTTTCAAAGGAGAGAACAGATTAAAATGTTAGGTATCGACGACAAGAATTTTGGTTTGGATATTTACTGTGTTAGTTGTATACATTTCATAGATACTGATTCGAGAGTTCCTAATTGAAGCATGGTTAATACGTTCGAGTTGAGTTTATAAGCGTTTATAGAATATTAGAATTGTCGTCTGGAGACTGAATTACCGTATTATGTTTAACTATAGAAATTGACGCGCGGGCTCGATTTCGGCGGATCAGACTTGTGGCAACTGCAAGGGCGTTAAACCAAAGGATGATCGAAATAGAAGATTGTGATGCCGTAAGATGGAAGAAGAAAGTAGTATTACTACGACGTTACGTGATAGCTGAGAATTCGAGGCAAGTGTTTTCCCTTCACTTCTCGTTCAAGTGAGATTATTTTAAATATGCTTATTATGGTATTATTCCATTTATTGTGGATCTTGTCGACATTTATTGTCATTCTTGTTTTATTCAATTTATACCCCATTTACTGTATCGAACTTGTCGATAACCTTTAAGACTATTATTTCCTTAATCATGCTTCCTTGTTAGGAGTACAACTAAACCAATTGTTTAGGTAGTCGGGATCCCACTAGTAGAGCACTGAACCTATCATGTCCGAATACCCATTTCATACTTTATTTTAATCCATTATGTGTTGATAGATTTTTGATTCGAAATACTTTTCTTGTGATTCGAGTTTTGATAGATATTATATGTTTTCATTAACAATGATGTTATTATTATTCCTATTTTAATACACACTTGCTGAGCATTTCTTCCGCTTATACTTGTTTGTTTCGAAACCCTAACCTTTCAGTAAGGTAGTTTGGCGAGACATATTCGTACAATTCGAAGAGAGAAGAAGCAGGCGATATCTTGAAGATGACTTGACACGGGATGTCCTGATCCAGAGTAAGGTCTATTTAATATCGTTAAACTCTAATAATTATCATTATGTATTGTTGGCCTGGTATACTTCTTGTCGAAGTTATACCAGTGATTTAGGTTTTGATTTAAGAGAATGTGGTAAAGCTGAAAGTTGATATTTTATGGAATTTGGATTCTTGTTTCTAGCACTATAACCTAAAGATCTTGGATTGTTTGGGTCACAGAGATTATATTTCAATTTTCGACAATTACACGGAATAATGTTTTATTAAAGTGGTGATGTTTATTTTGAGGATTTTCAGGTAACGACCAAATCTCCTGACCCGGATTTGGGGGCGTTACAGAATGGTATCAGAGCGAGGTTATAGTAAACTAGAAACGAGAGTGAGTAGGAAGTGTGTATAGCTAAGTAAGGAACGCCTGAGCTCATATAGAGTTCATGTTGGACTATGGGATATAGTACCAATTAGTAGATTAAGAATTGAGTGTTCGCGTGAGATGGTTGTGCTAAATTAGATAAAACACTTTGAGACTGTTGATGACTACTACGAATTTTTAGAGAGTAAGTCTTAAGTGGATTGAGCAAGCACAAGGGCTGAGGCAAGTTCATTTTATCCATCATCTTCAAAAGAATTTATGAGATTTCTGTGAACATTATTGTTCTCAAGGATTTTGTCATGGTGGTGAAAATTTGTGGTGAAATTTTTGGGCACTCAAATATTATCTTCGAATGTTGGATTGATTTCATCTAAAAAAAAAAAAATCCTTTTTGCGAGGAAGATGACATTTAAAAATATTAGTCGGTCTCATTGATCGGGACGACTCTTTAAGTTAATTCGGCTGAGACTTGTTTTATTGTTTCGAGATAGCTAAATATTTATTTCTACCAGTTGAATTTATCCCTCAAATTCGACTACTTTTCTTGACTTTGAGAAATGGTTCATAGTTTGGATCATTTATTATTTTATCTTTTGATAATCAAGTTAAACTTCTTGAAGTATCTACTTTGCTTAAATCGTTGAAAATTATTCAGTTGCTTTCCCAAATTCTTGATAAATTCAGAGAACGTACTTAGACTGAAATCTAGGGTGTCTTATTTGTTCAAGATGACCCTTAAAGATTATTTCAGTTATAACTATGCTCCTACATCGAGGTAGTTTAAATTTTATTGACTTCAATCGGATCTATTGTTCATATCCGATGAATTTTGTTTCAATATTCAAAATTTGATTCATTGTTCGAAACAAAATAGATACATTCAGAATAGAGAACAGAAGAACATCTTATCGTCAGAATTCCCTCTAAAAGTACCTACTCTAGCGTATTGGGAAGTTTTCTTTTTGAATCGAGTCGTTTTTATTATTTCAAGACGACTCCACAAGATTTATTCTAATCACTGAACCTTTCTTGTTCAAGGTTTTTACTTTATTGTCTGGAATTGACATATTGTTCGTGTCAATATAATAAATTAAATTCTTTTGAAAATATTGCGACGGCCTATTGTTCAGGTCGGTCTCATACAAAGTTTAGATTGGCGATTGGCCAAAAGCGAATAGGAATCCAAATTAATGAATTTTTTTATTCGGAGGAATAATCTTATAATCCACTGGTCAACATGGGAGATGGCCCATGGGTTTTCTTTCAGATCAACACGAGGAATAAACTCGTGGTATCGAAAGAGAAATATTTCAGGTTGACTTTTCAACCAACTTTTTGCTAGCAAAGAGATATATTGGTACTTGAGACACAGCGGTTGATCACACTGTGGGGTATCGAGAATGCGAGTAATTATTTTGGCATTAATGTTGCCAGGGTTGAAAACAACAACCCATTTTATGCTAGCAAAGAGAAAAATTTGGTGGTACCACATCATAGCCCTGATCAGGTTGGGTGGGGTATCACAGGAGGACGTTACCTTGAGACATGGTAGTTGATCGCACCGTGGGGGATACCGAGTGGTGGAAGACCAGTAATCTTTTTTTTAATCCTGAGCTACCAAATAAGTTGATGATTTTCCTAAAAATTCTTGAAATTGTTGAGAAGTTCGTTTCTGTTGATCTTGTGGTTGAGATGATTTAAATTCCTTGAGTTACGAGAGATTTTGAAAGAAGTTTTCTATATTCTCACAAATTTTGAGAAGTTGCCTATACGGGTTTCGTGATTAAAAATTATATGAGTCTCTTTTCCATTCTAGCATTATCTTTCATTATCGTCGAGTTAAAAAAAAAATATAAGATTTGGGATAGTGAACTTGCCAAACATTTTATGTGCTCACCCTTGGTTATTATTTTAATGTCTCCAACAGTGAAATGTGAGAACGATGAGTCTTTCCAATAGAGATAAGAAGAATGTTGTGCCTGTTTTGGCTGTGATTGTATAATAAAGCCTTACGTGAACGGATGTGTGATGACTAAGAAAGTTTCAAGGAATTAAAGGAAATACTATTATGAGTCGAGGGGACGTGCTCACTTGAGATGTTTTAGGCTAAAACTGAATAGAACTTCACGCGGTTGAGGATGTCTATTGTGGGATCTTCAGAGATTATTACAAGTTGACGTCGACGTAGGGTATCGATAAACTTAGCTCGTGCAGAAGAAGAGTTTAGATCGGATGACGGGTGTTGTGATGTTATTAGGTATCCCGACATATCGCGCGTGTAGGAGTTCGATTCATCCGAAGATTTGACTATGGACGAAGCAGCTGATTCGTAGTCACATGAGCTAATTGGGCAACCGAAAGCTACTAATTAGGAAGAAGCCACCTAGAAATCCGCATGTACCTTCTAGAGTTTCTTCTGCGATTTTAACTATTTAACGAGCATTATAGAGAGTACGAAAAGGATACAAACAAGATGCGAAATACGATTACTGGCACGTGTTGGGAGTAAGATCGTCTTAGGAGATTTAACCTTCATTTTTGTTCTTATTTGTTTTGCTGGCACCATATTTTATTTGACGAACAATTATACTTCAATTGAAGATGAGCTTTGCACATACGATTCGTTTTGTTATAAACCCTTCTGATTCCTAAAGTTATCAGTGATTAAAAGAAGTAAAGACAGACATGTTGATTTTTTTTGGGTCCAATATACCTTCACGTCGACAGAGAATGGGTTGATCAAGTTTGAGGAATTGATGTTAAAACAGAGACTATTTTTATGAGATTACGCATTTTCTACCAATTAGTGATAAGTACTCCGTTGAAAGTTTGGTGAAGATATACCTAAAGGAAATTATGGTTCGGTATAAAGTGCCTGTTTCAATTATATATGATAGAGATGGTCGTTTTACTTCTCGATTTTGGAAAAGTTTTCAGGAATGTCTTGGCATGAGATTAAATCTAAGCATTGCATATCATCCATGATATGTTTCATGTTTCTGCGTTAGGAGAGTATCATTCTGATTTCAGCCAGGTTAGAACCTACGAACAAGTGGAGATACGTCCTGATTTGTCATACGAAGAACAACCAGTACAGATCCTAGATCACAAAGTGCAAGAGTTAAGGACTAAGAAATTAAATTTGGTAAAGGTACCTTGGAGAAACCACCAAGTTGAGGAGGCCACGTGGGAAGTAGAAAGCGAAATGCGGAATTTATATCCTGATTTGTTTAGTACGTAATTTTGATTCCGAGGACGGAATCCTATAAGGGGGGAAGACTGTAACAATCGCGAATTTTCGAATAATTTTTCCTACGTGATATTTGAAATTTATTTAAGATCGATGCATTAATATATTTAATTATCGCGTTTTTGGTTATTTCTAAAATTTTATATTCGTATGTAAATAAATATTTCTTATATCCATTTAATTATATTTATTAGGTATTTATTAAAATTAGGAAAAAAAAGGCTTTTAATTTTTGGGTTGATATTAATTTTAAGCGCAAATTTATTTTAGAGAACAAAATTTGAGTCTCATTATTATCGGCCAATAGAAAACAACGAGATTAATATTACTGATTTTATTAATCGGATCGTTAAACACGAGGAGGAGACGGCATTTTTCGATCACAGAAAACGAGTAATTCTTTTCCTAAACACGAGCCCTCTTTTACAAAACACAACATTATTTTTAACACGAAATGTCCCATCACTTCCTTTTGTCCCCAAGTTTTGTCTCTTCAATTATTTAAACAGAAAAAAAAATCGGGACTTATATTCACAAAAACAGAGAACACAAACGGACTATTTTTTTTTTATAAATATACAAAACAGACCCGGTTACTTCATTTTGGATACAAAGCTCGACCATATATATTTTTACAAAAACAAAGTGTCAATCAGAGTTTTGGATGGGGTTTGTTGTGCTGGTGGTTCGACTTGACCAAGGGGGAAATGAGGAGCAGTGCTTTGTTGATGTCGACTGTTGGTAGTTTGGGAGAAGTCGACCACCACCGCTGCGGTGGTGGTGTTGTTTGGGGTTGTGAGGAGGCGAGGAATAGCGACGGAGAGATGAGAGTGGGGTGAGGGTTAGGACTCGTGTGTGTGTTTAGGTTATGTTCGAACAAGTCCAAGTGGGTGTGTGCTAAGATTGCTAAGGTAAGGAGATAGGGGAGACTAAGAGAGGCAGTGGGTTGTGTAATGGTATGTGAGTTTTTGTTGTGTTCGTGTGATTATGTTAATGGAGTGTGTGAGTTAGTGTGGGTGATTGTCTACATTTGTGTGTGTAAGTTATTTGTCTTAGTATGAAGTAAAGTAATTGGTGAGTGGTAGATTATAAAGAGAGAAAGATACAAAGGTGGTGCAGGGGATGTGTGTTTAGTATTCCTGGACCGTGGTGACCATGGGAGTGCAGAGGAGTTGTATAAGAGGGTGTGCTGGTTTGGTACATTCTGTGGGGGCATTTTGATACAAGAGTATGGATCTGTGCGTGTGGTTGTCAGGTTGTGTGCTGGTGAGTGTACATGTTTGAGTGTGCGGGCCTGGTGTGTGTGTGTCTGTGAGAGTGTATATGTATGTGGTTGTGTTGTTGGGGCAAGGGAGAGGCTGAGAAAAGGAAAGAAATAAAGAAAGAGAGGAAGGAGAGAAAAGGTAGGAGAGATTGGTGGATAATGGGAGAGATGCTGAAATATTGCAGAGAAAGCGACATGGAAGATGGGAGAAGAGACTGAGATGGAGAGATGTCGAAGAGATACAGGGAGGAAGGAGAGAAAAATCGGACAAGAGGGAGGGGAAGCCACCACCCAAGGTGATGATTGTAAGACTATATTTTTTTTAAATTAATGTTTGAATATTTATAGTGAACTTTTGGAAATTTTAGTTGATAATTGGTGAAGATTTTGTGTTTGAGAATTTGTGGATAAATTGAGAAAATGACATAGTATTTGATTAGTTTATTAGGTAATAAAATGGATTTTGGGATGTTAGTTTAAAATTTTGGTAAAATGAATAAAAAAATAGGATTTTGGATGATTTTATAAAATAGCGGGGAAGTTAGATTTTGGAAATTATAATTTTATTTGGCTAGAGGATTTTATGAGGAACATTATGATAATTTTGGATATTTTTATGACAAGTGGAAATGGAGATATGAATTTTAGTTTAAGAATAGAATAATATGATTTGTTAATTTACTTTGTGGAATTTGGAGACTTGGTTGAATTATATTAATTAATGGATATGGTGAAAAATTCTGAAATTTGGTTATTAAATCAAGGAGGAAATGTAGTAATTTCTAAGATATTTGTGAGTGGTAGGAGTAACAGGATGAATTAGTTATTAAATTCAGAAAAATGGTTAAAATGGAAGCTTTGAGGAATACTTTTAAATGGTGGGAGGTTTGATTTTCGAAGGAAGTAATTTTATTTGGCTTTGGGATAATGTTATAAGTTTTATGGAGATTTTTATTTTGATTTAACAATGAAGATCAATGGAGTTATGGATTTTACTAGAAAATAGAGTATTAAATGGTCATTTCTAAGGAGCCAAAAGTATTTTAATTAATTAAAATACTTCCTGAACTCGGAAATTTACGTATAAAATATGGACACGACCGTATCGAGATGTACTATTTAATCAAGTGGATTTCATTCAGAGATTTTGAAGAGAATACCCTGTTTCAAAGGAGAGAACAGATTAAAATGTTAGGTATCGACGATAAGAATTTTGGTTTGGATATTCACTGTGTTAGTTGTATACATTTCATAGATACTGATTCGAGAGTTCCTAATTGAAGCATGGTTAATACGTTCGAGTTGAGTTTATTAGCGTTTATAGAATATTAGAATTGTCGTCTGGAGACTGAATTACCGTATTATGTTTAACTATAGAAATTGACGCGCGAGCTCGATTTCGGCGGATCAGACTTGTGGCAACTGCAAGGGCGTTAAACCAAAGGATGATCGAAATAGAAGATTGTGATGTCGTAAGATGGAAGAAGAAAGTAGTATTACTACGACGTTACGTGATAGCTGAGAATTCGAGGCAAGTGTTTTCCCTTCACTTCTCGTTCAAGTGAGATTATTTTAAATATGCTTATTATGGTATTATTCCATTTATTGTCGATCTTGTCGACATTTATTGTCATTCTTGTTTTATTCAATTTATACCCCATTTACTGTATCGAACTTGTCGATAACCTTTAAGACTATTATTTCCTTAATGATGCTTCCTTGTTAGGAGTACAACTAAACCAATTGTTTAGGTAGTCGGGATCCCACTAGTAGAGCACTGAACCTATCATGTCCGAATACCCATTTCATACTTTATTTTAATCCATTCTGTGTTGATAGATTTTTGATTCGAAATACTTTTCTTGTGATTCGAGTTTTGATAGATATTATATGTTTTCATTAACAATGATGTTATTATTATTCCTATTTTACTACACACTTGCTGAGCATTTCTTCCGCTCATACTTGTTTGTTTCGAAACCCTAACCTTTCAGTAAGGTAGTTTGGCGAGACATATTCGTACAATTCGAAGAGAGAAGATGCAGGCGATATCTTGAAGATGACTTGACACGGGATGTCCTGATCCATAGTAAGGTCTATTTAATATCGTTAAACTCTAATAATTACTACCTCCGTCCCAATTTATATGAACTAGTTTGACTTTCACGGAGATTAAGAAAAAGTGGTAGAAATAGAGTAAAATTAGTTGAAAAGTGGGTAAAGTGGTGGGACCTATCAATATTTAATAATAGATTTGAGATAGTGGAGGAAAGTAGTGGGTATAACAGTATTTATTTAATAAAAAAGTGGAGAAGTAGTGGGTGTAATAGTGAAAAGTAGTGTTCAAAAATAGTAAGTATGTTATGTTCATTCTTTTTGGGACGTACCAAAAAGGAAAGTGGTTCACATAAAATGGGACGGAGGGAGTATCATTATGTATTGTTGGCCTGGTATACTTCTTGTCGAAGTTATACCAGTGATTTAGGTTTTGATTTAAGAGAATGTGGTAAAGCTGAAAGTTGATATTTTATGGAATTTGGATTCTTGTTTCTAGCACTATAACCTAAAGATCTTGGATTGTTTGGGTCACAAAGATTATATTTCAATTTTCGACAATTACACGGAATAATGTTTTATTAAAGTGGTGATGTTTATTTTGAGGATTTTCAGGTAACGACCAAATCTCCTGACCCGGATTTGGGGGCGTTACAGTAATTTAACGGTCAACTAGTACTTTGACTAAAACCCCTAAATAGGGTTTCGTCAGGGTTTAAGGATTCGATTTTTTAAAAAATATTTCCCGATGACCCAACCGTACGGGAATCAAGATCCTTCATTTTTAATGTTCATACCTAAATTTTAGAAAAAAATTTGTTTATTTGATTGGATAATTGAACGGTCAACTAGTACTTTGACCGGAACCCCTAAACAGGGTTTCGTCAGGGTTTAAGGATTCGATTTTTTAAAAAATATTTCCCGATGACCCAACCGTACGGGAATCAAGATGCATCATTTTTAATGTTATTCCCAAAATTTTTGAAAAAAAAATTTTTTATTGGGTAATTCAACAGTGAACTAGTACTTTGACCGGAACCCCTAAATAGGGTTTCGTCAGAGTTTAAAGATTCGATTTTTTAAAAAATATTTCTCGACCACCCAACCATACGGGAATCAAGATCCATCATTTTTAATGTTATTCCCAAAATTTTAGAAAAAAAAAATTTTATTTGGTTGGGTAATTGAACGGTCAACTAGTACTTTGACCACAACCCCTAAACAGGGTTTCGTCACCGTTTAAGGATTCGATTTTTTAAAAAATATTTCTCGATGATCCAACCATACGAGAATCAAGATCCATCATTTTTAATGTTATTCCCAAAATTTTAGAAAAAAAAAATTATTTGATTGGGTAATTCAATGGTCAACTAGTACTTTGACCGGAACCCCTAAACAGGGTTTAAGGATTCGATTTTTTAAAAAATATTTCTCGACCACACAACCATACGGGAATCAAGATCCATCATTTTTAATGTTATTCCCAAAATTTTAGAAGAAAAAAATTATTTGATTGTTTAATTGAACGGTCAACTAGCACTTTGACCGGAACCCTTAAACAGGGTTTCGTCAGGGTTTAAGGATTCGATTTTTTGAAAAATATTTCTCGACCACCCAACCATACAGGAATCAAGATCCAATATTTTTAATGTTATTCCCAAAATTTTAGAAATTTTTATTGGGTAATTGAACAGTCAACTAGTACTTTGACCGGAACCCCTAAACAAGGTTTCGTCAGGGTTTAAGGATTCGATTTTTTAAAAAATATTTCTCGACGACCCAACCATACAGAAATGCAGATCCATCATTTTTAATGTTATTCCCAAAATGTTAGAAAAAAAATTTATTTGATTGGGTCATTCAACGGTCAACTTGTACTTTGACAAGAACCCCTAAACAAGGTTTCATCGGGGTTTATGGATTTGATTTTTTAAAAAATATTTCTCAACGACCCAACCATACGGGAATCAAGATCCATCATTTTTAATTTTATTCCCAAAATTTTAGAAAAAAAAATTATTTGATTGGGTAATTGAACGGTTAACTAGTACTTTGACCGGAACCCCTAAACAGGGTTTCATCAGGGTTTAAGGATTCGATTTTTTAAAAAATATTTCTCGATGACCCAACCGTACGGGAATCAAGATCCATCATTTTTAATGTTATTCCCAAAATTTTAGAAAAAAAATTTATTTGATTGGGTAATTGAACGGTCAACTAGTACTTTGACCGGAACCCCTAAACAGGGTTTCGTTAAGGTTTAAGGATTCAATTTTTTAAAAAAATATTTCTTGACGAACCAACCATATATTCCCAAAATTTTAGAAAAAAAAAAAATTTATTTGATTGGGTAATTTAACGATCAACTAGTACTTTGACTAAAACCCCTAAATAGGGTTTCGTCAGGGTTTAAGGATTCGATTTTTTAAAAAATATTTCCCGATGACCCAACCGTACGGGAATCAAGATCCATCATTTTTAATGTTCATACCTAAATTTTAGAAAAAAATTTGTTTATTTGATTGGGTAATTGAACGGTCAACTAGTACTTTGACCGGAACCCCTAAACAGGGTTTCGTCAGGGTTTAAGGATTCGATTTTTTAAAAAATATTTCCCGATGACCCAACCGTACGGGAATCAAGATCCATCATTTTTAATGTTATTCCCAAAATTTTAGAAAAAAAAAATTTTTATTGGGTAATTCAACAGTCAACTAGTACTTTGACCGGAACCCCTAAACAGGGTTTCGTCATGGTTAAAGGATTCGATTTTTTAAAAAATATTTCTCGACCCCCCAACCATACGGGAATCAAGATCCATCATTTTTAATGTTATTCCCAAAATTTTAGAAAAAAAAATTTATTTGGTTGGGTAATTGAACGGTCAACTAGTACTTTGACCACAACCCCTAAACAGGGTTTCGTCACCGTTTAAGGATTCGATTTTTTAAAAAATATTTCTCGATGACCCAACCATACGAGAATCAAGATCCATCATTTTTAATGTTATTCCCAAAATTTTAGAAAAAAAAAATTTATTTGATTGTTTAATTCAATGGTCAACTAGTACTTTGACCGGAACCCCTAAACAGGGTTTAAGGATTCGATTTTTTAAAAAATATTTCTCGACCACAGAACCATACGGGAATCAAGATCCATCATTTTTAATGTTATTCCCAAAATTTTAGAAGAAAAAAATTATTTGATTGTTTAATTGAACGGTCAACTAGCACTTTGACCGGAACCCTTAAACAGGGTTTCGTCAGGGTTTAAGGATTCGAGTTTTTAAAAAATATTTCTCGACCACCCAACCATACAGGAATCAAGATCCATTATTTTTAATGATATTCCCAAAATTTTAGAAATTTTTATTGGGTAATTGAACAGTCAACTAGTACTTTGACCAGAACCCCAAAACAAGGTTTCGTCAGGGTTTAAGGATTCGATTTTTTAAAAAATATTTCTCGACGACCCAACCATACTGAAATCAAGATCCATCATTTTTAATGTTATTCCCAAAATGTTAGAAAAAAATTTTATTTGATTGGGTAATTCAAGGGTCAACTTGTACTTTGACAAGAACCCCAAAACAAGGTTTCATGAGGGTTTATGGATTCGATTTTTTTAAAAATATTTCTCAACGACCCAACCATACGGGAATCAAGATCCATCATTTTTAATTTTATTCCCAAAATTTTAGAAAAAAAAATTTATTTGATTGGGTAATTGAACGGTTAACTAGTACATTGACCGGAACCCCTAAACAGGGTTTCATCAGGGTTTAAGGATTCGATTTTTAAAAAATATTTCTCGATGACCCAACCGTACGGGAATCAAGATCCATCATTTTTAATGTTATTCCCAAAATTTTAGAAAAAAAATTTATTTGATTGGGTAATTGAACGGTCAACTAGTACTTTCACCGGAACCCCTAAACAGGGTTTCGTTAGGGTTTAAGGATTAGATTTTTTAAAAAATATTCTTGACGACCCAACCGTACAGGAATTAAGATCCATCATTTTTAATGTTATTCCCAAAATTTTAGAAAAAAAAAAATTTATTTGATTGGGTAACTGAACGGTCAACTAGTACTTTGACCGGAACCCCTAAACAGAGTTTCGTTAAGGTTTAAGGATTCGATTTTTTAAAAAATATTTCTTGACGAACCAACCGTACGGGAATCAAGATCCATCATTTTTAATGTTATTCCCAAAATTTTAGAAAAAAAATTTATTTGATTGGGTAATTGAACGGTCAACTAGTACTTTCACCGGAACCCCTAAACAGGGTTTCGTTAGGGTTTAAGGATTAGATTTTTTAAAAAATATTCTTGACGACCCAACCGTACAGGAATTAAGATCCATCATTTTTAATGTTATTCCCAAAATTTTAGAAATTTTTTTTTATTTGATTGGGTAATTCAACGGTCAACTAGTATTTTGACCGGAACCCCTAAACAGGGTTTCGTCAGGGTTTAAGGATTCGATTTTTTAAAAAATATTTCTCGACCACCCAACCATACGGGAATCGAGATCCATCATTTTTAATGTTATTCCCAAAATTTTAGAAAAAAAAAATTATTTGATTGGGTAATTCAACGGTCAACTAGTACTTTGACCGGAACCCCTAAACCGGGTTTAAGGATTCGATTTTTTTAAAAATATTTCTCGACCACCCAACCATACGGGAATCAAGATCCATCATATTTAATGTTATTCCCAAAATTTTAGAAAAAAAAATTTATTTGATTGGGTAATTGAACGGTCAACTAGTACTTTGACCGGAACCCCTAAACAGGGTTTCGTTAGGGTTTAAGGATTTTATTTTTTAATAAATATTTCTTGACGACCCAACCATAAAAGAATTAAGATCCATCATTTTTAATGTTATTCCCAAAATTTTAGCAAATTGTTTTTACTTGATTGGGTAATTCAACGGTCAACTAGTATTTTGACCGGAACCCCTAAAAAGGGTTTCGTCAGGGTTTAAGGATTCGATTTTTTAAAAAATATTTCTCGACCACCCAACCATACGGGAATCAAGATCCATCATATTTAATGTTATCCCCAAAATTTTAGAAAAAAAAATTATTTGATTGTTTAATTGAACAATCAACTAGCACTTTGACCGGAACCCTTAAACAGGGTTTCGTCAGGGTTTAAGGATTCGATTTTTTTAAAAATATTCCTCGGCGACCCAACCGTACGGGAATCAAGATCCATCATTTTTAATGTTATTCCCAAAATTTTAGAAAATTTTTTTTATTTGATTGGGTAATTGAACGGTAAACTAGTACTTTGACCGGAACACCTAAACAGGGTTTCGTTGGGGTTTAAGTATTCGATTTTTTAAATAATATTTCTTGACGACCCAACCGTACAAGAATTAAGATCCATCATTTTTAATGTAATTCCCAAAATTTTAGAAAAAAAAATTATTTGATTGGGTAATTCAACGGTCAACTAGTATTTTGACCGGAACCCCTAAACAGGGTTTCGTCAGGGTTTAAGGATTCGATTTTTTAAAAAATATTTCTCGACCACCCAACCATACGGGAATCAAGATCCATCATTTTTAATGTTATTCCCAAAATTTTAGAAAAAAAATTATTTGATTGGGTAATTCAATGGTCAACTAGTACTTTGACCGGAACCCCTAAACATGGTTTAAGGATTCGATTTTTTAAAAAATATTTCTCGACCACCCAACCATACGGGAATCAAGATCCATCATTTTTAATGTTATTCCCAAAATTTTAGAAAAAAAAAAATTATTTGATTGTTTAATTGAACGGTCAACTAGCACTTTGACCGGAACCCCTAAACAGGGTTTCGTCAGGGTTTAAGGATTCGATTTTTTAAAAAATATTTCTCGACCACCCAACCATACAGGAATCAAGATCCATTATTTTTAATGTTATTCCCAAAATTTTAGAATTTGTTTTTTATTTGATTGGGTAATTAACGATCAACTAGTACTTTGACCGGAACCCCTAAACAAGGTTTCGTCAGGGTTTAAGGATTCGATTTTTTAAAAACTATTTCTCGATGACCCAACCATACAGAAATCAAAATCCATCATTTTTAATGTTATTCCCAAAATGTTAGAAAAAAAATTTATTTGATTGGGTAATTCAACGGTCAACTTGTACTTTGACAAGAACCCCTAAACAAGGTTTCATCAGGGTTTATGGATTCGATTTTTTAAAAAATATTTCTCAATGACCCAACCATACGGGAATCAAGATCCATCAATTTTAATTTTATTCCCAAAATTTTAGAAAAAAAATTTATTTGATTAGGTAATTCAACGGTCAACTAGTACTTTGACTGGAACCCCTAAACAGGGTTTCGTCAGGGTTTAAGGATTCGATTTTTTAAAAATATTTCTCGATGATCCAACCGTACGGGAATCAAGATCCATCATTTTTAATGTTATTCCCAAAAGTTTAAAAAAAATTATTTGATTGGATAATTCAACGGTCAACTAATATTTTGACCAGAACCCCTAAATAGGGTTTCGTCAAGATTTAAGGATTCGATTTTTTAAAAACTATTTCTCGAAGACCCAACCGTACGGGAATCGGGATACATCATTTTTAATGTTATTCCAAAAATTTTAGAAAAAAAAAAATATTTGATTGGGTAATTCAACGATCAACTAGTACTTTGACCGGAACCCCTTAATAGGGTTTAGTTAGGGTTTAAGGATTCGATTTTTTAAAAAATATTTCTCGATGACCCAACCATATGGGAATCAAGATCCATCATTTTTAATGTTATTCCCAAAATTTTAGAAAAAAAAAATTATTTGATTGGGTAATTTAACGGTCAACTAGTACTTTGACTAGAACCCCAAAATAGGGTTTCGTCAGGGTTTAAGGATTCGATTTTTTAAAATATATTTCTCGATGACCTAACCATACGGGTATCAAGATCCATCATTTTTAATGTTATTCCCAAAATTTTAGAAAAAAAAATTTATTTGATTGGGTAATTCAACGGTCAAGTAGTACTTTGACCGGAACCCCTAAATAGGGTTTCGTCAGGGTTTAAGGATTCAATTGTTTTAAAAAATATTTCTCGACGACCCAACCGTATGGGAATCAAGATCCATCATTTTTAATGTTATTCCCAAAATTTTATAAAAAAAATTTATTTGATTGGGTAATTCAACGATCAACTAGTACTTTGACCGGAACCCCTAAACAAGGTTTCGTCAGGGTTTAAGGATTTGATTTTTTTAAAACTATTTCTCGACCACCCAACCATACGGGAATCAAGATCCATTATTTTTAATATTATTCCCAAAATTTTAGAAAAAAAAATTTATTTGATTGGGTAATTGAACGGTTAACTAGTACTTTGACCGGAACCCCTAAACAGGGTTTCATCAGGGTTTAAGGATTCGATTTTTTAAAAAATATTTCTCGATGTCCCAACCGTACGGGAATCAAGATCCATAATTTTTAATGTTATTCCCAAAATTTTAGAAAAAAAAAATTTATTTGATTGGGTAATTGGACGGTCAACTAGTACTTTGACCGGAAACCCTAAACTGGGTTTCGTTAGGGTTTAAGGATTCGATTTTTTAAAAAGTATTTCTTGACGACCCAACCGTACAGGAATTAAGATCCATCATTTTTAATGTTATTCCCAAAATTTTAGAAAAAAAAATTATTTGATTGGTTAATTGAACGGTCAACTAGTACATTGACCGGAACCCCTAAACAGGGTTTCGTTAGGGTTTAAGGATTCGATTTTTTAAAAAATATTTCTCGACCACCCAACCATACAGGAATCAAGATCCATTATTTTTAATGTTATTCCCAAAATTTTAGAAATTTTTTTATTATTTGATTGGGTAATTGAACGGTCAACTAGTACTTTGACCGGAACCCCTAAACAAGGTTTCGTCAGGGTTTAAGGATTCGATTTTTTAAAAAATATTTCTCGACGACCCAACCATACGGAAATCAAGATCCATTATTTTTAATAGGGCTGTAAATGAACCGATACACTCGCGAACGATTCGATGTTCGGTTCGAAAAAAGCTCGGTTCGGGTTCTGTTCGATTCGCAAATGAGTCGATCTTGAACAAGATTTTAAGGATCGATTTATAAACGAACTGAACTTGATAACGATAAAGTTCGACTCGATAGCTCGCGAACAAGTTCGATTAACTAGCTCATGAACATAGTTCGTGAACATGTTCATGAGTAAGTTCATAAATTGAGCTTGTTAACATGCTCGATATACGAGGTTCATAAACAAATTCGATAAATAATCTCCTATATTTATTATATGTTTGATTATTATAAATCTGGTGCAAGCTTCAGATATTTAAATGATTAAGGTTTAATAACTTAAGTTTATTTATATCAAACAATTACGTTTCTTTGCCCTTTATTTTAAAATCAAACTTTGTTTGTTTTTTAGAATTGGAGATGTGAGAATTTAATTAGTTGATGATTTATTATTATTTCTATTGCTGAGACAAAAATTAAATATATAATTTTGGAATTTTTGATTTTTTAAATATTAGATTTTTGTATACAAAAATAATGAAATAAACTTATGAGTTGTTCGTAAGGGAGCTCGTGAGCATAAGTTCGCGAGTAATGTTTAAGATTTATTCGTGAGCATAATTACATGAACAAACTCGTGAACAATCTTAATGAGTTGTTCGAAAGCAGAAGTTCGTGAGTAAGCTCATGAGACATGTTCGTGAGCTGTTCGTGAACTGTTCGCGAACAATATTTTATCTTAACGAGCCGAGCTCAAACATAATTTTTGGCTCGATTGAAGTTCGAGCTCGAGTTCGAGTTCGTTAATTTCTTAACAAACGATACATGAACATTTTAGAGTTCAGCTCGGCTTGGCTCATTTACACCCCTAATTTTTAATGTTATTCCTAAAATGTTAGAAAAAAATTTTATTTGATTGGGTAATTCAACGGTCAACTTGTACTTTGACAAGAACCCCTAAACAAGGTTTCATCATGGTTTATGGATTTGATTTTTTAAAAAATATTTCTCAACGACCCAACCATACGGGAATCAAGATCCATCATTTTTAATTTTATTCCCAAAATTTTAGAAAAAAAAAATTATTTGATTGGGTAATTCAACGTACGGTCAACTAGTACTTTGACCGGAACCCCTAAATAGGGTTTCGTCAGGGTTTAAGGATTTGATTTTTTTAAAAATATTTCTCGATGACCCAATGTAACACCCCAACTTCCCAATACTGAAAATATATATTTTATAATAAAATAGACATTGATACAGGGAAATTTTAGAAAATTTCGGTATGATGTATTCATAAACCGGACTATCCACCTGTAATTCAACCCAAACCAAATTCTAATTTAACAATTACACTTAATACACCAACGATTCCTCACCGGGATCGATTCCAGGTTATGGTATGAAACAAGAATCTAAACCATACAAATTATTACAATTTCTTCTACTATTCTGATTTCAATAACTATACCGTTTAATCTGTAGCTTAACTCCAATCCGTGCTTACCCGCTTTAGCTTCGAGATCTATCCTGTAAAGGCTGCCTCATTGCTCTCCTATGACTCGTACGATGTAGACATCCACCCTTATTCCTAACTGAAAGATTAGAGAAAATGAGGCAAGAGTGAGCCAAAGAATGCTCAGCAAGCGAACAGTATAGTGAAACAATAATACTACAATGATTCATTGGTGAACATATCACTGACCAACTTATCTCAAGGGAATAATTCACAATTACAGAAGCTCAAGAACTTTAAAGATATAACATTTTATTTAATTCAGGAAATGGAATAGAATTGGACTATTTTGTATTTTATTAATAAAAACAATAAGGTTAGGTTGCTGATCAGTCACGCACTAACCCCGGACAAACGCACACAGCAATGTCCTTTAATGGATCCACGGCACACATTGGCCTTAATAACTTCTGACCACGAATCTGGTCCGACCCTTTACGGTCCACATTTTAAAAAAAACAACAGTCCAATCCTATAATCTGAACGTCAGGTGTCGGAACAATCGACCACCTCGACCAGCCAAGCACCCTGGAAACTCACGTTCCAGGTTAACAACTCAAATCTCAAGAAGAAATGAGGTCTAGTAAAATTCTGACCTAGATATCGACAAGTTCGATATAGAGAAGGGTATTATTCCATAATATATCAGTGAAACAGGGACAACAATTTCAGCACTATTGAATGGGAATATGATAAACAGCTATTCATATTTACTGAAAATTTAAGAGCAATAATGTCAACGACAAATCGAATTAATATAATGATCAGGTGATGAAAAACATGGTTCATTTGAGTGAAATGATTTACTTGCAACATGAATAACAACAATTGTAATTATAAGATAAAGCAAGGGTATAGTCATGTGCTAAGCATTTAATAAATTTACCAACACATTGTTAAGTTGAATCAACATAAGAGAATTAAGTAGTTTTAAAATGATCATTTGTAAAATAACTCCAAGACAATAAAATTGTAGGACAGGTTGAAGAAAACCTCTCCTAAAGGGGTCCATTGGTGAAAATCCGTTACCAAGCTTAGACTAACATGAGAGATTCGAATAGTTTAAAACGAAGATTTAAGAAATTCTCAATTACTTAAGGTCTCACTCATGTCAGCTAAGCACTTATAGGCTTCAGCTGCCAGAACCGGCATGACAAATATGAGTTTAAATAATTAAGAAGATCTCAATTCATTCTTGGTTTTAACCGTCACTGAGCAACACATGCCTCAACAACAGTATAAACCTCGAATTACTTTACAATAATTTGAAGAAAACGCTCTTTGAAGAATATTAATAATGATGGGAAATATTTATATAAAATAATTTTTAAAAGAATCAACACCTGAACAATAGGTGAAAAGAATAAAGAATGACAGAATAATTTTGAGAATGAGTGTTTGTAAATTAATAGAAGAAGACTGTCACTGAAAGTAAAATAAAATAAAAGGTATGGGCACTAGCAAACATGGTTTAAAAGAAATATCGTAAAATCAACAGAACAGGTTCACATTATTTAGAATAAATATGAACAATATAATTGCTTGCAAGAAGGAATTTCGAAAGAACAATAAATAATACAAAAGGTTTCACATCACTTGAACAATAAGTGAGGAATAGTAAACTTGCCTCAATACACGCAGTTTCCAATTCCAACATCTCAATCCTTTACTCACTTTACATCAATCTTTACTTCATATTCACTGGTCTTTACTTGGTCGTACATTGGTCTCTCCTTCATCACTTGTCAGCTTCTACCGGCTCACACTCGATAACTCCGATAATTATCTCCTTCCTCTACATTCCATCTACACATACGCTGGCTCTTAACTGGCCTCCTATGCGTACCTATATACAGGTAAAATATTATTTCAATACGCGTATAACCTTAACCGTCTAATTCTATTCTACCCAAACGCGTCCTAATACGCTTTACAATTAATACATATAGTTCACACATATTATATTCTTGAAATAGTAACATCTAATCACATAACCACATAAGCACTGAGCACGTATTATTATCTTACACATATCTTCTACTACGTACATCACATTGACTTACAAATAATCCTTATCAAATTACTATAAGGATTACAAAATAATTCTAATAAAAATTGGACAGCACCTCATTTATAATATCGTCTAATCTGTCGGAATACAACTTACCAAACCAACAATCAAACTTTCCTTGCTTTACTAATAACTCAATACAATCTCATAATCTTCACAATCCAACTAACATACATCATTCATAATCCTTCTAACCATCCGCACACTCAACACTTAACATACATTCTTGTACCATTCACAATCCAAATCACAGTATGCACATTGTCTTTACTAGTTACTATCCATCATCCAACAATTATTATTACTTAGCAATTTATATAATTCCAATTCAATTACCTCCATATATAGACTCCACATTTTGAACACTTATACCTACTAAATCCGAATTAATTATTCTGAACATCTATATAGACTCGTATTACTATGCACATTATGTACTTCAAACTTTATCTCCAATCTATTTAAATAATTCTTTTGAATTTAACGTATGACTATGTACATTATGTACTTCAAACTTTATCTCCAATCTATTTAAATAATTCTTTTGAATTTAACCAACATGAATAACTTATTATTCTCAAACTTTTAATGGATTATTCAAAATTCCAATACTACTTAAATGAACAACTCGAAGTTATGAGTACAGAAATTAAACTAAAAATGTCACCTGACCATACCAAATCACAATACAATACTGACAAAATTGTTCTATCAATTATATCCAACCATTTGAGTATACATATCCATGAGTACATCAAAATATGAAAATTCCCTTGACATATATTATAACTACCATAAGCAAGCAGGAATCAATTTAAATCAACGAAATTGTAAACTCTATGACTCACCAAGCTCACTTACTTCCTCCTAACAACAACCCCATAAAATACAACCCTAATTAAATCATCACAACACAACCCACCTCCGATTTCTGCACAACCCACACAGCCTCCTCATACCTTTCCCTCTCTACCTCCCATGTTTCTGCCCTCACTCTTTCTTTCGACCCCTCCCCTGCTCCATCACTACGACCAGTTACACACACCCAAGCATAACCTCACACTAGTACACCTACACCTAGTCGGAACACACCTATATTTCCCCACAATCCCCTTGCACAGCCTCTCTCTAGACATAGTTCCCTACTCTCCCTTGTTCATCGACAACTGGAAGCATCGAAGCCTCACGCCCAGCACCATAACATACCCATAAATTATATACATACCACCCATACTCTAACTCAACCCACCTGCACACTAACGGATACACACAGTCATAATTCGTACCATCCTCATTCTTTTCCCCCACTAATTCCCCTGTTCCTGACCCCCCTTTACTTCTCTCAAGCACCCAGCCTTGACACCCACATCACATACTCACGAAAACGAAACAGAGTCCTCGGTTTTGACCGAGACTCTCACCTCCTGTCTGCTGTTCGACTACTACACTCCTACACAACTTCACATAACACTTTTAATTACCAAAGCAGGTATACACAAGCATCAAACCACTCCATTAAACCACCCCCCATTTCAACTAATAGTTGGGCCATACCTCAAACACAGTCACACAGTGCACACGAGGACACTCCTTTAGCATACTTACATAGACACACTACAGATATGCACACGCATACCACACCAAGCTCAATCTGTATATAGCCACCGTATGCACACACATGCAATAGTAACATATTTGTATATATATATACACCACAATAACAGTTGAGAAAGAAGAAGGAAGTGAGGGACGAAGAGATTAGAGGGAGATTCTTGGAGAGGGAGAGATAACCTTCACAAGAGAGATTTAGGGAGAACTCAGGAGAGAGTTCTAGAGAACTCGTTAGAATCGATTGAAAACAGAGCAGGGAAGTAGAATTGGGAATTTAGGGAATTGGGGTTAAAAAGAAATAAAGATAGTTTATGAATTTTACAAAAATTTATGATTAAAACCATTTAACCCAGTTGCGTAAATTGCAAAATAAATAAATAAATAAAGCTAAAGAAAAATCTCAAAATTATTTTTAAAATGTAGAAAATGAAATTATCTATCTCCCCATATTTTTAAAATAGTTTTAGGATAAAAAATGAATTAAATATGAATTTTACAAGAATAATTCCCAACAATGCAAAATAATTCATAAAATCATTTTAAAATCCTTAAAGGTCAAAAATAATTCAGTACATATTTTTAAAACTAAAATAAACTCTTGAATCTAATAATGCCAAAGATTTCAAGATTTATACTACTTCCGATGATTTTATAAAAAATTTCAAAGATCAATAAGGCATAATTAAATAAATTTTAATCACAAAAATTCAAAAAAAAAAAATTACACGGACTATCATGTCACACAAACATCACCATATAAACATGTAAACATGATGTCACATATATTGTATCTTAAAAAAATTTCACACCCTATAATCCACATTTAATATTAAATAATTAAATAAATATAGCAATAATTACGATACTTTCTAGGGCGTTATACCCTTCCCCCTTAATCGGATTCTATCCTCAGAATCGACCGTAAGAAACATATGACGGTATTCTCAAACATTTCTCTTTCAATTTCCAAGTCATTTCTTTCATTCTAGAATTCCTTTATATCAATTCACATATCGATAGGCTCATCCTGTAGGCCTTCGAATTTCAAAAATTATTTGATTGGGTAATTCAACGGTCAACTAGTACTTTGACCGGAACCCATAAATAGGGTTTCGTCAGGGTTTAAGGATTCGATTTTAAAAAAAAAATATTTCTCGATGACCCAACCATACGGGAATCAAGATCCATCATTTTTAATGTTATTCCCAAAATTTTAGAAAAAAAAAATTATTTGACTGGGTAATTCAACGATCAACTAGTACTTTGACCGGAACCCCTAAACAGGGTTTCGTCAGGGTTTAAGGATTCGATTTTTCAAAAAATATTTCTCGACCATCCAACCGTACGGGAATCAAGATCCATCATTTTTAATTTTATTCTAAAAATTTTAGAAAAAAAATTTATTTGATTGGGTAATTGAACGGTCAACTAGTACTTTGACCGGAATCCCTAAACAGGGTTTCGTCAGGGTTTAAGGATTCGATTTTTTAAAAAATATTTCTCGATGACCCAACCATACGAGAATCAAGATCCATCATTTTTAATTTTATTCCCAAAATTTTAGAAAATTTTTTTATTTGATTGGGTGATTCAAAGGTCAACTAGTACTTTGATCGCAATCCCTAAACAAGGTTTCGTCAGGGTTTAAGGATTTGATTTTTTAAAAAATATTTCTCGACCACCCAACCGTACAGGAATCAAGATCCATAATTTTTAATGTTATTCCCTAAATTTTAGAAAAAAAAAGTATTTGATTGGGTAATTGAACGGTCAACTAGTACTTTGAGTAGAACCCCTAAACAAGGTTTCGTCAGGTTTAAGGATTCGATTTTTTAAAAAATATTTCTCGATGAACCAACCATACGAGAATCAAGATCCATCATTTTTAATGTTATTCCCAAAATTTTAGAAAAAAAAAATTTATTTGATTGTTTAATTCAATGGTCAACTAGTACTTTGACCGGAACCCCTAAACAGGGTTTAAGGATTCAATTTTTTAAAAAATATTTCTCGACCACAGAACCATACGGGAATCAAGATCCATCATTTTTAATGTTATTCCCAAAATTTTAGAAGAAAAAAATTATTTGATTGTTTAATTGAACGGTCAACTAGCACTTTGACCGGAACCCTTAAACAGGGTTTCGTCAGGGTTTAAGGATTCGATTTTTTAAAAAATATTTCTCGACCACCCAACCATACAGGAATCAAGATCCATTATTTTTAATGATATTCCCAAAATTTTAGAAATTTTTATTGGGTAATTGAACAGTCAACTAGTACTTTGACCAGAACCCCTAAACAAGGTTTCGTCAGGGTTTAAGGATTCGATTTTTTAAAAAATATTTCTCGACGACCCAACCATACAGAAATCAAGATCCATCATTTTTAATGTTATTCCCAAAATGTTAGAAAAAAATTTTATTTGATTGGGTAATTTAAGGGTCAACTTGTACTTTGACAAGAACCCCTAAACAAGGTTTCATGAGGGTTTATGGATTCGATTTTTTAAAAAATATTTCTCAACGACCCAACCATACGGGAATCAAGATCCATCATTTTTAATTTTATTCCCAAAATTTTAGAAAAAAAAATTTATTTGATTGGGTAATTGAACGGTTAACTAGTACATTGACCGGAACCCCTAAACAGGGTTTCATCAGGGTTTAAGGATTCGATTTTTAAAAAATATTTCTCGATGACCCAACCGTACGGGAATCAAGATCCATCATTTTTAATGTTATTCCCAAAATTTTAGAAAAAAAAAATTTATTTGATTGGGTAACTGAACGGTCAACTAGTACTTTGACCGGAACCCCTAAACAGGGTTTCGTTAAGGTTTAAGGATTCGATTTTTTAAAAAATATTTCTTGACGAACCAACCGTACGGGAATCAAGATCCATCATTTTTAATGTTATTCCCAAAATTTTAGAAAAAAAATTTATTTGATTGGGTAATTGAACGGTCAACTAGTACTTTCACGGGAACCCCTAAACAGGGTTTCGTTAGGGTTTAAGGATTAGATTTTTAAAAAAATATTCTTGACGACCCAACCGTACAGGAATTAAGATCCATCATTTTTAATGTTATTCCCAAAATTTTAGAAATTTTTTTTTATTTGATTGGGTAATTCAACGGTCAACTAGTATTTTGACCGGAACCCCTAAACAGGGTTTCGTCAGGGTTTAAGGATTCGATTTTTTAAAAAATATTTCTCGACCACCCAACCATACGGGAATCGAGATCCATCATTTTTAATGTTATTCCCAAAATTTTAGAAAAAAAAAATTATTTGATTGGGTAATTCAACGGTCAACTAGTACTTTGACCGGAACCCATAAATAGGGTTTCGTCAGGGTTTAAGGATTCGATTTTAAAAAAAAATATTTCTCGATGACCCAACCATACGGGAATCAAGATCCATCATTTTTAATGTTATTCCCAAAATTTTAGAAAAAAAAAATTATTTGACTGGGTAATTCAACGATCAACTAGTACTTTGACCGGAACCCCTAAACAGGGTTTCGTCAGGGTTTAAGGATTCGATTTTTCAAAAAATATTTCTCGACCATCCAACCGTACGGGAATCAAGATCCATCATTTTTAATTTTATTCTAAAAATTTTAGAAAAAAAATTTATTTGATTGGGTAATTGAACGGTCAACTAGTACTTTGACCGGAACCCCTAAACAGGGTTTCGTCAGGGTTTAAGGATTCGATTTTTTAAAAAATATTTCTCGATGACCCAACCATACGAGAATCAAGATCCATCATTTTTAATTTTATTCCCAAAATTTTAGAAAATTTTTTTATTTGATTGGGTGATTCAAAGGTCAACTAGTACTTTGATCGCAATCCCTAAACAGGGTTTCGTCAGGGTTTAAGGATTTGATTTTTTAAAAAATATTTCTCGACCACCCAACCGTACAGGAATCAAGATCCATACTTTTTAATGTTATTCCCTAAATTTTAGAAAAAAAAAGTATTTGATTGGGTAATTGAACGGTCAACTAGTACTTTGAGTAGAACCCCTAAACAAGGTTTCGTCAGGTTTAAGGATTCGATTTTTTAAAAAATATTTCTCGATGAACCAACCATACGAGAATCAAGATCCATCATTTTTAATGTTATTCCCAAAATTTTAGAAAAAAAAAATTTATTTGATTGTTTAATTCAATGGTCAACTAGTACTTTGACCGGAACCCCTAAACAGGGTTTAAGGATTCAATTTTTTAAAAAATATTTCTCGACCACAGAACCATACGGGAATCAAGATCCATCATTTTTAATGTTATTCCCAAAATTTTAGAAGAAAAAAATTATTTGATTGTTTAATTGAACGGTCAACTAGCACTTTGACCGGAACCCTTAAACAGGGTTTCGTCAGGGTTTAAGGATTCGATTTTTTAAAAAATATTTCTCGACCACCCAACCATACAGGAATCAAGATCCATTATTTTTAATTATATTCCCAAAATTTTAGAAATTTTTATTGGGTAATTGAACAGTCAACTAGTACTTTGACCAGAACCCCTAAACAAGGTTTCGTCAGGGTTTAAGGATTCGATTTTTTAAAAAATATTTCTCGACGACCCAACCATACAGAAATCAAGATCCATCATTTTTAATGTTATTCCCAAAATGTTAGAAAAAAATTTTATTTGATTGGGTAATTCAAGGGTCAACTTGTACTTTGACAAGAACCCCTAAACAAGGTTTCATGAGGGTTTATGGATTCGATTTTTTAAAAAATATTTCTCAACGACCCAACCATACGGGAATCAAGATCCATCATTTTTAATTTTATTCCCAAAATTTTAGAAAAAAAAATTTATTTGATTGGGTAATTGAACGGTTAACTAGTACATTGACCGGAACCCCTAAACAGGGTTTCATCAGGGTTTAAGGATTCGATTTTTAAAAAATATTTCTCGATGACCCAACCGTACGGGAATCAAGATCCATCATTTTTAATGTTATTCCCAAAATTTTAGAAAAAAAAAATTTATTTGATTGGGTAACTGAACGGTCAACTAGTACTTTGACCGGAACCCCTAAACAGGGTTTCGTTAAGGTTTAAGGATTCGATTTTTTAAAAAATATTTCTTGACGAACCAACCGTACGGGAATCAAGATCCATCATTTTTAATGTTATTCCCAAAATTTTAGAAAAAAAAATTATTTGATTGGGTAATTGAACGGTCAACTAGTACTTTCACCGGAACCCCTAAACAGGGTTTCGTTAGGGTTTAAGGATTAGATTTTTAAAAAAATATTCTTGACGACCCAACCATACAGGAATTAAGATCCATCATTTTTAATGTTATTCCCAAAATTTTAGAAATTTTTTTTTATTTGATTGGGTAATTCAACGGTCAACTAGTATTTTGACCGGAACCCCTAAACAGGGTTTCGTCAGGGTTTAAGGATTCGATTTTTTAAAAAATATTTCTCGACCACCCAACCATACGGGAATCGAGATCCATCATTTTTAATGTTATTCCCAAAATTTTAGAAAAAAAAATTATTTGATTGGGTAATTCAACGGTCAACTAGTACTTTGACCGGAACCCCTAAACCGGGTTTAAGGATTCGATTTTTTAAAAAATATTTCTCGACCACCCAACCATACGGGAATCAAGATCCATCATATTTAATGTTATTCCCAAAATTTTAGAAAAAAAAAAATTTATTTGATTGGGTAATTGAACGGTCAACTAGTACTTTGACCGGAACCCCTAAACAGGGTTTCGTTAGGGTTTAAGGATTTTATTTTTTAAAAAATATTTCTGTTGAGTATTGAATACAGTAAAAGAATACAGAGGGGGGGGGTGAATGGATTCTTGAACTTTTCTTCGTTCTTGAATCTTTGCAGCAAGATAAGTGATGAGTGTGTGAGATATGAAGATGCGGATAATTAAAGACAAACACAACACAATATCACTTTAATCTAATATCTTATTAGATAAAGATTTTGCTACAATCTGTGAATACAAATGATAGTATTCTCAGCTTCGTTTTTCTCAGAGAGATATTTTCTGGGTATTTGAGAAACTTCAACACCTTAACAGCTAAGGAAGTGAGGCTGTATCCTTATAGACATGGATACACCCACTTACTACAAATGAGGTAGGTAAAAACAAAAACACTTTCCAGTCTGTCTATCTCATTTTAGTAAGAGTCCAAACGGCTACAGATTTGACTTTGAAAAGCCTGTTTAGATCCACTTCTTCAGCTCCTTGTCCCTTGTCTTATCTCTCCAAGCTTCTTTGTAGGCTTTCCAGTATGCTTTATAGGACAGAGTCAAATAAAGTATCCTGGCTTGTTGCAGGTTTCTGACTTGTACAATTCTTCAGTATTTTGTCCTCAAGAATGTATTCGAGAAGTGACTAAGTGAGTGATTCGAGAACTGGAGTTGACTTGATCGATAACTCTGAGTTCTCGAATAGTGTTATCTTGACATATCGAATCACTTCTCGAATAGCTCTTTTCTCTGGGACTCCTTGAGATATCGAATAGAGCATTTTGACATATCGAATCCCTGAGATATCGAATAGCATATTGAGTCTTTGAGATATCGAATGTAGCATTGACTTGTTGACCCTTTGAGAACTCGAACTGTTGACTCCTTGAGTTCTCGAACCGTGTAATAGACATATCGAATCCCTGAGATATCGAATGAGATATCGAGAGATATCGAATAGTGTCTTCTGAGATATCGAACTCCAGACTTCTCGAATGCTAGACTTCTCGAATAAACAAATGTACTTCTCGAATTAGTACTTAGGCAATTTCTTCATTTCTTCAATTCTTCAAATCCCAACTGTGATTATTTGACAGTCTTCATTTCCTTGCTTGAGGCATGAACCTTAGAACTTCTTTCAAGCTTTATTCTTGACTTAGTAGGTACAGTTACACAGATAGAATTTGATGCCTATTACATAGTACAAACAAGTAGAAACTCTACAACTAGAGGTTCCCTCAGTTAAGAGGTCATGTAGGTAATGCATAGCATTACGAACCACTTGGGCTTGTTATTAGATGTATTCAGGCATGCCTCTGTGACTAACAATCTCCCCCAAATTGTGAGTAAGACCCTTAGTCACAATTTCATGTCTGATAACAAGCCTAACATACATAAAGATAAAACTTGACAGTACAGGTATGAATTTCCATTAGCAATTTGGATAGAACTACAGAGTGAGTAATCTTACAGCCTATGATGAAGAACTAGCCATTGTCTTTTGATTCCCTTTCCATAGCTTTGGCTTGAAATTCATCATATTCTTTCTCTCTTCTTTCTTTCTCCTTCCTTGTATTCTCATCCATAGCTTTTATTATTTCTGCCATAGCATCCAATTCTTCAAGCAAAATTGAGTCTTTGAAATCTTCAAGTACTGGTTCCAGAATATTTGCAGGATAGTGGTTGAGTAGATTCATTCTGATGTTGACTTGATTTCCATTTCTCCTCCTATACTTTACCATGTAGGGGTTGAACTGAACTCTACACAAACCCTTTTTCCTCAGCTTTTCTGCTTCACTTTCCAGTCTCTCAATTTCTCTCTCTCTTGCCAGCCATTTCTCAAAACACCCTTTTCTGACTTTTTCCTCATGATCTCTCTTCATTTTCACAAAATCAATTAGCTCCAGCTTCCATACTCTCTCCACTTTATCTTCTGAGCTCAACAGTGCAATGATTCTCTCTATGTCATATAGCTTGCCCCAGTGTTGACATCCTCCTTGTTTGAATTTCTCCTCCCTTCCATCAGAATATTTAATCTCAAGGCAATTATCAACAATGGCAACATGATAGATTCTTTGAGCTTGCAAAAATTGCAGTTGGTCTACATCATAATCTTCATCTAGTGGTTGGAGTTTTAGGCCTGGATAGATTGTCAGGGTTTTTGATATGGTTGGCTTTGATTTCCTTGCAGCTTGCTGGAACTTGATTCTTTTTACATGCTTACTTGGCAGCAGTATGTGACCTTTGTTTGTAGACCATTGTAATATTCCATTAGCAGTTTGCTTTTTGAAACATACAGATGGTTTCTTGACTTGAATCTTCTTCTCTTCTTGAGGTGGCAAGACAGTTGCAGAAGCCATAGATGCAAATTTTGAAAGGTCACTACTGGCAGCATTCACCCTAGACTTAGAGTCTTGCGTTGTGGTGAGGTTACTGTCAGCAATGCCTGAGGCTTGCTGTCTTCCACTTTTCCTCTCAGAGCCTTTACCTTGATCATCATCATTCTTCCTCTTCTCATCATCCTTCTTCTTCTTCTTGTCTTCATCACCCTTATTACTCCTGTGATGACTTCTCCTTCCGTCACTTTTATCTTCATCCTTGTCTTGATCTTTGCTTGGGTTGAACTTAGCAGTCTCAGATACAATGCCAGTTACAATATATGACCTGAGATAAGATATAGCTTCTAATTCTTCTGCTGTTCTTGATCCCTTCTTCTTGATCAGTTTCTCAATGATGGCTATGATGAGATTTTTATTTTGAGGAGTTAGATGCTTAGGAATGACCAGCTGCTTGATATCTTCAATTCTTGTTCCAGCCTGGTAGATAATAGTTCTAGGATCTGTGAAAACTTCAGGTAGCCTTGAAGGTTGACCATTCCTCAAGTCATCATGAAGACTCTTGTTGTTCTCATTTCCCTTCTCAATTAGTCCAAGGAGCACATTCACTTCTGAGTGCTTTAGACTCTGTAGAGTATTGATGGTTAAGTGCCATATCTTGTTCTTTCCTACCATCAATATCTCCTTGAGCCATAGATCATTAAGCCTCCTTGGTACTACAGTGAGACAGTCAATCTGACTCTTCAAACTCTCATGATATAGCAGAGCATCACCAGCCTGTTCTCTAGAGACTTTCAGAAACTCCAAGAATGCATCATCATGATAGACATTTGAGTTTGCAATTTCTTGTAGCTTGGCCTCAGTGACTACCTTCACTTCTACTGGCTTGACACTCTTAGATATTGAGATTTGAGGCTTGTCAGATGGCATACTCCCTGCAACCACTGTGGTTGTGATAGACTGCCTTTGACCATCAGGAGTAGTGATGTGCACAGTTGGTAGAGTGACAACTGGCAGAGAAGTGGGAGGCTTGGGAGGCTCATCAACTTTGTCCTTTCCTTTTCCAGGCACATGAGTAGTAGATTTCAAAGTTCTCTGATGGCCACCCTCAGTGATCTTGATGCCCTTTTCTAGTGGTCTCTCCCCCTTTGGATTTGAGTTCTTTGATATCCTCTTCTCCCCCTTAGGCTTGTTGACAGACACAGGGGCTGTAGGAGGCACCTTTGGAGTTGAAGATTCATCAGGTAGAGGGAGACCCATGTGCTTCATCATTGCAGACAACATTGATTGTTGATGCAGAAGAACATCAGCTGTGGTGGTGGCTTGAGTGTTCAACTGCTCAGTCAGAGTTGTCACAGTGTCTGTAAGATGAGCATTGGACTTGTGAAGAGAGACTACCTCCTTTTCAAGAGTATCCACTTTAATGAAGAGTTCATTGGCCTTAAAACCAGATAGGGATTGATCCTTCAGTCTCTGCACTTCGAACCTTGACATCTCATGCACAGGAACCTCAGTGACCAGCTTGTCTCCATATTGATTTGCAAAGAGGGTCCTGAGCATGGCATTGGCATCAGTTGTCTGATCTGATAAGGATTGAAATTTGTGCCCCAGACCTGTGACAGCATCCTTGAGAATAGCCAAACCATTGTCCATCCTGGTGCAAGTAGCATTGCAGGTTCGAATGTCCTTGAGAACAGTCTCCAATTGAGGGAATTTAGCATCAAAAGTCCTCTTGATCTCATGCACCTCCTTGGTTGTAGCTGAACACACTTCATTAATTTCTGTCTTTAAGCCTTTACCAAGATAGTGTGCAGCCTTGAGAATGCCTTTATAGCTATCATTCACTGCTTCAAACACATCAGTAGGGTTGAGAGATTTGGCATTGGACCCTAGTGAAGTGATGTACTCTTCTCTGAGGTACTGGAGACCTTCTGAGAGAGGGATTGAATTGGTTCCTTGCAGCCAAGCATCGATATTCCCATCTCTCTCAGTTTCATCTATGATCTTCTCCTTCTGTAGCTCTACATCCTCTTTGTGACATAGGAGAATAGCTTCATAGTCTGGATTGGGCATGTTTGCAGTGAGAAGGTGCTGAGCAATTTTTGTGAACTCAGGGATCTGATCCACAACTAAGCTTTGAAGTGCTTCAACCGTCAATTGTGGTGGAACAGACCCTGATCCTGAAGCACTGTCATGTTGCACAGGCTTCAGCCATTGAGACATAAAGTTAGAGCTAGAGCTAGGCTTGCTAGGCTCCTCAGTTACAGATGCAACTTCTGCAACCGGATGAACAGACTCTACTACTGCTGTCTCCACAGAAGTGGGATGAGTTACAACAGTAGTTGACACAGGCACAGAGTCTCTAGTAAGAACTAGTGAATCCTCTGTGTTTGTGATGGTGTCATTAGGATATGCCCCAGCATGCATTCCCTGACCATCCAAATGTGGTACCTGGGTGGTGAGCAAGGTGTCATGCACCAAGTCACTTGAATTCATTGGCTCATCAAAGGAAAAGAAATCTTGATGATCAATGCCTTGCTCCTCAATTGCTTGAGTTGCAGGCTTCAAAGAAATATGAGTGGTAGATTCTGAAAGAGAAGTGTGTTGTAGACAAGATTTTGGCAACTCCCCCTGAGAAATAGAGGGAGTTTCAGTTATGATGTGCTCTCCACTCAGTGTTGTGCCAGCCTTATCACTCCCTTGTGCTGACTCTTTACAGATAGGTGCATTGGGGAGGATGCTTGATTCTATAGATGCATCCTGTTGAGAGGATACATCTAGTGAGCTGTGTGCCCCTGATTTTACAACTTCAGCCATTTGAGTGACTGAAGAGGTGGTTTTAGACTTCTTCTTCTTCTTCTTTAGGCTTATGATAGGTGACTCAGGTGTCTCACTTTCTAACCCTAGTTCTACAGCCAAGGCTGCTTCAGTTAAGATTTCTAAAGGTTCAGAAGCAGCCTGTTTTCTCTTCTTTTTACTAACATCACCCTTTTGAGAGGATGATGCAGTTGGCTCTTTGCTGGATAGAGTGTTTGGCTGAGGGGGTTGGTTAGCAGGCCTTGGGTTAGCACTTTGTTCTCCTTGCTTAGGCTGTGCTAACTGTGATTTTGAATCAAATATTGGCATGTTGTGGGGGTAAGACCTAAACAAACCCTCCATGTGGGGAGTTATGTTAAGTCTTACATCCACATCATTCCTAGTCTCCAAATTACCAAAAATGAGTTTGGTCATGGACTTAGGATAGCCTATTTTACTCTTATCTACTCCAGGCAATTCAATCAATGAAGCATTTTTAAAGTTAAGCACTGATTGAATAAAGCGAGGAAAGAAAATTTCATTACCTCTCTTGGCTGTGGTCTGACCAAGTCTCCCATAGAGTTCCTGTAGGATGAGAAGTCCAACATCTATCTTTCTCCCATGAGCCAAGGCATAGGCAAGCTGCTGCACGGGTGTAGTAATCTGATCAAAGCTTGATTTCCGTGCAGTGAATACTTGAAGGAGTGTAGCAAATACAAAGCTCCATTCTTTCCTCAAGAACTTCCTATTCAACTTTCCCAGCTTGATAGTATCAGAGTAGTTGATGAAGTCAAAGAATTCTTCCAACTCATCATTGGAGGCCAGAGCATCATACGTCTCTTGCTGCATATCCAAGGCTTGATTCATGTCTGCAGTGGTGATAGTGATATCCTCTCCTTGAATCTTGCAGTGAACAATATAAGAGGTGATAGCATTCTCAAGAGCGATGACCTCCACAGTAGCAGTCCTCCAGAATTGTTCCAATAGATCTATGTACAGAGTTGGGTTGGCTGAGAGCGCACTCTTGATGTATGATTCAGACAACCACCGAACAAAGCACTTGAAATTGGCATTCGGTGCTTCCACATCACTGGAGATTGCGATGAAATTAGTTTGGGATGGTATGGTGAGTTGAGTGTTTGCCATTTGGGTAGAGAAGAAAAGAGAATTAGGACTGAAGAAGAAATTCGCAGTTAGGGTTTTTCAGAGGTTTCAGGAGTTGAGATGCTTGAGAAATCGAACGAAATGAATTGAATAGTTGTGAAGTTGTATATATATATAAGAATGTCTTGAGTTGTCGATAGATAAGTGTTCTGTAGCGACAAGTCATTCGAGAAGTATGAAACAACTATTCGAGAAGTCAAGAAAGGCTTATTCGATATCTCAGGCAGTTTTTAACTCACAGCTGGCAGTGATTTAACTCAGAAAATAATTCAAAGTTAAGTAAAATATATTTTTATGAGTGAAATGAAGGTTTGAATATAAATCCAAAAAGCGATTAAGTGTCAGCGAAAAATCAGCCTTTTCAAATGATTCGATAACTCAAATGCAGCATTCGAGAACTCTATCATTAGAGAATTAAAATACTCTATTCGAGAACTCAAAGTGTGCTATTCGATTTCTCTAAAAGACACTATTCGAGAACTCAAGAGGGTTCTAGATAGGCCTATTCGAGAACTCGAGCCAAGACATAACAATGAACCATTCGAGAAGTCTGACTTATCGAACTGTACTTTTCACTCATAAAATTCAATTTCCACTATCCTTTAAAATTTACTAGAAATATTCATTGACGAATATTCTACCAAATTAAATAGTGGTTTACTCAAAATTTTTTTACAGAAATTTCAAGCTACATATGTATGATTTTCAACATGTGCAGCATTGGAATATTTATACATCATACTCCAGCCAATACTTACTTCAGAAATATTAGGCATTTGATAAAGTAAGTATTTACTGCTGCAACAATCTAGTTGATATATTCACTTAGCCAGAATTCGAAGAATTCAGCATTCCAATCTCACTGACCAGCCTAGTGAAGGTGGCTTCATCTAATGGCTTAGTGAATATGTCAGCTAGTTGTTTATCTGTAGAGACATAATGCAACTCAATGGTTCCATTAGTTGCATGTTCTCTAATGAAATGATATCTGATGTCAATGTGCTTTGTCCTAGAATGATTGACAGGATTGGCAACTATAGAGATTGCACTTGTGTTGTCACACATGATAGGAATTCTTTCCAACACAAGTCCATAATCTCTAAGTTGGTTTCTAATCTAAAGCACTTGAGCACAGCAACTTCCAGCAGCTATGTATTCAGCTTCAGCTGTGGAAGTTGACACAGATTGTTGTTTCTTGCTGTACCAAGAGACTAACCTTTGTCCAAGAAACTGGCAGCTACCTGATGTGCTTTTCCTATCCACTCTGCATCCAGCATAATCAGCATCAGAATAACCAACCAGATTGAACCCTGTGTCCTTAGGATACCATAACCCCAAGTTTGGTGTGCCTTTCAGATATTTGAAGATCCTTTTTATTGCTATCATGTGTGATTCCTTTGGGTTTGATTGAAACCTTGCACATAAGCATGTAGCAAACATGATATCTGGCCTACTAGCAGTGAGGTAGAGTAGAGAACCAACCATGCCTCTGTAGATTGAGATATTTACCTTTTTGCCCTTAGCGTCATCATCTAACTTGGTGGCAGTGGCCATGGGTGTCTTCGCAGGTGAACATTCTTCCAAATCAAATTTCTTCAGTAAATCTTTAATGTATTTGGTTTGACTTATAAAAATGCCATCCTTCCTTTGACTAACTTGCAGTCCAAGAAAGAATGTTAATTCTCCCATCATACTCATCTCATATCTGCTTTGCATGAGCTTAGAGAATTTTTCACACAGCTTCTCATTTGTAGAGCCAAATATGATATCATCCACATAGATTTGAACTAGGATAATATCATCACCATGTTTCTTGTAGAACAGTGTCTTGTCCAGTGTGCCTCTAGTGAATTGATTCTCCAGTAGAAATTGTGATAGTGTGTCATACCATGCCCTAGGAGCTTGCTTGAGTCCATACAATGCTTTAAGTAATCTGTAGACAAAGTGGGGGAACTGTGGATCCTCAAAGCCAGGTGGTTGTTGCACATATACTTCTTCTTCCAACTCCCCATTCAGGAATGCACTCTTGACATCCATTTGATAGACCTTGAAATTAGAATGTGCAGCAAATGCCAAGAAAATTCTGATGGCTTCTAGTCTAGCAACAGGGGCAAAGGTCTCATCATAGTCAATACCTTCCTGTTGAGAGTATCCTTTTGCAACCAACCTTGCTTTGTTTCTTATGACTACACCATTTTCATCCATCTTATTCCTTAGAACCCATTTAGTTCCAACAACGGTTCTATCCTTTGGTGCAGGCACTAGTTCCCATACTTTGCTCCTTTCAAATTGATTTAGCTCCTCTTGCATAGTAATTATCCAGTCAGGATCCAACAATGCATCATCAAGTTTCTTAGGCTCAACTTGGGATAGAAAGCAGCCATAGAGACATTCATTTATAGTTGCTCTCCTTGTCCTTACTCCTGCATTTGGATTTCCAATTATCTGATCTGCAGTGTGTGATCTATCCCATTTCCTTGTATGTTCAGATTGATTTCTCATCCTTGATGTTGCTTCATCATTTAGATCATGATCATCTACATTTCCTCCCCCTGTGAAGTTGTCACTCCTCACAGGTGTATCTTGGATGCTTGTTTCTTCATTGTTGGTTGACACAGGTTCTTCATTCACTTGAGTTTGTTGGATTATGAGTTCAGATTCACTTTCAATCTCCTCATCAGAATCATCTAGATTGTCAAACTTCAAGGGATCTTTATCTTCATCATTGGCTTCTTCTAATCCAGGTAGTTTGCTGTCATCAAATGTTACATATGTGCTCTCCATTACTTTCTTTTGACAAATGACATAAACTTTGTATGCAATTCTTTCCATAGAATAGCCAAGAAAGATTCCTTCAAATGCCTTTGCATCAAACTTTCCAACATATTCTGAATTATCTTTTAGCACAAAGCACTTGCTTCCAAAAGTATGAACATACTTTAGAGTAGGCTTCTTTCCAGTCATCAAGTTGTAAGGTGTCTTTCCAGTGTTTTTGTTGATGAGGGTTCTGTTTTGGATGTAGCATGCAGTGCTCACAGCCTCAGCCCAAAAACATGTAGGCATCTTTGCATCAAGTAGCATTGTTCTAGCAGCCTCTATCAGAGTCCTATTCTTTCTCTCAACAACTCCATTTTGTTGTGGGGTCCTTGGAGCTGAGAATTGTTGAGAAATACCATTTTCTTTGAAGAATGCTCCAAGCATGGCATTTCTGAATTCTGTCCCATTATCACTTCTTAATGCAATCACACTTGCATTTATGGCCTTTGCTTCTATGTCAACTTTCTTTATGTGCTCAATGATTACTTGTGGAGCCTCATCCTTTGATGCCAGAAATTCTACCCATGTATACCTTGTAAAATCATCAACCATCACTAGAGCATACTTCTTCCTTCCTAGTGACATAATATTGACAGGCCCAAACAAATCCATATGAATCAGTTGCAGGGGCTTGGTTATAGATGTCACTATTTTTGACTTGTGGCTTGATCTTTTCATTTTTCCCTTTTGACACGCCTCACACACTCCTTTTTGATAGAATTCAAGTGTGGGCATGCCTCTCACTAACTCCCTTTTGACTAGGGAATTAATGGCTTTGAAGTTCAGGTGTGATAGCTTCTTGTGCCACAGCCAACTGTCTTCATTTGATGCTTTTGAGTAGAAGCAACAAATTGTGTCCTTGCTTGCAGAGTCCATATTGGCTACAAACAGGCTTCCCTTCCTTACTCCAGACAGAGCAAAATCACCAGTCTTCTTGTGGGTGATCAAACATTCATCTTTGTCAAAGTTCACTTTGAAGCCTCTGTCAGTGAATTGACCAACACTCAGTAGATTATGCTTGAGCCCCTTGACCAGTGCTACATTCTCAATGATGACATTTCCAATTTCCAACTTGCCATATCCCAGTGTGTTGCCAATGCTGTCATCTCCAAAAGCAACCATTGGGCCAGCCTTTTCCTCATACTGTGATAGCAGGGCCATATCACCAGTCATATGATTTGAGCATCCACTGTCCAAAATCCACATGACCTTCTTTTTACTTTCTTTGCCCTGCAAACACAAAAGTATTACTTCTCCTTTGGTACCCAAACGAGTTTGGGTCCATGTGACTTAGTGACAGTTTTATCAAAATCAGCATGCTTATCAGTTTTCTTGATGTTGGTCTTCTTGTCACTGTTGGGAGTCTTAGAATCAGGGTTCTTAGACTTAGGTGACAGAGGTACCTTCCTAACTTTAGGAGGACTTGAAGACTTTGTCCTTGTGTAGTGTGTGTGAACATTATGATTGATACAGCCCTCCATGAATTGTCTTCTCAAATTAAAACAACTAGTCATCACATTCATGTTACATGGCATACAATCAAGTTTATCACAGAAAGGAGAGTCTCTATGTCTTAAAGGCACAGAGCAATCATAGAATGGTTTAGCAACACTACCAGATGGTTTCTTGCAAGCATGAGTCAAATGATTAGAGCTAAAATAGTTTTGACAAACTTTCCTAGGGGCATTTGGCACATAAGCATAGTTGTTATCTTTGTTATTCCCTAATTTGCCATTCCTGTTTGGTCTCTTATTAGTCACTTTCTTCTTAGTCTCATAATTTCCAGCTGAAACAAAATTTACAGATTTCTCAAGTCTAGGTCTACCTTCTACTGGCTCCTTGGCTTTGGTTTTGACATTCTTACTCTCAGAGGATGCTTGTTGTTCATTTGATTGTGCCTCATCTTCATCCTCCAACATTTGCTTGATGAGTAAGGCATCCTCATCAATCTCAAGTGTTGGTGATTTAAATATTGGATTCTCAGTCTTTTTCAAAACCTGAGGCACCTCCTCTTGAACAACAAGGCCATCTTCAATGACTGCATAGCCTTTCCTCTGTTTAAGAGTGTCATAATCAAGTCCAATGGCAGCCTTAGGTCTAGCTAGATTTTTCTCATGATAAGACTGCAATAGACTAGAGGAATTCTTAAATGTCTTCAACTTAAATTCATTTTCAGCTAATTCATCCCTAAGAGCTTTCTCAACTTGACTAGCACATAGAACTTTATTCTTTAGATACTCAATCTCTTGTTTAAGATTTTCTATTTGCACAGTAGTTAGCTCTAGTTCCTCATTTATCTTATTTAACAGTTCATTCCTAGTAGACAGTTTAGCAATCTCTTCATTAGCAGCAGTCATACTAGTATGAATGTTAAACATCTCAACAGATAGTTGTTCAACCAAAGATTTATATTCAGAAACAGACATGTCTATGGTAGTGAGAGATGGTACCTGTGAGTCTGATGCAGATGGTTCTTCCTTGGAATTGGCCATCAAGGCATAGTTGCAGAATTCTTGTTCTTCCCCATCACTGTCAGAATCATCCCAACACTTCCCTTCAGCTATGTAAGCCTTACCTGGTGTCTGCTTCTTTAGAAGGGCCTCATACTTAGCTTCAAGCTCAAGAAACTCCTTATCCTTCTTTTTAGGCTTCTTGCATTCACTGGCAAAATGCCCTAGGTCATTGCATCTATAACATCTTACAGATGACCTATCCACATAGCTGGTTTTGAATCTGTTCTTGTTTGTTTTCATAGGTGCCTTGCTCTTGTTGAATGAATGATTTTGAGGTCTAGGCTTGAAGGGCAGATTCCTCTTGAATCTGATGTTTGAGAATTTTCTAGCCATAAAAGCATATGATGTATTTTCCATGCCATCCAGCTCTTCAAGAGTGTAGAACTCATCTTCTTCCTTGTCATCAGCAGGTTCAGTCACTACTTCCTCAGTTTCTTCATCATCTACTATCTCTTCTATTCTCAGCTGACTTGCAGATGCTTCCAAGTCTTGAATAGATTTGTTGACAATCAAGGCACAGGATGTGTTTATCATTCTGCCTTGGTTAGCTTGGATAGCCCTCTTTTGAAGCAACTCAAGCTCGTGTGTCTTTAAAACCCCATAGAGCACATCATACGTGACTTTGTTCAAATCTCTTTCTCTTAGGGATATGACCCTTTGCTCTAGATGGTTTGGTGACGATAGTAGAAACTTCATATTTAATTCCTTAGTGCTGTAAACCTTCCCATTCATTTGGAGCTCAGTCACCAGCTTGTGAAATCTTTCAAACATATCAGTGATACTTTCCTTGGACTGTGCCATGAACGCCTCATACTGTGTGACCAGTATCTGTTTCTTATTTTCTCTTACCTCCTCTGTCCCTTCACATAACACCTCGATGTGATTCCACATGTCCTTGGCTGATTTGCATGATGCTATGTTGGCAAACATCGACGTATCCATGGAGTCTATGATTAACAACATGAGGTGGCTGTCTAGGGCAATCTTTTCCTTCTCTGAGTCCGTCCATTTGGATGGCTCTTTTGGAACGTATGATCTAGGAATGACTACTGCGCCCACTGTGGATTCAGCAACTTCTTGTTGTGGTATGAATGGACCATTCTTGAGAATGTCAGGGTAGAGAGGATTGGCAGCTTTGATGAACAACAGCATTTTTATTTTCCAGAGGTTGTAATTCTCTTTGTCGAACTTAGGGACCTTTACCGTACCTGTAGTCTTTGGTGTATTCGAACTCATGATCGTTTTCTGTTTAGATTAAACAGCCTGCTCTGATACCACTTGTTGAGTATTGAATACAGTAAAAGAATACAGAGGGGGGGGGGTGAATGGATTCTTGAACTTTTCTTCGTTCTTGAATCTTTGCAGCAAGATAAGTGATGAGTGTGTGAGATATGAAGATGCGGATAATTAAAGACAAACACAACACAATATCACTTTAATCTAATATCTTATTAGATAAAGATTTTGCTATAATCTGTGAATACAAATTATAGTATTCTCAGCTTCGTTTTTCTCAGAGAGATATTTTCTGGGTATTTGAGAAACTTCAACACCTTAACAGCTAAGGAAGTGAGGCTGTATCCTTATAGACATGGATACACCCACTTACTACAAATGAGGTAGGTAAAAACAAAAACACTTTCCAGTCTATCTATCTCATTTTAGTAAGAGTCCAAACGGCTACAGATTTGACTTTGAAAAGCCTGTTTAGATCCACTTCTTCAGCTCCTTGTCCCTTGTCTTATCTCTCCAAGCTTCTTTGTAGGCTTTCCAGCATGCTTTATAGGACAAAGTCAAATAAAGTATCCTGGCTTGTTGCAGGTTTCTGACTTGTACAATTCTTCAGTATTTTGTCCTCAAGAATGTATTCGAGAAGTGACTAAGTGAGTGATTCGAGAACTGGAGTTGACTTGATCGATAACTCTGAGTTCTCGAATAGTGTTATCTTGACATATCGAATCACTTCTCGAATAGCTCTTTTCTCTGGGACTCCTTGAGTTATCGAATAGAGCATTTTGACATATCGAATCCCTGAGATATCGAATAGCATATTGAGTCTTTGAGATATCGAATGTAGCATTGACTTGTTGACCCTTTGAGAACTCGAACTGTTGACTCCTTGAGTTCTCGAACCGTGTAATAGACATATCGAATCCCTGAGATATCGAATGAGATATCGAGAGATATCGAATAGTGTCTTCTGAGATATCGAACTCCAGACTTCTCGAATGCTAGACTTCTCGAATAAACAAATGTACTTCTCGAATTAGTACTTAGGCAATTTCTTCATTTCTTCAATTCTTCAAATCCCAACTGTGATTATTTGACAGTCTTCATTTCCTTGCTTGAGGCATGAACCTTAGAACTTCTTTCAAGCTTTATTCTTGACTTAGTAGGTACAGTTACACAGATAGAATTTGATGCCTATTACATAGTACAAACAAGTAGAAACTCTACAACTAGAGGTTCCCTCAGTTAAGAGGTCATGTAGGTAATGCATAGCATTACGAACCACTTGGGCTTGTTATTAGATGTATTCAGGCATGCCTCTGTGACTAACAATTTCTTGACGACCCAACCATAAAAGAATTAAGATCCATCATTTTTAATGTTATTCCCAAAATTTTAGCAAATTTTTTTTACTTGATTGGGTAATTCAACGGTCAACTAGTATTTTGACCGGAACCCCTAAAAAGGGTTTCGTCAGGGTTTAAGGATTCGATTTTTTAAAAAATATTTCTCGACCACCCAACCATACGGGAATCAAGATCCATCATATTTAATGTTATCCCCAAAATTTTAGAAAAAAAAATTATTTGATTGTTTAATTGAACGGTCAACTAGCACTTTGACCGGAACCCCTAAACAGGGTTTCGTCAGGGTTTAAGGATTCGATTTTTTTAAAAATATTCCTCGGCGACCCAACCGTACGGGAATCAAGATCCATAATTTTTAATGTTATTCCCAAAATTTTACAAAAAAAATTTATTTTATTGGGTAATTCAACGATCAACTAGTACTTTGACCGGAACACCTAAATAGGATTTCGTCAGGGTTTAAGGATTCAATTTTTTAAAAAATAATTCTCGACCACCCAACTGTACGGGAATCAAGATCCATCATTTTTAATGTTATTCCCAAAATTTTAGAATTTTTTTTTATTTGATTGGGTAATTGAACGGTAAACTAGTACTTTGACCGGAACACCTAAACAGGGTTTCGTTGGGGTTTAAGTATTCGATTTTTTAAAAAATATTTCTTGACGACCCAACCGTACAAGAATTAAGATCCATCATTTTTAATGTAATTCCCAAAATTTTAGAAAAAAAAATTATTTGATTGGGTAATTCAACGGTCAACTAGTATTTTGACCGGAACCCCTAAACAGGGTTTCGTCAGGGTTTAAGGATTCGATTTTTTAAAAAATATTTCTCGACCACCCAACCATACGGGAATCAAGATCCATCATTTTTAATGTTATTCCCAAAATTTTAGAAAAAAAATTATTTGATTGGGTAATTCAATGGTCAACTAGTACTATGACCGGAACCCCTAAACATGGTTTAAGGATTCGATTTTTTAAAAAATATTTCTCGACCACCCAACCATACGGGAATCAAGATCCATCATTTTTAATGTTATTCCCAAAATTTTAGAAAAAAAAAATTATTTGATTGTTTAATTGAACGGTCAACTAGCACTTTGACCGGAACCCCTAAATAGGGTTTCGTCAGGGTTTAAGGATTCGATTTTTTAAAAAATATTTCTCGACCACCCAACCATACAGGAATCAAGATCCATTATTTTTAATTTTATTCCCAAAATTTTAGAATTTGTTTTTTATTTGATTGGGTAATTAACGATCAACTAGTACTTTGACCGGAACCCCTAAACAAGGTTTCGTCAGGGTTTAAGGATTCGATTTTTTAAAAACTATTTCTCGACGACCCAACCATACAGAAATCAAAATCCATCATTTTTAATGTTATTCCCAAAATGTTAGAAAAAAAATTTATTTGATTGGGTAATTCAACGGTCAACTTGTACTTTGACAAGAACCCCTAAACAAGGTTTCATCAGGGTTTATGGATTCGATTTTTTAAAAAATATTTCTCAATGACCCAACCATACGGGAATCAAGATCCATCAATTTTAATTTTATTCCCAAAATTTTAGAAAAAAAAATTTATTTGATTAGGTAATTCAACGGTCAACTAGTACTTTGACTGGAACCCCTAAACAGGGTTTCGTCAGGGTTTAAGGATTCGATTTTTTAAAAATATTTCTCGATGATCCAACCGTACGGGAATCAAGATCCATCATTTTTAATGTTATTCCCAAAAGTTTAAAAAAAATTATTTGATTGGATAATTCAACGGTCAACTAATATTTTGACCAGAACCCCTAAATAGGGTTTCGTCAAGATTTAAGGATTCGATTTTTTTAAAAACTATTTCTCGAAGACCCAACCGTACGGGAATCGGGATACATCATTTTTAATGTTATTCCAAAAATTTTAGAAAAATAAAATATTTGATTGGGTAATTCAACGATCAACTACTACTTTGACCGGAACCCCTTAATAGGGTTTAGTTAGGGTTTAAGGATTCGATTTTTTAAAAAATATTTCTCGATGACCCAACCATATGGGAATCAAGATCCATCATTTTTAATGTTATTCCCAAAATTTTAGAAAAAAAAATTATTTGATTGGGTAATTTAACGGTCAACTAGTACTTTGACTAGAACCCCAAAATAGGGTTTCGTCAGGGTTTAAGGATTCGATTTTTTAAAAAATATTTCTCGATGACCTAACCATACGGGAATCAAGATCCATCATTTTTAATGTTATTCCCAAAATTTTAGAAAAAAAAATTTATTTGATTGGGTAATTCAACGGTCAACTAGTACTTTGACCGGAACCCCTAAATTGGGTTTCGTCAGGGTTTAAGGATTCAATTGTTTTAAAAAATATTTCTCGACGACCCAACCGTATGGGAATCAAGATCCATCATTTTTAATGTTATTCCCAAAATTTTATAAAAAAAATTTATTTGATTGGGTAATTCAACGATCAACTAGTACTTTGACCGGAACCCCTAAACAAGGTTTCGTCAGGGTTTAAGGATTTGATTTTTTTAAAACTATTTCTCGACCACCCAACCATACGGGAATCAAGATCCATTATTTTTAATATTATTCCCAAAATTTTAGAAAAAAAAATTTATTTGATTGGGTAATTGAACGGTTAACTAGTACTTTGACCGGAACCCCTAAACAGGGTTTCATCAGGGTTTAAGGATTCGATTTTTTAAAAAATATTTCTCGATGACCCAACCGTACGGGAATCAAGATCCATAATTTTTAATGTTATTCCCAAAATTTTAGAAAAAAAAATTTATTTGATTGGGTAATTGGACGGTCAAATAGTACTTTGACCGGAACCCCTAAACTGGGTTTCGTTAGGGTTTAAGGATTCGATTTTTTAAAAAGTATTTCTTGACGACCCAACCGTACAGGAATTAAGATCCATCATTTTTAATGTTATTCCCAAAATTTTAGAAAAAAAAATTATTTGATTGGTTAAATTGAACGGTCAACTAGTACATTGACCGGAACCCCTAAACAGGGTTTCGTTAGGGTTTAAGGATTCGATTTTTTAAAAAATATTTCTCGACCACCCAACCGTACAGGAATCAAGATCCATTATTTTTAATGTTATTCCCAAAATTTTAGAAATTTTTTTATTATTTGCTTGGGTAATTGAACGGTCAACTAGTACTTTGACCGGAACCCCTAAACAAGGTTTCGTCAGGGTTTAAGGATTCGATTTTTTAAAAAATATTTCTCGACGACCCAACCATACGGAAATCAAGATCCATTATTTTTAATAGGGCTGTAAATGAACCGATACACTCGCGAACGATTCGATGTTCGGTTCGAAAAAAGCTCGGTTCGGGTTCTGTTCGATTCGCAAATGAGTCGATCTTGAACAAGATTTTAAGGATCGATTTATAAACGAACTGAACTTGATAACGATAAAGTTCGACTCGATAGCTCGCGAACAAGTTCGATTAACTAGCTCATGAACATAGTTCGTGAACATGTTCATGAGTAAGTTCATAAATTGAGCTTGTTAACATGCTCGATATACAAGGTTCATAAACAAATTCGATAAATAATCTCCTATATTTATTATATGTTTGATTATTATAAATCTGGTGCAAGCTTCAGATATTTAAATGATTAAGGTTTAATAACTTAAGTTTATTTATATCAAACAATTACGTTTCTTTGCCCTTTATTTTAAAATCAAACTTTGTTTGTTTTTTAGAATTGGAGATGTGAGAATTTAATTAGTTGATGATTTATTATTATTTCTATTGCTGAGACAAAAATTAAATATATAATTTTGGAATTTTTGATTTTTTAAATATTAGATTTTTGTATAAAAAAAATAATGAAATAAACTTATGAGTTGTTCGTAAGGGAGCTCGTGAGCATAAGTTCGCGAGTAATGTTTAAGATTTATTCGTGAGCATAATTACATGAACAAACTCGTGAACAATCTTAATGAGTTGTTCGAAAGCAGAAGTTCGTGAGTAAGCTCATGAGACATGTTCGTGAGCTGTTCGTGAACTGTTCGCGAACAATATTTTATCTTAACGAGCCGAGCTCAAACATAATTTTTGGCTCGATTGAAGTTCGAGCTCGAGTTCGAGTTCGTTAATTTCTTAACAAACGATACATGAACATTTTAGAGTTCAGCTCGGCTTGGCTCATTTACACCCCTAATTTTTAATGTTATTCCTAAAATGTTAGAAAAAAAATTTATTTGATTGGGTAATTCAACGGTCAACTTGTACTTTGACAAGAACCCCTAAACAAGGTTTCATCATGGTTTATGGATTTGATTTTTTAAAAAATATTTCTCAACGACCCAACCATACGGGAATCAAGATCCATCATTTTTAATTTTATTCCCAAAATTTTAGAAAAAAAAAATTATTTGATTGGGTAATTCAACGTACGGTCAATTAGTACTTTGACCGGAACCCCTAAATAGGGTTTCGTCAGGGTTTAAGGATTTGATTTTTTTAAAAATATTTCTCGATGACCCAATGTAACACCCCAACTTCCCAATACTGAAAATATATATTTTATAATAAAATAGACATTGATACAGGGAAATTTTAGAAAATTTCGGTATGAAGTATTCATAAACCGGACTATCCACCTGTAATTCAACCCAAACCAAATTCTAATTTAACAATTACACTTAATACACCAACGATTCCTCACCGGGATCGATTCCAGGTTATGGTATGAAACAAGAATCTAAACCATACAAATTATTACAATTTCTTCTACTATTCTGATTTCAATAACTATACCGTTTAATCTGTAGCTTAACTCCAATCCGTGCTTACCCGCTTTAGCTTCGAGATCTATCCTGTAAAGGCTGCCTCATTGCTCTCCTATGACTCGTACGATGTAGACATCCACCCTTATTCCTAACTGAAAGATTAGAGAAAATGAGGCAAGAGTGAGCCAAAGAATGCTCAGCAAGCGAACAGTATAGTGAAACAATAATACTACAATGATTCATTGGTGAACATATCACTGACCAACTTATCTCAAGGGAATAATTCACAATTACAGAAGCTCAAGAACTTTAAAGATATAACATTTTATTTAATTCAGGAAATGGAATAGAATTGGACTATTTTGTATTTTATTAATAAAAACAATAAGGTTAGGTTGCTGATCAGTCACGCACTAACCCCGGACAAACGCACACAGCAATGTCCTTTAATGGATCCACGGCACACATTGGCCTTAATAACTTCTGACCACGAATCTGGTCCGACCCTTTACGGTCCACATTTTAAAAAAAACAACAGTCCAATCCTATAATCTGAACGTCAGGTGTCGGAACAATCGACCACCTCGACCAGCCAAGCACCCTGGAAACTCACGTTCCAGGTTAACAACTCAAATCTCAAGAAGAAATGAGGTCTAGTAAAATTCTGACCTAGATATCGACAAGTTCGATATAGAGAAGGGTATTATTCCATAATATATCAGTGAAACAGGGACAACAATTTCAGCACTATTGAATGGGAATATGATAAACAGCTATTCATATTTACTGAAAATTTAAGAGCAATAATATCAACGACAAATCGAATTAATATAATGATCAAGTGATGAAAAACATGGTTCATTTGAGTGAAATGATTTACTTGCAACATGAATAACAACAATTGTAATTATAAGATAAAGCAAGGGTATAGTCATGTGCTAAGCATTTAATAAATTTACCAACACATTGTTAAGTTGAATCAACATAAGAGAATTAAGTAGTTTTAAAATGATCATTTGTAAAATAACTCCAAGACAATAAAATTGTAGGACAGGTTGAAGAAAACCTCTCCTAAAGGGGTCCATTGGTGAAAATCCGTTACCAAGCTTAGACTAACATGAGAGATTCGAATAGTTTAAAACGAAGATTTAAGAAATTCTCAATTACTTAAGGTCTCACTCATGTCAGCTAAGCACTTATAGGCTTCAGCTGCCAGAACCGGCATGACAAATATGAGTTTAAATAATTAAGAAGATCTCAATTCATTCTTGGTTTTAACCGTCACTGAGCAACACATGCCTCAACAACAGTATAAACCTCGAATTAGTTTACAATAATTTGAAGAAAACGCTCTTTGAAGAATATTAATAATGATGGGAAATATTTATATAAAATAATTTTTAAAAGAATCAACACCTGAACAATAGGTGAAGAGAATAAAGAATGACAGAATAATTTTGAGAATGAGTGTTTGTAAATTAATAGAAGAAGACTGTCACTGAAAGTAAAATAAAATAAAAGGTCTGGGCACTAGCAAACATGGTTTAAAAGAAATATCGTAAAATCAACAGAACAGGTTCACATTATTTAAAATAAATATGAACAATATAATTGCTTGCAAGAAGGAATTTCGAAAGAACAATAAATAATACAAAAGGTTTCACATCACTTGAACAATAAGTGAGGAATAGTAAACTTGCCTCAATACACGCAGTTTCCAATTCCAACATCTCAATCCTTTACTCACTTTACATCAATCTTTACTTCATATTCACTGGTCTTTACTTGGTCGTACATTGGTCTCTCCTTCATCACTTGTCAGCTTCTACCGGCTCACACTCGATAACTCCGATAATTATCTCCTTCCTCTACATTCCATCTACACATACGCTGGCTCTTAACTGGCCTCCTATGCGTACCTATATACAGGTAAAATATTATTTCAATACGCGTATAACCTTAACCGTCTAATTCTATTCTACCCAAACGCGTCCTAATACGCTTTACAATTAATACATATAGTTCACACATATTATATTCTTGAAATAGTAACATCTAATCACATAACCACATAAGCACTGAGCACGTATTATTATCTTACACATATCTTCTACTACGTACATCACATTGACTTACAAATAATCCTTATCAAATTACTATAAGGATTACAAAATAATTCTAATAAAAATTGGACAGCACCTCATTTATAATATCGTCTAATCTGTCGGAATACAACTTACCAAACCAACAATCAAACTTTCCTTGCTTTACTAATAACTCAATACAATCTCATAATCTTCACAATCCAACTAACATACATCATTCATAATCCTTCTAACCATCCGCACACTCAACACTTAACATACATTCTTGTACCATTCACAATCCAAATCACAGTATGCACATAGTCTTTACTAGTTACTATCCATCATCCAACAATTATTATTACTTAGCAATTTATATAATTCCAATTCAATTACCTCCATATATAGACTCCACATTTTGAACACTTATACCTACTAAATCCGAATTAATTATTCTGAACATCTATATAGACTCGTATTACTATGCACATTATGTACTTCAAACTTTATCTCCAATCTATTTAAATAATTCTTTTGAATTTAACGTATGACTATATACATTATGTACTTCAAACTTTATCTCCAATCTATTTAAATAATTCTTTTGAATTTAACCAACATGAATAACTTATTATTCTCAAACTTTTAATGGATTATTCAAAATTCCAATACTACTTAAATGAACAACTCGAAGTTATGAGTACAGAAATTAAACTAAAAATGTCACCTGACCATACCAAATCACAATACAATACTGACAAAATTGTTCTATCAATTATATCCAACCATTTGAGTATACATATCCATGAGTACATCAAAATATGAAAATTCCCTTGACATATATTATAACTACCATAAGCAAGCAGGAATCAATTTAAATCAACGAAATTGTAAACTCTATGACTCACCAAGCTCACTTACTTCCTCCTAACAACAACCCCATAAAATACAACCCTAATTAAATCATCACAACACAACCCACCTCCGATTTCTGCACAACCCACACAGCCTCCTCATACCTTTCCCTCTCTACCTCCCATGATTCTGCCCTCACTCTTTCTTTCGACCCCTCCCCTGCTCCATCACTACGACCAGTTACACACACCCAAGCATAACCTCACACTAGTACACCTACACCTAGTCGGAACACACCTATATTTCCCCACAATCCCCTTGCACAGCCTCTCTCTAGACATAGTTCCCTACTCTCCCTTGTTCATCGCCAACTGGAAGCATCGAAGCCTCACGCCCAGCACCATAACATACCCATAAATTATATACATACCACCCATACTCTAACTCAACCCACCTGCACACTAACAGATACACACAGTCATAATTCGTACCATCCTCATTCTTTTCCCCCACTAATTCCCCTGTTCCTGACCCCCCTTTACATCTCTCAAGCACCCAGCCTTGACACCCACATCACATACTCACGAAAACGAAACAGAGTCCTCGGTTTTGACCGAGACTCTCACCTCCTGTCTGCTGTTCGACTACTACACTCCTACACAACTTCACATAACACTTTTAATTACCAAAGCAGGTATACACAAGCATCAAACCACTCCATTAAACCACCCCCCATTTCAACTAATAGTTGGGCCATACCTCAAACACAGTCACACAGTGCACACGAGGACACTCCTTCAGCATACTTACACAGACACACTACAGATATACACACGCATACCACACCAAGCTCAATCTGTATATAGCCACCGTATGCACACACATGCAATAGTAACATATTTGTATATATATATACACCACAATAACAGTTGAGAAAGAAGAAGGAAGTGAGGGACGAAGAGATTAGAGGGAGATTCTTGGAGAGGGAGAGATAACCTTCACAAGAGAGATTTAGGGAGAACTCAGGAGAGAGTTCTAGAGAACTCGTTAGAATCGATTGAAAACAGAGCAGGGAAGTAGAATTGGGAATTTAGGGAATTGGGGTTAAAAAGAAATAAAGATAGTTTATGAATTTTACAAAAATTTATGATTAAAACCATTTAACCCAGTTGAGTAAATTGCAAAATAAATAAATAAATAAAGCTAAAGAAAAATCTCAAAATTATTTTTAAAATGTAGAAAATGAAATTATCTATCTCCCCATATTTTTAAAATAGTTTTAGGATAAAAAATGAATTAAATATGAATTTTACAAGAATAATTCCCAACAATGCAAAATAATTCATAAAATCATTTTAAAATCCTTAAAGGTCAAAAATAATTCAGTACATATTTTTAAAACTAAAATAAACTCTTGAATCTAATAATGCCAAAGATTTCAAGATTTATACTACTTCCGATGATTTTATAAAAAATTTCAAAGATCAATAAGGCATAATTAAATAAATTTTAATCACAAAAATTCAAAAAAAAAAATTACACGGACTATCATGTCACACAAACATCACCATATAAACATGTAAACATGATGTCACATATATTGTATCTTAAAAAAATTTCACACCCTATAATCCACATTTAATATTAAATAATTAAATAAATATAGCAATAATTACGATACTTTCTAGGGCGTTATACCCTTCCCCCTTAATCGGATTCTATCCTCAGAATCGACCGTAAGAAACATATGACGGTATTCTCAAACATTTCTCTTTCAATTTCCAAGTCATTTCTTTCATTCTAGAATTCCTTTATATCAATTCACATATCGATAGGCTCATCCTGTAGGCCTTCGAATTTCAAAAATTATTTGATTGGGTAATTCAACGGTCAACTAGTACTTTGACCGGAACCCATAAATAGGGTTTCGTTAGGGTTTAAGGATTCGATTTTAAAAAAAAAATATTTCTCGATGACCCAACCATACGGGAATCAAGATCCATCATTTTTAATGTTATTCCCAAAATTTTAGAAAAAAAAAATTATTTGACTGGGTAATTCAACGATCAACTAGTACTTTGACCGGAACCCCTAAACAGGGTTTCGTCAGGGTTTAAGGATTCGATTTTTCAAAAAATATTTCTCGACCATCCAACCGTACGGGAATCAAGATCCATCATTTTTAATTTTATTCTAAAAATTTTAGAAAAAAAATTTATTTGATTGGGTAATTGAACGGTCAACTAGTACTTTGACCGGAACCCCTAAACAGGGTTTCGTCAGGGTTTAAGGATTCGATTTTTTAAAAAATATTTCTCGATGACCCAACCATACGAGAATCAACATCCATCATTTTTAATTTTATTCCCAAAATTTTAGAAAATTTTTTTATTTGATTGGGTGATTCAAAGGTCAACTAGTACTTTGATCGCAATCCCTAAACAGGGTTTCGTCAGGGTTTAAGGATTTGATTTTTTAAAAAATATTTCTCGACCACCCAACCGTACGGGAATCAAGATCCATAATTTTTAATGTTATTCCCTAAATTTTAGAAAAAAAAAGTATTTGATTGGGTAATTGAACGGTCAACTAGTACTTTGAGTAGAACCCCTAAACAAGGTTTCGTCAGGTTTAAGGATTCGATTTTTTAAAAAATATTTCTCGATGAACCAACCATACGGGAATCAAGATACATCATTTTTAATGTTCTTCCCAAAATTTTAGAAAAAAAAATTATTTGATTGGGTAATTCAACGGTAAACTAGTACTTTGACCGGAACCCCTAAAAAGGGTTTCGTCAGGGTTTAAGGATTCGATATTTTTAAAAATATTTCTCCACGACCCAACCGTACGGGAATCAAGATCCATCATTTTTAATGTTATTCCCAAAATTTTAGAAAAAAAAAAATTTATTTGATTGGGTAATTCAACGATCAACTAGTACTTTGACCGGAACCCCTAAACATGGTTTCGTCAGGGTTTAAGGATTCGATTTTTTAAAAAATATTTCTCGAAAACCCAACCGTACGGGAATCAAGATCCATCATTTTTAATGTTATTCCCAAAAGTTTAGAAAAAAAAATTATTTGATTGGGTAATTGAACGGTCAACTAGTACTTTGACCGGAACCCCTAAACAGGGTTTCGTTAGGGTTTAAGGATTCAATTTTTTAAAAAATATTTCTTGACGACCCAACTGTACGGGAATCAAGATCCATCATTTTTAATGTTATTCCCAAAATTTTAGAAAAAAAAATTTATTTGATTGGGCAATTCAACGGTCAACTAGTATTTTGACCGGAACTCCTAAACCGGGTTTCGTCAGGGTTTAAGGATTTGATTTTTTAAAAATTATTTCTCGACCACCCAACTGTATGGGAATAAAGATCCATCCTTTTTAATGTTATTCCCAAAATTTTAGAAAAAAAAATATTTGATTGGGTAATTGAACGGCCAACTAGTACTTTGACCAGAACCCCTAAACAGGGTTTCGTCAGGGTTTAAGGATTCGATTTTTTAAAAAATATTTCTCGATGACCCAACCATACGAGGATCAAGATCCATAATTTTTAATGTTATTACCAAATTTTAGAAAAAAAAATTTTTATTTGATTGGGTAATTGAAGAGTCAACTAGTTCTTTGACCGGAACCCCTAAACAGGGTTTCGTCAGGGTTTAAGGATTCGATTTTTTGAAAAATATTTCTCGACCACCCAACTGTACGGGAATCAAGATCCATCATTTTTAATGTTATTCCCAAAATTTTAGAATTTTTTTTATTTGATTGGGTAATTGAACGGTCAATAAGTACTATGATCGGAACCCCTAAACAGGATTTTGCCAGGGTTTAAAGATTCAATTTTTTAAAAAATATTTCTCGACGACCCAACCATACGGGAATCAAGATCCATCATTTTTAATGTTATTCCCAAAATTTTGGAAATTTTTTTTATTTGATTGGGTAATTCAACGGTCAACTAATACTTTGACCGGAACCCCTAAATAGGGTTTCGTTAGGGTTTAAGGATTCGATTTTTTAAAAAACATTTCTCGACCACCCAACCGTATGGGAATCAAGATCCATCATTTTTAATGTTATTCTCAAAATTTTAGAAAAAAAAATTATTTGATTGGGTAATTCAACGGACAACTAGTACTTTGACCGGAATAATATAATATAAGGATTCGATTTTAAATTTTATAAATATTTTCAATATTGAGAGCACTTCCCCACACTTGAATGGTTTATTCCCCTCAGTCTGTCCACAGGACACGTGGTAGAGGACTGTGGGGACCATTTGACACGTGGCAGTGGGGCCCACTTGACACGTGATTGTGGGACCCACACTGACAAGTGGCAATGGGGCCCAAACTGACACGTGGAAATTGTGGGACCCACACTGACACGTGGCAGTGGGGACCCACACTAACATGTGGCAGTGGGACCCATACTGACACGTGGCAGTGGGGACCCATACTTACATGTGGCAGTGTAGGGCCTACCTGACACGTGGCAGTGTGGGGCCCACTCGGGCACGTGGCAGTGGGACCCACATTCATACATGTCTGTGTGGGACCCATAATTGACACGTGGCAGTGTGGGACCCACAAGTGACACGTGGCATTGTGCCCACGTGACATGTGGCAGTGGGTCCCACATGACACGTGGCAGTTTGTGTGTAAGAACCCTAATTTTTGGTAATATTTCCTTTTATTTAATATCTTGTGACATTATCATTATGGAACCTTTCTAGTCATCCCTGTTGATTAATAGAATTGATCGTCTGAGAAACTGCGTTGTTGCATTTATTATGTAAGATATATACAGAGATTGTGAAGGCAAGAGTCTTACTGTTAGTAATATTTATAAAACTTGGGATTTGAGAATGGTTAGAGTATTAAAGGATTTATTAAGAATTATGACGAGGAACTATGGACATTCGAGGAATTTACACAATAAGTACTTAAGGAATTATAGGGGAAATCTCTACGCGACGAAATATTATTACGAGAGAATAATTAAGATACGATACGTAGTAAGGATTAAATGACAAGCATTGGTGGGAGAATAATATTACAAGGAAAGAAATTACATGCAAGTGCCATGTAACTAGCTAGTTAGGAAAAGAAACTAGAAAGCATAAAGTAGAAGTGAATAGTGACATGTGTGATGGATGTTGTACCTAGGGGACAATAGGGCATGGGGAGACAACCTAGACTCTAGCTTGGCAACATGTGAACCACACCTAATACCCACAATAATACATATCCTACACATCATTTCATTACCTTTCAAAAACAAAACACAAGAAAACACTCTCCCCCCCCCCCTTTTAGAGCTCTCGGCCGAACTACAAGAGGAGAGAGAGAGAGAGAGAGAGATTTTCTCTCCAACATTTCCTCATCTACAACCTCAAGCAAAAATCCTAGGGCTTCCTTGCATTATAATAGAGGTATGGTATCAATTTCATAGCATTCCATCCATTGATTCTTGAGATAAAAATTGTTGAAAGTTTAGAGGGGTGTTAACATAAGTTGTTATCTTTTAGATCTTGAAGGATTAAGGTTTGTGAGGGCTCATCCAAGTGTTCTTAGTTGTTGTAAAGCTCATCCAAGGTCTTTAGCTACTCAAGAAGGTATACAAATCTCAAACCCCCTTGGTTATGTAGTGTTTATATAGTATGGTAGTAGATCCATGTGTTTTAGGACTAATCTTGAATGTATAAGTATTGGATAGCATGGATCTTGAGTTTTGATGTTGAGATTGTGATTTTTATGACTATGGTTAATATATATATCTCCATGAGTGTTATGAACCATGATCTAAGTGTATTAAATGGTGATTATGTTATGGAAGTATGAATAATGGTTGATCTAAGTAGTTTGAGCTTGCTGAGTTTGTCCAGGAACTTTGATCTGTGTTGTAGCACGATTTTGAACCCCCAAATGATGTCCCCTGATGTTCTACCTTATATTGTTGGAAAGATAATTGAATGTAGTTTCTGGAAATGTAAGGTTCATAGCTAGGTGATGTGTGGGTTTTTAGTTATGGCCGGAGGAGTGAATTTTGTTTCTGGACTATGGACTGCATTAAGTGACCCCCTTGTGAACCTTGTTTAAACCCCTAAAAATATATGTGGGATCATGAAAAACATCGAGAATGTAGGGAATGCAGTGGTAAAGACCACCCAAAAGGAATTGGATTAAAATATGAATTTTTGGATTTTATAAAAATGCTAGAGTAAAATTCGCGCAATGGAAAAAGTCGATTAGTGGAGTAAAATTCTAGGGTTAATGGTTATTCTTCGAATGTGGTAACTAAATTAAGTCGATTAAGTGACGAGCGTAATCGAGTGATGACATGAACCTATAGTGGGGCTAGAGAGTCATAAGACGAAGTCGTTAAGTTAATTTCGTACCCCCTTAAAACCCAATAATTAAAGAGAAATTGTTAAGGTACTAACGAACGATTATTGTTTATGTATAGATTGTTCGAATCCGCATGCTCGAACACCCCAACCAAACCAAGGCAAGTTTACTTTTCAAAACTTATCCATATACAAGGACTTTTACTGTTGTGTTTGTAGTTTTCAAATTATATCAAATGCTATGTTTATCGGAGTATTGATGCAATTGAGATTGAACAAGTACATGTATGCTTTTACCCCTTGAACTTAGATCGAAATGTTTTCTTCGGACAACGACTCTAGCAATAGAGGTCATAGCGGTCCGTATATACTATTGACCGGGGAGCGGTATATTATTATATCGTATCTAGATTGCGAAAACCCGAAGGGTCATTCGGGTGGTATCGTATACTCAAATAACTATTGATATATCTTCGTAAATACTCGAAACCCTATCTTGGATTAAAAGTTTATTTTATCGAATAATTATTTTATTAATTATTAATATTTAATCTTAAAATATTATTTATTAATTAATGTTCATTATTTAAAGACAAGTTAATCCAAGATACTTTTTAATTCTTTCAAACTCGAACTCTTTCGAACTCAAAACATTTTCGAAAACCCCCGGTCAGATTCTGCTTCTTGTATGATTTCAAGAATCATCGGTCGACTGATGTCGAACCTCAATTACTCGGTTTTCAATCAAAATCAAGTTTGAAAAGAAAAGAAAAAGGGACTCTGGCAGGTGTGGGAACCATTGACAAACGATTCCCAGGATGTGTAAGCGGCCGTGAGCCAGGCGGTCCATCACTTATTATTCCGGACCAGGTGTTGCCGAAGGATGATTACGGATGTAGTTTTCATCGAGGGTGATTACGGATGTAGTTTTCACCCGAGGGATAGTTACGGATGTAGTTTCTATCCTTCTACCGGTAGAGAAGACCCGCGGATTATTGGACTTGGATGTGGCGACTGATCATCGTCAATCCTTGTCAGGTTTTGTGTTTTCTTTAAGTCCCATTCCTCCATTTTGGAAAAATGCTTTGACACTGCTTCTTAGGCTTTTGTGCCAAGTTGCTGACAGTATTCTATTTTGATGAGAAAGATGTTGATTCAATGCAGTATCTAGAACTGCAAGTTTATTTTGAAAACAAGGGCACATATTGTTGCACCTTCGAGATTTATCAACTATGACAAGTGATTTTATAACTGATTGATACAAACAAATATATCAACTGCCAATCATATGAGGTGTTATATTGCTTATCTTATATATATATTTCTTGCTGAGCTATAGTTGCTCACTCTCGCTTGTTTTCAAATTTTACAAACACAACTGCTAAGCGAAATGGCAAGACCCAGGCAGACTGTTCGAAAGCAGGTGACTAGGCCCGAGCCACCACTTGAGATTCCACCGGTAGGCCCCATTAGCCGGATTGGTTGGCAGCTTTTGTTAGTACGTTTTATTTATCAGCATGACCTGTGCAAGGCAGTGTATCATAACAAACTTTCAAGCCGCCAACTTCGCTTCATATCGAAGTGTTGTTGGTAGCATAAATACTATTTAATTCGGTCTGTAATAACTCTGATAACTTTATTACTGTTTAATCAATGTGTGACGTTTCTGAGGCTCTAACCTGTGTGTGTGAGTGTGGTGTGAGTTTATTGTGGGGTCGATGGCTGTGTTATATATATTATGTGCAAGAACAGGTATGTTACTAATGGAAAATGGACCGTGAGCGCCTTGATCTCCGACCCCGGATCTGGGGGCATCACAGAAATGGTATCAGAGCGAGGTTACAGTTCTCAGAAATGGTAGTAATTTAAGAAAGCAACCCTAATAATAATAACAATAACGATAACCTTAATAACAACTTTAATAATACTTAGAACTCTCATCGAGTTTGTAGTCGGGTTATCGGATATAGCCCTGACTTTAAGGCCCGTGAGGGAACTACTCCTAAACCCTTCTTTTACGGTTAGTGACCCACCTTATTTCCCTTGTGTAGATGGAGGAGATACCAGACCCTGAGGCTTTCGAGAGAGAGCATGATGAGGCCCTGATCCGAGAGACCGAGGATCCTGAGGAGGATATGGGTGCTGACTCCGAGCTTGGCCCCTGGATTACAGTGATAGAGAGTACTGATGATGAGGATCCCGTTGAGGAGCCCTTTGAGCCTGAGCCCGAGCCAGAGCCTGTTACCCCATCTCCTGTAGCTACTGATGAGGAGAGTGTGAGATCCGGTGAGGGTCGTGTTGTGTCACCCCCACCTTCTCCACAGACATCTAGCCTGTTTCATCGGACGGTGACTCTGAGGATGACACTTCTGGCGAGGAGGAGCTTGACCCTATCCCTGCTCCTGCTGCTGCTGCACCTACGCCTGTTCCTGTCATACCACCTCCACCGGCGGACCTACCCCCAGTGTCGGGTACTGAGCATGCTTACGTGGTACAGTTCCTGACCCGAGACTTACTATCTGCAGAGGCCCGACTTAACGAGGCGAGGCGGGCACTAGTGGAGGAGCGCGAGGTGCGCTTGAGGATCCAGGCTGAGATGAGGACCACTGTTTCTAGGAGGACTAGGGCTCGACTCCACAGGATCGAGATGAGGAGTCGCGATAGGATTCTTGGTTTAGGGATCCGCGGGGGCGGAGTGATCCAGGCTAGGGATGCTAGGCGTGTTGTGCGTCGTGCATTTGCCCGAGTGAGGACCTTGCTTCGTCGCGGCGCGGCCCCGTGATGTGTTACTGATAGCTCAGTCCCCTAGGTTCAGATGACATTAGTGTGTCGATTTTGCGGGATAGTTGACTTGTGAAGTGGTATCCTTCTGACCAGTGGATGAGTAGACTGACCTACAGATATGTAGATGTGACTTCGGGTAGTATGTATGGATGTAGCCCTACTTTTGTGTAGCCTGACTATTCGGATGATGTATTTGTAATTGTTCCACTTTTGCTAGACTTTGACATCGGAACTATGTATTTGGCTCTAACATCCAAACTTTGTGATAACCCTTGTACCGTACTTATGTAGTTTCAGTTTCCTTAATACTGCCTCAACTGCTTTACTTTCCGATGCCATGCTTTACTGTTTTGATATACAACTGTGATTATACAATTGCTAGAAGCCACAAATACAACCATACTGTTTCAAATTTACGATATGCGATTTCAAATTGTTTTCTACAATTTCCAAAAATGTTCCTACAATCTTTAAAAATAAATTTTTCAAAAAAAAAATGTGTTTTGAAATTTTGAAAAATATTTTTGAAGTTTCGAAATTTTGAAAACTCTTGTAAATGTTTTCGCATCCCAAAGGGATCTTTCCCCCAAAAATGTTTGACATTTTATCTCCAACATCAGATTACTAAACTTTTGCACTTCCACCCTTATGAGGAGGAACGATACGCTCTTGACCCGTGCAAACGCTGTCAGGTAATTGGAAAACCCTAACCCCTTTCTTGTTTTATTATCAGAATCATGCCACCCAGAAGAATGAACACTCGAGCTCACCCGATCAGTTCTGAGGGCCAGGGTAGCCACCATGGAGCCGGAGGCCACCAGAACCATGAAGGGGAGAATGTCAACCTGAGTGAGAATCAGGGCAACGATCATAACCTGTTTGATGACTCTGAGTATGAAGAAGAAGAAGCTGGTGATGATACCCGAGAGGTAGAACATCCTAGGGGAGGCCATATGGAACAGTTCATGGAGTTACTTAGGCAGAACTTGGACCGACCCCCAGTTCAGCAACCACCCCAGAATGCTAATGCTAATGCTTTCCGGAACTTCAAATCCCTGAAACCCCAGAATTTAAAGGAACTGCTGACCCTATCGAGGCAAGGGCCTGGCTGAAGGAAATGGAAAAATCTTTCGAGATACTGGGTGTTGCTGAAGAGCAGAAGACTGTTTTCGCCACTTACCTTTTGAAAGGTGAGGCGAACTATTGGTGGGAAGCTAAGAAGAATTTGGAAGGAAGAGGTGTGGTAACCTGGGAGAGATTTATCGAGCTGTTCTTGGAGAAGTACTTTCCTAGGTTCATGGAGACACAAATGGAGCTGAAGTTTTTGGAACTGAAGCAAGGAAACATGACGGTGGCCGAGTATGAGGCCAAATTTACTGAGTTGTCAAGGTTTGTGCCGGAATATGTGAACTCTGAGGCAAAGAGGGCCCGAAGATTTCAATTAGGGCTAAAACAATGGATTCAGAATCGTGTGGCGGTTCTTGAGCTGACAGACTATGCCACCCTGGTACAGAAAGCGTCAATTGTTGAGGCTGGGAGTGAACAGATGCAGAAAGAGAGGGAAGGAAAGAAGAGGAAGTTGGATAGTCGAAAGGGAAACTCTGCTGGTGGGAGCTTTCCGAGCAAATTTAAGCGAGGAACGATGTCCCAACCCAGCGGAAACTTTGCAACCAAGAGAGCTGAAAGTTGGAGTGTGGGCCAGAGCGGCCGACCACAGGGATCGTCTTACTCTACCCCATCCCGAGCCCAACCCCCAGAATGTAATAAATGTGGAAGGAAACATGCGGGCGTGTGTAACCTGCAAGATGTGAAGTGCTTCAACTGTGGGCTGACAGGGCATTATGCTAACGCCTGTCGCGAAACTAGTAACAACCCGAGTGCCGGAGGTAATTTCTTCAAGTGTGGGAAACCAGGGCACCGAATGAGGGAATGTATGTCCTCTGGGCCAGCTGCATCGAGAGTGAGTGGAACCGCTTCTAACAAGGCCCCTACTGCAAGAACTTTTAACATGATGGTGCAGGATGCCGTGAGGAACACGGATGTGATTGCAGGTACTCTACTACTCAACTCAGTTAAAGCAAATGTTTTATTTGATTCGGGAGCTACCAAGTCCTTCATATCTCTAGATTTTGTATGTCAGTTAGGCCTTAAGACTGAACCATTGAAAGACAAACTGCAAATAGAGATAGCTAATCGTGAAATTATTCCTGTTAGCCAAGTATGTCCAGGTTGTGACCTAGTAATAGAAGGGCGACACTTTCGAGTAGACTTAATCCCTTTTAAACTAGGAGAGTTTGACGTAATAGTAGGTATGGATTGGTTAACAACCCACGGAGCCCAGATTGATTGTGTCAAGAAGAAGGTAAGTTTGAGACTGCCAGGGGACGAAGAAGTAGTGTTTAGTGGGAAACGGCAAAGCCAAAAGTTCCTGACTATGATTCAAGCTAAGAAGTTGTTACGTAAAGGATGTGAAGCCTATTTAGCCTATGTGAAGGATACCAAGAAAGAGGCACCAAACCTGCAGGAAATCCCTGTCGTTAATGAGTTCGCAGACGTATTCCCAGACGATCTTCCCGGACTACCACCCGATAAAGACATCGAGTTTGCTATAGACTTAGTTCCGGGTACGGCCCCAATTTCGAAAGCCCCATATCGGCTAGCCCCAGTGGAGATGAAAGAGCTGGCCACTCAGTTACAAGAGTTGTTGGATAAAGGGATGATAAGACCTAGTGTGTCACCGTGGGGAACCCTGGTGTTATTCGTGAAAAAGAAGGACGGCAGCATGAGATTATGTATAGACTATAGGGAGTTGAACAAGGTGACTATAAAGAATAAGTATCCCTTGCCCAGGATAGATGACCTGTTTGACCAACTGAAAGATGCAGTTTATTTCTCTAAGATTGATTTGCGGACCGGGTACCACCAGTTAAAGATCAAACCAGAAGATATACCAAAGGCGGCCTTTCGCACCCGGTATGGACACTATGAGTTCCTAGTGATGTCATTTGGGCTAACGAATGCCCCTGCAGCTTTCATGGACTTAATGAATCGAGTCTTCAAGAAATACTTGGACAAGTGTGTTATAGTCTTCATCGATGATATCTTGATTTATTCCAAGACGAAGGAGGAACATGCAGAGCACTTGAGAATTGTATTAGGAGCATTGAGAGAAGAAAAGTTGTACGCTAAGTTCTCGAAGTGTGAATTTTGGTTGAAGGAAGTTCAGTTCTTAGGGCATGTGATTAGCGAACAAGGTATTCTAGTGGACCCAGCCAAAATAGAGGCTGTATCAAATTGGGAGAGACCAACCACTCCGACAGAGATGAGAAGTTTCATAGGACTGGCTGGCTACTATAGGAGATTTGTCCAAGACTTTGCAAAGATAGCAGCCCCTTTGACCCGACTAACTCGCAAGACCGAGAAGTTTGTGTGGACTGAAAAATGCGAAGAGAGCTTCCAAGAGTTGAAAAAGAGATTGGTGACAGCACCAGTACTAGCCCTACCTGATGATAAGGGGGATTTTGTGATTTATAGCGACACATCCCATAAAGGTTTAGGATTTGTGCTTATGCAGCACGGTAAGGTGATTGCTTATGCGTCCAGACAACTTAAGGAGTATGAGATAAGATACCCCACCCATGATTTGGAATTAGCAGCGATAGTTTTTGCTTTGAAGATCTGGAGACATTATCTTTACGGAGAAAAGTGTGAAATCTACACGGACCACAAGAGCTTAAAGTACATATTCACGCAGAAAGAGTTAAACATGAGGCAGAGGAGATGGTTAGAGCTAATCAAGTATTATGATTGTGAGATTCATTATCACCCAGGGAAGGCCAACGTAGTGGCCGATGCACTTAGCCGAAAGGAGAAGCTTAAGATGATAACGTCAGTGGACGAATTGATCAAGGACCTTGAGAAACTGGAGATTGAAGTGAGGTTACCAGGAATTGGACAAGAGAGTCTAATGGAAATAAAAGTCCAACCACCGTTATTGGAAAAGATTAAATTATGCCAGGAAAAGAAGATAGAAGAAGAAAAGAATTCGATGGAGAAAATTTTGACTGGCGAGGAAATTAAGTGTGAGAAGGACGGGAATGGAATTATGAGGTACGAATCTAGGATATGGATCCCGAACGTTCAAGAATTGAAAGACGAGATTTTGCAAGAGGCTCATAGTTCGAGGTACTCAATTCACCCTGGAGGCACTAAGATGTATAGAGATCTGAGAGAATACTATTGGTGGCCTAATATGAAGAAGGACGTGGCAGAGTGGGTAAGTAAATGTTTGACATGTCAAAGAGTAAAGGCCGAACACCAGAGGCCCAGTGGATTGTTGCAACCCTTAGAGATACCCGAGTGGAAGTGGGAGCAGATTGCGATGGACTTTGTGGTTGGATTACCAAGGACCAAGACTAATCATGATGCCATTTGGGTAATTATCGATAGGTTGACCAAGTCAGCACATTTTCTTCCAATCAACGAGAGATATACTGTCGACAAGCTGGCAGATATTTACTTAAAGGAGATTGTGGTTAGACATGGGGTTCCTGTGAGCATTGTATCAGATAGAGACCCAAGATTCAACTCCAGGTTCTGGAGAAGTTTTCAGGATTGTGTGGGACCAAGTTAAACATGAGTACTGCATACCATCCCCAAATAGACGGATAGAGTGAGAGAACCATCCAGACCATCGAGGACATGTTGAGGGTATGTGCCATTGATTTTAAGGGAAGTTGGGATGATCACTTGCTGTTGATTGAATTTTCCTACAACAACAGTTACCATGCGAGTATAGGCATGCCCCCATATGAAGCTTTATACGGACGAAGATGTCGGTCTCCCTTGTGTTGGGAAGAAGTTGGAGAGCGGAAGATTTTAGGGCCTGAACTGGTCCAACAGACAAGAGAAACTATCGAGCTCATAAGAGGACGGCTGGGAGCGGCCCAAGACAGACAGAAGAAGTATGCGGACCAGACCCACAAGGAAAAAGAATATGAGGTAGGAGAGTTTGTGATGTTGAAGGTATCGCCGTGGAAAGGATTGATGAGATTTGGTAAGAAGGGAAAACTAAGCCCGAGATTTATTGGACCTTTTGAGATCTTGAAACGAGTTGGGAAGTTGGCCTATGAATTGGCTTTACCCCCGAGCTTACAGCAAGTACATAATGTGTTCCATGTGTCCATTCTACGACCATACCATACCGACTTCCGACATGTGATAGAACATGATCAAGTGGATCTGCAACCAGACTTAACATCTGTCGAGCAACCCGTAGAAATCATGGATAGAAAAGAGCAGGTGCTGAGGAACAAGGTTGTCAAACTAGTGAGAGTCTTGTGGAGGAATCAGAATGTCAAAGAATCAACATGGGAACTAGAGAGCGCGATGCGTGAAAAGCACCCCCAACTGTTTTCAACCTGATTCCGGGACGGAATCCTTTTAAGGAGGGGAGGCTGTAAGAACCCTAATTTTTGGTAATATTTCCTTTTATTTAATATCTTGTGACATTATCATTATGGAACCTTTCTAGTCATCCCTGTTGATTAATGGAATTGATCGTCTGAGAAACTGCGTTGTTGCATTTATTATGTAAGATATACAGAGAGATTGTGAAGGCAAGAGTCTTACTATTAGTAATATTTATAAAACTTGGGATTTGAGAATGGTTAGAGTATTAAAGGATTTATTAAGAATTATGACGAGGAACTATGGACATTCGAGGAATTTACACAATAAGTACTTAAGGAATTATAGGGGAAATCTCTACGCGGCGAAATATTATTACGAGAGAATAATTAAGATACGATACGAAGTAAGGATTAAATGACAAGTATTGGTGGGAGAATAATATTACAAGGAAAGAAATTACATGCAAGTGCCATGTAACTAGCTAGTTAGGAAAAGAAACTAGAAAGCATAAAGTAGAAGTGAATAGTGACATGTGTGATGGATGTTGTACCTAGGGGACAATAGGGCATGGGGAGACAACCTAGACTCTAGCTTGGAAACATGTGAACCACACCTAATACCCACAATAATACATATCCTACACATCATTTCATTACCTTTCAAAAACAAAACACAAGAAAACACTCTCCCCCCCCTTTTAGAGCTCTCGGCCGAACTACAAGAGGAGAGAGAGATTTTCTCTCCAATATTTCCTCATCTACAACCTCAAGAAAAAATCCTAGGGCTTCCTTGCATTATAATAGAGGTATGGTATCAATTTCATAGCATTCCATCCATTGATTCTTGAGATAAAAATTGTTGAAAGTTTAGAGGGGTGTTAACATAAGTTGTTATCTTTTAGATCTTGAAGGATTAAGGTTTGTGAGGGCTCATCCAAGTGTTCTTAGTTGTTGTAAAGCTCATCCAAGGTCTTTAGCTACTCAAGAAGGTATACAAATCTCAAACCCCCTTGGTTATGTAGTGTTTATATAGTATGGTAGTAGATCCATGTGTTTTAGGACTAATCTTGAATGTATAAGTATTGGATAGCATGGATCTTGAGTTTTGATGTCGAGATTGTGATTTTTATGACTATGGTTAATATATATATCTCCATGAGTGTTATGAACCATGATCTAAGTGTATTAAGTGGTGATTATGTTATGGAAGTATGAATAATGGTTGATCTAAGTAGTTTGAGCTTGCTGAGTTTGTCCAGGAACTTTGATCTGTGTTGTAGCACGATTTTGAACCCCCAAATGATGTCCCCTGATGTCCTAACTTATATTTTTGGAAAGATAATTGAATGTAGTTTCTGGAAATGTAAGGTTCATAGCTAGGTGATGTGTGGGGTTTTAGTTATGGCCGGAGGAGTGAATTTTGTTTCTGGACTATGGACTGCATTAAGTGACCCCCTTGTTAACCTTGTTTAAACCCCTAAAAATATATGTGGGATCATGAAAAAACTTGAGAATGTAGGGAATGCAGTGGTAAAGACCACCCAGAAGGAATTTGATTAAAATATGAATTTTTGGATTTTATAAAAATGCTAGAGTAAAATTCGCGCAATTGAAAAAGTCGATTAGTGGAGTAAAATTCTAGGGTTAATGGTTATTCTTCGAATGTGGTAACTAAATTAAGTCGATTAAGTGACGAGCGTAATCGAGTGATGACATGAACCTATAGTGGGGCTAGAGAGTCATAAGACGAAGTCATTAAGTTAATTTCGTACCCCCTTAAAACCCCATAATTAAAGAGAAATTGTTAAGGTACTAACGAACGATTATTGTTTATGTATAGATCGTTCGAATCCGCACGCTCGACCACCCCAACCAAACCAAGGCAAGTTTACTTTTCAAAACTTATCCATATACAAGGACTTTTACTGTTGTGTTTGTAGTTTTCAAATTATATCAAATGATATGTTTATCGGAGTATTGATGCAATTGAGATTGAACAAGTACATGTATGCTTTTACCCCTTGAACTTAGATCGAAATGTTTTCTTCGGACAACGACTCTAGCAATAGAGGTCGTAGCGGTCCGTATATACTATTGACCGGGGAGCGGTATATTATTATATCGTATCTAGATTGCGAAAACCCGAAGGGTCATTCGGGTGGTATCGTATACTCAAATAACTATTGATATATCTTCGTAAATACTTGAAACCCTATCTTGGATTAAAAGTTTATTTTATCGAATAATTATTTTATTAATTATTAATATTAAATCTTAAAATATTATTTATTAATTACTGTTCATTATTTAAAGAAAAGTTAATCCAAGATACTTTTTAATTCTTTCAAACTCGAACTCTTTCGAACTCAAAACATTTTCGAAAACCCCCGGTCAGATTCTGCTTCTTGTATGATTTCAAGAATCATCGGTCGACTGATGTCGAACCTCAATTACTCGGTTTTCAATCAAAATCAAGTTTTAAAAGAAAAGAAAAAGGGACTCTGGCAGGTGTGGGAACCGTTGACGAACGATTCCCGGGATGTGTAAGCGGCCGTGAGCCAGGCAGTCAATCACTTATTATTCCGGCCCAGGTGTTGCCGAAGGATGATTACGGATGTAGTTTTCATCGAGGGTGATTACGGATGTAGTTTTCACCCGAGGGATAGTTACGGATGTAGTTTCTATCCTTCTACCGGTAGAGAAGACCCGCGGATTATTGGACTTGGATGTGGCGACTGATCATCGTCAATCCTTGTCAGGTTTTGTGTTTTCTTTAAGTCCCATTCCTCCATTTTGGAAAAATGCTTTGACACTGCTTCTTAGGCTTTTGTGCCAAGTTGCTGACAGTATTCTATTTTGATGAGAAAGATGTTGATTCAATGCAGTATCTAGAACTGCAAGTTTATTTTGAAAACAAGGGCACATATTGTTGCACCTTCGAGATTTATCAACTATGACAAGTGATTTTATAACTGATTGATACAAACAAATATATCAACTGCAAATCATATGAGGTGTTATATTGCCTATCTTATATATATATTTCTTGCTGAGCTATAGTTGCTCACTCTTGCTTGTTTTCAAATTTTACAAACACAACTGCTAAGCGAAATGGCAAGACCCAGGCAGACAGTTCGAAAGCAGGTGACTAGGCCCGAGCCACCACTTGAGATTCCACCGGTAGGCCCCATTAGCTGGATTGGTTGGCAGCTTTTGTTAGTACGTTTTATTTATCAGCATGACCTGTGCAAGGCAGTGTATCGTAAAAACTTTCAAGCCGCCAACTTCGCTTCATATCGAAGTGTTGTTGGTAGCATAAATACTATTTAATTCGGTCTGTAATAACTCTGATAACTTTATTACTGTTTAATCAATGTGTGACGTTTCTGAGGCTCTAACCTGTGTGTGTGAGTGTGGTGTGAGTTTATTGTGGGGTCGATGGCTGTGTTATATATATTATGTGCAAGAACAGGTATGTTACTAATGGAAAATGGACCGTGAGCGCCTAGATCTCCGACCCCGGATCTGGGGGCGTCACATTGTGGGTCCTTTGACACGTGGCATTGGGCTCACGTGCCACGTGGCAGATTGTGGTCCCATGTGACACGTGGTAGTGGGGCCCACGTGACACATGGCAATTTGTTACACGTGGCACTTGTAGCATTCAAATGTAACACTGATTACAGCAAATGTAACACTACTTCTTGAAAATGCAACACTTATGTGGGACCCACATGTTCATTCATTTTTATATCCATAAATGTTAAAAAAAATAGCAAATGCAACGATTAATCGCTACTGTAACACAACGAATCTATTGCAACAGTACATGTTCTACTGCAACAGTACCTTCACAGGTAATGTAACACAATCTCAACAGTGTTGCAGTAGGTCAAAAAATGTACCTCTAATGTAACACAAAGTGGGCGTTAAAATAGAAAAGCATTGCGGACGCCCATCTGTGGCGTAGTGTCAACTTTCTCCTTCATCTGTTGGAGTAGCTCATGTCCTAATATCTTCCTTTCACCAACTTCTTCCCAATACACTAGAGATCTACACTTTCTTCCATACAAATCTTCATACGGTGGCATTCCAATACTCACGTGGTAACTATTGTTATATGAAAACTCAACCAATGGCAGATGTTCATCCCAACTTCCTTCGAAATCCAATGTACAAGCTTTAAGCATATCTTCTATTGTCTGAATAGTCCTTTCACTCTGGCTATCCGTTTGTGGATGGTAAGTTGTACTCATCTTAAGTTGGGTTCCTAGGCATTCTTGAAATTGTCGCCAAAACCTCGAATTGAATCGTGGGTCTCGATCAGATACTATCGAAACAGGAACTCCATGACGTGACACAATCTCCTTCAAATATATATGCACTAACTTGTCCAATGAGAATCTTTCGTTAATCGATAGGAAATGTGCAGACTTTATCAATCGGTTAATAATTACCTAAATCGCATCATGATTCACTTTAGTCTTTGGTAATCCTACTACGAAATCCATGGCAAGGTGTTCCCACTTCCACTCGGGGATATCTAACGGTTGTAAAAATCCGCTTGGCTTTTGATGTTTCGCTTTGATCCTCTGGCAGGTATAACACTTACTTATCCATTCGGCAATTTCTCGCTTCATATCTGGCCACAAAAAATTTTCCTTCAAGTCTCGGTACATCTTTGTACTTCCAGGGGGAATAGAATATCTCGAACTATGGGCTTCACTCAGAATCTCATTCTTCAACTCCTCCATATTAGGAATCCATATTCTCTTTCTAAATCTTAAAATATCTTGATCATCTTTCTGTGTACAAATTTCTTCTTTGTTCAACGTATTCATTTCGAAATTCATTACTTCTTCTTGACATCTCCGAATCTTTTCCAGCAACTCTGGTTGAAAAGTCATCGTACTCAGAAACTCATCTGCATCCTTGAATCATAAACTTCTAAACTTAACTTTTTAAATTCTCGAAATAACTCCTTTGGAATAGTAAATGTATTCAACCTTTCCTTTCTACTCAGCGCATCAACTACAACATTCGCCTTTCCGGGATGGTAACTTATCGTGCAATCATAATCCTTAATCAACTCCAACCATCTTCTTTGCCTTATATTCAACTCTTTCTGGGTAAAGATATACTTCAAACTCTTATGATCGGTGAAAATTTCACAGTTCTCTCCGTACAAGTAATGTATCTATATTTTCAACGCGAATACAATCGCTCTTAACTCCAAATCATGTGTTGGGTACTTCTGCTCGTGCGGCTTAAGCTGTCTCGAAGCGTACGTGATAACGTTTCCATGTTGCATCAAAACACATCATAACCCTTTGTGCGAAGCATCACTATAGATAACAAAATTTCCTTTATCATCTGGCAATACTAACACTGGTGCAGAAACCAATATTTTCTTTAGCTCTTGAAAGCCCTATTCACACTTATCATTCCAAATAAACTTCTCATTCTTTCGGGTCACCTTTGTCAATGGGGTAGCAATCTTTGAGAAATCTTGAACAAATCTCCGATAATAACCAGCCAATCCTAAGAAACGTCTCACTTCAGTAGGAGTTCTTGGTCTACTCCAACTTACCACAGTTTCAATATTAGCAGGGTCTACCCTTATTCCTTCTTTGCTAATCACATGACCTAAGAATTGCAATTCTTGCAACCAAAACTCACACTTAGAAAACTTCGCATATAATCTTCCTTCCTTAAGGTCTCTAATGCGATTCTCAAATGCTCAGCATGCTCTTCAGGGTTTCTCCAGTATATAAGGATGTCATCAATAAATACAATTACGAACTTATCCAAATATCTCTTGAACACTCTATTCATTAAATCCATAAACACAGCTGGCGCATTCGTCAATCCAAAAGCCATCACTAAAAACTCATAATGTCTATATCTCATACAAAATGCAGTCTTCGGAATATCTTCTGGCTTGATCTTCAATTGGTGATAACCTGATCTTAAATCGATCTTAAAAAAGTAAGCAGCATCCTTGAGTTGATCAAACAAATCTTCAATCCTTGGCAATGGACACTTATTCTTGATAGTCAATTTGTTGAGTTCTCTATAATCGATACACAACCTCATACTTCCATTGTGATGCCCCCAAATTCGGGGTCAAGATTTGGTGCCACAACTAATACAATTAAGTATAACTTCATTATACAGACGACCCCTCAATAAGGATCGATCTCAGGTTATAGTATGAAACAAGAATCTAAATTACAACAACTATTATAACTACTATACCTTCTTATCAGAAGCACAGTCCAATACTGTAAGTGTCCATGCTGACTCTGAAATCTATTCTTGAATAGAACGCCTTGCCACACTCGTTCGAATTATAAGACGTAGGTAGACCATTCTTAAGTCTAGCTGAAATGTTAGATGAATAAACAAGAGTGAGCCAATAACGCTCAACAAGTGAATAGTGAAGTAACAACTTCTAAATAAACTGAAAACTGACAACAAACATAAAGCTGGCTTTCAACAATAATAAGATGCTAGAATGATATGACTGGAAGCAATAGAATAATACTGACGTTTGACAACAACAGGATATCAACTGAAAGGTAAAGCAGTAGTTGATAATAAAACATGTGTAAAGCAATTGACATTTCAAGCGGTAAACCAATTTCTTTTCACAATAACTTTAAAAGAAATCATTCACTTTAAGAAAATTGATTGGAGGTTTTTACTTCATAATAGACAATACGGGTGATCAGCCAATAAAGTCCCCATACCGGACACAAAGTCCCTCTGGACATTAATTCCTTTCATTAGGATAGTTTGGGTTCCCAAGAGGCAACATTGGCCTATAAAGGTGTCGAACTGGACAGACCAAAACTACACTAATACATACACAAACCGACGGAACCAGCATTACCCATTCGCCCCATCTCTCCAATCGTCAGGAATCCGTGGAAACCATTTAGACGGAGTTCCTAACATTTTATTAAAATCTCATTTTTAAAAGTATTAAGGTTTGCAAAATTCTTTTTAACTTCATAAAACATTTTAATACTTAATCCTTTAAAAATCTTTACTTCGAAGTACCTTCGACTCTCTGATAACAGATCAGCCCAGTCTAAGTAACTTCAAAGTATTTTCAGAAAATAACTCATTTTGATTTGCAATGATAAAAGTCAAAAGGGTTTGACCAAGTGTCTGATGTCAAGGCATGGAGGTACAAGTCTGGAGCAATAAGATATAGACTCAAATGAAATCAAGGCTTTGATCAGGGAATCAAGGAGGTAAATTTAAGTCAAAGGTCAAAGATATAAATCATGACTACTTTAATGGCAACTGATCAAGTTATAGGATTCAAGATTACTAATGATAGTAGTCAAGTTTTTAAAACATTAAAACAAGGTAATAAATCAGTTTATTAAGATGAAAGTCTTGCATCAAGATAATAATAGTTAGATAGGGCATAATAAATAAGTCTCACTTTTTTAAATCAAGGTTCGTTTGAATACAATTTTCAAAATAGGGTTTAGTAGAATATAGCTTCGTAAAACAAGGTTTTGTTGAAATAATGTCCATTGAAAGTCAAGTTCAGTAAAAAATATGATTCTTTAAAACGTGGTTCGTTAAAACCTGTTTCTTTAAAACATAGGTTCAGAAAAACTTGGTTTACTAAAACGTTGTTCAGTAAGATAGAAGTTAAGAAAACATTAGTAAGTAATACTGGAGTTAATAAAACATGATTTGATAACTAAAAGAAGGGTTATCAATCAATAATTATAAAACAGGCATTAAGTTTTAGAAATCGTATTTAAGACTTAAAAGTCCGATTGGGTTCATAGGGTCTAAGATGATATACATAATAAAATCTAATCTTAAAATAGAGGACAGGTTGTAGAATCAAGATTCACTATCAATCTAAAGAAAGGTAATGACAGGGTGCATAGCAATCAATGTATATCGAAAGATAGTTCATAGGATAACTCAATAGAAGGGTACAACAAGGTACAGATCACTTATAAACTGATTTGAAAGAAACATGATATGAACAACAGAAGAAGATATACTTCACTTGAACAATAAGTGAGGAATAGAAACACTTTCCTCAATATGCGTAGTTCTGCTTCCAACACATCGATTCGTTACTCACTATACATTAGTCTCTACTTCTTTGTACGTTGATCTCTAATCGACTATACATCTACCTTTCCTCCATAATTCGTCAATCTCGACACCAATATGTTTATCAACTCCGATAGATATCTCACTTCTAAGATTCGAATTACACACGTACTGGCTCTTACCGGCCTTCTACTGGTACCTATATACATGTAAAGTACTACTTCAGTATACTTATAATCTTAATCGTTTACTCTATTCTACCCAAACGTGTTCTATTACGCTTTACAACATAACACGTATATCACATATTAATCACATTCTCAAAATAGTACAGTAGAATAAGATAAGCCATATAAGCATTTAGCACTTAGCACATAGCATACAATAATCATGCAATTCACCTAAACACTTAACAGATAATACCAACTCATTATACAACTAATTTTATCATATTAGTATATAACTTAAGAATATATTTCTAACAAAAATCGGGCAGCGATTCCTTTGTAAAGTGGACTAGCCCATCGGAACATACCCGAATCAAATCAACATTCAAACCAACAATCACTACCAAGCAAAACATGTTATCTACACATATATACTATTTTTATTTGAAATCAGTCGACAACTAAATTATCTCATTTTCTACTATTTATTAATACCAAGAAATAAGAATTAATATTTTATAACGCAAACCCAAAAATCTAATTGCACCAATAAATTCGAAAAATTATTTACTCAAAGTTTCATATTAAACACTTCTCCAAATTCTTTCACTTAACTCCTTAAAGAAATTAAATACTTATTACAATATTCTAACCAATCACAAACTGCCACATCATCATCTTCTACATCACACCCATGTGATTTTCTCTCTCCTTGAAGTCAACTGCCATGACCAAACTTTGACCACCTATAACTCATTTGTTTCTAATCCGATTAACATGATTTTACAGCCTATTCCAGCTATTTTTTCGCAAGGAATCCAAATATATAATTAGTTTTAAGATCAGGTTTGAAATAAGGCCTGAACGAAGTAATAAACAGTGGCAGTTTTACTACTAAACAAATCCAAAAATCAATTAACAATTCTTATAAAATTATGAACACATCAATACTACCTTAATCATGAATTAACCATCATTAACACAATCTAATTAACACTTTACAATCCACATAATTCAAACTTATATTCATATAATTCGAATAACACAAATAAATCCGAAAATCACACATGCAATTCAATTTAACACCAAACAAATACTCATAATCATGTATATATGCGATATGATCTCACAGGAATAAAAACGTAGCACATAACTCGAATTCAAGGCAACCCCCGAAATGGGTTTCATAAATTTTTCTCATAAAATCAACATGCAATCATAGAAGCAGTTTAAGGGAAGAAAACCGAGCAAGATTGTGGTCTCCGATCATACAAACAAGGCAAAAACCAAGAGATTAGAGAAGACAGAGAGTATTAAGAGAGAGAGAGAGAGAGAGAGAGAGAGAGTATTTTAGAGCTATGCAAGAAGAAATGAAAAAGAACCAAGAAAGAAAAAGATGCAGGTGGCGTACTCATGAGAAAGAGCCAGGGGTAGAATGGTAATCTGCCAGTGCTGATAAATCTACTTATTATTTGAAAAACTGATTTTAATCCTTTTAAATCGAAATAAATTAGAGAATTAGGAAAAATTTAATTTTTAAAATTTTAAAATAAATTTTATGAAATTACAAGGCTCCCCATATTTTAAAATAATTTTAGAGTTAAAAATGAATTTTCTATGAATTTTCGAAATAAAGGATCTTTAAAAGAAATAAAACTTTTTAAATCTTTTAAAAATACTTAAACATACAAACAAATATTCACACTAATTTTAAAAACTAAATTATATCACAAAGATGATTATGCAAAAGATTTCATGATTTAAAACAACTCCAATGATTTTATAAGATTTTTGGAAGATTAAAAATGCACTTTAAAAATACTTTTAATACTCTAAAAATATAAATAAAATTCCACGAACGTATACGACACATACCAATCATCACATAATCACATAAACATGATTTCACATTTATCTTGACTTCACAAAATATCCATAGCACATAATTTCACCTTTAATAATTAAATAAACACATATAAAATCGCGAAAAATTCTAGGTCGTTATAGCCATCCTTCTTTTTAATAAATAATACTGGCGCTCCCCACGGGGACACACTTGGTCTTATTACTCCTATGTCCAATAAATCTTGCAATTGTGTCGCTAACTCTTTCATCTCAGCAGGTGCCATCCTATAAGGTGCTTTAGATACTTACTCGGTCCCTGGTGCCAAATCAATCGGGAATTCAATCTCTCTGTCTGGAGGTAATCCGGGCAATTCGTCGGGAAATACATCGGGAAACTCATTTACAACTAGAATATCTCCCATTCTAGGGGCTTGTTTCTCCGTATCAACCACATGTGCTAAATAAGCTTCACATCCTTGATTCAACAATCTCTTCGCTTGCATATACGTTAGAAATCTCTTATCTTATCTTATTCAACAAACTATCCCAACTTAAATGGTAATAAATCCACATAGAAAAGAAATCCTCCGATCTCAATATTACAGTTAGGACACTCCCGGTCTACGAAATCTTATCCTGATTAGCAACTTCTACTACTAACGCCTTTTCTAATGGACGAATCTCACAATGTAACTTATTAAGAAATCTTTCAGATATAAATGACCTAGTATCTCCAGAATCAATCAACACTTTAGCTTCAAAAGAGTTGACAAGAAGCGTACCTGCAACCACTTCGGCATCATTAACAGCTTCTTTGACAGACATGTTGAAAGTACGGGCTCTGGGCTGAGGTGCTTGATACGTCACTTGTCGTGGTGCTGGTGGTGCGGTGATCCTCAAAACATTAGCAGTTTGGATAGGCTCCTTGCAGTTCTTAGCAATATGACCAATCTTGCCACATTTATTACAAGTCAATCCTACTGGCTTCGCTTCAGAACACTCTTGAGCATAGTGCCCTTTCTTCCCACACTTGTAGCAAACAATGTTAGGGTTATTACAGATACCCAGGTGCTTTCTCCGACAAATCTTAAAGTCTTGTAGTACGGGTCTTGTTATATCCTGAGGGTTTACTCCTTGGGGTCTACGGTCTTGTCCTCCGTTACCACCTCCAAACTTCTGAAAATTTCTCTATCCTCCTTGTCGATTTCAAAACCTTCCTCTGTCCGGAAAACTCCTCTGACCTTCTGTCTCTTGGCTCTTCTCCACTTTCTCAAACTTTCTTTTCATACCAACTTTCTCCTTCTGGTTCAAATCAGTTTCCCCTTCTATAATCATCGCCTTCTGAATGACAGCAGAATAAGTTCTCAACTCAAACGCAACAACCCTACTCCTTAACCAGGGCTTTAATCCATGCTGAAATTTCTTAGCCTTGCTGGCTTCGTTTCCTACATAATGGGATGCAAATCTAGATAACTGAGTAAACTTAGCTTCATACTCCGCAACAGTTATCCCTTCCTGTTTCAACTCTATAAACTGAATTTCCAACTGGTCTTGTAAATAACCTGGCAGATATTTTTCATTAAACAATTATACAAATCTTGGCCATGTTATCGCATTTCCTTCTGCGGCCTTAATAGATTCCCACCAAAAATTCGCTTCCGCTCTCAAATAAAAACTGGAAAACTCCACCTTCTGAACCTCATCGACCTTAACTAACGTGAAAGACTTCTCGATATCCATCAACCATGACTTGGCCTCAACAGGGTTCAAGGTACCTTTAAACTCAGGTGGGTGAACAGATTTAAAAGATTTAAAAGTTGTAGCAGGTTGGGCAGCTTGGTGCTGTTGGTGTTGAACAAAAGCAGCAGTTTGTTGTTGAAGTAATTGGAACATCTAGGCCATGATAGGGTTATCTTGGTTTTGTTGATCTTGATTATCATTGTTGGTAGCTTGAGAGATTCTTCTGGGAGGCATCTTTCTGATAAGAAGGTAAACAATTGGTAAATAACAAGTAGGTATATATTCAAAAGAAATAGGGTTCCTCCATCCGGTACCAATAGATGATCGGTTCCGTTAAGAAAATTTGATATGGGTACAGTTTTAAGGTAATGCAACAGGATTTATATGAATAGGTTAATAAGTACGAAAATACGGTATGTAAAAGACAATGTGTAAAAGCGATAAGTAAAGTAGTGGACACAGGGATATACGAATAAACATACGTTACTACGACGAAAATAAACCAACATCAAAAGTTAAGGGTATTCTAACCCTTCTACAACTGAACTGAAAATAAACAAACTAAACAACAACAATCTGTCTACTAGTACTAGGAAAACTGGGAAAACATCATATACTAGTAGTACTCATAACTAACACTAGTGGGCTTCACCATATGTCCCACTCACAAACCATCTCTACAACAAACATCTCTAGTCACGGGGAACTCGGGTCTCGCAATGCTTACACGTCATCAATCCAATCAAACCAGAAAGTCGATAGAGCTCATCAAAAGCAGGCCTAGACAGGGGGCCATCAAGAAAATACTGCTGGGTGAGCCTCTCCACTAACTCAATACGGCTATCCCAATCGATCGTGGATAAATCAACTCGATGCTGTGCTTCGTCCTTCATCTGCTTGATCAGTGCTGAGAGCTCATCATTCCTACTCGTCAAGCTCTCGCAAGTGCGGACTATCTCGGCATATATGTGCAAGGGTGCGACCTCGGGTAGTGAGTAAGATCCAATGGATGACTCACCGTTCTCGGTGATAGAACGGGTCACGATTGGTACTGGGACTGGAACATGCACGGTATCGGTAACAGACATAGGTATAGGTACTGACTCAGTGGTAGGGACAGGAATGTCGGCATGGGCCGGGGGACTCTCAACCTCAGACTTAGACATCGGAACATCAGACTCGATCGACATCGGAACATCAGACTCGATCTCTGCATCAGCATCGAACACCCTCTCGGGAGGATCGGACTCCTCGGATGAACTGCTAGAATCGGAAGGTAGGAGTGGTGCATCGTCGTCAAGATCCATTTCTTGTCATAATCATATATATATAAACGTAGAAGATAAACGAGTTAAGTTATATTAGTCCTAGCAATCTATCACGAAGGGAAAACCTAAACCTATAATCACTCCCTACATCTATCACCCTTAAATCCTAATTATATCTACTTCTTTTATTAGTGATCCTAAATTCCTGGCTTGTTTCAGTGACCAAAACCCGTAGCTCTGATACCAACCTGTGACGCCCTCCCGACCTGGGGCCTAGATCGGAGGGTCACTAACACACTCTAGATGTAAACACCCTAATAGGAAATATAAATATAACATGCTGACTGGCCCCAACTCTATTATCCAAGATCTTTCACAGGTAATGGTATGAAACAAGCAAGCCATCGTCTAACTAATTATTATTACAAACCTGAATTCAAAATATAATATATTATTACAAACCAAGTTCTAAAAAGTTCTACTTCCAATTCTCACAACTAACTAAAGATCTCCTCACTGAGCTGTTATTGCATCTACCTCGGGAGCTATCTCAAAACGAACCAACTCAGGGCCACGATAAGTGCGCTTCCTTGCGGTTTGGATTGTACGAACCATGATTCTTAGATTACTGTCAAAAGGGTTAGACAAAATAATAATGAGCCAACACTCAGCAAGTAACTAAAGATTTCAACTGAAAACAGTATAACAGGGTACTTCAACTGACGACAGAATTCAAGATATGACATAAATATGCTGGAAGCAGTAAAAGCAATACTAATATTTGGTAATGACAGGGTATTAACTGATAATCAGGATAGTAATAGATATTTCAAAACTGTTCAAAGTAAATGACATTTCAATCGGTAAACAAATTTCATTTCATGGTAAATAAAAATTAATCATCACTTTAAGTAAACTGATTGGAGGTTTTTACTTCATAACAGACAATACATTTCAGCCCATAAAGTCCCCATACTGGACACAGAGTCCCTCTGGACATTAATCCTCTCATTAAGATAGCTTGGGTTCCCAAGAGGCAACACATTGGCCTATAAAGGTGTGGAACTAGACAGACTAGAACTACACTAATACATACACAAACCGACGGAACCAGCATTACCCGTTCGCCCCGTCTCTCCAATCGTCAGGAATCCGTGGAAACCATTTAGACGGGGTTCCTAACATTTTATTAAAAATCTCATTTTTAAAAACATTAAACTTTAAAAACTCTTTTTGACTTCGTAAAACATTTTAATACTAATTCAGAAACCCTTACTTCGAAGTTCCTTTGACTCTCTGATAACAGATCAGCCCAGTCTAAGTATCTTCAGAGTATTTTATGAAAAACAACTCATTTTGATTTGAAATGATAAAAGTCAAGGAGTTTGACTAAGTTCTCTGATATCAATGAAATAGGGATACAAGTCTGAATAAAGAAGATATAGACTCAAAGGCATTAAGGTAGTTGATCAGATTTCAAGTTTAAAGTATAGTATTATGGGTAAGTAAGTTTTTGAATCAGTGATTAGGTTATAAAGAAGTTTATAAAATCTTAGGGACAACATAGGTTAACTGGACACGGACATAGTTCAAGTAGAACACTGGTTTATCTGTCAGTCAATAGGGTTTAATTATAGCAAGCTGTTTGACGTATATGGTCAAGAAGCAATCAAAAAGATTTATGTTGTTTTAGGGTTTACAGTTTATGAAACAGTCGTGGACAGAATTCTGGTTGCATGAATAGATAGGCTACATAAGATTTATTATCAACATGGCATACGATAGGCATGCTCGAATCAACAGGATATATCAGTTTAGGAATGTAAACTTCAAGAAAAGACAGAGTTACTTGCCTCCGGTAGAATGCAACAGCTAACGGCTCAGTCACTGGTACTCAACCTTAGATTTTCCTTTATAGCTAGGTCCTACGTCCTTCTTATCTACATAAACCATATCACTATTTTAGAATACTATACTTCTAAATCGTCTAATCCTAATCTACCCAAAAGATTCTTATAACGCATTATACTTAACATATAACATACGTACCTGATAATATACTAAAACCACCTCGTAAACAGATAACCATTTAAGCACGTAACACCTAGAACATGCATCTCACATAAGCCACTTAGCAGATAAACCTAACTCATAAGCAGTCATGCTATACACACTTTACTATTTATAATCTTACGAAAATCAGGCAGAGTTCCTTTATAATATGGACTATCCCGTCGGAAGATATCCGACTTAAATCACATTCAAACCAAACCGATGGATTTAAGATCCACCTACACTCCCAATGGATTTTTAATGATACTACTTACTACTTATATCATATTTCTAACAAAATCCGAAATCAGTAACTAAACATTCATATTCATTTAATCACCAAACTCATATAGTTTATCCTTATAATCTAAAGTTCGAATTTTAACTTACAAACATCCGAAAATTTATACATGAAATTATTTTAATTCGAGACTACATACATAATCAATCAATAAGCATAATCAAGAATTACAATTTCATAATAAACCGAATATTTCATAATTTAATCCTAAAAATTCGAATTAATCAATAATTAAATCAAGAGATTATGCATGCTGGTCATAATAATTCGAATAATATTCAAAAAATTCATATCGATCATAAACACCATCTCGAGCAATTAACAAATAACTCAACGAATCGATTTGTTCGATTTGATCACATAAATCGAACAAAATTATCAAGAACATATCATAAAAATCTTCAAAATATACATGCAAACTTAAAACCATATCAAACAGAATTTATAACAATTTATAGGCCTCAAGAACATCATTGGCCATCACCGGTTCATCGGAGTTCATCACCAGTGGCGGTGGAAATTCGGGGGTACCCTTATTGGGACTCCAACCACGAGATTTCCTCCGATTAAACAACTATCAGTTATATATAATCATCACAGAGGCATCAAACTAAACTGGGTTTAAGAATTCTGGCCAGAAACTCAAACAAGCAAGAAATGGTCTTGCATGCGAAGAATTTCAAAAACCGAGGCAAGAGACTCACAAGAGAGAGAGAGAGAGAGAGAGAGAGAGAGAGAGAGAGAACGGAGAGAGCAACCGAGAGATAAAGTAAGGAAAAGAAGAAGAGGCAGTCGCCTCTTGTCAAATAAGACAGGGGCAAAACTATCTTTTCACATTTGTTATTTACTTTTTGAAAAATCTACTCTTTTAATCACTTTTAAATCGAAATAAAATAGAAAAGGGGAAGTAAATATTTTATAAAAATTCTAAAAAGAAAGTTCATGAAATTAGAAGCATCCCCATATTTTTAAAATAATATTTGGATCAAAAAATGAATTTTATAAGAATTTTCGAAATAAAAGATCTTTAAAAGAAATAATGCTCTTTAAATCATTTTAAAATATTAACACACACAATTAAATAACCACACTAATTTTCATAACTCAACAATATCACAAAGATGTTAATGCAAAAGATTTCATGATTTAAATCAACTCCAATGATTTTATATGATTTTTAAAAGATTAAAAATGCCCTTTAAAAATACTTTTAATGCTCCAAAAATATAATTAAAATTCCACGAGCATATACGACATATACCAATCATCATATAATCACATAATCATGTTTTCACACATAACTTGACTTCATCAAAATATTCTCATCATATATTTCACATAATTTCCACATTTAACAATTAAATAAACATTTAAAAATCGCTAAAAATTCTAGGTCAATATAAGTTCTATTGTCCTCCCACTATTTTTCTTAGAAAGCAGTTCTCTCTCTAGAAACACAGCCGTTCGAGCAACAAACACTTTCTTCTCCGAAGGTTTACAGAAATAATACCCTTAGTTTCTAATGAGTATCCTACAAAATTACATTATCTGTTTTCGGTCCTAGTTTATCAAAGATTAAATGTTTCACAAACGCTTCACATCCCCAATCTTTCATAAATCACACGCTTTTACGTTTCTCAGTCCATATCTCATATGGTGTCTTTTGAACCGATTTTGCGGGAACTCGGTTTAGTGTTTGTGCAGCCGTCTCTAGGGCATAACCCCAGAAACTGATTGGAAGATCTGCATGACTCATCATCAATCGTACCATGTCCAACAAAGTACGATTTTTCCTTTCAGACACCCCATTCCATTGTGGTGTTCCAGGAGGAGTGAGTTTTGATACGATACCAGACTCCTTTAGGAAATTCTTAAATTCCAAGCTTAAGTACTCTCCCCCATGATTAGATCGTAGAGTTTTAATACTTTCGCCTATTTGTTTTTCAACTTCAGCCCTATTACCTTTGAATTTTTCAAACGATTCAGATTTGTTCTTCAAAAGATACACATATCTATATTTACTAAAATCATCATTAAAGGTTATGAAATAATAAAAGCCACCTCTTGCCATCATACGCATTGGACCACTACATCACTATGTATCAATTCCAATCGTTTGGTGGCCCTCTCACCTTTTCCGATAAAAGGAGCTTTAGTCATTTTACCAATGAGACATGGTTCGCATACTTCGTATGATTCAAAATCAAAATTATCCAAGTATTCATCCTCATGTAACTTGCAAATGTGATTCTCATTTATATAGCCTAAATGACAGTGCCAGAGGCATTTCCGATCTGAGTCATTTGTCTTAAGATGCTTATTATTTATTATAAGTCCCTACAACTAAGGCAGCAACCTTTGCTCCATTGCCAACACGTAGGTCGACTTCTCCTTTCGCCAAAGTTTTACTCCTTCGAAGTTCTTGCACATTTATACAAATGTGGGAACCACATCCAGTATCTAATACCCATGATGTAGAAGTAGACAAATTGACTTCTATAACATAAATACCTGAATTAGAAATCTGAACTAACTTCAGTTTCTTCAGATCCTCCAAATTAGTTTGACAGTTTCTCTTCCAATGACCCGGCTTCTTGCAATAGTGACAATCACCTTTTGCAACACCTCATGTAGGCATCAAAGCCCTTTTGGGAGCATGTTTTGGATTAGCATTAGATTTGGATCCAATCCTCTTCTTGCCTTTCCATTACCAATCGAGGAAGTTTGTTCTTGTCATCTTGTCCTTCTCAAGGATAGATCGTATAGAGAATTTTATTTGAGTTGTTTGCCATTTGAATATCCACAAAGTTAAAATGCATAAAAATAATTAGTCTACGATATTATTAATTTATGTTCAAGTGATAATTCATATATATTCAGAATATATATCTCCCACTATTTTTATCAAATTAATAGCCCTGCCTATCAATTCGGAAAAGTTTTCTAAACCTTTCTAGTGAGCCAAGATCCATATTTCATCACTTTTAAGGTCAGCTTTCACTTTTCTCCTTAAAATGATTATTTAGGTAGACAACATTTGTCAATTATATCATATATAACTCTTGGATAGTTTAGTAGAACAACATTTGTTCACATTTATCCAATAAATCTTACCAAACTCTATGCCTCTAAGTTCACAATCCTATTGTGGTCTCTTAGTTAAGTCGAATCCATTGGTCTAACAGTTAAGTATCACTAAGTTACTCCATCACTACCACGATAAACGGGGGTATATCGCTTTGGCAAACCCACCATTTGTCGATCTAGGTCTTGACGAGTGTTTCCCATTTGGAAGGCATCTTAAACTTAATATTTAATCTTTAGGGGTTTGTTATAATTGAAACGACCACGATCCCATCATAAAGAGATTCTCAATTTTGTCTTGAATTAAATACTTCAAATCAATATTCATCAATGGTTTGATTTCCAGGTTGTTGGAGAAGACACAGTGGTCTCAATTAATACCTGACTTCCTTACAGGCATGGCCCGTTGTTGACAAAATCTCCCATATCGAAATCATTGAAAATTCATATTTAATTCCATGTTTGATTAACACAGAAATCTAATAATCATTTTGTTTAATTATAAAATCTGGAGTCGTGTACAAATTTTATCTTGTTTAAGCAGGCATGGCATGGGTGATGTATCTAATACAAGCATTCATACATGATTAATCTAATTAAAGTATGCATCATTATGTATTCTACACATACATTCATACATCAATATGTAAAGTGCAGTATGTAAATGTGCTTGGTTATGGCCTTTATCCTATATGATCCTTTCAAGCTAATGAAACGATCAAGGTCAATCCATGGTGGAAAAATATAAATACAATTACATGTCTTCATTCTTCTTGTCTCCTTGGTTTCTCCTCCTCTTGGATCGTCCTTCAATCATCAAGTGCATTACATTGAATAATTGAATACAACCTATACTAATGTACTTACATAATAAAACTCGAGCTACATTCGAGGTTAAATATTTACAAGAATGAAGAAAACGACATGCAAGTCGTATTTATAAAACCAAAACCATAAATACATATCAAAACCACTAACCTATGGGTCATTAAGGACATAACCAATCACCATGCTCAAGTAACAATTAAAGAACATGTCATATTATCTAATCATACTAAACCATATCATATTTCATATGATCCAATCAAAGAAATCATATAACGCAAAAACCAGAAAATCAGAATCAAATTCTGAAAAGAATAAATCACCGTTTTGAGGCAATAAACAGTGTCAAACGCCTTACAGACGAGTCGATGATAGCTTTGCTATCAGTTTTGTTCAGACGCTCATTTCCCTTTCTGGAAATGTACTCTTTCCGTAAATTCGAACACCGGACAAATTTCACCAGATCTGCGCAGCATTTCATAAATCATATCGAATATGATTCTCATAACAAGAACAAACATATATCATGTATATATTAGTATATATATACAGATTATGTCATCATCATCAACACATCATAACATATCATATCCAATATGATCTAATAAGTTATAACTCAAAAAACAATTTTTCAGAAAATCAGAAATTAAATCAAAAAACCATAAATCGTTGTTTACAGGAAGTAAATTACGTTAAACGGCTTACATATGCGAACCTGACTATGTCAGTCTTGTTCAGTGGCCCGATTCCAGTCAAAAAACATATCTTTGTTGTGAAAATCGGACTCAGTACGCAAATTTCATTAAATTTGCACAATTTTTTGGAAATCGTATCGTATACAATCACCATAATAAAAACAAACATGAATCATATACATACAGCTACATATACAATCATCACATGATTATAAAATTCTCATGAATATCAAATATACAAAACATATACAAACATTCATATAAGCATCTTGTGTCAACTCGAAGACATGGCAAATAATCACATACTTGCTTATTTCATCAAAATTGTTAAACATATAACGAATTAAAACGTTTCGCAAGTAGCTCTGATGCCATTTTTGGGTTTCGAGCAACAAACGAAGCGGAAAAACGAAAAATAAATTAAAAACATCGAAACCCACCGCAGGATCCATGAGAACCAAATATTTAATTCGTAGAAAGAATCTTTACCTTAAAGAAGCTTTAACAATTATGAAGGGGAAGAATCAAGGAGGTCTAAAGCTTTCTACGCTCTACAGTATCCACACGAACGCTTGTACTCGAAGGATTGATGTGTACTAGCACCCGAAAACAGCTCCTCTCTCTATCTTCTTCGCTCTCTCAATGCGGCTAGGGTTTTAGAATATGCTTCTTATTTTTCTAAAATCAGCCCGTAAAGGGATATATAAAGAGAAGAATATGTTTTTCTAATTATAATCCAATTATAATTAATACTAATATGAAATTCCAATTTATTAATTAATTAAGTCTCACTTATTTCATTAATAACTAATTTCAGAATTAGTTTAAGTAATTCTGTTTTTCAGTTTATTTATTTAATTAAGTCATACTTAATTAATATTATAAATATAACAAATCATTTATTTAATTTAAATTCATAATTTAAATTATTTCTCCTTCAAGCGTTCTATGTGTATTGTAATAACCCTAACTTTAGCAATGCTATAGTGATCACATGAACAGTAAATTTTGAGGATTTAGAGAAATGGTATGTAGGTACTCTATACGTGAAACAGAAAATGAATAAATGGAAACCATATTAGTGATGTACTATGAAAATAAGTGGCTCGAAATGACGATGGATTTCAGAAATTCCTGAATATGGACTTTAAGGATTTTCGATTTCGATTGAGACTCTATTGAATGTGATATTAAGGAGTATAGAAATGTTAAAGGGTTTATATCTTGAGGAAATAGTGAAATTAGGTTAAACCAAGGAGTGATCAAGTCAAGAAATGCCAAGGGAATTTAGATTGTTAAACGAGTTTGAGAATGCTTGAGAACCCGAGAGATAACCAGGAGAGCAACTTCTGAGAAAAAAAGAATATACCAAGGATATTGGATCTAATACCTACTTGAGAATTAGAATCACCCTAACACATTAATATATGATGTGGGAAAGGATAAAATATATTTAAGAGATTTACAAGAGAAAAACCACTGAGACGATCGCAGAAATTGTTCGATGAATCAGATGACGAGAGAACTTTGTACAAAACCCAAACCAAAAGCCCAAATTCGGCCCAACCCAAGTATGGAGCTGATATTAAGTGATATTAGAGTGTAGGGGAAGGAATCCCATTGGTGCAAACATTAAAACCAAAGTGGAAGAGGAGTAAACATGTCAAACTTGAGTACTAAGTAGCATTTTTCATGGTAAGGTGTTTAGATGATCAACAATTGGCTCTTTGTCATTGGTGGACTTCAAAGACTTTTATTATAAGACTACACAACTGATATATATGATAGATAAAAGGTCAAAAATGTTAGTAAAGGGAAAGAAGCAAGATAAACACAAAGCTCTCCAATCTGCCAAACAAGAACACAACTCAAAGAAAAATTCATATCTCTATTTATATCCATGATAAAATCACCAAATTTTAACCACAACCTCTCCACTCCATGGGCATGATTCGCTCCAAATTTCATAGAAATCCAAGTAGTATAGCCTAGTCAAATCCATGCTCAAAGTGGGAGAACCAAACCTGTCCAGTTTCTATCCAGCGGAAAGATGGAGCTCAAAACCATAGCTAGGAAGCTTTTTTTTTGGTGATCTATATCTCAAATCAAAGATTATACAGAGGCCAAGATGTGGTAAAAATTGGAGAGTCAAACTCTTATTTTTCGATTTGTTATGATTTTTACAAAAGTTATGATGAATAGTAACCCTTAGAAACTAACTTTGTTTTTATGGTTTCTTTAGTTGATCCAAGCTAGTATAAGGTTGATTAAGCATATCCCAAGGCTTGATAAGGGTTGTTAAAGCTTCAAGAAGGTAGAAATCTCAAGACCCTTTAGTATTACTTTGAATATAGGATGGATTATAGAAAGTTTAGTGATTAAGGTTATGATAAATGATTATTCGTGATGATATATGTGTTTGTAAGTGATTAAAGTTGAATATGGAAGGAGTATGTGCATGTAACCATGGTTGGTAAGATGACCACATGGTGTAGGTAATGGTGTATAAGGTGGATGATAGATTTGGAGGAGTTGGATTTTGGAAAGTATGAAAATATAGCCGTTATAATGTCCGATTTTCGTTAGAATCAGAAACTTCCTTGTTTTTTGACACTATACCCGTACGGTACCTTACTGTCCAGACCCCCAAGTGACCATGATGAGATAGAGCATAGTTCGTAGATCGTTTTGATATAAAGTGCGTTAAAATCTGATGAACGGTTTAGGAGAAAAGTCAGTTTTAGTGAAAGACGTTCGATAGTCGAGAAAACGTAGTTGTACCAACTTTGAGGCTATAACTACCATACTTAAACACTTTTAAAAATTATAAAATTTTCGGATATTGTAGTATGGTAGTCAAAGAGTCATTACCAGTTGACCTTGTAGTAAAATTCGAAATCTTTATTTTCTGAGAATTTTTATAGTCAAGTGTGGTTGCTAAAGGAAATGGTGAACTAACATAGAAAACCTTGATTTAACCAAAATGGTTAGGTTCTTGGAACACTTGGGTTATAATAGCATGTTATTCACATAGTAAGCATTAAGGGTGTAGTTATATAAAGGTGAAGTGAGAAAGGGATGTAGTATTCTAACGACGTTCCTTTTTGTGTTTATAGAAACTTCGGGAGAGCCACGAGCCATACTTCCAGGATACAGAGATCGAGGCAAGATTTCTTCTATCCTTACCTTGGAAAACTATTTTATTTTCAAAGGAAATGATTTCATGGAATATATATGTTATTCTATGTTTGTTATATTGCTAAGAATTATTTCCCTGATATTGGAATTAAAGAGAAATGGATATAAATTATGAAATATGAATGTGGATATGATTATGAATGAAGCGAATATGCTTTATGGTAAAGAGAGGTGAAAGAGAATGGTATCAGTTGTTATCTAGAGTTATATGAAGAATGGTATCAGTTGTTATCTAGAGTTATATGAAGAATGGTATCAGTTGTTATCTAGGGTTATATAATTTATAACGTTATGTTAAAAATATTCTTTCTAAGCAATTGTGATTTAATAAATATTATTTGATTTTTTTATTTAATACTTTTGAAAATATATGGAATATTTTATAAGGGTGTACTGGATTCCAGTAAACACAGAGAAGATGTCTGAGTCATAATCAAAGTATTATGACATATGTATTTTTAAAGGAGATGATAAATGGAAATGGAAATGATATATGTGAATGGAAATGGAAATTGAAAGGAAAAAAAATGTGGAATGGTATTGGTATAAATGGAATACTGATTGAAAGAAAAAGGGGGGATTGCAATAGACTTGCGTAAGTGGCTGTGTCAGGGCTGTGTGCGACACAGTCCATCATTTATTATTTTTATTACGGCACAAAGATGCCAAGGGAGGATGTTAGCAGGTGGCCTTCCTCCAGGGATGATCTTCATTCCTTCTACCGGTAGTAAAAAGAGAGCAGGTACGATTAGGCGACTGATCATCGTCCTAACGTATCAGGCGACAGCAGATATCCCCAATGTTTTTGAAGAGAAAGTGTTGACAATGGTTTTCAGATTTCTATACTAAAAACAAAATAATGATATGAGATGATGGAATTATGGTTACAGATGAAGAAAAACTGATATTATATTATTTTATATTTCTTTCTTATAATAGTAAGTGGATGATGTATAATTAAATAAGAGCTTTATTCTTCCTTAAGGATTATAATTGGTTTCTACTTATATATGCATATATATGTATACCTGTTCACATTTAAAATTCTAGTTTACAATATTATCTTGCTGAGCTATTATAGCTCACTCTTGCCACTTATGTATATAGCAGCTAGGTCCCATGCCGATTCTACGCACTACAACCCGCAAGAGGGTAAGGGAAAGGCGACCTTTTGAGCGAGTGCTGGCGACCATCCCCGAGGTAGTGACAAGCGAAAGGGGCTTAGTAGACTTATGTAAATTAAGTGTGTAAGTTTGTTATAAACTTTTGGTTGTTGAAATGCTTCCTGTAGAAGTATTATTCAACAATGTACTTAGTAGAATTATGGGTTTGTAATAACTGTTAACTTTAAACTTTTAATATTGTGGATGTTGTTCTCTGAGCATATGACTGGTGTGTGTGTGTGTGTATTAGTGTGGGGTCAATTGCATAAGTATTAAGTTATAAAAAAAAAGACTCAAAAGATATTGATATTGATCGGAAATTGGACCGTGATGACCTGGATCCTTGACCCCGGATCTAGGGATGTCACATGTATGACCCTGTAGGTTATTATCAAGTTGGCAACAATTTTAAATCTAATTTAAAATCGTAAACAATGAGTGGCATCTAGTAATACATCATTGCTACCCAAGTAATAATAATAATTGGTGATCCAATTAAACATTTCGTGATTAATGTTTTCATGTAATATAATCCCTTTAACCAAATATTATAGATTAAACTCGAGGCATGTTATTAGTCATCCTCTTCAGCATTTAATCCGGGTTTCCTTGATCAATGAGTAGGCTATTAAAAACAAATCAATATTTGAGCATGGCCATGCATTTTCATAGTTTTACTCAATCAAGAGGCCAATAATATCTCTCTTAATAATAGGAGGGTCAAATCCTATATCTATCATCCATATTTCTATACGTCTTATAATATACCCGATGTCCACTTTTATCATCACCTGGTCAAAGATAACTTTTAATGTAGTCAAAGTATATTAATCCTCGTATAGAAATATAATGATCTCAAGTCTAAGGATCATTACACCATTATCACTTTGAGTCTTTCTAATGTCATTATCAACATGTAGAATCTCACTGTGGGTTTATCCAGTTCCATGTAGACTATTACATGCACCTGTTGTGGAACGAAAAGTAGGGTGTATTTATTTTGTATTGAATTCTAGGGTTAGGGAGAGCTTCGAGCTTTAATGGCTGATCAAGTGTTTCATGACTTAACTCGGGTCCTCACAAGATGCCTACGTATCTTTCAAATATGAAGAATCAAGCCAAAAAACGTAGTTCTAGGTTGAAGGACCAGGTCCTTTATATAGGCATTGGATGCCTTGGAATTAGGGTAGAGTTTGGTAACTTGGTGGACAAGTTACCTATTCTAGGCCCAGTTCTAGATCCTTCCAAGAAGAAGGTGGATATCTATTGGACTCATGTGTCTTGGGGAGTACTCCTTGTAGAATTTAGGTCCTTGTTGGACTCAATATTGGAGTTCTATAATCAGCTGAATAATTAATAACGAATTTAATAATTAATTAGGGTTTTGGTCCTCTTAATTAGGCTTTGACCTTGGACTAACTTAGGTTCACTTAATACAACACTAAATGTGTCTTTAGGCTTACTTTCGGCCCATATCATTTGCCCCCCAACTTTTAAGAAAACTGATCAGGTTTTCATTAAAGTTAAAAAGCTTAAGTACACAAGTGTTTCACAGGTATCGTCTTGAATGTAAAGTGTGGAGCGGCCTACACATTTACAATGATTCGCCTTATTCGAGGGTAACTCGTGCTTGCTTCTAACAATTCCGGCACTTTCATAGAGCTTTTATGCATTATTTGCATGAGTTATTGCTCAATTTAATAAGAAAATATTTCTATAATTTTCCTCATGTTTTTCTATATTTTTCTTAATACTCGAGGAACTTAAGTGTACTCACAAGTATTTTTCTTAATTATTCCTAATATTTTAGGAATTTTCTTGTACCCATGGGTATTTTTCTCAATTATTACTAATATTTTAGGAATTTTATTGTACCTACACGTATTTTTCTTAATTATTCCTAATATTTTAGGAATTTTCTTGTACCCACAGGTATTTCCAGAAATATTTTTGAATTAATCCAAAAATATTTGAAAAGTGCTCACTAGCATAAAATATTTTCCTAACAATAAGAAAATAATTTAAAATTATTTCCCTATTAGTCTATTTTTTTGATTTTCTCAGGGGCTAATTTGTAACTTTGTAAACTTCAGGTGCTTGTTTGCTTGTTTACAAACTTTTTGGGCTGCTTTGTTAATCAAGCCAAACCTCAGGAGTCAAACGATAGTTTTGCAGGTAAACTCCTTTTCATTCGAATATGCCAAGTCGAAAAAGGGATTTTTTTAATGAAACTTCCGATGAGGCCCAGCCCTTTTTACTCTCCCAATCGAAAATGTTCATTCGAATTTTTTTTTTCTCTTCTGATCGAAAATTCTTACTCGAATTTTCAATTTCATTTTTTTAAAAAATTTCGATTGAAAATTTTTGATTGGGGACCAGCCCTCTTTTGATGTTTATTCGTAAAATCCCATTCGAAAAATTCTTCTTCTTTTTTTTTCGAATGAAAATTTTTTAATGCAAATTTCATAGGGCCCAGCCCTTTTTTTGCACCCCATTCGAAAAATCACAATCAGAAATTGCTTTTTTCAAAAAAAAAATTCGAATGAAAATTTTGAACAGTGGGGCTCGGTCCCTTTGCCTTTCTACTAGAAGAGCTTCAGTCGAAGCTACTTAGCCATTCGAAAATCCTTGGTCGAAAAAACCTTTTTTTTTTCTTTTTTTTATTGAACTTTCGATTGAAACATTTCGATGGGGCCCAGCCCATTTTTGTTGTTCAAATGGAATATGCCACTCGAATTTTCCTCTGTTTTGTTTTATTTTTTTTTTCTTTTTCGAATGAAAAATCACTATGGGGCCCATTCCCTTTTTGATTCCTGCTCGAAAAACTTCTACCCGAACTTCCTTGGTATTTTTCGAGTGGAAATCATGTGAAGCTCAGTGCCTTTTTACTGTCTATTCGGAAACTTTCAATCGAAGTCTTTTTTTTTCTTTTTTTTTTTAGTTTTCCGAATGGAATTTTCTTGGTGGGGCCCTACATTTTTTTGTCTTCTCAATGCAAAAGCAGGAATCGATAATTCTTTTTTCTTTCTTTTATAGTTTTTGAATGAAAACTGGTATGGTGCAGCTGCTCTTCTCTGACCTTTACTCAACTAAATCGTTAACCTTCGAATGAAGGATTTTGAGGCGGCCAGCCCTATTTTACTACTGATTCGAAAATTGCCACCTGAAAGTTTTTTTTAAACAACCCAATTTTCGAATGAAAATTGATAGGTGGGAGCAGTCCATTTTTGGTCTTCATTCGATAAGTAACAATCAGAAATTATTGTTTCGAATCTTTATTTTTCGAGTGATAGATTTTCTAAATGGGGCTCTTGCTTTACTTGAATTTTTCAATTTTTCCTTCCTTTTCGAAAAATTCAAATCGAAAAATATTTCTTATTTATATTTGTACCGGACTTACCCTCCGGGCTTTTATTTATGCATTTTTCCGTTTTTTCTTCTATTTAATTATTTTGTCATTTGTACTTGGCCTTTCTTGGCTAGCAATTCAAATATGTTTTGATACATAACAGACATAGAACTTGAGTAAAGAAAACCAAATTGCATTAATAAATTCTGAAATGGGTTCAACCCTTACATAATACTCTACTTCCTACTCGGAGTTTGCAAACTCTGATATGGTTTCGTCGACCTTATTTCTACTTTCCTATTAGATATAAGTTATATCCTACTTAGGATAATCAAACATAATAGACTATGAAGTTCGATGCATGCCAAGTGCGAGGCACCTCGTTTCCTTCCAAAGTCTCTAACTTGTACGATCCTCGGCCCAGTGTGCCTTTGACCCGATATGGGCCTTCCCAATTTGGAGCCAGCTTCCCCTTCTGTCCAACTCCGGATGCTTTAATCTTTCTAAGTACTAGGTCCCCCTGACGGAAGAACCTTTCTTTCACCCATAGGTTATAGTAGAAGGAGGCTTTCTCCTGATGTTCAACATTCCTAGCATGAGCTTCATCCCTCACCTCATCTATCAAGTCGAGGGCCAGCTTCATTCCTTCTTCATTGGTGTCAGGTTCGAAGGCTTCCACCCATGGAGATGTATGCATGATTTATACGGGCACTACAGCCTCAGCTCCGTAAGCTAACATGAATGGCGTTGCCCCAGTGGTCACCTTACAGGTGGTGCGGTATGCCCAGAGTATGGGTAGAAATTCATCCACCTAAGTGTTCCTAGAGCGTTCCACCCTTTTCTTAAGTCCATCAAGGATGATTTAATTAGCAACCTCATCTTGCCCATTGGCTTGAGGGTGGGCAACCGAGGTAAACCGAAGCTCAATTCCATTCTCATCACAGTAGTCCCTAAATTCTTTATTATTGAATTGTAGCCCATTATCCGTAACAAGGATTCGTGGTATTCCACACTTATACATGATGTTCACCCACAGGAACTGCGCGACTTGCTTGGTTATGATTTTAGCCAAGGGTTGGGCTTCAATCCACTTAGTGAAGTAGTCAATAGCCACTATCAAAAACTTCCTTTGAGCCGTGGCCATAGGAACAGGCCCAAGTATATCCATCCCCCACATAGCAAAGGGAAGGGGGAGCTGATGGATGTCAACATCTCTGGTGGTTGCCTAACCACTGGTGCATGTTTCTGGCACCGGTCACACTTTTTCATGTACTCCTTGGCATCGGCCATCATCTCAGGCCAATAAAACCCGAGTCTAACTATCTTGTGAGCTAGGGCCTTGCCCCCCAAGTGTTGTCCACAAATCCTTTCATGGACCTCCTCAATAGCTAATTTGGCCTCCTCGGGTCTTAAACACTCCAGATATGGAATCACAATAGACTTCTTGTAGAGTATCCCTTCAATTAGTACATACCTTAATGCCCTCACAGACAATATTCGTGCCTCCATGACATTAGTGGGGAGCCAACCGTTCTCGAGGTGCGCTTTTATGGGATGTATCCAACATTCCCTGACACCAATAGGCGCAACCAACTTTGAATCGATGGTAGGGACTCTCAGAACTTGGAAGTAGACACTTCCAGAGTAATCCTCTATCTCGGAGGAGGCGAACTTGGATAAGGCATCGACCTTGATGTTTTCCTCCTTCGGAATGTGCTCTATGTAACACTCATCAAATTGAGTCATTACTGCCTTCGCAAGCCTTAAGTATTTGGCCATGGTTTCATCCCTTGCCTCAAACTCTCCATTGACTTGGGCCACAACTAGCCTTGAATCTCCACAAAATATAATATTCTTAACCCTTAATGCCCCTACCAGACCAAGTCCGGCTATCAAAGCTTCATACTCTGCCTCATTATTGGTTGTTGGGAAGTCCAACTTCAGGGCGTATTCAATCATGAATCCATCGGGACTTTGCAGAACAAGACCTGCACCACTTGTTTTTGTTTTTGATGCCCCATCAAAATAGAGCATCCGGTATTCCTTCTCCTCGAGCACGGGTTCCTTATCCTCCTTATGTGGTTCATTGCCTTCTTGAGGTACCATCTCTTGCCCGCCAACTTCTTGGTTGTCGATGGTACATTCAACCACGAAGTCAGCTAATGCATGGGCTTTGATGGCCGTCCTTGGCTTGTACTTAACATCAAATTCTCCCAACTCAATCGCCCACTTGATGAGGCTACCACTGGCTTTAGGGCTGTGCAAAATATTCCTTAATGGTTGTTCTGTAAGGACCTCTATCTTATGTGCCTGAAAATAGGGCCGTAACTTCCTAGTGGCGGTCCACCAACGCTAAGGCAAACTTCTCAATGGTGGAGTAATTCAACTCTGCTCTGTGTAAAACCTTACTCACATAATATATGGGTTTCTGAACCTTGTCTTCTTCCTTCACAAGAACAGCACTAACTGCTTAATCTGAAATTGCCAAGTAGAGATAGAGGATTTCTCCCGTACTTGGCTTAGCTAGCAATGGGGCCTCAACCATATACTTCTTCACTTTCTCAAAGGCTTCTTGGTTTTCCTCTGTCCATTCAAAGTTTTCTACCTTCTTCAGGGTTTTAAAGAATGGCAAACACTTGTCCCCGGATTTGGAGACGAATCTCCCCAATGCAGTAATCCTCCCGGTTAATTTCTGTACGTCCCTTATAGAACGTGGTGGTTCCATGTCCAAGATAGCCTTGATTTTGTCGGGGTTAGCCTCAATTCCCCGTTTCGAGACCATGAGACCCAAGAACTTTCCTGACCCAACACCGCGAGCACAGTTGGCCGGGTTCAACATCATCTTATGGTGCCTCAACACTTCAAATGTCTCACGTAAGTGCTCAATGTGATCTGCCTTGTGTAGGCTTTTCACCAACATATCATCCACATAAACTTCTATAGTTTTTCCAATGAGATGGGCAAAAATCTTGTTTACCAACCTCTGATAGGTAGCTCCTGCATTCTTCAGTCCAAAGGCCATGACCAGGTAACAATACACACCAAAGTTGGTGATGAATGATACCTTAGGGATGTCGTCCTTGTGTATCTTAATTTGGTTGTAGCCACTGAAGTCATTCATGAAATTCAGCATCTCGTGCCCAGCCGTGGCATCTATCAACATATCGATCCTTGGCAAGGGGAAACAGTCCTTTGGGCATGCTTCATTCAGATCAGTAAAGTCTATGAACATCCTCCACTTTCCATTGGCCTTCTTGACCATTACAGGATTGGCCAACCATTCTGGGAACTGAATTTCCTCAATGAAACCCGCCTCTAGGAGTTTATCAACCTCCTATTTTATGGCTTCTTGCCTCTCAGGTGCAAAATTTCTTTTCTTTTGTTTCACCATTTTCCGTTTCAGATCCACATTCAGATTGTATGTTATCAGTTGGGGATCTATCCCTGGCATATCAGCTGCTGTCCATGCAAACACATCATTGTTGTCTTGTAGGAAAGCAATCAGCTTGTTTCTCAAGGGGTCTTCCAATGATGGCCCGATATATGTAACCTTCTCAGGATCTCCCAACTCCAGGGGTATGGGAACTAAGTCCTCTGTTGGCTTTCCTCTCCGCTCTTCATCCTCACGGACATCCATATCTTCAATCGGGAGGACTTACCCCCCATTTCCATCCGGCTTCAATGCGGCCACATAATAACTTCTCACCATCTTTTGATCTCCTTTCTCTTCTCCCACACCATTTCTGGTTGGGAACTTAACCTTCAAATGATAGGTAGAGGCAACCACCTTCAATGCATGGAGTCCCGTCCTGCCTAGGATAGCATTGTAGGTGGATGTGGCTTTGATAATCAAGAAGTTTAACATCTGAGTGGCCTCCCGTGGCTCCTGCCCTATAGTTATGGGTAGCTGAATTGTCCCCTCCACTTTCGACTCTACTCCATTGAACCCGTATATGGGTATATTCGATGGTGTCAACTGAGACTCAGTATATCCCATCTTCAAAAAGGCATCATGGAACAGAATGTCCACTGAGGCTCCATTATCTATCAAGACTCTCTTCAATTGGGAGTTGCCTATCACAGGTAAGATCACCAGCGGGTCATCATGGGGGAACTTCACCCCTTCAAGGTCCGATTCATCGAATCCAATCGAGACTTCCGTCTTCGCACGCTTCGGTGCTTCACCAACAATGTGCATTACCTCTCGTGCATATGTTTTTCTAGAATTTCTGCTAGTTCCGGCCGCTGTTGGGCCATCAAAAATCATTTTCATCACTGGCCCCCGGGGCTATTGATTACGGTTACGATCTTCATACTTCCAATCATAATCCCATCTCGGGTTTCCTCGATCCCCATCTTTGCAGAATTTATTTAACTTTCCTCTGCGGATCAAGAAATCAAGCTCATCTTTCAATTACCTACAGTCGTCGGTATCGTGCCCCACGTCTTTTTGGAATCGGCAGTATTGGTTATTTTTTCTCTTCTCAGGATCTGTCCTTAGTGGCTTCGACCATCTTACGTCCCTATCCTTCTTTATGTCCATCAGGATTTGGCTCCTTGGGGCATTCAACCTTGCATAATCCGTAAACCTTTGCCCTGGACTACCCTTTTTAGGGGTTGAATCATAATCTCTACCCGTGCATGGGTATTTATCTCTCCCATCATATTCTTGCTCCGGCTTCCGCTTCTTAGAATTGTCATTGTTCACGGTATTTCCCGTTCCTGACTCCTTCTTTAGACTATCCTCAGCTTTAATATACTTATCAGCCCTTCGTTGGAGCTCAGCCATGTTCTCAGGGGGATGTTTTGCCAGCGACCTCTTAAAGAAGAGGTCAGTGGTTCCATGCTCCAGGGCTACCATGGCCACCTTATTCTCCAAGTCTGTGATATTCAATGTCTCTTTGGTGAATCGCTTGAGGTAATCTCTCAAATTTTCATTCTTTCCTTGTACCACATACATAAGAGATGGAGAACTTTTCTCATGAACTCTTTCACTAACGAATTGGCTGACAAAAGCAGCACTCAGCTCCTTAAAAGAGCCAATCGAATTCGGGGGAAGATGGCTATACCAACGTTGTACCATACCCGACAGGGTTTGAGGGAATGCCTTACACTTGAGAGCGTCACTAGCGGGCTGCAACAACAGCGCGTTTGAGAATGTCCTTCAAGCGTTCTATGTATATGACCCTGTAGGTTATTATCACGTTGGCAACAATTTTAAATCTAATTTAAAATTGTAAACAATGAGTGGCATCTGGTAACACATCAGTGCTACCCAAGTAATAACAATAATTGGTGATCCAATTAAACATTTCGTGATTAATGTTTTCATGTAATATAATCCCTTTAACCAAATATTATAGCTTAAACTCGAGGCATGTTATTAGTCATCCTCTTCAACATTTAATCTGGGTTTCCTTGATCAATGAGTAGGCTATTAAAAACAAATCAATATTTGAGCATGACCATGCATTTTCATACTCTTACTCAATCAAGAGGCCAATAATATCTCTCATAATAATAGGAGGGTTTAATCCTATATCTATTATTCATATTTCTATACGTCTTATAATATACCCGATGTCCATTTTTATCATCACCTGGTCAAAGATAACTTTTAATGTAGTCAAAGTATATTAATCCTCGTATAGAAATATAATGATCTCAAGTCTAAGGATCATTACACCATTATCACTGTGAGTCTTTCTAATGTCATTATCAACATGTAGAATCTCACTGTGGGTTTATCCAGTGCCATGTAGAATATTACATGCACCTATGTTCTTGACTTTAGTATCACTATAACTATGACCAATGAGATGTGTGTTGGGTTTCGGGGCAAAAATGCAGCGGATATAAAGCGTAAAACATAAAAAAATCGAAACCCAACCCTAGGATCCGTGTATAAGACATGACAGATTATGGAGATTTGAAATCGTACCTATTAAGAAGCTTTAATATTCTGAAAGATGGAGGTCCTTAGATGTAATCACCACGTAGCCCTCGTATCAAGATCTGCGTCTCTAAAGTTTTCCACACGAATGTTCGATCGTCCAACGATCAAGGGAGTCGGTACTAGCCGAATAAAATCGCCTTTTTCTCTCTCTAGCCTCTCCAACGATTAGACCAGCTAGGCTTTGTGTAGCATCCCAAAATCCGGGGTACAGATATGGGGCCACTAACTATAAACAATATTATACATCTCTGAATACAAACAACATTTAATAATAAAACCCCTTAACCAAGATTGCATACAGGTTATGGTATGAAACAACTATCGAATATCATTATTACAACCCAGTCTCATAATAAAAGAATATTATACAATTTATATGAATGTACAAAAATCACTGTCTAACTAAATATCCAACCTTGACCAATTCCCAACCACGAACCGACGAAAATCCGTAACCCGATCGTCTCCTCTCGCTGCTGGAAAGCAATACCCCTTGACCATTACTAGGTTCACTAATCTCCTCTATTAGCTGAAGAAAACAACAAGCAAGAGTGAGCCAACAATGCTCAGCAAGTGCAATAGTGATAACAATTTTAAAATAACAGTTGACAATTCTGATAAACAAAAGGAATTTCTTCTCATTATTTGAAAGAATCAGTGAGATCAACTTTTAGATTGCCACGAGGGCCAACAATTCACCATTAACAAAGAGCAACTGAAACTAGAACTGATAAAAGTTCTGATATCAAAATTTTATCAAAGCTGACTTCCAAGGAGTCAAGAACTAGACATCACAGTCTCAGAGTATAGATTAGAATTGGAATTTTTATTTATTTAAAAAAAACATCAAGGTTAAGCTACTGATCAGTCAGCACTAACCCCGGACAAACGCACACAGCAATGTCCTAGAACAAACGCGCACAGCAATGTCCTTAATTGGATCCATGGCTCACATTGGCCTTAGCTTCTGACCATAATAAGGTCCTACCTCGAAGGGTTTTACGCCCCAAGGGCCACTTTCAAAAAACATTTCCAATTCTATATCCATCACAGTAGGTGTCGGGACTATCGACACCCTTTTTCAATCAAACAACTGGAACTCACGTCCAGAATAACAACTCATGATTAAGAGTTAATGAGGAAGCAAAATATCTGCTAGTATCGACAAATTTGATACGATACAGGGAAATAACTAACCAGTCAAGATCTTTAATAAATACTGACAAGTTTGGTAATAAGTGGGGTGGAGAATATAGAGAACAATACTTTGAATTCATATCGACAAGATAGATATAAGTAATTGGAGACATAACATCAATAACTTGATAAAAGAGAGATTCGAATTTGGCAACAATAAAAGATATAAAGTGCAACAAGGTTATCAACAAGTAAAAATTCTAAGTTGGAGCAGGGGTTTAATCAAGCTTAGCGCGCTTAACAAAATTTTACGACACGTTGAATGGTTTGAGTCCACATAGGTGAATAAAGTAGATCAAAACAATTATTTGTAAATCAATTTCAGGGTGAGTAATAGCGGTTCCGTTTAGGGAAAACATTTTTAAAAGAGAAATCCGTTGGTGATAATATATTGAAAATCAAGGATTACGCTGGCAGATTTTCATAAGGGTTTAAAGTCTAGGATTGTTCTTTATTTGGAAAATTCTTTAAACATTTTCAAAGAAAATAAAAGAATTGGCCTTCCACTGGGGAATCCAATAACGTACTATGATTGAAATATTTTTGAAGAAAAAGGTTGTTTGTGATATCATTTGAAAGTTCACACTTGAACTATAGTGGAAGAAAACAGCATTTGCACACTAATCGAAGAGGTATTTCATTTTCTAGACACAACTTAACCAAATCATTCTACATGCAAAAAGAGCGAAATTGCATCACTTGAACAATAAGTGAAGAGCAATAACACTTGCCTCGATTCATGAAGTCCTCGATCCTAGCATTGATCCTCAACTCAATCTCACATCAGTCTTTACTCCGTAACTCGCCACTTTCACATCAATTCTCCCGTTGGCTTTGATACTTGTTTCTTTGTTCGTCTTTCCATTTTCTCACGCACTGCTCTTGACCAGGTTTCCTATTCGAACCTTTACAAGGTCAAGTACGGTTTCAGTACTCATTCAAGCAAAACCTTATCATTTGCTCTATTCTACCCATGCGCGTCCTATAACGCTTACATATACAATACATATAGACATATTCATTCATATTCACATAATAGTCTTACTATAATCAACCAAGTCACATAAACACATCACATAACCATTTCAAAACAACATAGCCACTTAATATTTAAACCACGATATATTCTCGAAATAAACCACTGATACATATACTTAACCCTTAGTAATCATAACACACCTTCGAGCATTGAAATTAAATAAGTTAAATAGGTTTTAAATAGATTTGCAGGGGATTTTTAGAAAATTTTGGCATGAAGTATTCGTTTATCGGACTATGGGCACAACCCCTCAATATCAGTCAAAAACAATTCAACCCTGCTTGTACAAAAATAAAGCTGCCTCAACTTGCAGCAACAAAAAGTAAACAGTTAATGAAAAGTACCCGCCCGAACATGCGGCAACTAGCACATAAGAAATTTACATTACACTACTACTTACGCTACACCAATGATCGTATTTCTCACGCATTTTAATGATACACGTGACAATCAATCATTGATGTTCGTAAGCCCTAGGGAACAACCCCTAGCACTAACTATTACTTACGCTATATCGATGATCACATCACTCAAGTATATTAATTATACTCGTGATAGCTAATCATGGATATTCGTAAGCCCGATGAACTAGTTGAAGAGAATTACACAAGTATTTAAATATTGACATTTATGACTTGTGATCTCATTGCAACTCCTCGCAGATAAACACATACTAAGATGAATCTAACAATTAATCTTTGATAAATAACATATAACATTTTACAATTAGTATAGCCATCAAATACTACGACTCGCTTTATATCATTTAGTCAACTCATATAAATCCCACAAATAATACCAACATCACCAATAATCATTACAATTAGCAGTAATAATAAACAATTCATAATTACTAACCCGCACATTAATCGGGCCCACAATTAACCTCGACAATTATACTTAACTACACTCTCCGAATTAAATCACTAAAATTAACACAATAATCTCTCACTTTAAACAATTTAAATTACAACAATATTCTCGAAATTCAAATATAATCTAATTACGAGAATTAACATATTAAACTAGCAATTTAAGCTAATTAAATTACAACGACAATCTCGGAAATTTAAACTAATTAAATTACAACCATTAAACAATATATCGAAATTCACAATTAATCTAGTTATGAAAATTAACACAACCTCACAATTTAAAACTAATTAAATTACAAGAATTTACACAATTAATCTAAAATTGACAATTAAATAATTACATCGGAAAAACAAAATAAATTAATTAAATAAATAAAATTATACCTTTCGGTTCCGATCCGAAAAGCAAGTCACCGGAGAAAATCTCCACCATCTCTCTCCCTTCTCTCTCTCTCTCTCTCTCTCTCTCTCTCTCTCTCTCTCTCTCTCTTCCTTCCACCCCGCTGGTCTCCTTCTCCACCCTCTCTCTCTCTCTCTCTCTCTCTCTCTCTCTCTCTCTCTCTCTCTCTCTCTCTCTCTCTCTCTCTTTTCCTTCCACCCCGCTGGTCTCCTTCTCCACCCTCGCTGTCCAATCACGCCACCACGTGGCTTCGCCGGATCCGCCCAGCCGTCGTCGCGCCATCGCCGCCGGCTACTCTGCCGCGCACGCGAGCTCCCCCCTCCCCTGCTTGCCGATCACCCGAATTACACACACAACACATGTACAACACCCACACACTTATAAATATACATATATGTATGTATATATCCTAATTGATTCAAAATCCAAAACCCCCAATTTCTCTCCAAACCCTAATTTCTTTTTTCCCCCCCAATTCTATTCCCTCTTTCTCTCTCCCCGTATTCTTTTTCTTTGTTGAGTTATTTACTTATTGAGCTTGGCCCAATACTAATATATCACTACTACATTTATTCCGGCCCATATATCATACCTCTTATTCATTTATAAAACTACTAAACGACTCTTATAAATCGAAATTAAATAGAACATTCGAAAAATAAAACTTTTCATTTTTAAAATAAAGAATATAAAATCACGAGCACCCACATAAATTTAAAATATTTTTCGGATCAATAATGAATTAAATATGAATTTTACAAGTTTTGGTACTTTAAATACAATAAAATTCTTAAAATCATTTTAAAATACCACAACACCCAAATTAATCCATCCAACAAATTTAAAAACTCAATAAATATATAAAGACAATATTACAAAACATTTCAAGATTTTTAATAACTCCGATAATTTATAAAATTTTTAGAAGATCAATAATGCATGATTTAAATATTTTTAAATCCTCAAAAATAAAAATAAAAATACACCAATCTTCACAGCTTACCCAAATCATCAAATAATCACATAAACAACATCTCACATACATTTCACCTTTACAACAATATTCACATAATATAATTTATAATTTATAGAAAATAAATATTATTAAAAATCGAAATTTTCTAGGTCGTTATATCCTTCCCCCCTTAATAGGATTATGTCCTCAGAATCAATCTTAAGGACACGAGTAACAATTCTCGTTAAACATCTTACTTCCACTTCTCAGGTTGCACTTTCAACTCTTGGATTCCATCACAACCTCTCATACTTTTATAAGCTCATTCCATGAGCCTTCAATTCCCGTAATAACCTTAAGCTTTGGTTTTCGAATCTCTAACGTTCATCACACGTGAACGAATAACTTTTTGCGAAAACCAATATGTCTTTACCGCATAATGGACTATACTCTGCGTCAAAACTATATTACCGCGCCAACCCCTCGCAATAATACGACCGTGCAATTTGCCTCAATTTATAACGACCTACACTTGGTATAGTTTCCCACGCTTTACTTATAACCACACAATTTCAAATAGAATTTCGAGAAAAGAATCTCAAGAAATCCTCTGATCGCTTCCAATCCACTTTTCAAGTACTGTGTTAATCGAGAAGGGAATAATTAAAAGTTTCTTTCTTTCTTTAGTCCCATATTTTTACCGAGTACCCAATCGAGAATCTTAATATTATTTCGTCCATTCTCAGTCGCATCCTTGCAATCGAATCTTTTTATAACTAACCACACACGTCTTCATGTGACGCCCCTAGATCCGGGGTCAAGGATCCAGGTCATCACGGTCCAATTTCCGATCAATATCAATATCTCTTTAGTCTTTTTTTTAATACTTATGCAATTGACCCCACACAAATACACACACACACACACCAGTCATATGCTCATAGAACAACATCCACAATATTTAAAAGTTTAAAGTTAACAGTTATTACAAGCCCAGAATTTACTAAGTACATTGTTGAACAAAGCTTCTACAGGAAGCACTTCAACAACTAAAGTTTATTACAAACTTACACACTTAATTTACATAAATCTACTAAGCCCCTTCGCTTGTCACTACCTCGGGGATGGTCACCAGCACTCGCTCAAAAGGTCGCCTTTCCCTTACCCTCTTGCGGGGTGTGGTGCGTAGTATCGGCACGGGACCTAGCAGCTATATACATAAGTAGCAAGAGTGAGCTATAATAGCTCGGCAAGATAATATTGTAACCTAGAATTTAAAATGTGAACAGGTATACATATATATATATATATATATGCATATATAATAACAGAAAAACAATTAAAATCCTTAAGGAAGAATAAAGCTCTTATTTAATAATACATCATCCACTTTCTATTATAAGAAGGAAATCTAAATTACTATAATATCAGTTTTTCTTCATCTGTAACCAAAATTCCATCATCTCATATCATTATTCTGTTTTCAGTATAGAAATCTGAAATAATATAATATCAGTTTTTCTTCATCTGTAACCATAATTCCATCATCTCATATCATTAATCTGTTTTCAATATAGAAATCTGAAAACCATTGTCTACACTTTCTTTTCAAAAACATTGGGGATATCTGCTGTCGCTTGATACGTTAGGACGATGATCAGTCGCCTAATCGTACCTGCTCTCTTTTTACTACCGGTAGAAGGAATGAAGATCATCCCTGGAGGAAGGCCACCTGCTAACATCCTCCCTTGGCATCTTCGTGCCGAAATAAAAATAATAAATGCTGGACTGTGTCACGCACAGCCCTGACACAGCCACTTACGCAAGTCTGTTGCAATCCCTCTATTTATCACATCATTATTCCCTTTTCAAAATATCATTCTCTCATATCATTTCCATTCTCGCACATTACTTCTATAAAATATATATATCATAATGCTTTGATTATGATCCAGACCTCTCTTTCATATTCAGAAATCAAATATATACTTTTATATTCATAAAATATTCTATCTATTTTAAGAGTAGTAAATAATAATCAATTATTATTTATTAAACCACTGATATTTAAAAAGAATATCTTTAGCAAAATATTATAAATCATATAACCCTAGATAACAACTGATACCATTCCTTTATTTACTTTTAATCATAAGGCATGTTCACTTCGTGCATAATCATCTCTATACATATCCATATTCATATACATTTTCGTACTCATAGTCATATTCATATACCTCTTCGTATACCCTTCTTTTCAATATCAATACCCAAGGAAGACAATTTCTTCACCATATAGTAATAATAGCATCACATATATATTCCATGAAATCAAGTTTCTTTGTGAAGATAAGTAGTTTTACAAGTAGGGATAGAAGAAATCTTGCCTCGGTTTCGGTATCCTGACGGTATGGCTCGTCCCTCTTCCGGAGTTTCTATAAACACAAAAGGACCGTCGTTAGAATACCACTTCTCTTACTCACTACACTCTTGTATAACATTACCTTTGAAACTTTAATATATGCTTAACGTATTCCTATTACCCCAAAGGTTTAAGAACTTAGCCATTTAAATCCTTAATCGAAGTTTCAGGGATTTTCACTATTTCCCTAACGATCACACTTAACTGTAAAAATTCTCAGAAAAAATGGATTTCGAATTTTATCACAAGGTCAACTGGTAACAACTCTTTGACTACTTTACTACACTATCCCAAAGTTTCATAATTTTTAAAAATGTTTAAGTATGGTAGTCATTGCTTCAAAGTTGACACAACTACGTTTTCTCGGTTTCTGAACCGCTTTCACTAAAACTGACTTTTCTCCTAAACCGTACGTCAGATTTTAACGTACCTTATATCAAAACGATTTATGAACTAAGCTCTATCATTTCATGGTCAATTGGTAACCTAGGCAGTGAGGTACCGTACGAATACAGGGGTCACAAAACAGGGCAGTTTGTAGTTATAACGAAAAATGGACATTATAACGGCTATATTTTCATACTTTCCATAAATCCAACTCCTCCAAATCAATTATCAAACACAATAATCATCACCTACACCATGTGGTCTTCATTACCAGCCATGGTTACAATCCCAAACACTTCCATATTTAACTCAAACCACTTACAAACACATATAACATCATAATCTTAATCTTTACACCACTTAATCACTAAACCAACAATATCCATCATAATATAAAAAGGGGCAAGAGTGTTTATACCTTCTTGAAGCTTTAAAGATCCTTAATAAACCTTGGTATATCCTTAAACAACCTTATCTTAGCTTGAATCAACTAAAAGATCCATAAAAACAAAGTTAGTTCTAAGATTCTACTATTCACTACTATTCATCAAGTAACTTGAATGATTTTATTACCTATGAAGATGATGATGATTGGCTTTGAAACTTTGTGAATATCTATTTCTAACCTCCAAGAAAATCCATGAATTTCCTCTTGATTTAATGTTGATGCTAGCTAGGGTTTGTGTTTTTTTTTTCTCCTTTTTTTCTTCTTTGTGCCGATTGGAAGAAGAATGGGTGGGGGAGAGATTTCTTTTGCTTGTTTTGATATTATCTCATCTTAATCTTGTTAATCTAGCTTGTCTTGAAAGCTTGGTTGATATTTACATAGTTAAATGACTAATCTACCCTTAAAATGGTGTTAGTGGAATGTGACATCATCTTGATGATCTAATAATCCCTATTTCTTGATTTTTGATTTCTAGTTAATGTTTTAATGATTTTGGTTATTAGTAATGTAGTACATAGCCTTGTAATGATATTAATCTTGGTTGTTTAGTCTCCATATTCGACTAATTACGATTCGGTTCGTTTCGAGTATACCTCATTATCTCAGTGGTTTTTCGAAATCATTTACGAATCCAATTTCCTTTGGTATTCTCTTAACTTAATAATCCCTTGGTTTAATCTAAATTCACGAATCCCTCAATATATAATTCCTTTAATATTTCTATACTCCTTATTATCCAAAATATAGAAGTTCGTTCGAGCTCAAAATCATAATTCAAGAATTTCTGAAATCCATCGTCATTTCGAGTCACTTATTTTCATAGTATATCACTAATATGGTTTCTGTTTGCTCATTTTCTGTTTCAATTATAGTGTACCTACATACCATTTCCCTAAATCCTCAAATTTTACTATTCATGTGAATACTGTAGCATTGCTAAAGTTAGGGTTATTACACTTCAGATGGCATAATTCAATTAACAACTCGATTTTTCACTTTTATAAAATACTTCGGTTTGCTAAGTCTTTTGAAGTATAGCCTTGATCATTTACAGATCTTGATAACTAACATACTCGTCACCTTGACTGTCACTTCACTCAAAACAAGAACAAGATTGAAATATTCAATTTATTATTAATTTCCCGATGTCACAACTTCACTCGATACTATTCACGAAACAATTCATCATAATTTCCAACAAGCTCCTTCCACTTAACATGCATCATCACTTATTTACGCCTCCTAAAACGAACCTTCCTCAGATAAAATTTTGAGAAAAAGAATATCAAGAAATTCTCAATCATTCTTACTCCTCTTTCACGTGCAATATTACTTGAGAAGGGAATAATCGGAAAACTTCTATCCATCCTTCATCTCATTGTTTCAGTGAGTACTTATCCTGGAAAATTAACCTTATATCATCTATTCCCAATTGCAATTTGAACACGAACAACACGCTCAACTCTTATCGCATGGCATTTGCGCCAACCACCATTCGGTTTAATACTCAATTTCTACCTTCATACAACATCGGTTTGCTAAAACATTTAAAAGAAAGCCTCAAATATTTTGTCGATTTAAAACAATTTAAAAACCATTTGAACCAACTGAAAATCCTTTTGAAAGATATTTTAGAAAATCATTTTAAGAGAAAACATTTAAAATAATAGGGTTTTAATCAAAAAGCCTTTTGGAACCAAAATATTTTTGAAAATTAAAAAAAAATCAATTAGCAAACCATGACCTTGGCTTCGACCTAATTCCTTATAGTACAACATATTTAAAACTTGCTTACAACTTCACTACCTTGCATCCTCAGAGTTCCTTCCAAATCATAACTTTGCATACTTGGCGAGTCCTCGAATTTGACTCTTCCTATTACGACTCCAACATTTAACATCACTATCATTAACCACAGAATCATAATATTCGAAATTCACACTAGAACTCTTATGCAAAATTTTCTTCCTTTTCTTGTAAACTCCTACAATCACTCTCGATTGATTTGCATACGCTTCCTGAATCTTCGATCATCTTGTTATGTGATCTACAATCATATTAAATTTCATATTCTTAATAATCATAAAAGCAGTCTTGTCACTCTTTTCAAACTTCGGCTAACGTTAATGTAATACTATTTTCGGCAAAATTCCCATCTTTCCAAGCTTATAACTTATAGCTTTAACCTTTGACATTGCTACTTGTTACCACACTACCCTTTTGGCTACGACCACAACTTTCCACAATTATCTTAACAAAATCTCTAGGGATTTTCTCCCGAAATCTTATTTTCTGATCATGGGGTCTCATTAATCCCTCCTAATTCTCATTCTATAGGCAACTACGGTGCCCTTACTCTTCCAACTCCAAATCTTCGGGATTCCACATTCTTCCCTTAACTAATTTATATCTTCTGTTTAATCGCTTTTTGGAACTTTCTGGTTTCTCTGTCTTCCTCCTTACTGTCATTTTATTCCATCTTGGTCAACTTTCCACCATCCTTGATAATCATGACTTTCTTAAAATTGGCCCGCATAAGTTATTTTCTTCATACAGTCACCTTAATCCTTACCCATCACTCTGTCTTAATTCTTCTTGATAATTCTTACAAACCTTTTTGTTCTACTTCACTCTGATTTATCCAAGTTAGCCTTCTTGATTCTAAAATCTTATGTTTAACGACGGATTCGAAACATTCCAAATTTTATGACATTCCATTTACTACCTCTGCCATACAAAAGATGTTTACAATTAATCTTCCTTCTGCATTGTACAACTTATATCCAATATCTCCGTTTCCATTCTCTTTTCGCCTTGTAACAATATTTACAACCACGGACTCTTATTCACTGCCCTTTTTCCTTTATCCATCTCTCATTAGCCTCCATTCTTGTTCATGATTTCTCGAACCAGTATTTATTCCAGTTTGACATAACATATCTGTCTTAACCACCAAATTCTTAAACTCGCATAACCACTTCTTCGTCTATGCAGTTGTAATTCTATCATTCAAGACGTCGTCACGCCCATCTTCACATTCCTTCATCATTAGGAATTTTTGAAAACATCGAATTTCTGACAAAGGAGATCAATAAACCGAATGGGGCATCAAGTACGAATATACACTGAGTTTGTTTGATAAAACTTTTATAAAGGAATTTAACCGAGAGATCAATATGATCTTTTGAATTATTTTCAGGTTGCATTTGTCACTTGGTTAACCACCATAGTACATAAGGATGGCCAGTCCTTAGTACTTCGTGACAAACACAATCAGTGGCGTCCCATTGGACTTCTATCACAAAGATAAAATGTCCCTGAATCCCCTATCTGCATAGGTTGTTCATCTCGGCTCGAATGAAGAAAATCAAGCATTCATGAAAATGGAAGGGATTCAAGCGTTTCAAAAATCTTCATGTAAAGCTGGATCAAATACTATCTGATAATATAACTATTTCTAGAAGAATGGGATTGAATTCGAATAAATCTAACATACAACGCTCGTCATCAATTGAGGTATAGAAAACTTTTCGATGGATGCATCAACTACTGATTAGGCAAACATTTAAGAAATTCCTAATTATTCATAGTCTCACTCTTGTCGACTAAGCACTAATATACTTAGCTGCCAAAACCGGCCTGACAATAATGAGTTGAATAAATAAGAAATCTCAATTCATTCTCGATTTTGGATCGTTATTGCGCAACGAATGCCTCAACAACGATACCAACCGGGAATTAATTTACGATAATTCAAACGAAAGAATAAGAAATTTCTTAAGCAATGAATTTGAATGAATCGATGATTAAGGATACACAACTACGCTCAACTTCCAATTCTTGCATATAATCGCTTCCCACTTCGCATTCTTAACCTTCTCATACCGTCTCCGAAACGTTCGCATCGAAACTAATATCGTTGTAAATTCTAGATTCTACGCAAAAATAATTTCGAGATAATGTCCCCCGAACTGATAGCTTCAGCTGCCCACTTAGCTTATGCCGCTTCGGGTTCGCGGTTTGGCTAATAGCCTAATCCTTAAACGATTCGAACTTCCACTCGCGCGATATGCCGAAAGACCGATTAACGTCGCGACGCTTGCCGAAGTTTCCTAACGCGATCCTTATCCTAAACCGTTCTACCCGACGTCTATCTTATACACGTACCCTAACCCTCCTAATCTGTTTCAGTGACCATAACCTGTAGCTCTGATACCAACTTGTAGCATCCCAAAATCCGGGGTACAGATATGGGGCCACTAACTATAAACAATATTATACATCTCTGAATACAAACAACATTTAAAAATAAAACCCCTTAACCAAGATCGCATACAGGTTATGGTATGAAACAACTATCGAATATCATTATTACAACCCAGTCTCAGAATAAAAGAATATTATACAATTTATATGAATGTACAAAAATCACTATCTAACTAAATATCCAACCTTGACCAATTCCCAACCACTAACTGACGAAAATCCGTAACCCGATCGTCTCCTCTCGCTGCTGGAAAGCAATACCCCTTGACCATTACTAGGTTCACTAATCTCCTCTATTAGCTGAAGAAAACAACAAGCAAGAGTGAGCCAACAATGCTCAGCAAGTGCAATAGTGATAACAATTTTAAAATAACAGTTGACAATTCTGATAAACAAAAGGAATTTCTTCTCATTATTTGAAAGAATCAGTGAGATCAACTTTTAGATTGCCACGAGGGCCAACAATTCACCATTAACAAAGAGCAACTGAAACTAGAACTGATAAAAGTTCTGATATCAAAATTTTATCAAAGCTGACTTCCAAGGAGTCAAGAACTAGACATCACAGTCTCAGAGTACAGATTAGAATTGGAATTGTTATTTATTTAAAAAAAAAACATCAAGGTTAGGCTGCTGATCAGTCAGCACTAACCCCGGACAAACGCACACAGCAATGCCCTAGGACAAACGCGCACAACTATGTCCTTAATTGGATCAATGGCTCACATTGGCCTTGGCTTCTGACCATAATAAGGTCCTACCCCGAAGGGTTTTACACCCCAAGGGCCAATTTTAAAAAACATTTCCAATTCTATATTCATCACAGTAGGTGTCGGGACTATCGACACCCTTTTTCAATCAAACAACTGGAACTCACGTCCAGAATAACAACTCATGACTAAGAGTTAATGAGGAAGCAAAATATCTGCTAGTATCGACAAATTTGATACGATACAGGGAAATAACTAACCAGTCAAGATCTTTAATAAATACTGACAAGTTCGGTAATAAGTGGGGTGGAGAATATAGAGAACAATACTTTGAATTCATATCGACAAGATAGATATAAGTAATTGGAGACATAACATCAATAACTTGATTAAAGAGAGATTCGAATTTGGCAACAATAAAAGATATAAAGTGCAACAAGGTTATCAACAAGTAAAAATTCTAAGTTGGAGCAGGGGTTTAATCAAGCTAAGCGCGCTTAACAAAATTTTACGACACGTTGAATGGTTTGAGTCCATATAGGTGAATAAAGTAGATTAAAACAATTATTTGTAAATTAATTTCAGGGTGAGTAATAGCGGTTCCGTGTAGGGAAAACATTTTTAAAAGAGAAATCCGTTGGTGATAATATATTGAAAATCAAGAATTACGCTGGCAGATTTTCATAAGGGTTTAAAGTCTAGGATTGTTCTTTATTTCGAAAATTCTTTAAACATTTTCAAAGAAAATAAAAGAATTGGCCTTCCACTGGAGAAACCAATAACGTACTATGATTGAAATATTTTTGAAGAAAAAGGTTGTTTGTGAAATCATTTGAAAGTTCACACTTGAACTATAGTGGAAGAAAACAGCATTTGCACACTAATCGAAGAGGTATTTCATTTTCTAGACACAACTTAACCAAATCATTCTACATGCAAAAAGAGCGAAATTGCATCACTTGAACAATAAGTGAAGAGCAATAACACTTGCCTCGATTCATGAAGTCCTCGATCCTAACATTGATCCTCAACTCAATCTCACATCAATCTTTACTTCGTAACTCGCCACTTTCACATCAATTCTCCCGTTGGATTTGATACTTGTTTCTTTGTTTGTCTTTCCATTTTCTCGTGCACTGCTCTTGACCAGGTTTCCTATTCGAACCTTTACAAGGTCAAATACGGTTTCAGTACTCATTCAAGCAAAACCTTATCATTTGCTCTATTCTACCCATGCGCGTCCTATAACGCTTACATATACAATACATATAGACATATTCATTCATATTCACATAATAGTCTTACTATAATCAACCAAGTCACATAAACACAACACATAACCATTTCAAAACAACACAGCCACTTAATATTTAAACCACGATATATTCTCGAAATAAACCACTGATACATATACTTAACCCTTAGTAATCATAATACACCTTCAAGCATTGAAATTAAATAAGTTAAATAGTTTTTAAATAGATTAGCAGGGGATTTTTAGAAAATTTCGGCATGAAGTATTCGTTTATCGGACTATGGGCACAGCCCCTCAATATCAGTAAAAAACAATTCAACCCTGCTTTTACAAAAATAAAGCTGCCTCAACTTGCAGCAACAAAAAGTAAACAATTAATGAAAAGTACCCGCCCGAACATGCGGCAACTAGCACATAAGAAATTTACATTATACTACTACTTACGCTACACCAATGATCGTATTTCTCACGCATTTTAATGATACACGTGACAATCAATCATTGATGTTCGTAAGCCCTAGGGAACAACCCCTAGCACTAACTATTACTTGCGCTATATCGATGATCACATCACTCAAGTATATTAATTATTCTCGTGATAGCTAATCATGGATATTCGTAAGCCCGAGGAACTAGTTGAAGAGAATTACACAAGTCTTTAAATATTGACATTTATGACTTGTGATCTCATTGCAACTCCTCGCAGATAAACACATACTAAGATGAATCTAACAATTAATCTTTGATAAATAACATATAACATTTTACAATTAGTATAGCCATCAAATACTACGACTCGCTTTATATCATTTAGTCAACTAATATAAATCCCACAAATAATACCAACATCACCAATAATCATTACAATTAGCAGTTAATAATAAACAATTCACAATTACTAACCCGCACATTAATCGGGCCCACAATTAACCTCGACAATTATACTTAACTACACTCTCCGAATTAAATCACTAAAATTAACACAATAATCTCTCAATTTAAACAATTTAAATTACAACAATATTCTCGAAATTCAAATATAATCTAATTACGAGAATTAACATATTAAACTAGCAATTTAAGCTAATTAAATTACAACAACAATCTCGCAAATTTAAACTAATTAAATTACAACCATTAAACAATATATCAAAATTCACAATTAATCTAATTATGAAAATTAACACAACCTCACAATTTAAAACTAATTAAATTACAACAATTTACACAATTAATATAAAATTGACAATTAAATAATTACATCGGAAAAACAAAATAAATTAATTAATTAAATAAAATTATACCTTTCGGTTTCGATCCGAAAATCAAGTCACCGGAGAAAATCTCCACCATCTCTCTCCCTTCTCTCTCTCTCTCTCTCTCTCTCTCTCTCTCTCTCTCTCTCTCTCTCTCTCTCTCTCTCTCTCTCTCTCTCTCTCTCTCTCTCTTCCTTCCACCCCGCTGGTCTCCTTCTCCACCCTCGCTGTCCAGTCGCGCCACCACGTGGCTTCGCCGGATCCGCCCAGCCGTCGCCGCGCCATCGCCGCCGGCTACTCTGCCGCGCGCACGAGCTCCCCCCTACCCTGCTTGCTGCTCACCCGAATTACACACACAACACATGTACAACACCCACACACTTATAGATAAACATATATGTATGTATATATCTTAATTGATTCAAAATCCAAAACCCCTAATTTCTCTCCAAACCCTAATTTCTTATTTTCCCCCAATTCTATTCCCTCTTTCTCTCTCCCCGTATTCTTTTTCTTTGCTGAGTTATGTACTTATTGGGCTTGGCCCAATACTAATATATCACTACTACATTTATTCCGGCCCATATATCATACCTCTTATTCATTTATAAAACAACTAAACGACTCTTATAAATTGAAATTAAATAGAACATTCGAAAAATAAAACTTTTCATTTTTAAAATAAAGAATATAAAATCACGAGCACCCACATAAATTTAAAATATTTTTCGGATCAACAATGAATTAAATATGAATTTTACAAGTTTTGGTACTTTAAATACAATAAAATTCTTAAAATCATTTTAAAATACCACAACACCCAAATTAATCCATCCAACAAATTTAAAAACTCAATAAATATATAAAGACAATATTACAAAACATTTCAGGATTTTTAATAACTCCGATAATTTATAAAATTTTTAGAAGATCAATAATGCATGATTTAAATATTTTTAAATCCTCAAAAATAAAAATAAAAAGACACCAATCTTCACAGCTTACCCAAATCATCAAATAATCACATAAACAACATCTCACATACATTTCACCTTTACAACAATATTCACATAATATAATTTATAATTTATAGAAAATAAATATTATTAAAAATCGAAATTTTCTAGGTCGTTATAGTTTGTGCTAAAACGAAATTGTATAAAAAAAACGACACCCTAAACAATACATCATTATGTATTTATAGGGAGATAGTTGGGCTTTAAAACCCTAAACCGTTTTGGGCTTCAATAAACCAATCTGATTTAGCTTTAATTATTAAATTCGAATTTCCTTTTAAATAATTAACTAAGGTCAGCTTAATTAATTAAATAACAATTTCAAATTTAATGATTTAATTTAAATTCGTAATTTAAATTAAAACTCATTTTAAACGTTCTTATTGTGTAACCCTTTAGGTTATTATTATGTTCGGAATAATTTTAATATCCAATAATAAAATTATAAACAATGAGCGGCATCTAGTAATACATCATTGCTACCCAAGTAATAATAATAATTGGTGTTCCAATTAAACCTTTCATGATTAATGTTTCCGTGTAATATAATCCCTTTAACCACATATTCAGTCATCCTCTTCAACATTTAATCCGGGTTTCCTTGATCAATGAGTAGACTACTAAAACAAATCAATATTTGAGCATGGCCATGCATTTTCATAGTCTCTCTCAATCAAGAGGCCGATAATATCTCTCCTAATAATAGGAGGGTTAAATCCTATATCTATCATTCATATTTTTCATACGTCTCATCATATACCCGATGTCCACTTTTATCATCACCCGATCAAAGGTAACTTTTAATGTAGTCAAAGTATATTAATCCTCGTATAGAAATATAATGATCTCAAGTCTAAGGATCATTACACCATTATCATTGTGAGTCTTTCTAATGACATTATTAACATGTAGAATCTCACTATGGGTTTATCCAGTGCCATGTAGAATATTATATTCACCTATGTTCTTGACTTTAGTATCATTATACCTATGACCAATGAGATGTGATCATCAGTCAACAAACATACTAATCTTTATGCATTATAATTGTCCCACATTATTAATGCTCGATTAGGGATATTTAGGAATATTAACACTATTCATATAATCTCATTTCACATACTTAAAGATTTAGAATACGTGTTACATATTCCAAGGAAATTTATTATTCTAATATTTATTTTGCAGTAAATAAAGACATAATAAATCATCATTGAATAATCGATGGAACATAATTATTAAGTAACAAAATAGTTTTTCCTAGAAACACAATTACATTGTCTCTAGGGCACTAACACTATCAATGTGGTCATCAGTCAACAAACCTACTAATCTTTATGCATTATAATTGTCCCAAATTAATAATGCTCGATTAGGGATATTTTGGAGTATAAACACTATTCATATAATCTCATTTTTAAGTCACATACCTAAAGATATAGAATACGTGTTCTATATTCCAAGGACATTCATTAATCTAATATTTATATCACAATAAATTCAGACATAATAAATTAATGTAGAATAATCAGTAGAACATAATCATTAAATAACAAAATAGTCTTTCCTAGAAGCACAACTACATTGTCTCTAGGGCACTAACACTATCAGTACCTCTGTGACCTAAGTATGAGAATTCAAGTTCTAAGACTCTTAGTTGTGATAAGAAGACTAGTCCTAAGAAAGTTGACAAGATTGCTGTTTATGATAAAAATGTTTCTAAGCCTGGTGAACCCAAACTTTTTTGGGTACCAAAGAAGAAGTAATACACTTGTGTTTGCAGGGCAAAGAAAAGGAAAAGAAAGTCGTATGGGTGTTGGACAGTGGATGCTCAAACCATATGACTGGTGATATGGCTCTGCTATCACAGTATGAAGAAAAGGGAAAATCAAAGGCTTATATTTGTAATATTTGATCCGTTCAAGCTTGATTACTTGTAACTCTTGTACTACTAGCGAGTTTTTACTCCTAGTTCATATCTCGATTTTTATTAACAAATTAAGAAAAATTCATGTCAAATTTTCTAATTTGTTTTTAACAACTTGATATTACTCTTTATTGATTTTGTAATAACCCTCAAGTTTAATATATCATTATATTTAACTTGAACTTTGTTTCATTTAATTCTGCACAAATTTGTCTAAATCTAATTTAAATCTTAAGGACAAATTTTGAAAGAAAAGGTATAGATTGTATTCAACCCCCCCTCAACAATCATATTGGACCTAACAAATTTGTATGATTTAGATTCTTGTTTCATAGCATAACCTAAGATTGATCCTGGATGAGGGCTCGTTTGTGTAAATAAGATTTATTAAAGGTATATTTTATTTTAATTGTTTTGTGGCACCAAATCCTGATCCAAGATTTGGGGACGTTACACTTCCTTCATTCCTTTTAATTGTTAACATTTAAAAAAAAAAGAAATAGAGATGTTCAATACATATTTTAAGATATACTAGCTTATAACTCGTGCAATGCACGGTTTCTTTTTTAATATATATATATATATATATATATATATATATATATATATATTAGTTTTTTATTTTATATGTTATTAATTTACATATCAAATTGTTGTTAAAAAATTGATATATAAATAAAATTTAAGACATTCAACTTAATATTTTTACTCTATCTTGAATTCTTAAAATTTTATTTGTACGATTTTACAGCCCACGTGAAATTAACAGAATAATCTTTTAATTTAGTGATGGTTTAAAAATTATTTTCCAAATAAACCTGTGTAGAAACAAAAGAGGTAAAAAATTGTCGATTTTTTACGTTGAAAATTCGATTCGATTTATGATTTCTGCTTATAATTCGTTTTGATTATCAAAATACCTTTATTATTATTTGAAGATAGTTCTACTAACAACCAAATACAATTTCAATATTAAGTGTATGAGAGATTTTGTCCAAAACTTTGATAATCGGTTTCTGGTCCTCCGTTTGAAAAAATAAATAACAACCGTTAGATTTTAAAATAAATAGATGAAAACCGTGAAAACTAGCATGACTTTTTTTTTTATTTTTAATATGTTACAAACTAAAAATTGTATTTATATTGAAATACAAAAAGGTGTGTTTCAATGATTTAAATCATATATAAATAGATTTTCTACATTGAATAGTATTATCAATGTAGGTATTCTACATTGAATAAGATTAATGCAAAAATCATAATTATATTTTTTCTTGTGATTCTAAGTGTTTTCATTTGAAGAATTATGATTAAATCATCACTAAATTAAAGATAATTTTATGAGTTTCACGTGGATTGTAAAATCATCCAAATCTGATGTCCAGATTTCAGGATAGAGCCCAAATAGTAAATATAAATTTTTTAATATTAATAAAAAATAAATAAAATTCAATTCTAATACACCTATTTTTATTTATATCCTTTTCAGATTATAATTTTTTTTAAAAATTGAATTCTAATACAACCTTTTTTAATTATATCCTTTTCAAATTATAATTTCCTTTTCAAAATTCACTTTTGATGCAACATTTTCTAATTATATCCTTTTTAGATTATAATTTTCTCCTTTAATACGATATAATCTTGATCGTCTATTTTTAAAAATATTAGATTTGACAGTTTAGATTGTAAAATCATCCAAATCTGTTTTCTAAATTTCAAGATAGAGCCCAAATAGTAAATATGATTTTTTTCTTTAACTAATAAAAAAATAAATAAAATTCACTTCCAATACACTCTTTTTTGATTATATCCTTTTCAGATTATAATTTTTTTTTAAAAGTTTCAATTCTAATACAACCTTTTTTTTAAATGACAACCTTTTTTAATTATATCCTTTTTAGATTATAATTTCCTTTTTAAAATTTACTTTTGATGCAACATTTTCTAATTATATCTTTTTTAGATTATAATTTTCTCTTTTAATATGATATAATCTTGATCGTCTATTTTTAAAAATATTATATTCGACGGTTGAGATTATTTTAGTAGTACAGTAACCAAAATTATGGATAATATCCCTTTTATGCTTATATATACGAACTAGCTTATAACCCGTGTGATGCACGATTTTTCTAATTTTCTTTATTTAACAAATTAATTTTTGCATGTCTTATTTTGAAAATTGCTATTTTATGTATTCCGTCATCGAAATTATTTCATTACATTTGAGAGTAAATTTTTAAATAGTTTACAATACAATTTTAAATTTTATAAATAATATTTTACAAAGATAAATCCTTGAATAATTATATATTTTTTTATCAATGTTAATTTAAGGGTTTCAAATTTTGTAAAAATCATTGCAACGTTAAACCAATATAAGTAATATATTTTCTTTAAAATTTTCTTTTCATCTTCACATCTTTTTTTTTCCTTTGGCACCGTTCTTCTTCTGTAACTTCTAGATATCGTGCACGACGTCTCTTGTTACGTTCAAATTTTTGTTTTTCATTTGTAACTAATGGTCTTGTATGTATATATTTTTGCTTGATAGAATATTGTAATTATAATTCTATCTATGATTGTATTAGGATTTTTTTTCCAATTCATTCTAAAGATCTTTTTTATTTGTTTATTTATAATTGATTTTAGTTATTTATAGATATTTCACGGTAGTAGTTGTATGTGGTTAGAGTTGAATATAAGTATTAAGATATTAATAATTCTATATGAATTTAATTTGGATCTAATTTACGTACAACGTTGTTCTATTTTGTTGTCTGAATCTGTATGCATCAATGCTGATGGATACATGATAGCTATCTCTTTTTTAATTACAACCCCACGGGCTTTTTTTAAATATCTATTAAATATTTTTTTTGCCACGAAATATATTAATTTTTAAATACATATCAAATTGTTGTTAAAAAATTGATATATATTAGGTTCTACACGTTCAATATTAATTATATCCTTTTCGTATTATAATTTTCTTTTTAAAATTCCATTCAAATATAACTTTTTTTAGTTATATCCTTTTTAGATTATAATTTTCTTTTAATACAATATAATCTTGATCGTTTATTTTTTAAAAATATTAAATTCGACGATTGAAATTATTTTGGTAATATAATGACCAAACCAAAATTAAATTATGGATAAATAAGATCACTCTTAGGCTTATTACATATAGAGAAAAAGAACCTTGAGATTGAGCTCTGGGAACTTTTGCTGTCAGGTAACTTCCCTGAGATACATGTCAGGCTCCTCACTCTATTGTATACTCCCTCTGTCCCGTCAGATACTTTACATTTGCGGACCAATTTTCAACATGGATTTTAAGATGCATTTTAATTATAATTCTATAATTTATTTTTGATATTTTCTTTTTTTATATAAAAATAGGATTGTTCTATTTTTATACAAAAAAAGAAAATATCAAAAATAAATTATAGAACTATTCTTAAAATGCACCTTAAAATGCGTGTCAGATACGCAATCATCTTTTATGTAAAGAAATGGATGGGATAGAGGGAATATAAGCATATACTCCCTCTGTCCCAACCAATTGTTTACACTTTCCTTTTTGGGACGTCCCAACCAATTCTTTACGTTTCCTAAAATATTAAGTTTTAACACTATTACACCCACTACTTCACTTATTTTAATAATACTTTACACTATTACACCCACTACTTCATTTATTTTAACAATAAAATTATTATTACATCCACTACTTCACTTATTTTAACAATAAATTACTATTACACCCACTACTTCACTTATTTTAATCATAATTCTTGGTCTCCGTGCTCTCCGTGCAAAAAGTAAACGTAAACAATCTGTCGGGACGGAGGGAGTAATATATTTCCGGGATATTCTCTTTGGTACACTTGTAGAATTGGCTTTTGCCAATGGTACCATCACATTTTTGGCTTCTATACATGGTACACCTGACATATTGTTTCTGTCTTAGTCATACCCTTCTGTTAGGCAGCTGTTAGCAAAACGTTTAAAAACATCCAAACCATAGAAAACACATCCAAACCAGTTTTAAAACAGAAATCTAGCGCCAAAAAACCTATACAGAACACTGGAAACTTAAAATGCTATGAAAACCACAAAAACACGGATCAAAAGCATCATTAGAATTTGGATCAAAAGCATAATATGTCTACCATCATCAGAATTCAAAGTTTACATCAAAAGCATAATATGTCTACCATGAGCATAATTAAACTAACAAAAGTAAAGGACTAGTCTGTCAGAAACAGGTTCACTTCTGGTGCTGAGATTGTGAAGCAGTAAGGACAGAGGGTTGTGATGCACTCCCTAGATTTTCAGCCTTCCTTTTCCTTGTTGAGGTCCTTGAGGAGGTTCCCTCAGCTGCTGTTTTGGCTGAATCTTTTACTGCTTTGTTTGCTGCTCTGGCAGCTTTTGCTGCATTAGATTGATCTCTGACCCTTGGATGTCTAACAAGCAGTGATGCATTAGATTCAGTGGCCTTCATTTCCTTTCCAGTGGGTCCTCCCTTACATGTTCTAGCATTGTGTCCAAAATGGCCACACTTTGTGCACTTCACAGTCTTGCTTCTTTTTCCCTTTTGATCTTCACCTTCTTCTCTTCTCCTGTTCCTACTTGGCCTACCAACTCCCCTTTTCATTGTTGGTGGCATTACATTAGGGAGGCCTTCATATGCTGGCCAGTTTTCCTTATCAGCAATGGGATTAATATTGAAACTGTATGCTTGCTTGTATGTCCTCACTGAATACCAAGAGCTGATAACTTTTTGGGGGTCAATCTTTGCATGCAACATTGCCCTAACAGCATGCCTACATGGTATACCTGATAGCTGCCAAGCTCCACATGAACACAACTTACTATTCAGCGACAGAGGAAACTGTGATTTACCTTCATGAATTTCATATTCACCAGGCTTGGACATGTAAGCTTTACAGCTGATAGTCCCCTTGCTTATATCTTTAAGAGCTTTAACAATTTTTGGGCATACATCTTCATCATTCCAAGTCTTTGCATTTTCAAGCCTTGTTGCTATTCTAACCATACAAACTCTTCTAATACCTGCAAACAAAAAATGTAGTATACTGTAATTAGTAAGAAATGTACAAGTCTACAAAGTTGGACAATAATAGTTGATTGGAATTTACCTTCAAGCAAAGATAGCACTGGCCTACTCCTCTCAACTCCAAGTGTAGAGTTGAAGCTTTCAACAAAGTTGGAGGTGTTTGAATCATTGCAAACATTGGGATTAAACATGTGTTTGCTCCAGGTACATGGATTCCCTAAGTTAGCAAACCAGGTCATGGCTGCATCCCCTCCTGCCTCTTGCATCCTCTCCATTGCTTTTCTAAAAGTAAACTGTGAAGTTGCATTGCAGACCCTCCAGAATAGAGTATACATCAATGGGCCATGAAACTGTTTCTTAAAGTTCCTGCTAAGGTGCCTACAACAGTACCTTCTTTTGGCAGATGGCCAAACCTTTTCTAGTGCAAGATCAATTCCCTAACAAACAGTAGATCAATAAAACAGAGTTTATTAACAAGCAAATTAAAATGCAGAGATATTGTAAGCAAATTAACAAGCAAACGGAGTTATGCGTACCTTTTGTCTATCTGAAATTATGGTCCAATCTTTCCTGCTAGACTCCTTGACAATATTATAAACATTCCACAAGAAAAATCCCCAATTGTCCTTATCCTCTACACTCACCACTGCATAAGCTAATGGAAAGATTTCATTGTTGCCATCTAAGGCCACTGCTGACAATAAAATCCCTCCATAATTGCCTTTGAGGTGTGTCCCATCAACACCTATTAATGGTCTACAGCCTCCCAAGAACCCCTTCCACATAGCAGTAAAGGAAATGAAGATAGTGCTGAAGAGTAATTGCTTTGGAATGGTTTCAGTTTCAACATATGAGCAATATGCTTTAGATTCAGGATTTGTATCACAAATAACCTTAGTATAGGCTGGCAAATCCTTGTAAGATTGATCATGACCACCAAATAGTTTCTCAACTGCATACCTCTTCATTCTAAACAGAGTTGACAGTTTCATGTAGATTCCATACCTCTGAAATAGTAGTTCATTCAAAGCTTTCCCTGGTATGTCTGGATTAGCCCTTATGTCCTCCATGAGTTTTTCAGCAGCCCACTTAACATCAACTAGTGGATTATGTATCTCCAGACCCCTACATGTATGAGTATTTGGTTCAATCTTCTTTATTGCCCATGTGATTCCATCTTGCAGCTTACTTGCATGTATCCTCCAGTTGCAACACGTAGCATGACAAGTTGCTGTATACCTTGAGTTGTCTGCTGCCAACACAATAATAGCAAACCCCTCCTGGATGCAGTAATCCTTAAGTGTAGCCTTGAAATGAGCCTTGTCCATAAAAAGCAACCAAGGCTTTAAGCTGATCTTTCCAAAGTCTTTGTCATCATATATTTCTCCATTTTTATATAGAAGTTGATAGTAGTCATTATCATTCTCATCATCTATGAAGTCATGCCATTTCCCAGGTTTATAATTGTCTTTCACTTTCAGGACCTTGCTTATTTCTTCCATTTCATCTGCAGGTGCATCTCCACTTAGCAACACATTTTCTTCAGAATCAGCCTCATGATCATGTTCTCCTCCAGATTCTTCTAACTCAGAATCAGCCCTTTTATCATCACAATTGAATGAAACCTTTCTCTTAACATTCATTTGTTCTGTTGCAGCTTTCATGCTTTCACTTGATTTCATGCTTTCACTTCCATTTGTGGTTGACATTTGCACATTTTGTGAATCCAAACACAACCCCTTCCTTCTTGCAGTACTTCTGGGAATTTTCCTTGCAAATGAGCAGTGATCAGCATTTGTGCTTCCTTTAGCAGTAGGCTCAATGACAGAGGTATTTTGGGGAGAAAATCGTGGACTCCTTCTGATTGGTAAAGCCTCAAAGGCTGTTTTAGGTGACACTGGGGATGGTGGTAGGTTTATAGAAGAAGCTTTTGCTTTAGGTTTAGCTTTAGGCTTTGGTTTTGGTTTAGGGATACCTTTTGGTTTTGGTTTAGGGATACCTTTTGGGTTAGGTTTAGGGATACCTTTTGGTTTTGGCCTCACAACATCAACTGAGGTATCTTCAAGCTGATCAAGTCTAGGTAGTTCATCACCCTCCCCTGTATCACCCACCCCTATATCACCCACCCCTGTATCACCCACCCCTATATCACCCACCCCTGTATCACCTTCTCGTTTCAAATTTAGGACAAGTTTGTATAAAGCATTCGGTGTTAAAGCTGTCCCAACCCATATGTTTATCATTTCTTTCCCAGATAATCTCTCAAACATTGTCATAAGATCACTGTCTACAAGTAAAACGTGATGTTTCATTTCAAATGAATAACCAAAGGTAGGGTAATGGTAATTTAGTTTCCAACCCCGTTTCTTAACTTCATCCTCATACATCATAACAACATCTAATAATGTACATTTGTCTACCTCAAATCTTAGATCAACATATTGACCCCTCCAGTTTATTCTCAGAATTTTATGACTATCTCCCATTCTGCAAGTATCAAAAGCCCTAATTTTAACATAAAAACACACAATATACACAGATACTACACATATAACGATTTCGATTGTACAAGTACACATACATACAGTCGATTATACATACACAGATATGACATAAACAGAGATATTATACATACACACACAATACATACACGGTACATATGTTCGAACAAGGCATACCTGTTAGTAGATTGAAGATTGTAAATTGCTTCCACCCTAATTGATGTGTTCGATTAGCAGTCGATTTCCCCCTCTTTCGCTCAGACCCTAACCCGACACACTGAGAATGAAGAGTCGTGTTAATTTTATTTGGGATATTCTGTTTTATTTAATTTTATTCTTAATAGTCATTAACAGTGGTTAAACGATGTTTAACGTTTGTTTAACGTTGTACTTAAAAAAGGGTACTACTAAGACAGAAACAATATGTCAGGTGTACCATGTATAGAAGCCAAAAATGTGATGGTACCATTGGCAAAAGCCAATTCTACAAGTGTACCAAAGAGAATATCCCTATATTTCCTACTATGTGACGAAAACTGAGTGGATTAGTAGACTACACTACTAAAGTGGCATATTGGTAATAAAAACCCACAACATCAAACCTTTGTAAGTGGAACCATCTATCCTTTTCTCTTGTGGAGCCAGTTTCAAATTTCTCGGGCATCAAATTCCATTCAAACTCTTGTAAGTTCAGAGATATATGTATCTATATGTTCATATACAAATTCTATGGTACTTATTCTTGAGTTTGTTTCTCTTTTAGTTTGTATTGTTGTAATAGTAACTGCTTCTTGGTTGTGTTTTTATTAGTTTCTGTACCTGCTCGTTCTGTCAGATCTTAGCTTTGTCTTCATTTTCTTGGGAATTGTGCAACTGGGTTTTTCTTGTCTAATAGAATTGTTATCTTATGAATTATGATCCAATACAATTGTTATCTTATGAATTATGATCCATTTATGTATATTTTAACCAGGCAAATGAAATTGGAAAAATTCAATAATTGTTAATAAACATTTGATTTGTTTTTTTGTATATTAATTTTGTGATTAGACAAATTTGCAGAGATTAGTGAAGTGTAATTAGACGATTATTCATTTTGTGTAATTCTTTTATGTGATTATTAACGTGTAACTGGGTTGTTAATCATTTCGATTTTTTTTGTTGCATTCAATTTTGCTCAATAAGATTTACTGAATGGAGTCCGGAGTAGGGGTTGGATCAGAGGTTGAAAGTGCTATAGTTGAGGAAACTAATGTAGAGGAAACATCTAGTATTGTTAAGAAAGAGGAAGATAGTGGGCAGATTAGCAGTGGGGAAGGAGTTTCCAAGAATGAGACAAATGTGGAACAAATTATTAGTGTATCGGGAGGGGAGGTTGAATCTTCTAAGACCATTTCGAGAAGTACAGTGTCGAAGGGCGTTAAATCTCCTGCCAATAACAGTTTTATGACTAATGTAAAAGGGTTGGCTGTACCGATTCGTAAAGGAAAACCAAGTCTGACTAAGAGTCAATCCTTTCCTGCAAAAGGACTTGGTAAAGAAGGAATGAGTAGTAGCACTGACAGAAACTCTGTGAGATCCAATGCGAAAGTCCCTCAAACCAAGGGGTCGAAAGTTGAAGCTACCTTATCAAAAGGAAAAGTTGGATCAGTTTCCTGTATGAATCGTGCCGGTAGGCGAGCGTCCATTGGAGTGAACGCAAAGGAAGCAAACACAAATGGTGGTGGGGCTTCTTCTAGGCGAAGTACCCTAGCAACTTTGCCAAATGTTAGTCGTTTGTCGGATATCTGTTGCAGTTTTTATTTAAATCTATACTTTCCTGGTCTTACATTTTTTAAACTGATGTTTGATGACAGCAGGCCCGTAAGATTGTCTCCTCAAATGGTGCTCCAAGATGCCCTCCTTCTGAAGGCTTCCTGTAAGTGCCCCATATGACATGTCTCTATGTGCAATATGTTTGTAACCATCTCACTGTGAACAGAACTGCAGGGACAATGATACATGTTTCTTAACACTGATTCTGTAATTAGTTTCTTGAATTTTCTGTGGGTGTAGACCAGTTGATCAACAACCAAAACTGACTAAAACTGGCCTGCTGTCAACAGAGGATGATGATGCCCGCTCAACTACTTCATCGTACTTCTCTCTATTTCATATAAGATTTTGATACTCCTTAAGCGGCATATGCATTTTCTCGCCTTTATTGGTCACTTCTTTTGCAATACTATTAGGACCCTCACTCCTCGCGGAACGAGCAGGAGCAGTGCCTCTGGATTCTCCTTCAGGTCGGATGAACGTGCTGAGAAGCGAAGAGAGGTATGTACTTCTCCACAATTCATTACAGCTACCTCTTCAATATAGATATAGAATCAGTATATTCCCTTTTGTGGTCTTCAGTTTTATTCAAAGATAGAAGAGAAGATACATGCAAAGGAAGTGGAAAAGAGCAGCTTGCAAGAAAAATCCAAGGTGCTTTGTACTGGCATTATAAATGGCTTGATACTTGCCACTTCAATACTTTTCACTTTTATGCTCTGTTATATAGACTTTAGTTTTCAAGCTATTCATTTGTTTTGTGGGGTCTGACACAGGAAAGCCAAGAGGCAGAAATTAAAAGATTGAGGAAGAGCTTGACGTTTAAAGCCACTCCAATGCCAACTTTCTACAAAGAACCTCCTCCAAAAGTTGACCTGAAGAAGGTGTTTCATCTCTCTGTCTGTAATTGCTAGCTCTTACTCCTCAGTCTAATTACCTTGTTTGTGTCTTTGTGTTGCTAGTGAGACTCTCAACCACACCGCCCTCAGTCCGGCTATTGGTAAATCACACTTGAAAAGAAATAACGTAGAGCAACTCCAACACTATCCTTATACAGGCTCTTTAGTCAAATTATAAAGAAATAAAGAGAAAAGCTGCCTCCAACAAGCTCCCAACAACTCTCTATAACTTTAGGAGCTTCAAATGTTGCCTCATTGTTGAGGAGTGAATGCTTCCTCTTTCCCATGTATTGTAGATGAATGACTTTAGTTATGTTTATAAATAATTAATTAGTAAAAAGACAAATAGAGAGTGAGTTTAAGGAGAAGTTTCGGAGAAAATGTTGGGTTTCACCTCCTTAATAGTAAAGAGGTAATTTTATTATATTATTTGTAGGGAGAGTGCAAGGAGATTGTTGGAGTTCCCCTCATGTACCAAACCTTTATAAGCTTTTTGTTTCATTTATATGCTCTTCGCTTCTTCGAGGCTATTGATTGAATACATTTCCTTATATGTTTATTCTTTTCCCATGTATGTTTACCTAGTTTTAGGTGCTCTATTCTAAAATAAAATTAGTTCAAAAATTTGTATTATAAGCTCAATCATTATACACAATAAGAAATTGGCCACAAATTCCATGATCACTTACTGCTATACGGTAATTTGACTATGCAAGGAACATATATTAGAGTAGTGCTACACTACTACCACATAGTTGTGAAGAAGGAATGCATAACATTATTCAAAATATAAGTATGTTATTACCCACTTTTAGCCTTCTTCGTGTTTTAACCATCTTATTCTATTTCTACTTTGGACTTACATTGTTTGCTTTTACTCTAATTTCTTAGATGCCAACTACTCGTGCCAAATCTCCGAAGCTTGGGAGAAACAAAAGCATCACTGGTGGACTAACTCCCTCCATCGAAGGAGGTGGTTCAGGGCCTAGCCCACGTGTTAACCGAGAACAGGACAGGTCACCCAATATTGCAAAGAATGACAATAATGTTTCTGTATCAAAGAAGCCACTTAGGAAATCCCTGTCTCTTCTTCATCGAAGGGATTCGGCAGTTTCAAAAACTGAGGGAATGCCTGTCAAGTTGAGACAGGAGCCTGCAGAAGTAAAAGGTCGAGATGAGAAGGATCAGGCAGAAGATCTTAAGGAAAGTGAACAACAGCACTCCAATTCCACAGGACATGCAGATTCGACAAATGTTGCAACTGATCCTTATGCTGTTCCGGACAGTAATTCTTTTGTGAACTCCCTCAATCCAGAGATACCTGTGCAAGATCAAATAATAGTTGGTGGTTAAGAAACACATGCAGGCATTGGCCACAAATGCCATGATCACTGACTGCTAAATGAAACTTGTACTTGTTAGGTTTTGAATTTCAAGTTCTGCTTCTTTGTGCATGTTAATGGTTTGAAATTTCCTGTGAAAGCAATGTACTCATCTGCACAACTCTTTACTGAATTTATGGGAACTGGGGAAATGTTGTGAAGGAATATATGGTTCTGGTCCTTTGGTGCCTACATCATACAATTTTTTTTGTTGAATCTATGTGATGATTTTGCATTTGTTCGGAAGTCAAAAAATAGACATTTACTAATTTCTACAGTGTCGATTTTTGGTGATTTTTCGTTCAAAATCATTTAACAAGATCCTGGGTGAACTTCGCGATGATAAGTAAATAGAAATGTTTTAATACATGTAATTTTGAGGCTGTTTGGCTCTGGGTTTTAAGCCAAGCTTAAAGTCGTTTTTGATTTGGGCTTGCTTTTACTGAGATTACCTTAGGTAAGAATTCTGAAATTATAAGAAAAATAATATAAATATGGGGCTATTTTTATAAACACAGGGGACATGTTTAATTATTACGAAATTATCATAAAAAATTGTATTAAAAACTAGTAAAACCTTAGGTAAGTTTCCTGAGGCAGCCTCAGGAATATCATGTATGTTTATGTAATAAATCAGAAATTAACTTAAAATTAAAAAAATAGCTTAAAGTCAGAAATTGGGAAGAGGTACTTTTTCAAATGACTTATTTTATTTGATAAAAGCTAATAGCATCATTCAAATTAATTTATCGAATTTATTTTATACTTTACATTTTTAATAATTCATAAGTTACCTATGATATAAAATTACCCAAACAGATATTAATTTAAAATTTTCACTTATTACTTATCACTTTAAGCAACTTTAAGTCGCAAGTAATAATTTTAAACTTAGCCAAACGGACCCTTTGTGACTGGAGTAGTGGAAAGAGCTTAAATTTACAGCTTAACTTACAGTTGGCAATTCGGATAATCGGATCGGTTTCAGATTGGGTCAATCTCGGATCTGTTATGATACATTAGAATAGAGTTCAGATCGGATATGATTCGGTTCGGGTTTATTTCAGATTAAATTCGGATCAAATACGGATTATGATCGGAAGAAATCAGTTCGGATCAGAATTGGTTCGGTTCCTTTCAGATCATTACTCACTCATTAGTCTAAGTTATGAGATTTTAAAAAATAACTTACTATTGAATATAATAATTCTAGCATTATATTATGTACTTCTTCAAAAATAGATGATTAAATAATTATGATATATTTATCATAAAATTGTTTTAAATATACATTTTGTTTATAAATGAGGTAAATATTGAATGAATTGTATGTTAATGTATATAGGCTATTCGTTATAATCCGTTACAATTGTAACAACTACTTAATTCATCATTTTCTTAATTTGGATGAAAATCAGATACAGCATTTCGAGTCATATTCGATTCAGATAATTTATTATTCGATTTTCATCGGTTGTAGGTCATTATCGGTTTTAGTAATTAAGATTATTTTTGGTTAAATTTTGGTTCGGGTATTTTTTGGATCAGATCAAATTAATTTTCGAATAATTATCAAATTTTCAATTCGAATATAAAATCGAATTCGATTTCATGAATTTCAGTTTGATTCTTCGGATTCAAACCCATTTTACCACATATATTTGCACTAACATCTTAAGAACCTTAAATGTAGCTAACATGTATGACCCCCACTTTGTATTTTAACCATGGTTGTAAATTTCGGAAATCGGAACAAAATCGGATAAATCTTTATATTTTAATAATATTTTTATTAATTAGTCTAATTTATAATATAATATACCATTTAAAAATATTTCATAACGATAAATCAGATTTTTAAAATCAGATCGGTCAAATATTTTTAATGATTTAAAGACAATTTATTGACGATTTTTGAAAAATCGGACGATTTTTAGAATAGTGTTTTAACTATTATGCTCATTTCGGTATATGCTACTCTTGGGCTTGATAGATATGGAATTAGGCATGTCAATATATCGTATTATCTATTCGATCCAAGCCATATAATGGAATATGAATTTATATAAAATAAATTTGATCCCGTAAAATCGATCAGATAAGAATTCAATTCAATTAATAAGAATATGGATATTAAATGATGTTGTTAAGAATTGGATCCCATTAGATGTAGCTATTTATATTATATATATATATATATATATATATATATATATATATATATATATATATATTAACATAAATTTAATTTAACAGACAATATATAATTTTCAGATCATATAAGATCCAAAATTCTTTCATTCAATTTATCCTATAATTTTAAAAATAAATTATTATTTATTTGATAAATATGTTATCATTGTACTCCATTTAAAGTTGGATTTTTGTTATTTTCAGGGCAAAAGGTCACTTTGCCTACTGTACTATTGTAAAATTTCCACTTAGCCTACTGTACTGTTCAAGTCATCATTGTACTTTCCTTTTTTCCTCTTTTCCCCATCGCCGTCTGTTGAAAAAAAAATCCGTTTGTTTGACTAACGGACTGTTGAGCTGGCCTTCTAGTCACCAATCCACGTTGGCCACATCAGCAAAAAATAAACCCCAAATAAAACCCCAAAATAAACCCCTAAATTAACTCCTAAATTAAACCCAAAATAAAACCTAACCTAATTAAAACCACGCCCATTCGAGAAGTACTTACACTTTTACTTGCATACACCATTCGAGAAGTACTTACACTTTTAATTGCTCTTCTCCACTTTCATTCTCCGACTACATACGATTGCTATTCTCCACTTTCATTCTCCGACTACATACCATGGTTCGAAAGTAAGTGACACTCTGTGTTATGTGTTATGTGTCATTCTCCACTTGATTTACTTGATTTTCTTAATTTACTGGTTTGTTATGTGTTAGAAATGGGGTAAATGTTAAGTATAATGTTATTCTTGTAGGGTGTGTGACGTAGTTGTATACTATGGTGGCCATTTCATGACCACAACTGCGTACCAGTATGCAGGGCCTAAATGTAAGAGATTTAAGCGGGTAGAGACTTCGAAGTTGTCTGTGAATTGGATTAGGGAGAAGGTGAAAGATGTGGTAAAGGATGGAGATAGACTATTTTTTATGAGGGATGGGGTAACTCTAGATCATGGGTTTAGAGAATTGACTGATGACAAGTATGTTAGAGAGTTGGTGCATGCACCTAGGCGCACTGGGGTATGCAAAATTCATGTGTACCATGAAGGCTCTGTTGCTCCATTCTTTCCCACTGTTGATGATGAGGCTTGGCATGAGGACTCATGGAATTGGAATCCCTGGGGAGATGTGGATAATGATGATAATCTATGGTATGGTGGAAATGTGAATGAGGGTGGGAATGAGGGTGTGAATGAGGGTGCGAATGAGGGTGTGAATGAGGGTGTGAATGAGGGTGTGAATTGTTGCCCAGTAATTAACAATTGTAGAAGGGGGGTTGAATACAATTGTATAAGATTTTTGACTTAAACAGAAATAATAACACAAGTATGAATAAATAACAGCTTTATTAAATCTGATATAAAACTGTTACAAACTCTCTCAAGAAATTCTTATGTTCTTGAGTGCTTCTAGGTTACAAAATAATTCGTGTAAGCGATTACAATTAAGTAAAACCTAAACTTTGTTTATATACAGTACACAGCTGCACTATCAATTACAAGATATATCAAATCAATTTCATACGTCTCTTAGTACATATCTTGAATGATAGCTGCGTTCCTATAAATCAGGAACTGACATGTCAATCTTCCTAGATTCCTGGACTGATGTATATCCTCGTGTAATCCTGATCAGCTTCCAATCCTGATGATAACCCAATACTGACGGTGCATTACTGATGATGTCAGCATCAGTATCTGATCAGTAGTCTAGATCCTGATCATCACTTGAATCAATATCTAACAATCTCCCCCAATTTGTACTTTGTGAAATAAAGCACAAATTCCTTGATTCAGTGATGTCAAAAAGTCAAAATAAAATATTACAAGAAATCCTCAGGCTTACTCTCAGAAATTCTCACAAAGAAATTACTCATATGCAAGAAGCTTGATAATAATTCTTCTTCTTTAATTTCGAGAATTTGAATCAGTCTTTTCTTCAGATTCCTGAGTTCTTCATCTTTCTCATTAATCTGATAAATACCTGCCCTGAGATTTTGAATTGAGCTTCTTGGTAAATCTAAATCTCACAACAGTAAATATGCAAGTTCTTTTCCATCAGGATTCAGAGATAATTGTTCTTGATAAAATATCACTTCTTTAACAGCTGAACCCCTTTGCATTTCAACTTCTTGTCCTACTGTATTCATGTACATGGGAGTATAATTACCATCATACCTTTATCCTCCATCCAAATGTCTGCATCTAATAGTTCTGAGAATCATGGTACACCAATTATTGTAAACATCAGCTTCCTTATCATGAATTCTTTTATTCTTGAGCAGATAAAGAACATATTTCAGTTCTTTTGTTGATTTGCACAACACCTCCTGAATAGTCAGCTTCTTGACACTCTTGTCTTTCATGAAATACAACAATTTCTCTACCTTCTTAGAATCAACATTGCAAGCAACAATTGCAACAGCTTCAAGTTCCCAAAGATCATCAACTGTTAGTTCATCACCAATTCTTTTCACTAGCATATGTTGATCTGTCTGTCTTGTAGAGATAATTTCAGTTCGATTATGACCAATACCTCCTCTAGTGTAAGGTTCTAAACCCTTCAAGCTAGACTGAATATCTTCCCAAAGTAAATTAGATTTTCGAGGAGTTTGCGAAGTACCAACTTCAGAGACTAAAGGAAGTTCAGTCATAAGAGTACTTGATTTAAAAACAACTGGTCCTTGATTCAACCGTTCATCAGTACTCTCTCTTTTCTTGTTCTTCTTCTTCTTCTTCTTAACTGGCATCTGTTGATGTTCTGGAACAAGTCTTCTTCGATCATACCACAATAATCTATTTGATCCAGCCAGATCTTCCAAGTACTTTCTGGTTTCTTCAACCTCAGTATCTTTTGCTCTTTTTCTGGCCTCCTTTTCTTGTTCATCAACTTCCAGATTGTGAATTTCAACCACAACAGTAAGAATCATGACCTCAAGTTCTTTCAAGATTTCAGATTCATCAGAATCAGGAACAGCAGATTGAGTAGTTCTCACAGTAACTTTACCTCTTCTAGCTAACTGTGGTCTTTCATCAGCAGCTTCTTCAGGTACATTAAATTTGTTATCTGGAGTCAGTATAAGAAGTAGTGGAGATTTCTTTTTCTTTACTTTCTGAGAATCTTCAGGTATCTCCTCAATTGTGATTCCACTAGACCTTGTCTGTCTTGAACTTGTTTGAATAGACTTTCTTCCTCTTCCTCTGCTTCTACCCCCTCTGCCTCTTCCTCCACTTGCAGCAAGAGCTTCTTTTAGTTTAGCGATTCCCTCAAGAATCTTCTTTTGTTCTATTAAGATCTCTTGAGTACTCATTTCAGAATTTTCTGCAGAGATCAAAGCCAGTGCTTCCCTAGCATGATGCTGTTGAACTTTAATATCATTGTGAAATACAATTTCACTCTCTCCTGACTTGGAAGTAATCTTCTTAAAGAGATGTGGTGCATCTTCTATCTCAGCAATAAACAAATCCTCATCTTCTTCATGAATTTTTGGAAGTAATTGATTCTGACCAGATAGTTGAGATTGTTCCTCTGTCAGAATTTGAGACTGCACCATTGTTCTTACTGTTTTCTTCCCAGATTTAGAAACATGAGTTGACCGCTTGGTTTGAGTTTGAGACACACTTCTCCTTGTTACCAAAGCAGCATCAAAGGTTCCTAGTTCATATGACTGAGCACCACCACCACCATCATTTCTAGAAGTATCATCATCCTTTCTTAGAACTAAATCAGGTGTGCATTTTGTTTTGACCACCTTCTCCCCATTTTTGACATCAATAGCATCATCAGCAGGATCAATCAATAAAGATAAGGTAAGTTATAGAGAATCTTCAATATTAGTCATCCTTGAGGACAAAGTTACAACCTTATCTTCCAAGGTATCCATCCTTGTGGTGAAAGCAGTGCTTAAACATTGAAGCTGTTTAGCAGTGGCAATCTCAAAATAATCCTTAACAAACCGAGCATGAAATTTGTCATTATCACTCTTGACAGAATTAATTTCATCTTCAACCCTTTTGCCAGAATAGTTGTAGTCTTCAGATGAGCTTTGAGATTAGGATCAGAACTCTTAGTAGCTATATGACTTGAGTGAAAAAGTGCATTATTGAAATTTATATCAACAGAAGGCTGATTCCACTCAGTATACCATTCAAATCTTCTGGCAGCTTGAATATGTTTAGGAGGAAGATTGCTGTAATCTCCTATGATCTCAACTTGAGCACCTGTAGATTTACCCATAGACTCCATAAACTTACTGGATGATCCATAAATAGATCCTAGACTTGCTTTCATGACAGCATTAAGCTGAGCCGCTTCAGGATCATTATCAGCATCATCATCATCATCATCATCATCATCATCATCATCAGAGCTATCATTAGCCTCAGGAATTCGATCATCCACATTGTCTTCAGGATTCATAACTCCTTTCATTTTTAAATCAACAGCAGATGGTACTGTTGTATCCTGAAAACCTGCATTCAAATTAGAAACAATTCCTAAATCTCTCTATTTTTCTAAAGTGATCTTATCACTTCTCACAACATCACCTAAGTTACTTTCAATAGTAACTGCTACCTCACTAGAAGTTTGAAACTTCTCACTCTGTTCTACCTCTCCTTTTGCCAGTTCAGGAGACTGCCTCTCTTCACTCTTCTTTTTCTCTAAGTGTTCACTTTTCTTTTTCTCCTATGCTGATGTGAGCTTGCCTGCATCTTCACTTTGAGAAGATGGTTCTTGTGGGGCAGGAATGTTATTGTCTTCACCTTCCCTTTGAGAAAGTGGTTCTTGTGGGACCATTCCTTCAGAAATGTCTACACCCACACTTTGAGTGGATGGTTCTTGTGGGACTGGATCTTCAATAGTTGCTGAACTCCTTTGAAGTTCAGGTTCTTGTGGGCTTGATCCTTTCAGAGGTGAAGTGATCCTCTGTTTCTTCTGTCTACTGAAAACCTTTGCTTCAGCTTGTCTCTTTATCTGAAGAGGTGTTGGTTTATGACCAAGCTGAGCAGCAATAGCATTTACTTCATCCACAGACATCTCAATTATTCTTCTCTTTGGAGATGTAGGTGCTGGAGAATCAGAAATCTCAACAATCTTTACAGGTGATGTATCAGGAGTAGAGATAGCAGGAATAACAGATGTGTGAGGAACTGATGGTTCATCAAGATCGATATCATCATTAAGATTCTGCATATCTTCAGGAATATAATACTGACTCTTGTTGAGTATCCTTCTTCTTTTCTTTTGCTTTACTGATTTAACCAATTCAGCAGTAACAGGAGCAACAACTTCCTTTTTCTTCATCATTATAGAGATAGTCTTGTCATCATCACTATCAGAATCAGATACCTGTTGCAAAAACTTTCTCTTTTCACCTGTTTCTTTAGATGCTCCAGCCTTAATCAAAGATTCATCAATCAGAACCCCTTGTTCACCTCCTTGTGACTTCTTTTTAGTGAGGATTGAAGTGGAGAAATCCTTTGATCCTGATTGTCTGCCAGACACAACAGATCTAGCTGACTTCTTTCCTTTTAGAACTGATGTCTTTTGAGAAACACCAGAGGTGGTTGACTGTTTAGGTAACTGTGTATGATGTGTGCTTGTGTCAGGAACATGATGTGTTTGGTCCTGTCCCATAGCACTTGTGGCTGTGCCATCAAGTTCAGGCAATCTCTTTTTCAAGAGAAGCCAGACCCCATCAGGAATATAAGGATTTCCCTTAAAACCATTTGCCTTATCTGATTTAACCAAGGATTTGATATTGTTATCAGAAATCTTAAAGATTGGCAATACTGTATCATTTTCAAATTCAACATTGGGACATAAGTGAGAGAATATTAATTGAAAAAATCTAATAAAACAGACATAACCACATTTATCTGTTTTCCTAGCACTTAATGCTCTCAGAATGAAAGACCCATAATCAAATACAGTATCATGGATTAGAGAGTACCCAATGTGAACTAAAGCAGTCGGTAGTGCATCAAAGTTAGAGACTTTGTTCAAGAAGCACCTACTGATAGTATCAAAGAAGAAATTCCATTTCTTCTTAAGCTTGGTTCTGTATAACTCTCCAAACTTTCTTGGTTCTCCATTGTAACCCAGACTCGTAGCAAACTCAAACAAAGAAGCATCAATAATTGTTGCTGGAGTCTTACCATTGAGAGAAGGTAGTTGTAGAGCTTCAACAACCACTACTGGAGTAACATGATGTGTAACTCTATTGTATGTAAAAGTCAGGTTAGGCCTTCCTCAAGGTTCAAGTACACCAAAGACAGCAGTCTTCCAAACCTGCATCACACACTTGAAAGAGACTTTGGCGGGTGCCGTTAAAGCATACTTAATCGGACTAGACGCCAAGAAATCCTGAATGATGTGAAAATCATTCGATAGTTCCTGATGGTCAAGAACAGCAACATAGTTGTTGGGAGCAAAAGTGACACCATTGATAACAACCTTATTGTTTACAAATGATGAATTCTCCATTTTTGGTGTGACAAAGAGAGATTGAAATTTTGAGCAATTAGGGTTTATGTTCGCACAGAGAAAAAAACAATACTGATAGTTTTGAGAATAATGAATCAGTTTAGTGAACTAAATTGATTCTAGACAACTAATAATTTCTCAAAAACAGGTATTAGTAATCGCTTTGTGCAACGTGAGAGAGTGGTGTTAACCGTATATGACACGACTTACGATGTGTATCTATATATATCAACGAGTAAAACCCACGCACTCGTATTTTCAAGAAATGCATTTGTGATAAGAGAATGATTAAAAATATGACAATAACATATTTAATTAAAAAATCAAATATCACTCTCTTAAAATACCTGGCACCATTAAAAACCAGAATACGAAGCGTTTCTTGACTTCGTTACTCACCCATCTCTATTTAACACCTAGAGACTTGTTCACTATCCCTTTAATCCTTCATTCTCTCCTGAAAATCAAAAACCATTCACACAACACACCTTTAAACAATGTCAAAATTTATAATCAAGGAAAAGAATCTCCATCTCGTAGAGAACAGAGATATCTTCAGTTATACTCGTGAAGAGTTTGATGCCTTTGACTGGGAAAGGCAACTTGAAACTTTGTGGCTGCAGCTGGATGCCAGTCTTGAAGAAATCGAGAGAGAAAGGCCTTCAAGAGTGATCGACATCGATGTTGCTCTGCAAGCAACATTAACATGGCTTTCCTCTAAGGCATCCTCATCCAACACCACCAACCATTGTTAATGAATATGTTAGCAAAAATAACCTTATCCCTTCACCTTCCACCCAAACAAAGTGGCAAAGATGGGATCTGGGATGGCTGCTAGCAATGGAGTGGTTAGGACTTCACTTTTTATTTTCCTGTTGAATAGATTAGTAGATAGAGAGAACAAAAAGATGTAGTATTTGCATGTAATCTCTTTCTTATTATCAATGAAAAATCCTGTTTCTCTAATCTTATTCAATGTGTTCAGCAATTTTTTATGTTTATGAACTGTTTTTCAAAGAATTAAATCAAAGAAGTAATCATGTAAGTAACAAATTCATTGACAAAAACTACAGTTAAATCAGGAACTGAACAATTAGGGATTACTTGTAATAAAAAAAGTGTACTGATAACCAAACCATTGCATCAAGATCTGATGTTTGACTAAAGTCAGGATTGACTTTTCATCAGTATTCGACATGCATTAGGATCTGACACTCATCAGTATTTGGTCTCCCCTTGTTCTCAGAAACTATCATAGTTTATCATTCCCAATTCATTCACCAATTTTGTAAAAGTAGCTTCAGGTGGTGGCTTGGTGAATATATCAGCTAGCTGTCGATCAGTAGGAACAAAGTGAAGTTCAATTGCCCCTTCCAGTACTTGTTCTCTTATGAAATGATATCTGATACAGATATGCTTAGTAAGAGAATGCTGGACTGGATTTCCTGTCACAGCAATGGCACTTTGGTTATCACAATAAATAGGTATTTTTGAATATGACAAGCCATAGTCCATTAGATGATTCCTCATCCACATGATCTGAGCACAACAGCTTCCTGCAGCTATGTTCTCAGCTTCTGCAGTTGATGTAGAGATAGACTTTTGCTTTTTACTTAACCAAGAAACTAGTCTTCCTCCAAGAAACTAACAACTGCCTGAAGTACTTTTCCTGTCTATTTTGCATCCTGCAAAATCAGCATCTGAGTAACCACATAGATTAAAATCAGACTCTCTACCATACCAAAGGCCAAGTGATGGAGTTCCTTTCAAGTATCTGAAAATTCTTTTAACAGCAATGAGATGTGGTTCTCTGGGGTTTTCCTGAAATCTTGTACATAGACAGGTTGCATACATGATATCTGGTCTGCTAGCTGTTAGATACAAAATTGAGCCAATCATACCTCTGTAGTTAGTTACATATACCTCATTACCTTGATCAGGATCAAGCTTTGTAGCTGTAGCTATAGGAGTTGTAGCAGTAGCACTGTCTTGCATATTAAACTTTTTCAATAGATTCTTTGTGTACTTTGACTGATTGATAAAAATTCCATCATCAGTCTGTTTAACTTGCAGACCTAAGAAATAGCTCATTTCTCCCATCATGCTCATTTGATATGTAGACTGCATTAGCTTTGAAAACTTCTCACACAATTTGGGGTTAGTTGACCCAAAAATGATATCATCAACATAAATCTGAACTAATAGCAAGTCTTTACCATGATTCAAGTAAAACAAGGTTTTATCAATTGTACCTCTTTTGAAACCACTTTCCAGTAAGAATTGAGCCAGAGTTTCATACCAGGCTCTTGGAGCTTGCTTTAGTCCATAAAGTGCTTTATCCAATCTATAAACATGATCTGGATATCTAGGATCAATGAAGCCAGGAGGTTGTTCAACATATACCTCCTCTTCCAATTCTCCATTCAGAAAAGTACTTTTAACATCCATCTGGAAAACTTTGAATTGCTTATGGGCTGCATATGCCAGAAAAATTCTGATGGCTTCTAGCCTTGCAACAGGAGCAAAAGTCTTATCATATTCTATTCCTTCCTGTTGAGAGTACCCCTTTGCAACTAGTCTCGCTTTATTCCTCACAATAGTGCCATCTGAATCTGTCTTGTTTCTGAACACCCACTTTGTACCAACAATTGATCTACCTTTTGGCCTTGGTACTAGTTTCCAGACTTCATTTCTTTCAAATTCATTTAGTTCTTCTTGCATTGCTGTAACCCAATCAGCATCCTTGAGTGCATCTTCAACTTTCTTAGGCTCCTCCTTTGATAGAAAGTTATTATAGAGGCATTCATTTTGTGTTGCACTTCTGGTTTTAACACCTACATCAGGATTCCTAATAATTAAATCAGGAGTATGACTTTTGGTCCATTTCCTTGTTAATGGTAAATCATTTCTTGAGTTGGATGCTGTAAGACCCCAATATCCGGGGTCCGGTCGTTACGGTCTCCATTACTGTTCACAATACTTGAACTTACTTCAACTCAAAATAAATTACATCTTTATGACCCAACACAACAATATAAAACACACCCGTTACCCAGAGATGAAATCAGAGTAACAATCAAATTTTATTAAACACATTATGAGTTCTTACAACCCCAAAGAGTTAAAATATGAATACATACTCTTTGCCATCCATTTACATAAGTCATTTTAGTCCATATATTTGGTACTGAAAGAATGAATCTATCCTACCAATAGCTTTCTCTTCGGCTCTGGTAGTCTCATCGTCCTCGCCAGCATCGAGTGCGCCTTGTGCGAGTCATCTGGTCTAGTTGTTGTTGTGATATAATAATAAAGCAAGGGTGAACAATAGCCCACCAACAATAATATTTAACTGAACGATAATATATAACATTTCAAAAGTATCTTTCAAACCATATGCCATGCATTTACGGAAATGATGCCAGTATAATATGAACGATGAAGTTACAAGGTAACTTAAAGTATTTATTTTGTGGAAATATCTGCTAAGTCAAAATAAGCAAGATATTATCGTTTATCATATAAAGAGGAACTTGCAAGGAAAATATTGCAATTCCAGTTATTAACATTTTTCGAAGTCCTACAACCTGAAAGAAGTCTCTTCGATACGTGTTGCGGAAGACACCGTCAACCTCAAAGAAGTCTCTTCGATACGTGTTGCAAGGAATTCCCAATTTGGGAGATGAACCAATATTGGAGTTATCACGCGCCACCTGTCCCACTCTCTGATGATCAGTCGGGGATGGTACAGGCCAATATATTTTACTACCGGTAGGAGGAAGAACTGACGGTTCCACTTGTCGATTGCCTTTAATAGTAACTCCCTGGCCGATGGTTAGGCCTTGTGATGGACCGCGCGACTCGGCCCCTTACACACGACTCCTAGTTCGAATAAATCCACAGCATTGAAACGTAGAGTTTGTCCTCCCTTCCCTAAGTGAAATACTTGTTGATAAGACTCCTCAAAGTAGTCGTATCTAGTTGGAAAGGAAAATTCACCAACATTTCCCAAGCTTTTGCTTGTTAATGGATATCAACTTGTTCCAACAATCTTACCCCTCGAATGATGAGAAGGTACACAAAGACTTAATGAGTCCATAGTAACCAAGTTGCGAGTGAAAAGGATAAACTATGACCGGGAAGTCAACAAGATAAATAACCTTTCTCAAGTAGGTTCCCCTATAATATGGAAGTTTGAGCGAGCATTTAAATCCTTTTAAGATAGATTTAAATGAAAAAAAAAAAGAGTTTGGAACCTTTACTTGATAAAATAGTCGTAAAAATACTCCGAAATATTTTACAAAATATTTGGAGGTGAAAGATAATCTCCAAATAATATAAATCATTTTAACAAGAATTTAAAAGAATTAAATAAATATTCCAAGAATATTTATTAACTCAATAATAATTACAGAATATTATTAAATCATAATATTGCTCGTAAGTAATCCTCGAATGAATATATAGAACTATTTACTAAATAAATCACTCCTTAAATAAATATTCAAAATAATATTCATTAATAATTAGACTCCGATAAATATTTTAAATAATATTTAATAAATAATTCAAACCTTAAATGAATATTTGAAAATAATATTCATTTAATAATTAATCTTCTAAACGAATATCCAAATAATATTTATTTAGTAATCAAAACTTTAAAGGAATATTCGAAATAATATCTCTTAAGTAAATAGAACTTCCAACGAATATTTTAAAATAATATTCATCAAGTACATAAAACCTTAAATGAATATTCGAAAGTAATATTCATTTAATAAATATAATTCCCATGAATATCAAAGTAATTATTCATTAAATAATCAAACTCTAAGTGAATATTCTAAAATAATATTCACCTAATATTTCTCGGCTGAGATAATGCTCAAATAACATTCTTCGAAAGATTTCCAAGTAATTGATACTTTAAGGAAATATAAATAATGTTTAATAATAACATTCCTCAAGATAAATAGTAGTCTACCGTTGGAATCCTTCCGGGTTTTCACGACTATCTATATCTCAAAATACCGACTCCCGATCTATATTTAAGATTGAATATCATATGCCCTTCGCTAAGGGTCTTACCAAAACAATCCGGCTTATAACTGATAATTTGCATCTAGTCTATAAGCCAATATCAATTCAGGGAACAGGTATCATAATATAATTTGACAATATGCATGCATGCTATGGCATATGTAAAACGACAATCACATATATATATATATATTATCACAACAACAGGTTCAAAGTTTTGAACACTTGCCTGGTAATCGGGTGTGGGTGGAGATAGCGTGTCCTGGGTCTGCTCGATGATCTATAAACAATCAGAACATTCAAGATTAACCACTTAACACCTTTTAAAAGTATAAGTATAAACTTCACTTAAGTCGAAACACGTTTTCGAATTATCTCGTTATACACCTTTTAGTGTAACTCTTTTTATCACCGATACGATTCGACATTTGTTCGTTATTAAGACATGTCATCATACCCACACTTGGTATATACTTAAGTCGTATAAGTTCTAAAGTCGATCGATTACGAACCGAGATTATACCTCGAGTTTTATCGTTCGTTTTCTAAGTTATAACCAAAGTTATACTTTTAAGGGGTTCGTTTGCGTTTAACCTTGATTCAAACATTTTTATAAAATCGGAAAACGATCTGTTTGACAGGTGGTTTTCTTTCATACCTTCGTTATGACCCCTAGTATTTATTAACCAAGATTCGCCACTAATTAACATGGTTTACGAGGGTTCAATTGAAGTTACGAACTTTTACTTACGATTCCGAACCAATTTTAGTAATTTGACCATAACTCCTAAACCGTAAGTCGGAATGTTTCGATTCTTGCACCAAAACGATCTATGGCTCGAGATCTACGAGGGCATGTCATTTATTCATCAAGGCCAGAAACTCATCCTAACTGTTATGTACGGTTTTCTAAAGGTTAACGAAAATCGGGCATTACGACGGCTGTAAATCGGACGTTCCAAAAATCATAATCATCCAACCAAGCCACACCGGGCATCAATACAATTTATATACATGATTCTCATCTCAACAAACCCTAGAACCACTGATCTTAACCTCAAAATCATCATGCTTCTTAAATCACATAACTAACTACATAATCATGCTTATAATCACCACTATAATCATACAAAGCTAAACCATCAAAAACTTATATAAATCTCAAATCAAATGCTAGGGTTTCAATAGGTCTACCTTCCTTGGAGTATGTTCTAGCCTCACTAAGCTTTGTATGATCCTTGAGTGGCCTTAAGCTAGGTAAATCAACCATAAGAATCAAAGAAAACAAGATTTGTTCTTGAAGAACTCTATTCATCACTCAACTTGTAAAAATCATAAAAAATCGAAAAACAAGAGTTTAACTCTCAAATTTTTACCACATCTTGGGTTCTTCATAAGCTTTGTTTTGAGCTATAGATCATGAAATCTGAAGCTTAGAAGCTATGGTTTGGAACCCGTTTTTCCTACTGGACGGAAACTGGTTAGATTTGGTTTTCCAACTATGAGCATGGATTTGACTAGGCTATACTACTTGGATTGCAATGAAATTTTGAACGAACCTTGCCCATGGAGTGGAGAGCTTTGGTTAAAATTTAGTGATTTTATCATGGATAGAAATGGAGATATGAATTTTCTTCTTTGAGGTGCTCTTGCTGGGCAGTTTGAGAGAATGAGAGAAAATGAATTATTTGCCTTGTTGCTTGGTCTAATCTTATCTAACACACCTTGCTTGGTTAATATCTTGGATAAAGTAGCTTTATTAAAGTTGTGATGTCATGGATGAGGCTTTTGGAGAGACAAGTGTTGATATGTAATGGAATGGTGTGTGTTGGAAGCTTAGCACTTGGTTAGGTTCTAAGTGTGCTAGTTGCTTAAGTAACTACTTAGTTACTTGCCCTTATCCACTAACACATGCTTGTATCTTGCTTTCCTGCTTATTTCCTTGTCCGAATATTGCTTAATTCGCTAATCGTTCGGTGGAATAATCCAGGATTTTCTAGTTAGGGTTTTACCAGAAATCTCCTTAATATTTCTATAACTATTCTTAATTCTCCTCTATAATCTTTGATTCCAACTTTCTCAAATATTTTTAAATAAATCCTTAAATCATTCCGTATCTGAGGAATCTCGGAGAAAATAAAAGTGCCGTTTTTCAGAATCCGACAGCTTTTACATACACTCTTTTTCCCCTTGGATCACTAATACGAACTCAGGATTTCGTTCCGGGTACTTATATATCGCGTCATCTAATAATATTTCTATGTCCACCGAAATCACTATTCATCCATTTTTCTTTACTCATCCTCTTAGGGTTGTACAATTGTCCCTGATCTCTTTCGATCGTTCCTTAACCTTTTTACGGAACCACTGGACCAATAACAAATATCGATTTGGATGACATAAGAATAATCTTCTCCTTTAGAATTATCAAATCTCAATTCCCTAGGAGATAGATAATTTTTATCTAAAGTGTCAACCAATAGTATTCTTCATGGCATATAAACATTTGAATCCAAATCTATTCCTTTCATTCATTATCTCAATCGTTACATCGTAGTCGTGATCACTATTCACCATTACCTCTGTACATAATAAAAAGTTTTAATTATATCCAAAATTTGGGGTTCTTACAGTCTCCCCTCCTTAAAAGGATTCTATCCCGGAATCAGGTAGGAAGCAAAGAGTCGTTTATCTGTCGTTCACTTTTTAGCTCCCCGGTCAATTCTTAGTCGTTCTACCCTTTCTCAGCACATCTTCTAGTGCTACAATCCATACTTTATCCTTTTTCCATCAACTTTGCCACTTTTCGCACAACACACTATCCGGGTTATGCTCTTACTCAGTCTTATCCTTATTGATACCTGCAGTAACATTGGTATCACTATCACACTGCGAATTCGGAGGTAACCTCGCTCGCACTATGCATTTCCTGATCGCTTTAATCTTCGCAATCTCGATCAATATAGAGAAGTGGAAAGATTTATTGAGAGATCACTATGATCAATGAACATTTGTTATATTGCATAGTTAGTACAGAAGGGGGCCAGCCTTTAGTACTTGACAAGCAATTAAACAAGTTACGGTATTCCACTTAGACTTCTATCACACAGACAGATAGTCACGTAGCAGTACCTCCCCTCCTTAAAGGGTTGTTCTTCTCAATTCATAAAGAAGATGAATAAAAGAGAAGAAAAGAAAAGAATTCTAAAGGATTATAGAAAGTTTTTTTTTTACGATTGTAAAATATCATACTCAGAATTTACCTCTGAACTATAGAGGTTCATCAAAGAAGAAAATAAACATAATTATATCCAATACTATTTGATCGCAATTTCACGTGTCAACATATCTTGCTGCTTTTTCCATTATTCTATGGATCTATACTCTTGTTTAATCTTAGCAAATCTCACTTCAAAAAATTACTTCAACCTTTTAGGTTAAATCTTAGGTTTCTAGCTTGACATCATTGTTACTGACATCCCATGCCACGCTACTAACTCTATCATATTCACAATACTAACACTGTCAGGTTGTTATCTCGAGAATTCATCATAAAACCCATTTATTAATCCATTCATAACATTCCTTGCTTCACATTCCATAGTTGTTTTCCCTGTCTTTTCTTTATCAATCACATCCTTCTTATTATTTAATTCTTATTTACTTCTGTTATTTACTTCTACCTTCATCTCTTTATTGAGATATCTTTTGTACTTGGTACCTCCTTATTGGTATCCTGTTACATTTACTCTATAATCATCACATTATTCCAATTTAAATTCTCCGAAATGAATCTGGCCGATCCCTTTAACTTAGATTCAATATAATCTACTTCTGTCAACTTGTTTCTCATCAATTATTCTTTTCTACCCGTGGTTTTCCATAGGTTGTCTTTCGTAAGTCAGACCAGGTAGTATATCTACCTGCTCGTACTCTTATCATCTATCGAGCATCTGCATTATACTGGCATATCCTTGCCACATGAAACACGTTACGATCATGCTGTAAGTTTTGGAGGTAAAACTTGCTCGAATGCCACCTTCCAAACACTTTTAAACTCTCGGGTAGCCTAATAAGTCTCGGGCTCAACTGCCCTTCTCTCTAAGTCTCATTAATTCTTTCTACGGGAATACGTTTAGCATCATGAATCATCAACCTCATATTCTCTATCTTGTTTGCGCAGAAGTACACTAACACAACTTGCTTGTAATTCATCAACATGCCATTTAGCTTATCAATAGAAGCACTTTCTTTATCTTTACGTTGTCATTTACTTTCTTATAAGAATCACCATCGCTTGTTGTTTACGTAGTGCATTAATAGCTAACCCTATGGGTTTCAAATCCCTTAGGGAGACAAACTAATCACTATTCCCGCTGCTGCTTTCGTGACAAAGATAAAATAGTGATTTGCATCAACGACATTACAACAAAGCTGGTGCTCACATTAACACCACCGTCCCTTTCCAGGTACTACTTTCATCCACCTGCCTTACTTTACATTTATTCTATTTATAAAGGTTTTAAAATAAATGAACAAAATCAATTAGGTAATAACAATGTCAGACCTAATAATTCCCTTACGAAAAATTTTCTTGTATAAAAAAGAAATAATTTATTGATTCAACTAAAAATCAATATATGTAGCTTCCCTACGGCTACGGTTTACACTGCTTATTTAAAGCAATATGCCCATCAAATACTTCTTACAAAGAACCCCGATGTCTGATTGTTCGCCGAGAAAAACACTACCTCTAATTGCCTTCGGTCTATAAGGATATTATAACCTATCCAATGAAAAGCCAGTAAATATAACCTCCCTAGGCCTTCGGCATGGTATCATACACTAAACAGAAGCAAATGTTCATAAAGAACTCATACATGCATTTCTTATTTGAAGTATCGTTCCTCGTTATTTCTTTACATTACCAAAGCCTTATATGTTTAAATGTTGTAAGGCCGTAGGCCTAGTTTGTGCAAATATGTTATAGTTTTATGTATCCGTACCGTATGATGTTTACAATGCCCACTTACAGGATTTTAATGCCTTCGGCTACGACTCTGGACATTACAAAATAAATTGTAGCCTTATACCTATAAGGTCAATTTATAGCCTTATAACTATGAGGTCATGCCTTTGTACTCGAGGATATCTATAGCCTCCTATTCAAAAAGCCAGTGTAATTAGTTTGAAACCAACTAAAGGCAAAGTGGGGCAATATTTCCATTCAATAGCTAATATATGCAGCCCAATGAATGGCTACGGCATGGATAGATTCTGGTAAAGCACCTATTTATTCAACAACCAATACATGTGATCTCTCATCGAATATGGCATAAATCGGTTATACAAACAAGTATTACTTGGGTTTTCACTCCCAAGTCCATATTTTCATTCTTTATATTTAAGACTGTTTGACAATATCCCTTAATTCACATATACTTTAATAATTTTGTCAAATGTGGTATCACAAGGTCTACGATAGTCCTAAGTCTAGAACTCCTCAACTTAGACATTCATAATTTTAGGGGCAACGTATAGCCTCTATGCAGCTACGGCTACAACATTCGAAACATCAATTTATATTAAGATTGATATACATATATAGTCGCTTATAACATGTCATTTAACTTGATTTACCATTATTGGTTTCGGCTCGGTTTTTGCTGGTTCTGTAAATTGTCCAGGTTCAACAGTGATTCTTGATACAAGCCGGAACTAATTCTGTTGTTGATGCTCCCTCCGGCTCTATTGCTACTATCAACACCTATGGTATGGTAAGCAGTGTAGTTTACACCAGAATAATTTAAATTATTTGAGTTTCCAATTCTACAAGTCATATGACGCACTACTAATCAGCTATCATTAATTTAGTTTTCTCTTTACAACTTGGAAATTGCATGCAATTTTAGGGGCAACTATGGCTATTATTCAGATCATAGCCCCGACCTCCTACGGCTACGGCCTGAATTAACTTACATAAAATACCACTTCGTATTAAAATCAACACAAATAGCCTTTTACGACTACGGTCTTAACTGATTTTTACTTTCTATATCAATCATATACTTGTGCACCTTGAAACCCTTTTTTCTTATGGTGTAACCTAAAGATTACACTCGATTTTTGGGGGACAAAAGAAGCATTTTTTTGATCTCCCTCCCTCCCCTCGTCTTGCTACCATATCTCGGGGATCACTAACGCTCCGAATTTGCATTGGCTTAAAGTACATTTACATTGAGCCCTTTTATGATCATATTTAAACGCTCTAAATCTTTGTTGGTAGTCTGCGGAATTTATTTAATATTTTGTGTGAAGTATAAAGATCACAGTCTTCTGCGAGAGCATCAAACATATCAATCATTGCGTACTTAAGTGTTTCTTTACCAAGATTCTAGGATTAACATTAAAGTTTCTTCCAAAATTTTCATGCTTTTATTTAATTGCTGAATTACATGTATTTTTGTTTCCAGAAGAAAATTTGTCCCCATACCATGCTAATAATTGTGGAAGATATCAATTCACCAAAAAACCAATATATGTAGTTCCTTACGGCCCCTGTATGCCTACAACTACGGTGTGAATTAATCTTCCCATTTTTGGTTCCGGCTCTGTCGTTTAAATAATTCATTTGCACTTCTCATCTGTGATATTATTGGTTTCCTTACTAAAACTAATGAAAAATCGCTATGGCTCTAATATATCGCTGTATTCTTATATCAATTATGTGTTGCCATAATTCTAGTCTAACTTTCAGCTATATCAATCATGTCTGATGGTTTCTGCCCAGTTGCTCTATCTACATTATTTTTCTTTATCTCACTAAATATAGCTTGTTTGCATCAATCTTGGATTTATTGAGTTTGTTGAATATAATTATTAAGATTTCGTCCTGCAGACATTGTGGTTCTTTTTAAGTTTTCTTCTCCTGATTATTAACAATTTCAAACTTCGGTTAAAAGCATAGAATGATGCTTGACATCTCAGCTAGCTTAGTGTCATATAGTGTTTGATTCGAAAACATCAACGCATCAATGAACCCACATATGTAGTTTGCTACGGCGGAGTTTGCCTGCAACTATGCTTTGAATAGAACCAATATATGTAGTACGTTACGGCCGATTATGCCTACGACTACGGTTTAATCTGATATCCCGATTATCAACTTCTGCTTAAATTGTTATATAACCCACGCACCAACTCTCCTTTTAACGATTATTTTAAGTCGATCACCTATGACTACGGTTCTAAGAAATTTCCCGGCAAAAATCAATTGTGTATCAATTAGTTTGATGTGATGCCTTATTACTCTCTACCTTTATATGTTATGCTTTTCTTGTACTCATTGCTACAAAAGAAGCGATTGAAAGACATCACAGGCCAATATGCGTAGCTCCCTGCGGCCCATTGAGCCTACGGCTACGGTTTGAACTGAAAACCTAATTATAGCTTGAATATTTATAGATCCATGTGCAGTGAAAATGTTATTAGCCTAGTGTCAATGGCCACGACCTAACATTTAAGGGCATAGACCCTAAACATCCTCAAACTATCACTCGAAAATAAAGAGAATGAAGATCCTGAACAGAGATACTATGAACACTTTTCTGGTGATCCCTACGGATGGGGGTGAAAGTTCCACGGTCATATCCTTGGTTTTTCTCGCATCACAGCATTTGAGTATTCATAGAAAAGCTCCTCTAATGATTCAAATTCTCGTTTCGGTCATTTCTGATAACATTTCAACGGCCCATCGACCTCTAACTCATCAGTCAAATTACCGGCCACATACTAGCTCGTGTGTGATAGACTTTTATTCCAATGCAACCTAAAGATTGCACGCTATTTTAGGGGCAAATGATGGACCCAAAATAAGTCTGGACCAATATAGCAATAGTAAGCCCAGTAATATTTGCAAGCCCAGCCCAATTATGCTAAAAATATCTAAAATGAAAGTAATAAAAATGGAAAGGGAGGAGATATTTTAAAGGACGGACAAATCTCTCTCTCTAAAAAATAGACATACGAACACACACAAGAGGGGAGACAACGAAAAGCTCCCCGGAGATCTTCTGATGAAGGCTACGGAGATCTTCTTATGTTTGTCATGTGAGTCAGGTACCACTACATTATTGGTACGATATATTAGGATCAACATATAAGAACGGAGGAAGCAACAAAATCTTACCAAATTTACGTATCTATATTCATTCAATTGGAACAATACAGGAGAAATGATGATCCATGCTACTATATATGTATCCACATCATCTAATAATTTAATATACAATTAAATTTCTATCAAAAAATGTGTCATAATTTACCAAAAGAAACCTCTTCTTGGCTTGGAAGCAACTTTAAACACAGCATTCGGACCAGAAGGAACCTTTCGGGCCGGCTTAATCTCTTGTTCCTCAACCGGAAACATAACCCCATTAATTCCCTGAACCGATATCCGACCATCTGTATAGATATCAGGATCGAATAAATAAGCCGAAACCTCACCCTTCCCGAATTTAATCGAACCATCAGCCTCTTCTGCAACAAATTTATGTGGCAACTTTAATGTATCATAATTTGCCTTACCGAATCTTCGAATAGAATTACACATACCTTCTTCGGTTTGACATTCGAGTATTATATGATAGTACATTATTTGTTCAGGTGCAGCAGGCTCACTTAACTGATCAGTAGTCAGCTTCGCCATCGCTTTGTCATTAGGGGCTAAAACAGTTATAACATATCCTTCTGAGACTAGTCTTCCCATTTCCGAAGCTAATGATGTTAAATTTACTAAAATATCTACCCTTTCGTTATAACCATTGTAATGTAGTAAAGTTTGTACCGGGGTGAACCGGGGTTTACTTGTTGGTCATAATTAAACTACAACAACAATGAGGCAGTGATATATATTAAAACAAGAACAGGCATATAACCAATTAACAAAACAAATCAGGAAGGCATTAACAAGAATATAATCAGTGACTGAAATATTACAAGAAAAGAAGAAATAACATATCTCTCACAGTAGCTTTCGTAAAGACAACAAGAGAGAAAATAGAAAACTGAGTCACCAAGCCCTTCGAGAAGACTTGACTGTTCTTGAAGAGATTATTGCCCCACTTACGTTGTGATGGTTTGCAGCAATATAACTCCCAGGATAAAACAACAACAGATTAATGTGTTCATAAATATACCAAAGTTCAACAGCTACCAGCACCTCAGTTCGCCTGAGAATTATGTATATAATCTGTATATATTGAGAGAGAGCAGAGAAAGAAGATAGCTAGGGCTTTATTTCCTTAGTACGTGTCTCACATAGTTAGCGTTCTATTCTGTATTGTATATAATACCAAAAATAAATGTAACTGATACTCCATAAAAGGAAATTAAATATTCTAATTTAATTTCATTAACTGCATCAGCATTTATTTTTTTAGTTACAGCAGCATCAGGATTTAACCATCGTCAGGATCTGATGTCCATCAGGATTGGTCATCGTCAAGATCTGATCCATCAGTATTTGGTTATGTTCAGGATCTGTCCATCAGGATTTGATGTCTGATCAGGCCCAATAAACCAAGTATTGATCCAACAGCAGTAACAAATAAAGTCTGATTTTCTATTAAAATAAATCAATAATTCAGCTAATAAAATTCCTCACCCAGGTCGCCTCGCGTACGTGAGATGCCGAGATATTCTCCCAAATCGTCCTTCGACCCGAGTCGTGTCGTGTCGTGGCGAGGCGAGGCGGGCGGCGGCGCGCGTGTACGTGTACGCGAGGCCCACACTATAATCATGCACACCCAAATGCCTTAGTAGTTATGCACCACACTTGCACATGGATCTATATAAAGCCACCGACCTTTCATTACCAATTCTATGTGGGATACAAGTTATTTCAACTAAACAACCCACATAACCCATTTCAAACATCCTTCTTTCAACTCAATTTATTTATGGATTACGCTAAGAAACTGTCTTATATCCAAACACGAAAGTTTAAGTCCTCATAACAAGGAACAACGTCCACTTGTTAGTTTTTGGAAATTACATCAAGAACATATTAAAAAACTATGCCTTGAACTTTCCATTTTCTAACATTACTAGTACCGGCTGTTTTAACCGGTTTGTTCTTGGGTAAATTTCCGGGGCCCCTTCCGGTAAAACTGCGGATACTGATCTTCAGCTCCTCCGAGATTTGAAATCTTCCTGAACATATTTTGGTATTAGTAGTTTCTCAATCCTGTGGATCAACCCGTCGGGTCTGGACATATGATCCGGTTAGATGACTTTGGTTGTTTTCAAGGATAAGAAATGGTTGTTGCATAGAGTTTTGTGTTTTGCATGTAAACGAGACAAATGAATACGACAAGGAATGAAGTGAAAGAGTAGCAAATTTTGTAATGATTTTAAGTTACGAGGTTCGAGGAGGAATTGTTTGAACTCGGGGTCGATATCATGTTGTAGAACTTTGTTGTTTGGTGCGAAAATAGTGAGGTTGTTTTGAGTAAGCGAATGTTCTAAGGTTTGTAAGAGTATTGCTTTTTCGATGAGTTTGAAGAGTTCGGTGTATTGAGAGTCAAGAAGCGCGATGAGTATGTTAAATGCAATAGAGACTCAAAAGCAAATAACAGTTCTGGGAATGACTTGCTTATTCCTTGTGAAAGTACAACATATAAATAAGAGAAACCTACAGCTAGGGTTGGAAACCACTACTGCTAAAACAAATCAACTACTACTAAAATAACGGAAACAGACTTGACTGACTCAACTAACAAGTAATGCTAACGTCCACTAGCCAATAATGCTAAAGACCAGGACATTTATTTGACTAAAACTTAACATTCCCTCCCTTGAACTAGACTGCATTTGCAGCTAGTTAACTCCTGGAAATTAACAAACTCCAAGCTTCCTCCTCAGCTCTCGAAATGGCTCCAATTTTAGCGGTTTGGTAAGAATATCTGCTAATTGATGTCTTGTACCACAAAATTGAAGCTGCACAACTCCATCGTTCACAAGCTCCCTTAAGAAATGATAGCGCACATCAATGTGCTTGCTTTTGCCATGCATTACCGGATTTTTTGACAACTTAATTGTTGAGCTATTGTCACAGAAAATAAGAGTAGTTTCACTACCCCTGTAGCCTATCTTTTTCAGCACCATTTGCATCCGTATTGCTTGACAACTACTTCCTGCAGCTACTACAAATTCAGCTTCAGTTGTACTCAGAGTTACTATTGGTTGTTTTCGAGACGACCAAGCTACTGCCGCCCACTTAGCATAAAAATATAGCCTGAAGTACTTCTTCTATCCTCCACCGATCCAGCATAATCACTATCAGTAAACAAAATCAATTCCTGATTTCCTTTCTGTTTGTAAAGAATGCCAAACTTTGTTGTACCTTGCAAGTAACGTAGAATTCTTTTTGCCGCCGAGTAATGAACTCCTGTAGGTCTTGACATGTACCTGCTAAGTAAACTAACCGCATACATTATGTCCGGCCTCGTAGCAGTCAAGTACATTAAGCTTCCGATCTGCTTCTTGAACAACGAACCATCCATCTCAACACCATTTTCATCCTTTGAGATTTTAATTCCTTGAACCATTGGATTTTCAATAGAATTACAATGCTCCATTCCAAATCTTCTCAGCACTTCCATCACATACTTCGTTTGGCTAATGAATATACCACAATCGAATTGAATTACCTCAATGCCGATAAAATACCTCATTTTGCCCAATTCTGTCATCTCAAATTCCTTCATCATCGACCTTTTAAAATCAGATATCATTTGTTCATCATCCCCTATAAATATTAGATCATCAACATACAAACTAATGATCAAATATTTACCTTGTTCGACTTTGGTAAACAAAGTTTTCTCACTATCCTCCTTCTTAAAACCTTCCTTTCTGAAATATGATTCAATTCGGCTGAACCATGCTCGCGGCGCCTGCTTGAGTCCGTATAGAGCTTTGTTAAGCTTATATACCTTATGCTCCTCATTTTTTATTTCATAACCCCTTGGCTGCTCCACATACACATTCTCAGCTACCTTTCCATGAAGAAAGGCTGACTTTACGTCTAGCTGAAACACGCACCAACCTCTTTGTGCAGCAAGTGCCAAAATCATTCGAACCATGTCCATACGAGCTACAGGAGCGTGTACTTCTTTATAATCAATTCCGTATTCCTGAGCATACCCTTTGGTGTCTTATTTTTCGTTTATTGTTATTTTACTTGTTTGTTTCATCAAAGGTTCATATGAGTAGGGATAAGTATTGTCCAACAAAATTTAATTTCGCAATTGATCATTAGCTTTGTAGTCACTTTTTCCCATCAATATATATAACTAATATATTGAGATTGGTTTGCTAAAAAGTGATAATGTCTAGTTTTTGATATTGATACCTCTTGACTTAAGCAATTAATTTTTTCTTGAAATGAAAGGTAATCGTTTGAAATCATATACTTGTATAACCAAATTTATAATTTATTCTATACTTTTCTATTTGCACTATATTACACAATTTGATAGGGACAACTTCTAGTACTTCATTGAAATTTTTCTTATAATATTTGAATGTACCATATCTTGTAGCCAATTAACGAATATTTTCTATAAAATTCAATTTAAGAGTGATGAGATAACTAATAACTTATCCTTTATTATTTTAGTTCCTGAATTTAATTTTCGTTAATTATCCTAATTTTTTTCCCAAATTACACGTGTTATTATCTGATTGGTTATATCTATAATGGACCCGCCAGGATCATATCAATCTCACCAATTAAAATCTTCCATACAGCCAACTCATCCATGCCACATCATTTGGGAGTATTTTTTGGATACCAATTTGGGGTACATAGCATTACTCTTTTAAGATTCATTAAAACTGAATTCTACTTATTTACCTACTTATAAGCTCTACACAAAAGGAAAATAATGAAGCCAATTTAGAGTTGTTATTAAATTTTAAACGAATCATATCAAATTTAAAAAATTTTGGTACATAGAATTTTTTGTGTGAATGCATGTATGACACACTCAAATGCATGTTAAAGAATATAATTTTTAGTTAACATAATCAGGAACTCCATACAACCAAACAATAAAACTGATGATATAATAAGCAAATTAAATATTACACAATTTTAATTCAATCTAATCAAATATTCAGTTTTATATTTTCTTCGCAAAAAATTTAGTTAAATTTATAATTATAAATTATTGCAAAATTAAATTCTTTAATGGGACTTCGTAATGTATTAAGGGTTAAGTACAATACTGAAAAACTTATTTAAGAATGCTTGAATTAATTTATAAAATTTTTAATTCCTTTCCAATTAAATCCCTACATTTAGTAATTTTAAGCAAATAACAATAATCGAAACACTAATTTAAGTTTATAACTCACCAACGGGTAAGTTAAGTTAAGCATTAGTTGATAGTATTCTATTGACTATCAATGGATAAACATCTAAGTTTAGCTATAATTCTTTTTAAGGGAAGTGATACTGCAACGGATAAAGATTCTACACCAACGGATAATGTCTTCAATGGATAACGTGCAACTCAAAGGATAATCAGCTACAATGGATATTCATCAATAATGTCTTGAAACAAGTAGTTGATAGTTGTTAGGCCGAATACACAAATATAATCAAGTTTGTATGAGAGAATAACTATTAACACACGTTTAAATCAAAAACTGTATGGAATTAATAACTCCTCTCTCAGTGATATAAATATCACAGAGAGCTGATTAGGTTACAATGGAATGATAATATGTTTTTCGATATCCTTCTAGGGTTAACCAAACTGTATTTATAAAGATATACAGCTACAGTACAATCGATAATTGATACTCCTATAAATCAGCTATACAAATGTTATCAATTATGATTGCTACACGTCTTCTTAGTCAACACAGTGTCTTCGACAACTATCCAATCATCAAAGATATTGCTTCCATAATTATCTTCAATTATTCTTCAAAGTCTGATAATGACCAGTAGACGCTTCCTCCTGACAGAGTTTAGCAAACTCTGTCGAGCTTCCAACTGTCAGAGTTTAATTAAATTCTGACCGCTTCCAGCTTCCAGTTAAACACTGATGAATCACTGTAACACTTAAGCACTGACATTGTTCACATCAATTATATTTAAAAATCTCCCCCGACTTGTTCATTAGCAAAAATGCACAAGTTAATAATAATTGATGAAGTCAAAACTAATTAAACAAATACAGTGTTTAATAAATAATCAGAGTTTAAACTTCTACTTAAACAAAATTTACAGATCATCTTCTTAATCTCTCTAAGTTCAGGATCATCTTCACCAGTCTGATAGATTACAGATCTCAGAGAATATATTTTCTTCTTCCTCATTTCATTACCCAGTTTGATGAAGTGTGCTTTCTCTGACTCTGGATTAAAATCTAACACAGTTATACCCAGATATGTCTTCAGTCGAGCACTATTTTTCTTCATCTCAACAATCTTTCCATGATAATCTCTGTACTTCGGAACATACTCACTTGTGTATCTTGTACCACTAATTGCCTTAGCATTCACCATCTTATTTCTTAGCACATTAGCAGCTTGTTGAGTCCTTTGATTTTTCACTTTGAAGAGATATTGAACATATTCCAATTCTTCCCACAGCCTCAAATCAATGTCATTCTCACCAACTTTATACACAGTTCCATCAGCCATGAAATACAGCAGAAAATATTTATTCAAACTCCTCTGATGAATCAACTGCACTGACTTCAGTCTGTCCAAACTCTCCTGTGGAACACCTTGTCCTGGAACAGCCAGTGATGAAGGATCTAGAGGACTAGTATTCACTCTAATTTCTTTATGTGAGCCCAAGCCAGATGTATCTCGACTTTGCTTTGACATAAAAGCTCTGCCTTGTAGAAAATCAGTACCTCCAGTCTTCAGAGTTTGATCAGGAATAGTTGGTTTTGCAAAGAACATTTGCATCTGAGTAGACAACGTTTTCTGTACAACTTGTGTAGCAACAGAGGTTGTATCCACTTTCTTCGAAACCTTTTCTTCTTCAATAATCTTTCCTTTCAACTTCAGTTTAGCATCTTCTGTTGGTTTCCTAGACAATGATAAATTTTGATCAGCACCAACATTTTCTTTAATTACAATGCCTTTTAGAACAGGCCTAGGAGCTTTCTCATTCTTCTTTAACTTTCCAGACTTCAAAGCTTTTTGATGTTCTTCTTGTAAATTCTTATCTTCAGCTTGAATGTCTTCAATTGTAACTCCTTCTTCATTCTCTTCCAAAAATAATCTTGCAGCCAATTCTTCATCTATCTGTGGATTATCAGTGAATAACAAGCTCTTGGTCTTTGAAGTACCCTGAGCATTAGTATTTATTCCATCAGACTTTGTAGATGACTTGCCAGATCTCAGACTTATACCTTTACCAGCTTTTTATCTCTTTTGGTCATTTGCTCCTCCATCTTCAGCATCATCCTTCTTAGGCAGAGTTTGAGATTACTTGCATTTGAACTTAGCAAATCTCTCCCCCTATTTGACATCATCAGGAATCAGTATAGATGTGATCAATTCCAATGAGGTAGCAATAGAGTCAATCTTACCAGACAAGACAGTTTGATTCTCTTCCACTTTACTTAGCCTTTTAAGCATAGCTTCCTGATCTTTAGAAAAAGTCGGAAACTTCATTTTAGTATCTCTCTGCAGAGTCATGTCTCTTTGAACAATTTCAGCTCGTAGATCAGTTATCGCTTGTTGAGAATCATCAAACTTGTTATTCAGAGTCTTGATTTGAACAACAGGGGCTTGCAAACATGAAAGAGTCTCTGGATTGGAAATCTTTGTAGCAGTGCTATGCACAAAAGCAGCTGCTCTTCCAGCAGGAAAAATGCAATCCTCTTTATACCAATTCTCTGAGAATTTGGAAAAATATCCTGCTTCAATTTCACGTTGTGAATGTCCGAAAAAATTAGTTCTCTTTCCATCAGTTTGTACTGGTTATCTCTGAGAAGAGTTAGACTCAGTACTTCCTTCAGCTTGAACATCAATTTCAGCATTTGCATTTTCAATTGGCTCAAACTCAGCAATATTTACTGCAGCTTCAACTTTTTCAGCAGGAGTCTCTGCAACTTCAATATTCTCAGCAAAAATCTCCTCAGTATTCTCTGCAGTTTGCTCTCCAGCTTCAACAGACTTTGCAAGAACTTCATCCACAGGCTCAGAAATGACAGCCTTGATTGGTTGATCAATTTCTTCACCTTGTTCATTAACTTGGTGAGCATCAGAGAATAATGCAGTATGTATTGCTACTGTTTCATCAAGTACCACAGTAGGTTGATCAGCTACACTAGTTTCTTCAGAATGAGGAACAACAGGTGATGAGATAGGAACTTCAATGTCATCAGAGAATGGAATAAATGACTCAGCAAAACCATCTCTGTTTTCCACATCCATCTGTGCATCTTCAGTTGGCTTTACAGCTTCTTCTGCAGAATCTATCTCAACAGTAGGTATCTCCTTAGAATTCACCTCTAGAGCTTCAACATTTGTCTCTTCATCTGACTCATCAATTAACAGCCTTCTCCTCTTTGATTTAGGCACCTCAGCTCCCACTTCTTCTTCAGCAGAGTTTGAGAAATCAGACCTTTTTTACTCTTACTTTCTTAGCCCTGACAGCTTTGTGCTTTGTTCTACCTCCATGATTTGGTTTAGCCTATTTAGGTGGTGGATTTTGTTCAGTGTTTGGCTCATTGATTTAAGGTTGAGGTTGAGTTGGTTGAATTTGTTCAGCAGCGTTTGACTCATCATGTTCAGGTTGAGAGGGTTGAGATTGTGGTTCAGTATTTGTAGGTTGTAGAGGTTCAGTGTTTGCAGGTGGGGCAGGCTCAGGCTGTTGTGGTTCTTGAGGTTGATTTAAGAAATTTTGAAGAACAAGAGGCAAAATCAAGTCAGGTACTTGCTTCTTGTTTGCATCCTTGTTGGTCAAATCAGAGAATACTCTCTTATGAACCTTAAAGGCCTCAATAACATCTTCCTCAGAAATTTCAACATTAGGCACACAAGTAGAGAATAGTAATTGACAAAATCTAGAAAAATAAATAGTTGTACTAGACTCTGACAATCTTTCACCCAAATTCATCAAGACAAGTCTACCAAAATCAAAATTACTTCCATAAAGAAGAGAATACACGATTTGAAGACTGTCAGTAGGAATAGCATCCCAATTAATGACTTTCTTTCCAAACGCCCTTGTGATGCAATCGAAAAAGAAACTCCACTCCTTCCTCAAAAATGGGCTTTTCACTTGACCAAGTTTCTCTAAAGGACCTGAATACCCAATCTGCTACAACATCTCTTTGAGATATCTTTCACCAACAACACTGTATGTAGAGTGTGTTTCAAAACAAAAAGTTTCTCTAACCGTCGTTGGAGTAATGACATACTCTGTTTCCTCATATGTGAAAATAATTGACGGAGTCCCATTCTCTTCTCCATCATCATAAGTAGATCTCTGCCAGAAAGTAATAATCTGTGCAACAGAGAGCTTTGTTGGTTCGATTAATGCTGTTCCAATCTCCGAATCCTGCAAGAAATTTTGAATTAGATGAAAAGCCTCAGGAACGTTCACATTATTCAACGGTGCTGCATAGTTGTTAGGCACAAACACTAACCCTCGAGTGGTAAAAGCTTTGGTGGCCATGAGATTAGAAGAAAATATCAGTGAAAAAGAGATGTATGAAAGGTGTTTGTGAAAATGTGCAAGTGAAAGAACAAGTAACTGTGAGTGGTTGTGTGCAAAGAGAATAACCGTTAATGTAAAAATGATTAGATTTGTAACTAAAAATTAACCCAATCGTTTTAAACATTAATACACTCAACCAGTTCCTTGTTTAATGTGTGAGTGGGACACGTGGCACACATGCAATGAAAGTACTTTGCACGTTCAGTAATTGTGGCAATAATTACTGTTACTTTCTCTCCCCCTTTTTAATACACTTAAACACTCTAATACTCATTAATAGTTTGCAATTATTTATTTCATTTTTCAAAAACTCTTTTTACCCCAAGTATGTAAATTTTCTGAAATAAAAATTACCTTAGAGTACTAGACAAAATTCATTAGTGTTTGTTAATTCTCCAACTTTATTTCCATAACCCTTTCAAAGACTGCACAGTTGTGAATTTATGTGTGTGTATAGCAGAGTTTACTAATTCAATATTTAGAGCATCTAATTTTTCATAAAATCCATAAAATAAATCAGTAAACACTGTTTGCACAAACTCTCATAGTAAACAATTAATGTCTGATGAATGCTAAACTCTGTAGTAAATAATTGATATACAGTAACTCCGAACTAAATTATACCCCCCTTCTAACTAACTTTTTTTTTGTTTCTCCAGTAATCAGAGGTTGGAACTAGTCACCAAAAATCATATAATTTTAGCCCTTATCTTTTTTATAAGTTCCTGGGTCTTCCTAGTCTTTGACTAGTCACCAAAAATTAGAGAATTTTAGCCCTTACTGATAAGTGCATATTTTTGCATATTTTTATTACCTATTTTTAGTTTGAATTCGTATTTTAATAAATTATTTTGTTGCATTTCAGGAAAATCAAGAAAAAATGAAGAAATGGCAAAATAAAGAAATAAAGGTCAAGAAATAGAAAAAAAAGAAGAAGAAGGACCAAAATAGAAGAAAAGAAAAGAGAAGGAGTGTGGTGCAAAACTGATTTTTATTTTTATTTTTTATTTTTTTTAGTTAGAAAAATGGAAGGCTAGGATTAAACCACACCAAACAAAAATGAATGGTGGGGATTAATCCACACCAACCAAAATTCCAATTTATTTCCTATAAATAGCTTCAATTTTTCTCTTGTAAACACACACAACCCCTTAGTTTTAGAACAACTATTAGTATTAGAACACTCCTAAATTTATTGTTGTAATTTTTATTCGAAGTTCTTGTAAATTTTTTATTATACGTAATTTTTTTATTTTCAGTACGTAACAATTCTGTTTTATTGTTCTAATATCAAAGCCTCAATTTCAATTGCTCTATTTTTTTTATTTATTAGCATTTCAGAAAATCATGATCCTTCCCCTGTTTTAGCTTCTTCGTTTTTTTTACAAACCAAACACATCACCCCATCTCTTTGTTCTTCCCTCTCTTCTAATTCCTCCGCCCCTCTCTCCTTTCCTTCTTCGATTAAACCTAGCCCCTCCTCCTTTTCTCTCTTCTGCAAATCCTACATAAACAAAAATCAATTCCTTTCTCTCTCTTTTCTTCGTAAAAACCACACAATCGCAACAGCCTCCTCCCTTCGATTTCACCCTCTTCTTCTTGTTCACCGCAACCCGTTATCTCTTTTCTTTTCCCACTATATACCCCAGCTCTCTTCTCTCGTTAAATTAAAGTCCGAACGAAACTCTCCTCTGTTTTCTTCTTGCTACAAACATCTCAAGCCTTTTGTTTTGTTGGTTCCGCGTCGTATCGTTGAGTTTCATTTTGGGATTGTTTTGAGTCACCAAGTTCTGATTGTTCAAAATGAATTAGATCCCTTGTTGCTGTCGAATTTATTACTGAGTAGCTTTATTGAGTTCAGTTCGCAAGTTTATGTCCATTTTCGTTGTTATCGGTCCTTTCGTTTGTTGTTGTTATTGCCAAAATGCTGTCCGAATTTACGAGTTCTGTGCCCTTCTGTCGTCTGAAAACATCTGAGTTCATTAAGTTTGCTTTGAGTTTGCGAATGTTTGCTCTTGTCCGAGTTTTTATGCTTAGTTTTCAGTTCCGAGAGTCTGTAATTCAATGCTTGTTGACGTTTTTTTTAGCTGAGTTTGCATTCGTGGCTGTTTGTTCCTAGTTAACCTGCGAGTTTGTCGAGTTGCCAATTCTGTTTTGTCGAGGTGGTTTAATTGTCCGAATCGATGTTTGCTGTGAGTTTTTCTTATTGGTGCCGAGTTGACTTAGTTAAGCTGTAATGGTTTCGTGGTCGAGTTTTCAGTTTTGTTTGATGCTATGCGTTTTTGTAGCTATGTTCTTGTGTTCTCTGAGTTTCCCGAGTCAATAGGTTGAGCAGTATTTAGTAGTTAGTTAGTTTGTTTTCTGAGTTTTGTTAATATGTTTACTGAGTTTTTGTGTTAATGCATCATTCGAATCCGTGTTAAGTTGATTGAGTCCCGTTGGGTTTAGTCGAGTTTGTTTATAGTGCGAGTTGCTGTTTCGTGCTATTGTGTTTTCGCGATTGCAAATTGCCGATTAGTCAAGCTATTGTTGCTGTCTGTTTTTGATTTGTTCGATCGTTGAAATAAAATTTAGTTTTAATTCATTTTGTTTAAATATTAAAGTAATTTAATTTTTGTTCTTTTAAATTTTGAAGTTAGCTGAAAATTAGAATAATTTTAGATTTTCTTTCATAAAATAAATAAAATTGTTTTTAGTAATTAAATAGTATAAATCCGAAATTTTCAAAACCAAATGTACATTTGATTTTAGAATTCTTAGAGTGATTTATTTTTCTTCACTTTTAATTAAATTAATTTAGAAATAGAAAAATAGATTAAATTTCTTTTAAATAAAAATCAATTTAAATTTAAATAGTAAAAATGCAAATTCAATTTTTAGTTTAAAATAGATTAATTTAGTTTTCTTATAAAAATAGTGTAAATTTTCTTTTAAGAATTAATAGTAAAAATACAAAAATTCCAAATTGTTCTAATTCGCCTAAATTAAAAGATAAGGATCGCGAAATAAATATTAGTCCCTGTGGATCGAATCTTAAATATTAAAACGATGATCGTGCGCTTGCGATATTAAATTACCATATTTCTAGCACATCACTTACTATTTACTAGCAAGTTCTTTGGTCGTCCCAGACACAACATAATCTCAAAGGAGTTCTAACAGTCTATATACATTTGCTTTGGGGGTAGACTAATAACAGTATCTAACTTAACAGAGTTTAACAAACAGGGTTTAGAAGACATCAACATCAAATGTTGGTCATCAGAGGCAATGCACACAGTATTTACAGATTCAGAGTTTAGGATAGATAAACTAAGAGATGCTATAAATATGGAAATAGTATCATGCTGTGTTAATTTTCTGCACAGTCTAAGATCAGATCACAAATAACTTAGAGGGATTCATGATTAATTACTGAGAATCATGCTTCATACAGATTTCTTCATCGGTATTTATGTTTAGACAATAACATTATAAGAGTTTATCCAACATTTCAAAAGTGTAAGACCTACAGAGTATTCTAACAGTTGTATTACCACATCAAGGTATACTAATCACAGAAATATGAGCAACATAGTAAGATTTGAGTCTAACCAGTATCTCTAATCAAAACCAGAGATCATTCCTAGTTCATTTACCAGCCTTGTAAATGTAGCTTCACTCAATGGCTTGGTGAATATGTCTGCAAGCTGTTGTTCTGTAGACACAAAATGAAGCTCAATATTTCCTTCCTCTACATGTTCTCTGATAAAATGGTATCTAATGCTCATGTGCTTGGCCATTGAATGCTGTACTGGGTTACCTGTCATAGCAATAGCACTTTGATTATCACAGTAAATAGGTATTTTACTGTACCTTAATCCATAATCCAGCAATTGATTCTTCATCCATAGAATCTATGCACAACAGCTACCAGCCGCAATATACTATGCTTCAGCTGTAGATGTAGAAATTGATTTCTATTTCTTGTTGTACCAAGAAACAAGTCTGTCACCCAGAAATTGACAACTTCCACTGGTGCTTTTTCTCTCTATCTTACAGCCTGTAAAGTCTGCATCAGAGTAACCAAGTAGCTTGAAATCTGATTCTCTGGGATACCACAGACCTAAGGTTATGGTGCCCTTGAGATACTTAAAAATTCTCTTCACAGCTGTTAGATGTGGTTCTTTGGGGTCTGCCTGAAACCTTGCACAGAGACAAGTTACATACATGATGTCAGGTCTGCTTGCTGTTAGATAAAGAAGAGACCCTATCATGCCTCTGTAGCTTGTCATATCTACTGGAGCTCATGTGTCTTTGTCCAACTTTGTTGCTATTGCCATGGGAGTTGTTGCAGATGAACAGTCAAGCATACCAAATTTCTTGAGAAAATTTCTGGTATATTTTGCTTGATTTATAAAAATCCCATCATCTGTTTGCTTCACTTGTAGGCCTAGAAAATAACTAACACTAGTGGAAATAAGTCAATAGACATCAGTTCTGGGCTGATGTAAAAAGTTTCAAAAACCGATGTCTAGGTGGGTGTTGTTAAAAGTCCATGTGTTTTACATCGGTTCTGGACCGATGTTAAAAATGACGTATTACATCAATTCGTAACCGATGTAAAATAGTGGTTAACAACATCAGTTTATAGAAAAGAACAGATGTCTAAACTCATGTACTACATCGGTTTTAGGTAGAAAACCGATGTGTAATTGGTATATTACATCGGTTTTGAATAAAAAACTGATGTTGTAAAGTGTATACCACATCGGTTCTTAACCGGTGTCAAATAGCTCCACAAATTTGCCGAATAAGACATCGGTTTTTAGGTGATGTGTTAAAGGCTCAAATTGATGTCTGTTTTTTGCAAGAACATCAGTTTTGCTTTCAAAAGTGATGTCTGTGCCAAAAAATTTACCAAAATCAACATTGCATTCAAATACATTTATATACCATCAAAGTTAGCAATACAAAACATTCACCCAAAAGCATAATTCATTAACAATCTACTACCACACCAAACTCCATATCCACAACTACCTTAACTACAAATATATTCTTAAGTTCATAATAACAAACAAACTCCTCAACTACTAATAATTTTAAACTTTAACAATACTATATAAACTTCACACAACATTGGTCTTTCCCCTATTTTCCATTGGATGCCCTGTGCTAGATGCTCCTTGTTTGGCTTCAGCATTACAAAATTTGGATCAGCCTTATGGTAACTGAATGTGCAGTGATGCTCTTCTTGAAATCGGCATATCCGAAACAATTGGTTGCCATTGTTGCTTGATACCGTTGTCCAACTGAACAGAACCCGTGGCAGAGGACATTGAGTAATTGCCTTAATTTTCGACAAATTTGCTTGTGCTGCTGGAGGGTATAACAAAGCCTGTGGAGGTGTTAACTGGGCTCATAGACTTGCTTGCCAATTGCATCACTTGTTGAGCTTTCACAGCTGAAATGTCATCGATTACCAGAACTTGTCCCGCGTAGAAAATAATCATCTGACCATTTTTAGGCTCGGATTCAGCTTGTTCACTCGGCAAATCAAAACCAAAATTCTTTTAGTAATTATCAACATAGTGGAGAAAGAAAGGAGAAAGGATATACAGTATTAGCAAAGAAGGAGAAAAGAAAGATTACAAACCTGGAGGTGGTGATACTAATGGCATCATCCTGCATGCTAGCAAAGGTAAATGTGCTGCAGTGATAAGATTAAGCAATTATAATTGATTAAACATTGTCGTATAATTAAATAAATAAAAACATGTAACATGTCTATAGGTACAAGGAATTAAAAATATAATAGGTACAAGGAATTATATTTTAAAACCCGAATGAGAAGCTTAAACTTCTTGTACCACCGAGTTGAGGATTTACCCCTTGTCCAGCATTTTTTACCAATAGATTAAGAGGTAACCTATCCAGCATTGATTACAAGGTGAGATCAAACATTATGGAATTATGTGCTGCACATGCATCAAAAATGCTTAAAAAAAAATTTACCAAGATAAAATCATCACAGTGTAGTAGGTAATACATATACGAGACCACTGTATAGTACATATACATGTGTTTTTTGAGCAGAAAATTTAGCCTGCAAACTACAAACGGGTAAATTGTATTACTAAGAATGAATCTTGCTTGCTCAAATACGCAGGTGGTTATGCAGTGAAGCCCAGATTTTTATATGATCAGAAAAATTTAGCTACTCCGCATTAGATATTCATGACAAGAAGATAGAATAAATATATGAATGTGTGTGAAACGTACCAATGAAATCAGTAGCAAGCTTTCCATTACAAAACCTCCCAGTCGGCATGTGACTGATAAAATCTCTTCAATAAGGTGGAAAGTTTGATTGTATAATGGTGTAAATTTCATTGTTGTTCCCTACATCAACAACAGATTCACCAAATTTGAATAATGTAGGAACAAGTGCTTGACCAATGCTCAGATGCAGGTCTTCGATAACACCAAGTAGGCAAATTAAGCAGCTAATTTGCTTCACCTAATTTTATTGGAATTTCATGCATCTATTGGTATAGCTAATGTTTAATGCATCTTTCATTTTCATTCTACTCTATCCTTCACATCTACCACCACAGCTACCTAAAAACAAGTGTATACGACAATGTTACTGCATGTTCTTAATTCAAATAAAATTTAAGAGTTTAATTTGGCAATACCTGCTCAATGAGATTATCAAGTACAGACTGAGCACTTAAGAACCACTGGATGTACGCATTTATTGTTTCAGATTGAAATGAACCTATCATTCCCACAAAGAAGTAACATCTAAGGAAAGGCAATGCCCAGTATGTACGTAAGGTATACAAGCTGGCAATGTGCTTATTCCCATGTAGTGCATATGTGTCAACCATCTCTCTCCATCCTGATTCAAACTCTTCCATCGAGCGCAAATCATAAAGCCGGAGAAACTCTGCTTCCATCTATCAAATTGTGAACGAAGCAGTATGGAAAACCAATTTGAAAAGTTTGGAACAATATGCCAAATGCAGAATGCATGCTTGCTGCTCGGCATCTCAGCAGCCAGAAATTCTTTAAGCCACATGTTTTGGTCAGTTAAAACTGTTTGTGGAGCCTTTCCATTCATAAAGCCAAGGAATGTCTGCCAAACTCAATTTGTTAGAAACATGAAAAAATAACATGTACTACAACAAGTGTTGTGCATAGAATAGAAGATATGTTGCATGCTTTTGTGCAACCCTAGTATAAATCAAATAAACAATCAAATAAGCACCTGTTGATCAATGTATCAAATATATATATGTGAATTTTTTCCAGATGAGTAGTTACTACGACTTACTTGTATAACCAGTCAGACAGCACCATAATTCAAACTAATCAAACAGCAGTACATGAAAAATAACAAAACAAGTGAATTCACATGACCAAAAAAGAAAAAGCCAAAAACTAAAAAACTCAATACACAAAAATTCTCCCTTAAACTAACATTCACAAATCCAATAACAACACCACCCAATTAAACAACCAAAAAACCCAAAACAAGAAATGCACACAACATGTTCGACAAAATGCCTCACCTAAAAAAACATAAAAAATGAATTACCTTAGTACCGGGAGCATACTGATGAATCTCCAAGAACCAATCAAGCTCCAAATCCAAATCTATGAAAAATAAGAGATAATTAAAAAACAAAAATTGAAAATATGCAGTTTGAAAAATACTTACTAATTGCATAAAACTTAGCTAATTCGAGCTAAATATTTGAGAAAATAGCTAGGGTTCATCTTAATTGAATATCAATTTCAATCTTGGGCTTCGATTGTTTAAGTGAGTGTGTTTTTTGAAAGAGATAGTGAGAAAGAGAGAGGCGAGGGAGAGAGATGAGTGTGTGTTTTGAAAGAGATAGTGAGAAAGAGAAGAGAAAGTGAGAAAGAGAGAGGCGAGGGAGAGAGATGTAGAGAAGAGAAAGTAGAGAAGAGAGGGTCAGGGAAAGATTTTGATAGTGAGGAAGAGAGAGGCGAGGGAGAGAGATGCAGAGAAAACGGGGAGTAGAAAGGGGGCTTGCTAGGGTTCTTGAGAAAAGGGGAGAAGTCGGGGATGGGAGAGTATATGATTTTAGTTTAATGTTTTTATGTTTTAATGTTTTTGTTTTGAGTTGGTTGGTGGGATATTTTATTTGGATAAGAGGGGGAAATTTGGGCGATAAATATTTCAAGAGACAAAAATTTGTTTAAGGGAGGGAGATAAAATTTTTAAGAGGTAAAAATGGGTTAATTTTTTTTGAGGTACCTTTAACATCGGTTGGACAAGCAATCGATGTCCCAAACACTAAACAACATCGGTTATCATAAAATTGATGTAAAACACACCTTTAACATCGGTCAGAAACACAATCGATGTTAAGGGGGTGATGTCTTTTAACAGTTTTGGCGTAGTGTAAGCTCTCCCATCATGCTCATTTGATACATGGACTGCATGAGCTTGGCAAACTTCTTACAGAGTTTATCATTAGTAGACCCAAAAATTATGTCATCAACATATATCTGTAGTAAAAGCAAGTCACTGCCAGATTTGACATAGAACAGGGTTTTATCAATTGTACCTATATTGAACCCACTTTCTAAAAGAAATTTAGCCAGAGTTTCATACCATGCTCTTGGTGCCTACTTAAGTCCATAGAGAGCCTTATCCAGCCTGTAGACATAGTCTGGATATTTGGGGTCCACAAATCCTGGTGGTTGTTCAACAAACACTTCTTCTTCAAGCTTCCCATTCAGAAAAGCACTTTTTGCATCCATCTGAAAAACTTTGAATTTCTTATGAGAGGCATATGCTAGAAAAATCCTTATTGCCTCCAATCTTTCAACTGGAGCAAAAGTTTAATCATAGTCTATTCCTTCCTGTTGTGAATAGCCTTTTGCCATAAGTCTAGCCTTGTTCCTTGTAACAACTCCCTCACTATCAGTTTTATTTCTGAAAACCCATCTAGTACCAACAACAGATCTATTCTTTGGACTAGGTACAAGGGTCCATACTTCATTTCTTTCGAATTCATTTAACTCCTCCTGCATTGCTATTATCCAGTTAGCATCTTAAAGAGCTTCTTCTACCTTATTTGGTTAAGATTTCGACAGGAATGCATGAAACAGACATTCATTTGTTGTAGCACTCCTTTTCCTTACTTTCGCATCTGGATCTCCAATAATTAGATCAGGTGTATGAGATTTTGTCCATTTCCTACCTGAAGGTAAATGACTTCTATCAGTATTTGATCCTCCCCCTTGATCCATGGTCTCCTGATTTTCTTGTTGCCTTTCATCAGTCTCTCAAGCTCCCCCTGAATTTGACTGCTCAGAGTTTGAACTGTAAGATTTTGCACTTTCAGAGTGTGAGTCATCAGAGATTGATCCAAATTTTTCAGGTGATTCGCTTTTAGTATTTGAGTCATCATTTTGAAGTGATCCTTCATGCTCCCCCTCAACTGGTTCTTCCCTTTGTTCTGGCTGAGAAGTTTCTTTAGTGTTTACCAGTAGAGGTTCATAGTATGCTTAACCAGAGTTTATCGACTCAGCTTCATCAGAGTTTACTTCATCAGAGATCAATTCTTCATTTTCAAAGCGAAGTTGATCATGTTCATCTACATCTTCAATGTAAAAACCCAGATTTTGGGTAGAATTAAAACTTTTATTTATTTAATGATGTAAGAACGAATAGTGGTTACGGCTACGATGTAATAGTTAATATTTTGAAAGAATGAATGGAATTCGACTTTATTATTTCTATGTCTTGAAGAATGCTAATGGTTGACAACTTAGGTAAGAATAATCTATCTCCTAGAGGAATAAGATATGGCAACTCCAAGCAGATGAATACTCTCATGTCATCCAGATCGATAACGATTAGTCCAGTGGTTCCGTAAAAAGGTGAAGGAACGATCGAAAGAGAATACAGACAATTGTACAACCCTAAGAGAATAAATAAAGAATAAAGAATGAATAGTGATTTGGTAGAAGTAAGAATAATATCAGACGACGCTATATAGAAGTATTCGGAACGGATTTCCGAGTTCGTATTAGTGATCCAGGGGGAAAATAAGTGTATGTAAAAGCTGTCGGATTATGAAAAACCGCACTTTTATTTTCTCCGAGAGTTCCCTGGACACTGATAGCCTTAAGTACTTCACGAATGGATTTAAGGAATATAAATTGGAAAGTTAGAAAGAAAGATGGAGAATGATAGTATTTATATTAGAAAGATTCCCGGTAAACCCTAATTAGAAATTCGTGAAATATTGCTACGAACGATCAATCGAAACGGGTAATAACCGGACACAGAAACAAGTAGAGGAAGTAAGAGTCTTGTGCAAGCTACTAGAATAAATATCTAGTAACCAAGTGGGCAAGAGTAACTAGATTAATTGGAACATAACTAGTACTTAGAAATCAAAACACTTGGTTAGTTTTTAACCATGCAAAACACAACACTTGTCCTCCAAAACTCATCATCCATGACATCACACCCCACTAACACACCAAGATGAGATATTATCTCTCAAAAAGTCACTTTATTCAATATTGAACAAAGAAAAGCAAGAAACCAAGCAAACACTCTCCATTCTTTTTTGTTCTTCAAACTCTCGGCCAAGGAGTTAAAAAGAGGGGTTACCACAATTGTTTGATCTTCAAATTTTTAGGATAAGTACTTCATATTATAGCGTAGATCCCCTATAAATTTTAACTTCAAATTCATCTTTTACCATTTTCAAATAAATCATCAAAGGTGATGATGAATAGTGTTTTCAAGAACTAATCTTTGTTTTCTTGTTTTCATGGTTGATCCTAGCTAAGTTAAAGCTGTCCAAGGGCAATACCAAGCTTTGTGAGGCTAGTACATACTATAAGGAAGGTATAAAACTTGAAAAACCTAGATCTACTTTGAGTTTTAAGCATGTTCTTGATGGATCTAGCTTAGTTATGATTATGTTCATGTTATAAGCATGCTTAGTTAGTGATTTGATTAACATGATGATTTTGATGCTAAGATCAGTAGCTTCTGGACTTGTTGAGAAGCTTATTATGTGTATAAGTTGTTTAGATGCCCGGTGTGGCTTGGGTTGTTGATTGTGATTTTTGGAACGTTCGTATTATAGCCGTTATAATGCCGAAATTTCGTTAATCATTGAAAACCGTGCATCACAGTAGGTCTAATGGCCGAAACTGGACAAGTATCCAATATGCCCTTGTAGATCTTGAGTCGTAGATCATTTTGGAAAAAGAATCGAATCAAACAGACTTACGGTTTAGGATTTATGACCGATTTACTTAAAGTAGTTCGAATCCGTAAACGAAAGTTCGTAACTGAAATTGAACCCTCGTAAAATATGTAAAGTCATGACGAATCTTGGTAAATAAATACTAGAGGTAAAAAGGAAGGTGTGAAAGAAAACGGTATGTCAAAAGGATCGTTTTTCGATTTATTAAAAATATTCGAGTCGAGGTTAAACGCGAACGAACCCCTAAAAGACGACTCTATTATAACTTCGGTAAAACACTTAGAAAACGGGCGATAAAATTCGGAGTATAATATTGGTTCGTAATGATCGACCTTAGAACTTGTAAGACTTATGTCCCAAGTATAAGTACAGTGACATGTCGTATTAAGGAACGAATGTCGGGTCGGATCAATGATAAAAATGAATCCACTAAAAGGGGTATAACGAGATAACTCGAGAACGTGTTTCGATTTAAGTATAACTTAACTTTTAAGATGTTAAGTGATTAATCCCGAATGCCTTGGCTATTTATAGATCCCCAAGCTGACCCGGGACCCGCTACCACTACCCCTTACGTACTCGACTACCAGGCAAGTTTCAATTCCCTTCTTTTCCGCTGTTGTTGTGATTGAATATATATATATATATATATATATATATATATATATATATATATATATATATATATATATATATATATATATATGTTTTCTGTTATACATATGCCATTGCATGCATGCCTACTTTCAAGTTATATCGTTCTGCTTGTTCGCTGATTGTTTATTGGCTTATAAATTAGATAACTAACGTATCAATTGTAAGCCGTATCAATTGTAAGCCGATTATTGTAGGACCCTCATAGAAGGGCGTATACATCTTATTCGTCAAATATAGACCGGGAGTCAATATTTCTTGATATATCGAGATTACCTCGGAGGAAAATATTTAAGTAAATATTTTCCATTATTTGGGCGACGAATATTATTTGAATATTCGTTCGAGATTATTTATTTAACGATCCTTACTTCAAATAATTATTTGAACGTAACCATTCGACGAATAATATTTTTCAATATTTATTCAAAGTCGAATAGATTATCGATTATTATTCCAAATATTCTTCTAAAAATTGGACTACTAAATGAATATTATTTGAATATCCATTTAGAATATTATTTTATTAAATGATTATTACTTTTGAATATTCATTTAAGATATTAATTACTTGATGAATATTATTCTAATATTCATCTGAAGCTTGATTTATTTATCGAATATTATCTCGAATATTCCTTTAAAGCTTGGATTACTAAATGAATATTACTTGATATTCATTTAGAATATTATTCATTAAATGAATATTACTTTTTGAATATTCATTTAAATTCCTTATTAATTAATGAATATTATTTTGAATATTCATTTAAATATTTATTTATTCAATAAATATTCTCTTGATGTTTCTTCAAGGATTATTTGGAGAAATACTCTGATTAATGATATGCTTTCCTATTCCTAAATATTCTTTAAATATTTTAATTCAATAAATATTCTCTGAATATTTATTCCATACTTAGAATAACCTCAATAAGGTTTATCTTCTTCGATTATTACGGAAAATATCACGGAGTCATATTATTATTAATCATATATCAAGAAAGGTTCTCAGACATCATTCTTCTTTGAGTCTACCTCCCTAATAATAAGGGAACCTTACTTGGAAAATGTTATTTATCTTGTCGACTTCCCGGTCATAAAGTATTCTCTTCACTCGCAACTCGGGTGCTATTGACTTATTAAGTCGTTGTTTACCTTCTCATCTTTCGAGGGGTAAGATTGTTGGAACAAGTTGATATTCGTTACCAAGCAATAGCTTGGAAGTTATTGGTGAATTTTCCTTTCCAACTAGATACGACTACTTTGTAGAGTCTTATCAACAAGTATTATACTTGGGGAAAGGGGGACGAACGTTACATTCAGAATCATGAATTCTATTTGAACTAGGAGTCATGTAAGAGGCCGAGTAGCGCCGGTCCATCCCCTTTGGCCCAACCGTTGGCCGGGGAGAGCTAGTAAGGCGGTAGACAAGTAAAGCCGCCAGTTATTCCTTCTACCGGTAGTAAATCCAATTTGAGCTGTACAATCTCGACTAATCATCAAGATTGGAACAGCGGGCGTGGTGAATACTCCATCATTAGTTCATCATCCAAAATTATTTATTTCCTGCAACATGATTACTGTTGGCAGAGCTGGAGAAGTGTTCATAGCGGGAATTGCAATCCTTTCATGCAAGTTCCTCTTTTAATGAAAATGAGAATATCTCGCTTACTTTTTATATAGCAGATATTTCCACAAAACAAATACTTTGAGTTACCTTGTAACTTCATCATTTATATTATACTGGCAATAACTTCATTAATGCATGGCATATGATTTCAAAGGATATTTTGAACTACTGTATATATGCATCACTGTTCAGTTATATTATTGTTGGTAGGCTTCTGCTCACCCTTGCTTTGTTCATATTATGTCACAGCAACAGCTAGGACAGATGGATCGCGTCAGGCGCACTCGGCGCAAGCGGGTTACCCGACCCACCGGACTCCCCGCTGAGATGCTAGCCGCCATTGCTGAGGTAGCTTAGTTAGACAGCTTTTGTTTCCTGTTTAACTATATGTATAATTAATGTCATCAACGGCAAAACTATTAAACTTATGATGTTATCCTTTTGGGATTGTAATAACGTTTATTCGTAACCCTTTAATGTAAGACTTATTTCAATTTCATCTCTGGGACTATAACTGTTGTGTGTGTGAGTGGATATTATTGTGGGGTCACAGCATGTGATTTATTTATTGTGGACTCAAGTCAAGTATTATGAATGGATGTAAGACCGTAACCACCAGGTCCCTGACCCCGGATCTGGGGGTGTTACAGAAATGGTATCAAAGCGAGAGTTATATATCCCAAGAGATGATACGACGTTATATAATAATAAATTCAATAATATAATAAGAACCCTTTCCAGGTTCACCTAAAACCCTTACGGGAACTTTTAAGTATCATGATAGTAAAATAGTTCGTCTTGTGTAGGCGAGCGACATGTCGGCCCAGGAGGCAGCTGCGAGACAACATGATGAGGACATGTTCCGGACTAGGGACCCGTACTATGAGCACTTGCCTGAGGAGGATGTTGAGCCTGAGGAGGAGGATGCTGAGGAGGTCCAGGTTGATGCTGATACCGATGTGATCGAGTCTGAGGAGGAGGACCCTGAGGAGGTCCAGGTTGATGCTGACACAGATGTTGTTAAGACTGAGGGGGAGGAGGACCCGGAGGGGATACAGACCGGACAGGATGATGAGTTAGTTGCTGAGGATGAGGATTATTGGGCTGTATCTGAGATTAGGACCATGGAGGAGGATACTGATATGACCACTGAGCAGGTCATGGCTGCTGTTGTTAGACAGGCTGTAGATGAGGTTGAGCCAGTGGAGGATGCAGTAGGGAGTTCCGGACTACGAGTGCCACCCCTCTCTGTTGAGAGAGCCCCTACCCCACCACCACTACCTATGAGCCCATTCCCCGATAAGTTTGAGGAGCTTACCCCAGAGCCCCAGCAGACAAAGACTGCAGCTCCAGCTGAGCCATCCACCCCACCACATGTCCCGATAGGAGGAGTCCCAGTATGTGTTCACAACTTGATTGTGAACAGGCTTTATAGAGAGTTGTCAGTGGCGGATGCCAGGTTGGCAGAGTCTAGGAGGGAGCTAGTAGCAGAGAGAGCCGCCCGGATGAGGTTGCAGGGCAGGAGGACTATCAGTGATAGGGCTGGGTATAGGGCTGTGACCCGCATCGAGCTGAGGGCTCGGATGAGGGTGCGACAGTTGCCTACTGATGGGAATGGTAGGGTAGACAGAGCAGATGCCGAGGAGATTTTCCGCATCGCCATGGGGAGGGTTCGGATGATGTTTCATCGTGGCGGCTGATTTCAGATGTAGTGATGCAGTAGTCTAGTTGTCTAGTCATGTGCGGACGTAGTAGTGCCGGCTTTTGTAGGGATGGTTTTCTTGTACTTATTTTCCCTTTTTGCAGACTAGACAGATAGACAGCGTATTTCACTTTTGATGTATTGTTGTTGTTAGGATGGTTGTACTTTAAACTATCGTTGTAACTCGGATGTTGTACCTTTCCGGTACCTGGTATATATTTGTTTCCCTTTCAGTTATTTCAATTTTGTTGGGATGTGATCACGAGTTTATCAGCATATGTACAATTTTTCGATTAAGTTGCCATGAGATATAAAACTGTGGGATCTTAAACCCAATCATGTGAAGAATTATACCAGGAAAACTCCTTTAAAACAGGTAAGTGAACCTCATGTAAATTTTTTCCAAATTTTCAGTAAAATGCCTCCAAGACGAATGAGCACTAGGGCTAACCCCCGAGAATCTACTGACCAAGAGAGTCACAACCAACACGAGGAAAACCATGAAAGTAGTGAAGAACAAGATCAGGACTATTGTGACATCCCTAGATCCGGGGTCAAGGATCCAGGCCATCACGGTCCAATTTCCGATCAATATCAATATCTCTTGAGTTTTTTTTTTTATACTATTCAATACTCATACAAATTAATACTTTCATAAATGACCCCACACTAATATCATCACACACCAGTCATATGCTCAGGGAACAACATCCATAATATTAAAAGTTTATAGTTAAACAGTTATTACAACCCAGAATCATATTTAAGTACATTGTTGAATAATACTTCGACATGAAACATTTCAACAATCAAAAGTTTATTATACCAGCTTACACATTTAATATACATAATCTACCAGGACCCGCTTGTCTACGCTACCTCTGGAATAGGTGCCAGCGTTCTCTCAGAAGGTTGCCTTTCCCTTACCCTCTTGCGGGGTATAGTGCGGAGTATCGGCATGCCTAGCTGTTGTATAAAATAAATAGCAAGAATGAGCTAAAATAGCTCAGGAAGATAAATTCTATCGACTACCATCAAAGGAAATAGACCATTACACACACACACACAAAGATATATATATATATATATATATATATATATATATATATATATATATATATATGTGTGTGTGTGTGTGTGTGTGTGTGGAAATTCATCATACTTATTAAGAAAGAAAAATCTTTATTTATTAAATACACCATCTATTCATCTTGATAGGAAAAGAAATTTAGGATAATATAATATGAGTTTCTCTTCTAAAATATTATAATATCCATACTTCATTTCCGTATAATATTTCAAAATAATATATACTATTTGAATCAGATCTCTTAATAAAATCTTTCCATTTCCTTGTATATGACACTTATATAAAAATAATATAAAATCAGTTTCTCTTCACTCCATATAAATAATTCCATCACCTTATCTCATTTTCTTGGTTTCAGCATATAAATCTGAAAACCATTATCAACTCTTTCTTTTCAAAAACATTGGGGATATCTGCTGTCGCCTGATACATTAGGACGATGATCAGTCGCCTAATCGTACCTGCTCTCTTTTTACTACCGGTAGAAGGAATGAAGATCATCCCTGGAGGAAGGCCACCTGCTAACATCCTCCCTTGGCATCTTCGTGCCGTAATAAGAATAATAAATGTTGGACTGTGTCGCACACAGCCCTGACACAGCCACTTACGCAAGTCTGTTGCAATCCCCCTTTTTGTCAAATCATTTTTCCATTTACATTTATCATTTCGATTTCCATTTCCATTTCCATTCACATTTCCATTCACATTTATTAATCACCTTTAAATCATATGTCATAATACTTTAATTATGACTCATACATCTTTTCTATAATTATTAAAGTCAAATATGCCTTTAGAACATAAAGTATATTCGCTCTATCCATATTCTTATCTATCTTTCTTTAATTCTCAAAATCAGGAAATAAATACTTAGCAATATAGCAACGTAGAAAAACATATATATTCCATGAAATCATTTTACTTTGAAAAAAATAAAATAGTTTTCCAAAGTAAGAGTAGAAGAAATCTTGCTCTCTTATATACATATATATATATATATATGTTGTTCCATTTACTTTTAAAAATAATAGATAATAATCAAATAATACTTATTAAATCACAATATTTAAAAAGAATATCTTTAGCAAAATATTATAAATCATATCATATAACCCTAGATAACACCTGATACCATTCTTTTATTTACTTTAGATAACAACTGATACCATTCTCTCATATTCTCTTAATCATAAGGCATGTTCACTTCATGCATAATCATCTCTATACATATCCATCTCATACTCATATCCATATTCATATCCATATACATCTTCTTATACCTTCCTTTTTAATATCCATACTCAAGGAAGACAATTTCTTCACAATATAGTAATAATAGCATCACATGTATATATATATTCCAAGAAATCAAGTTTCTTTGAAGATAATAATTTTTCCAAGTAGGGATAGAAAAGATTTTGCCTGGATCTCAAAAGCGAGTAGGTGGAATCCTGAGTTGGTCTCCCGCTTCTATAGGAACGAAAAGGATCACCGTTAGTATATACCCCACTTAATCACTTAATCTCTACACCATAACACCCTTAACTCATATTATACGTTTACCATGGTTTTTATGCACCAAAAGTTTACATGCACTTCACCATTTTTAAATTCGATCTAAGTTTTAGTGTATTCCACAATTTCCCTTAATAACCACACTCGACTGTAAAAATTCTCAGAAAATATAGATTTCGAATTTTACTACAAGGTCAACTGTAAATGGTCCTCTGACCACCTTAATACACTATCCCAAAATTTCATAATTTCTAAAAATGTCTAAGTATGGTAATTATAACCTCAAAGTTGGCACAATTGCAATTTCCCGGTTTCCGAACGACTTTCACTAAAATCCACTTTTCTCCTAAACCGTTCATCAGATTTTGACGTACTTTATATCAAAATGATCTATGAACTAAGCTCTATCATTTAATGGTCCATTGGTACACTGGACAGTAAGGTACCGTACTGATACAGAGGTCCAAAACAGAGCAGTTCCTATACTAACAAAAATCGGGCATTATAACTGCTGTACTTTCATACTTTCCATATTTTAATTGCTCCAAAACCATCATTCCACACTCAATCCAAGCCCTACACCATGTGGTCTACATCCCAACCATGGTTACAAGTTCACATCACAATTTCCATATCAAACTTAAAACACATATCAACAACCATATCATCAATATTTCATTCTTTATACAACTTAACTTCTAAACTAAGCATAATCAACCATAAACTCATAATTCAAGTTAGGGTCTCAAGTAATATACCTTCCTTGTAGATTGTATAACACTTAATAATCCTTGGGATATCCTTAAGCAACCATATAACACCTTAAACTAACAAGAAACACCAAGAACATACTTAAAATTTTCGGAGCTATTTTACTGCAGCTGAAAGAACATGAAAAACGACCCCCTTACCTTGCTTTTCTGAGAAAATCTTGTGAAATACGACTTGTAGCTTATCTCATGGGATTTCAAAAAAGCTAAAGAACGAAAAATTTGACTGAGAAACGAAGAAGTTATGGCCGTTCTAATCCGGCTGTTATTGTTTGGCCGAATTGAAGAATGGAAGGGGAGAGATTTCCTATTGATTTTTGATCTTATCCCACTCTAATCTTGTTAATATTTGTTAATCCTAGCTTGTCTTAGAAGCCTTGGAAGATATTTGTGATTAAAGGCTTGCTAATGTACTAATTTACCCTTAAAAGTATTAGTGGAATGTGATGTCATGTTCATGATCTCATAATTCTCTTTTTATTGTTTTTCCTAAGTATTGTACTAACACTTTTGGTAATTAACAATGTGGTATGTATCCTTGTTATATTGCTAATCTTGGTTGCTTGGTTCCCCTAATCGTCTAATTGTGATTTGTCTCGAATATACCTCATTATCTCAGTGGTTCTGAAATCATTTAACAATCCAAATTCCTTTGATATTTCCTTAACTTAATAATCCCTTAATTTATACTAATTCCCTAACTCCTCAATATATAATTCTGTTAATATCTCCATGCTCCTTGACATCCAATAGAAACTCATTCGAAACCAAAATCCTCAAAAATCCATATTCAGGAATTTCTGAAATCTATCGTCATTTCGAGTCACTTATTTTTATAGTATATCTCTAATATGGTTTCTGTTTACTCATTTTCTGTTTCAAGTATTGAGTACTTACATACCATTTCTTTAAATCCTCAAAATTTACTATTCATGGGGTCACTGTAGCTTTGCTAAAATCAGGGTTATTACAGTCTTCCCCCCTTAAAAGGATTCCGTCCCGGAATCATGTTGGAAATGTCCATAGGTACCTTTTTCATCCACACCTTCTAATTCCACACTTCTTCCTTTATCTTTTTTTTCCTTCATAATATCTCTATCTTGTTTGCGCAAAAATACACCGACATAAACTTGCTTGTCATTCAACACCATGCCATTTAGCTTATCATTAGTAGTACTCTCACCATCCTTCCTTGAAAATCTCCTCCTATATACCGTCATTCTATTTTATCTCACCTCTCCTTCCTCTTTTGCCTAAGGGTATCAGCCACCATATTGGCCTTCCCTGAATGGTAGTGTATCTCACTATGGTTTGGCGATATTATGATCTGTATCATGACATAAAATATCAATACTTCAACATTTTATATATCATCTCTGTAAAATTTTCCAGAAAATAAGCTCTAATAATATTCCTTAAAACAATTGTAAGAAAATATTACCTATAATATATATTTCCTGTTCGTACTTAAACAAGAACGTACTTCTCCTTTATCCTTGAAAAATATGTTTTCACACTTTCCCTCATACTCTTAATCTCCTTTCTATAGAATTCTCTGACCCTTAACAGATATTGATTTTCCTTATCTAGATTGTCAACCTACTTACACCATTCATTGACTTAGTCGATCCCTAACCAAACATTTACACTTAAATAGTTAAATTAGAGCGTACCAGCAATTTCCTCCGGATACCTTATCCCATATGTCTATTGTTCACTATACCCTCTTTACATCTTGCTGATCCACCTTAGTTCCTTCATTATATACTATCTACTCCACCTCTGAAATTTCCCTTTGTTATTCTCATTAAAATCTTTACCTCAAGTTTTACTCATTCACACCTTTTGGATTAATCCTTTGAATACTTAACATCTTTAATCTCTCTCTGCTACTTAGGGTATTAGTCACAATATTGGCCTTCCCTCACAAATAGTTATTGCACCTCGAATCCTTCATTAATTATCCCCACTTCCTTTGTTTATCCTTATTCTGACTCTATCCTCAAAATACCCTTACTCTCAATAGTAAATCTCAATTATACCTTAAAATTCCTCATATTCTTTTCTCTTACTAATAATCAAATATACCCATTTCTCCTCACGAAATTTCTTCCTCTCTTATATTGAAACGCTTCTAGCTCTAATTATTTCTTAACGAAGTTTCCCTAGGAATCTCGAGTTTCCTCGTATAATCACGTATACTATAAACATTGCTTCCATCCATTAATGAAATCTTCTATTTTCAAAACAATTAATAGAATTTAAGAGACTTTGAATTGAAACGAACCCAGAAACAATCAAGGGTCCCACAATAATTTATAAAATTAAGAGTTTTAAATAACCTTTATTCGAAACAAAAGAATATCTGAGAAATCAATATAATGGAAGAACCCGCATGTCACACAAAGGAGGGCGTCCCCTCCGACTTTCAATCACACAGACAGATCGTCCTTGTTTATACATATAGGGTTGTTCCTCTTAGTTGTAGTAAAAATATAAAGAAAAATTTAAATCAAAATGATCAATATACCATCTTCCGAAAGTATTCTTAGAGGAATATTTTGACTAAGATAGATAAAATAAAATTTTGAAACACATCCCCAAGGGTACCAGAAAGTTTTTAAAAGATGCCGGCACTTAATGAATAATTACCCACCAGTTGAGGAAAATTAGAAACTCAATAATGTAATTTAGCAGGGCTGTAGGAGCTTGAAAATAGTTACTGTTAATAGCCTCTGCCCAATTGAAAATCCCCATAATGAAAGGTTTTCCTCAAATACTATTTATATCTTAGACTGCGTACTCTCCAAAATTTCTTAAATTCGGCACTCACCATGTAGCCTTAACCTATCGTCTGCTATTCCCAATTATCTTCATTTACCTAGTTGTGACTTGGCTCGATACTCTATGCCTTTATCCATAATAGAACACAACATTATAATCGATATACTTACGTAATGTTGATCGTCTTATCCTGACAATGCTCCGGTATCAAGGACCCTTTTAAAACTATATTTTATAATTGTGTATTCTAACATACCACTTATACTTACGAGGTTATCTAACGTACACTTCCCGATACATCAAGTATTCCCTTTCTCATATCGATCTCGTGTGCTACATAAGTTTAACACTTGTAGCATAATAACCTTTTCATTTAAGTCAATCTCGGAATGTCTCAGTCTGTCTTGGTCCTTAAGGTATATCTTGGCTTTATCGACCAATCCTCAGTTTCACCATTTCATCTCCACAATAAATTGAAACCATCAGTGTCTGTTCACCAATCCACTTACAATATTTCTTCAAACTCCCTTAAACACAAGAAGACTTTAAATACCCTTAACTTTGGCTCACCAATCTCCTCTACCTATACTAAAACATAAACTTTTATTAGTAATACTCTATAAAATTATAATCACTACTTAGAATGAACACTTCGTTCGATAAACCCCCCTTGAACTCGATGTGAGTTCATATCTTATATCATTACATATACATCTATATGTGTATATTATTATCACTTTTGTTCCTGAGCAATATGACTCTAAGCTCTGATACCATCTGTGACATCCCTAGATCCGGGGTCAAGGATCCAGGTCATCACGGTCCAATTTCCGATCAATATCAATATCTCTTGAGTCTTTTTTTTATACTATTCAATACTCATACAAATTAATACTTTCATAAATGACCCCACACTAATATCATCACACACCAGTCATATGCTCAGGGAACAACATCCACAATATTAAAAGTTTATAGTTAAACAGTTATTACAACCCAGAATCATATTTAAGTACATTGTTGAATAATACTTCGACATGAAACATTTCAACAATCAAAAGTTTATTATACCAGCTTACACATTTAATATACATAATCTACCAGGACCCGCTTGTCTACGCTACCTCTGGAATAGGTGCCAGCGTTCTCTCAGAAGGTTGCCTTTCCGTACCCTCTTGCGGGGTATAGTGCGGAGTATCGGCATGCCTAGCTGTTGTATAAAATAAATAGCAAGAATGAGCTAAAATAGCTCAACAAGATAAATTCTATCGACTACCATCAAAGGAAATAGACCATTACACACACACACACACAAATATATATATATATATATATATATATATATATATATATATATATATATATATATATATATATATCTGTGTGTGTGTGTGTGTGTGTGTGTGTGTGTGGAAATTCATCATACTTATTAAGAAAGAAAAATCTTTATTTATTAAATACACCATCTATTCATCTTGATAGGAAAAGAAATTTAGGATAATATAATATGAGTTTCTCTTCTAAAATATTATAATAATCCATACTTCATTTCCGTATAATATTTCAAAATAATATATACTATTTGAATCAGATCTCTTAATAAAATCTTTCCATTTCCTTGTATATGACACTTATATAAAAATAATATAAAATCAGTTTCTCTTCATTCCATATAAATAATTCCATCACCTTATCTCATTTTCTTGGTTTCAGCATATAAATCTGAAAACCATTATCAACTCTTTCTTTTCAAAAACATTGGGGATATCTGCTGTCGCCTGATACATTAGGACGATGATCAGTCGCCTAATCGTACCTGCTCTCTTTTTACTACCGGTAGAAGGAATGAAGATCATCCCTGGAGGAAGGCCACCTGCTAACATCCTCCCTTGGCATCTTCGTGCCGTAATAAGAATAATAAATGCTGGACTGTGTCGCACACAGCCCTGACACAGCCACTTACGCAAGTCTGTTGCAATCCCCCTTTTTGTCAAATCATTTTTCCATTTACATTTATCATTTCCATTTCCATTTCCATTTCCATTCACATTTCCATTCACATTTCCATTCACATTTCCATTCACATTTATTCATCACCTTTAAATCATATGTCATAATACTTTAATTATGACTCATACATCTTTTCTATAATTATTAAAGTCAAATATGCCTTTAGAACATAAAGTATATTCGCTCTATCCATATTCTTATCTATCTTTCTTTAATTCTCAAAATCAGGAAATAAATACTTAGCAATATAGCAACGTAGAAAAACATATATATTCCATGAAATCATTTTACTTTGAAAAAAATAAAATAGTTTTCCAAAGTAAGAGTAGAAGAAATCTTGCTCTCTTATATACATATATATATATATATATATATATATATATATATATATATATGTTGTTCCATTTACTTTTAAAAATAGTAGATAATAATCAAATAATACTTATTAAATCACAATATTTAAAAAGAATATCTTTAGCAAAATATTATAAATCATATCATATAACCCTAGATAACACCTGATACCATTCTTTTATTTACTTTAGATAACAACTGATACCATTCTCTCATATTCTCTTAATCATAAGGCATGTTCACTTCATGCATAATCATCTCTATACATATCCATCTCATGCTCATATCCATATTCATATCCATATACATCTTCATATACCTTCCTTTTTAATATCCATACTCAAGGAAGACAATTTCTTCACAATATAGTAATAATAGCATCACATGTATATATATATTCCAAGAAATCAAGTTTCTTTGAAGATAATAATTTTTCCAATTAGGGATAGAAAAGATTTTGCCTGGATCTCTAAAGCGAGTAGGTGGAATCCTGAGTTCGTCTCCCGCTTCTATAGGAACGAAAAGGATCACCGTTAGTATATACCCCACTTAAACACTTAACCTCTACACCATAACACCCTTAACTCATATTATACGTTTACCATGGTTTTTATGCACCAAAAGTTTACATGCACTTCACCATTTTAAAATTCGATCTAAGTTTTAGTGTATTCCACAATTTCCCTTAATAACCACACTCGACTGTAAAAATTCTCAGAAAATATAGATTTCGAATTTTACTACAAGGTCAACTGTAAATGGTCCTCTGACCACCCTACTACACTATCCCAAAATTTCATAATTTCTAAAAATGTCTAAGTATGGTAATTATTGCCTCAAAGTTGGCCCAATTGCAATTTCCCGGTTTCCGAACGACTTTCACTAAAATCCACTTTTCTCCTAAACCGTTCATCAGATTTTGACGTACTTTATATCAAAACGATCTATGAACTAAGCTCTATCATTTAATGGTCCATTGGTACACTGGACAGTAAGGTACCGTACTGATACAGGGGTCCAAAACAGAGCAGTTCCTATACTAACAAAAATCGGGCATTATAACTGCTGTACTTTCATACTTTCCATATTTTAATTGCTCCAAAACCATCATTCCACACTCAATCCAAGCCCTACACCATGTGGTCTACATCCCAACCATGGTTACAAGTTCACATCACAATTTCCATATCAAACTTAAAACACATATCAACAACCATATCATCAAGATTTCATGCTTTATACAACTTAACTTCTAAACTAAGCATAATCAACCATAAACTCATAATTCAAGTTAGGGTCTCAAGTAATATACCTTCCTTGTAGCTTGTATAACACTTAATAATCCTTGGGATATCCTTAAGCAACCATATAACACCTTAAACTAACAAGAAACACCAAGAACATACTTAAAATTTTCGGAGCTATTTTACCGCAGCTGAAAGAACATGAAAAACGACCCCCTTACCTTGCTTTTCTGAGAAAGTCTTGTGAAATACGACTTGTAGCTTATCTCATGGGCTTTCTAAAAAGCTAAAGAACGAAAAATGTGGCTGAGAAACGAAGAAGTTATGGCCGTTCTAATCCGGCTGTTACTATTTGGCCGAATTGAAGAATGGAAGGGGAGAGATTTTCTCTTGATTTTTGATCTTATCCCACTCTAATCTTGTTAATATTTGTTAATCCTAGCTTGTCTTAGAAGCCTTGGAAGATATTTGTGATTAAAGGCTTGCTAATGTACTAATTTACCCTTAAAAGTATTAGTGGAATGTGATGTCATGTTCATGATCTCATAATTCTCTTTTTATTGTTTTTCCTAAGTATTGTACTAACACTTTTGGTAATTAACAATGTGGTATGTATCCTTGTTATATTGCTAATCTTGGTTGCTTGGTTCCCCTAATCTTCTAATTGTGATTCGTCTCGAATATACCTCATTATCTCAGTGGTTCTAAAATAATTTAACAATCCAAATTCCTTTGATATTTCCTTAACTTAATAATCCCTTAATTTATACTAATTCCCTAACTCCTCAATATATAATTCTGTTAATATCTCCATGCTCCTTGACATCCAATAGAAACTCATTCGAAACCAAAATCCTCAAAAATCCATATTCAGGAATTTCTGAAATCTATCGTCATTTCGAGTCACTTATTTTTATAGTATATCCCTAATATGGTTTTTGTTTACTCATTTTATGTTTCAAGTATTGAGTACTTACATACCATTTCTTTAAATCCTCAAAATTTACTATTCATGGGGTCACTGTAGCTTTGCTAAAATTAGGGTTATTACAACTATAATGAGCAAGAAGATTCCCAGTATGGAGTAGAGGATGAACCCCTGTACTCTGAAGAATTTGAGGGGGAAATACAGGGTGGAGAAACTGAAGTAGAACAGGAAGGGGAGAACCAGGGCGGAAACCCCATGGGCCAGTTTATGGATCTACTTAGGCAGAATTTGAACCAATACCCCCAACCACCACCAGGCAACAACACTTCAGTGGCAAATTACTTTAGGGCCTTTAAGTCCATTAAGCCCCCAGAGTTTCGCGGATCGGCTGACCCCGTTGAGGCGAGGGCCTGGATCAAGGAAATGGAAAAATCCTTCGAGATTCTGAGTATCAATGAGGCCCAGAAGACTGTTTTTGCTATTTACCTACTAAAGGGAGAGGCCAATTATTGGTGGGAAGCCAAGAAGAACATGGAGACTGATGCTGTCGTAGCCTGGGAAAGGTTCAAACAATTATTCCTGGAGGAGTACTTTCCGAAGTTCATGAAAACCCAGATGGAACTTAAGTTTTTGGAACTGAAGCAGAACAATATGTCAGTGGCTGACTATGAGGCCAAATTTACTGAGCTGTCAAGATTTGTGCCAGAGTTTGTAGACAAAGAAGAAAAGAAAGCTAATAGGTTTCAGCAGGGGTTGAAACAATGGATTCAAAACAGAGTGGTCATTTTAGAGATTACAGATTATGCCACCTTGGTGCAGAAGGCAACCATTGTGGAGGCTGGTAGTGATCAGATGCAGAGAGAGAGAGAGAAAGGGGGATAAAGAGAAAGCATGTTAGTATGGGCGGAGGATCCGCTGGAGGAAAACCCCCAACCAAGTTTAATCGAGGAGCGGTTTCCCTGCCTGGGAGGAACGTAGGGTTTAAACCATCTGCGAGTGTAAGTGTGAGCCAGGGCAGCCATCAATCAGGAATGTCCCATTCCAACCCTTCTCGACCTCCATTACCATTGTGTGCTACTTGTGGGAAGAGGCATTCCGGGGTATGCAACCTGAAGCAGATAAACAGTTATAAGTGTGGGCGAGCTGGGCACTATGCTACCTCTTGCACCACGGTCATCCCTAACAGCACAACCTGTTTCCAGTGCGGACAGCAAGGACACATGAGGAAGGATTGCCCAAGGAGCAAACCAGCAGCATCAGGGGCAAGCAAGGTTGCCTCGAATAGGCCACCAACTGCTAGGACTTTTAATATGTCAGTACAAGATGCCGTGAGGGACACAGATGTGATAGCAGGCACATTTTCTCTCAATTCAGTCAGTGAAAATGTCTTATTTGATTCAGGAGCTACTAAGTCTTTTATATCTAGAGATTTTGCGCATAAATTGAAAATTAAAACCCAGCAACTCAGAGATTCCTTACAAGTAGAAATAGATAATCAGGAAAACGTACCGGTTAATCAAATTCACCCCGATTGTAAGCTAGAAATAGGAGGACGATCCTTCTATGTCGATTTAATTCCTTTTAAGCTAGGGGAATTCGATGTCATTTTGGGTATGGATTGGTTGTCTCGCAATAATGCGCAGATAGATTGTAAAGGGAAAAAGGTTAAGTTGAAAACCCTAGGGAAGAAAGAAATAGTATTTAAAGGGAACGAGGCTTATTTAGCTTACGTTATAGACACTCAGAAGGAAGCGCCAAGATTGCAAGACATTCCGGTAGTTAATGAGTTCGAGGATGTGTTCCCACAAGATCTTCCCGAACTACCACCTGATAGGGTAATTGAGTTTGCCATCGAGTTAGCCCCGGGGACGGCACCGGTTTCGAAGGCCTCGTACCGATAGCCCTAGTAGAAATGAAGGAGCTAGCTAAACAATTACAGGAATTGTTAGATAAGGGCATGATAAGGCCCAGTGTGTCGCCTTGGGGCGCACCAGTGTTGTTTGTTAAGAAAAAGGATGGGAGTATGAGGTTATGCATCGACTACAGAGAGTTGAACAAGCTAACCATAAAGAATAAGTATCCATTGCCCAGGATAGACGATTTGTTTGACCAGCTAAGAGGCGCTGAATACTTCTCTAAGATTGATCTGAGAACGGGATATCACCAACTGAAGCTCAAACCTGAAGATATCCCGAAGACTGCATTCCGTACCAGATATGGACATTATGAGTTCTTGGTAATGTCATTTGGATTGACCAACGCCCCAGAAGCCTTCATGGACCTAGTGAATAAAGTGTTCAAGGAATATTTGGATTATGATTGTGACATCCGTTACCACCCGGGAAAAGCCAATGTGGTGGCTGACGCCCTTAGTAGGAAAGAGAAACTCAAGATGATAACTTCAGAGGAAGAGTTAGTGAAAGATTTTGAGAAGTTGGAAATTGAGGTTAAGCTACCCGAAGAGGGCCAAGAAAAGTTGGTGGAAATTAGAAGCCAACCTCCATTGTTAGAAAAGATTAGACTGTGCCAAGAGCGGATAATGGAGGAAGAAGAGAACTCCACGGAAGAGATAATGACCGGGGAGGAAATTAAATGTGAAAGAGACAAGGAAGGGATCATGAGGTACACGTACAGGATATGGATCCCAATCGTTCAGGAACTCAGGGATGAGATTTTAAAAGAGGCACACAACTCAAGATACTCGATGCACCCGGTAGCACCAAGATGTATAGGGATTTGAAGGAGTATTACTGGTGGCCCAATATGAAAAAGGACGTAGCAGAATGGGTAAGCAGATGCTTGACCTGCCAACGAGTGAAAGCAGAGCACCAGAAACCCAGCGGAGTTCTACATCCCTTAGAGATTCCAGAATGGAAATGGGAACACATAGCCATGGATTTCGTAGTAGGTTTACCAAGGACCAAGGCTAATGATGACGCCATATGGGTAATTGTAGATCGACTGACGAAGTCAGCTCACTTTCTCCCGATCAACGAAAGGTACACAGTCGACAGACTAGTGGACGTCTACTTAAAAGAGATAATGGCGCGACATGGAGTCCCAGTCGCAATAGTATCCGATCAAGATCCAAGATTTAACTCCAGGTTTTGGAGAAGTTTTCAAGAATGTGTAGGGACCCGGCTGAACATGAGCACAGCCTACCACCCCCAGTGTAAGAACCCTAATTTTTGGTAATATTTTCATTTATTTAATATCTTGTGACATTGTCAATTTGGAACCTTTCTAGTCCTCCCTTTTGTTTAATGGAATTGATTGTTTGAGGAACTATGTTGTTACATTCACTATGCAAGATAAAGAGAAGATTGTTGAGGGCAAGAGTCCTATTGTTAGTAAGATTAATAAAACTTGGGATTTGAGAATGGTTAGAGTATTAAAGGATTTAGTAAGAATTATGACGAGGAATTATGGACATTCGAGGGATTTACATAATTAAGTACTTAAGAAATTATAGGGGAAATCTCTACGCAACAAAATATTATTACGAGAGATTAGTTAAGATACGATACGAATTAAAGATTAAATGACAAGCATTGGTGGAAGGATAATGATACAAGAGTAGTATGTATGCAAGTCCCATGCAACCAAGTGGTTAGAAATCAAGCAAACTAGTTAGCAATTGGAAGATGAATAGTGTCTAGTTACTTGCTTTTTCAAAAAGAGAGACAAGTAGTACACATGCCCATGCTTGCTAGTACTTGCCTATACATACATAATATGTATCACCCAACCTAACCTAACATCAATTATTCACCCAACATAACACACAAAACACAAACACTCTCTTCCCCCCCCCCCTTGTCTTGCTCTCGGCCAAAAGAAGAAAAATTCTTCTTCCCCTTTTTCCATCACTCATAATTCACAACATAAATCCTAGGCCATCTCCATCATCTAGACAAGGTATGTTAGTAATTTCAAGCCATTTCATCCACCCAATTTCAAGTTAAAAATTGTTAAAGCTTGGGTGAATAGTAACCATGTTTGATTTTCTTTTAGATCTTGGATTGTAAGTGTTGTAGGAGACCATTTAAGGTGTTGTTGAGTTGTGAAAAGCTTATCCAAGGCCCCTAGGTGCTCAAGAAGGTATAAAAATCTCAAACCCTCTTGGTTATGTATTATTTATAATGTTTGGTAGTAGATCCATGTGTTTGTGAGCTAATCTTGGTTGTATAATTATTGGATGACATGGATCTTGAGTTTTGATGTTGAGATTGTGACTTTTATGATTATGGATTATATATATATCTCCATGAGTGTTATGAACCATGATCTAAGTGTATTAAGTGTTGATTGTGTTGTGGAAGTGTGAAAAATGGTTGATCTAAGTAGTATGTGCTTGCTGAGTTTTGTCCAGGAGCATTGACCTGTATTGTAACACGGTTTTGAACCCCCAAATGTTGTCCCCTGATGTCCTACCATATATTGTTGGAATGATAATTGAATGTAGTTTCTGGAAATGTAAGGTTCATGGCTAGGTGATGTATAGATTTTAAGTTATGGCCGGAGGAGTGAATTGTGTTTCTGGACTCCGGACTGCACTAAGTGACTCCCTTGTGAACCTTGTTTAAACCCGTTAAAATATATGTGGGATCATGGAAAAATTTGAGAAGCTAGGGAATGCAGTGGTGAAGACCACCCAAAAAGAATTGGAAGAAAATATGAATATTTGGATTTTATAAAAATGCTAGAGTAAAATTCGCGCAAGGGAAAAAATCGATTAGTGGAGCATAATTCTAGGTTAATGGTTATGATTCGAATGTGGTAACTAAATTAAGTCGATTAAGTGACGAGCGTAATCGAGTGATGACATGAACCTATAGTGGGGTTAGAGTGTCATAAGACGAAGTCGTTAAGTTAATTTCGTACCCCCTAAAACCCCGTAATTAAAGAGATATTGTTAAGGTACTAACGAGCAGTTATTGCTTATGTATAGATCGTTCGACTCCGCACGCTCGACCACCCCAACCAAACCAAGGCAAGTTTACTTTTTAAAACTTATACATATACAAGGACTTTCACTGTTGTGTTTGTAGTTTTCAACCATATCAAATGCCATGTTTATCGAAGTATTGATGCAATTCAGATTGTATAAGTACATATATGTTTGTACCCCTTGAACTTAAATTGAAATGTTTTCTTCGGACAACGACTCTAGCAATAGAGGTCGTAGCGGTCCGTATATACTATTGACCGGGGAGCGGTACGTCATTATATCGTATCTAGATTGCGAAAACCCGAAGGGTCATTCGGGGAGTATCGTATACTCAAGTAACTATTGTTATATCTTCGTAAATACTCGAAATCCTATCTTGGATTAAAAGTTTATTTTATCGAATAATTATTTTATTAATTATTAATATTAAATCTTAAAATATTATTTATGAATCATTGTTCATTATTTAAAGACAAAGTTAATCCAAGATACTTTTTAATACTTTCAAACTCGAACTCATTCGAACTCAAAACATTTTCGAAAACCCCAGTTCAGGTTCTGCTTCTTGTATGATTTCAAGAATCATTGGTCGACTGATGTCGGACCTCAATTACTCTGTTTTTAATCAAAATCAAGTTTTAAAAGAAAAAGAAAAAGGGACTCTGGCAGGTGTGGGAACCGTTGACGAACGATTCCCGGGATGTGTAAGCGGCCGTGAGCCAGGCGGTCCATCAATTATTATTCCGGCCCAGGTTTTGCCGAAGGATGATTACGGATGTAGTTTTCATCGAGGGTGATTACGGATGTAGTTTTCACTCGAGGGATAGTTACGGATGTAGTTTCTATCCTTCTACCGGTAGAGAAGACCCGCGGATTATTGGACTTGGATGTGGCGACTGATCATCGTCAATCCTTGTCGGGTTTTTATGTTTTCTTCCAGTCCCATCCTCCACTTTGGAAAAATACTCAAACACTGCTTCTTGGGCCTAAGTGCCAAGTTGCTGATAGTGTGGCTTTGATGAGAAAATATTGACATCGTGCAGTATCTAGAACTGCAAGATTTTCTATAAAGATTGGCACGTGTTAGTGCACTCTTGCAATTGTTTCAAAGAATGAAATGTTTTGTATGAGAAAACTTCTAAGCTAATGGAAGGAAAGAGGTTTGCAATGATGTATTCCTTGTACAGTATGTTAATCGTAGAGTGTTTTGCCGAAAATGATATACTCATATGTATATATTTTCAAACTTGAGATATATTGAAATGGGAACCTTATAAAGGGTTCATATGTTATTCTTAAATCTCCTTAGTGAGTATAGATGTTTTATTCAAACTCGGACATATACATTGTCCAATTATGTTTTGAAATCTGAGATATATACCCATATAGTTGGGAATGTTTTCGAAATAAACCACATTATTATTTTGCAAAATGGTGAACTTGCTGAGCATTATGTAGCTCATTCTTGCTTTATAAAAACTTTTCAGAAAGGGAAGAATTTGGTCGGTTAACTCCGCGACAGCAGAAGAGGAGTAGAAGATTTACCCCGGAGATGATTTAGTTCCTGATAAATACTACAGAGTAGTCTGATAGGTTTTCAACTGTAATAGTAAGACTTGTCTTCAAGTATAGTTGTGTAAGTAGAATTGCGTAAAACTCTGATTTGTACAAATGAATGGTAATATTTAGTGGCACTTTTGATTATCGTTTCTGAGGCTCTAACTTGATTGTGTCTAAGATTGAGGTAAGAATGGGTGTATTGTTGGGTTGTAAAGTTAATACAGGTATGATATGGTTGAATGGTGGCATGCCGAGCTGAATCTTTGACCTCAGATTTGGGGGCGTTACAGAAATGGTATCAGAGCGATAAGTTACAGTACTCAGAAACGAGAGTGTTGAGGGTTAAGTCTAAGTAGGAGAATGACATAAGAGTTCGTAGTAAACTTATGATTGGACTACCGGAAGAGGTACCGGTGAGTAGAATGGACTGGAGTGTTACTGGAGGTATATACTAGGGTCTATAGAATCCTTAGAGACCTTCAGAATGATGAATAGAGGCTTGAGAGTCGTACATGACTTATCATTGATAATGATATAGGAAGCAGAGCGAAATCTCGAGAGCAGCTGAGGTAGAGGCGATATTGCCAATATGATCGGATGACTAGGCTGGCATAAATTTTGTGGCCCATATTCCTCCACAGTTCAGGAGGCGGTATTTTAAGAATCAAGAAGTTTGGACTCCCCTACATAATTAAGGGTACTTAGTACTTGGATTAATGAAAGTCTTTTACTTTGGCTATAAGATCCGATTTTCGATAAGTAACGGGTTTACCTGAAGGTTGGTCACTATGTCGTTGTGGATTCCATCACCCTTGATGGCGAATTTTACATGTGTTATATGAGAATGTTATCATAAGACGAGCGTGCTAGATAATTCCATGCATGACTCGGACGCTAGAGCATGGTAGTTCAACTTAGAGAACAAACAAGTGGGATTAACAAAGGGACTCAAGAGAAGTTGAATATGGTTGCAACGAGCGATACAGTGATCTTAGAGTCCACCAAAAGAAAAGACCAGCGGGTCTAGAGTGGGATCCTTTGATAGAGATGTTAGCAGGGACTACGTATATACGTATTGTAGACCTCAACATTTTTGGTATATGTTCACATACACACACCCGCCACCGAACCTATGGACTGCATTGAGATCCCTGAGAGATCTCTTTGATCTGTTCCCAGGGGGAACTGGCCACTTGTGATTCATGTCGGAAGGCATGAAGTAGGACCCTATAGACTTAGCAGGTGTCCCCGGAATGATGTGAAGCTTGGTCTTCAAGATAAAGCACGGAAATGACAGATATATTGGTGAAACCCTAACTCGATAAATGACTTTAAGATGATGATTGAGAGACGCACTAGTTGGTGTCTTGTATTACGAAGACGAAGAGATGGAGTTACCCTCATAGTGGTGATAATGAGATGCACGAATGATTATTAACTTATTTTGATAACTACCGGCTGGTGCACTACTTCATTTTAAACTGTTCACTAACCATGTTACCTCGATTAGCTTATATCAGGTAACCCTCCTAGCTTTCTACTTCAAACTTGTGGAATAACAACTAGTGATATACTTTCTCTAAACCGGGACTCATCCAAAGTATCTTAATTGAGCCCGAGCATTCTATTTGAAGTTTATAATTATTTCTGCTCAGGACTATTTACACTCTCTTTCAATTATCCAAGGAATGTTCCACAAATATTTCCTTAATTAATCGATGAATACTACTTAACGAATATCGATATTTGATTGCTTCTTCCATATTTGCACTCTTCAGTTGAGCTCATAAATATTCAACAAATTACTTCAGACATGGATGATCTAATGTCTAGACATCCCTCATGAATTCTTTTCTTCTATTCAAGATGAGATTGTACACCGTACATTGAAATCATAGTAAGGATATCATCTTGATATTGGTATTCCGAATTTAATTCTATTGTCGGATCTGATAAAGCAGGTGTACGGAGGCACCCTTGGGTGGACCGTTTCACTGATAAGTAATATTTGATGAGAGGTTATCGATTGTTCCGATACCTAGAACATTCTCTTCAGATTTTATAGTTTTCTTTTTTTTTCAAACTTAATAACTTCTTATTTTCATTCGTTGTCCGAGAAGCCTAAAGTTTCTTCAGTGGCTACGATGTTGAAATTCCATTCTATCCAATTGAAACTGGCTAGTCGTTATGTCAATATGAATGACTAGTTGATCGTTCCAACTACTCAAAATTTTAATGTTGTGAAGAACACCTAGCTAATTGTCCTAGCTGGTGGTGATGTCTCAAACAGGCGAACTAGCAAATTTTGTCTAGCTAGTCGTTAGTGTTTCTTGAAAAGGACTAGTTGTTGTTTCACTGGTCCAACTCCCAGTTTAATTCATTCCGCAATGCATTTTGCATGTGGTAAGTATGATGATGAAATTTTGGACGAATAACTTGATTGAGACCTAGTTAGGTCGCCCACTCGACTTGAACTCTTACCCATCTTCATATCAGACTTTATATCACTTGAATATTTTATTCTTTCATTTCATACAATGAGAATTCATTTGAAACCATTGATTACTTGAGTGACAAACTACTTTATTCTTTAATTGTCATGGAGTAGAATTACTTTCTATTGGCTGACCTTCATCAATGCGACTTTAGATTTCCTCTTATTATTCAGGAGGAAAAGTATCCACCCGATGTAAGAATTGTATAAAGACCGTCTTTATGACTTTTGTACCCAACAATCATTGCCCTTGTGCAACATTCTCTATGGTGTCATATTACAGAATTATCAGGACGGGAAGGAATAAACCTTGTTGTATTCTTTCTGTCCATCCTTACATCTCCAAAAATCGAGACTCCTAGTATTTGGAACCATCAACATTCTTGGAACATCCAATGTGGAATTCTTATTGAGATTATCTATTGGACCTTGTTATTTTGAAACCATTCCTTTCAAAGTGATTACTCTAAGGTGAACGGGAGGTACAACTGCGAACCGTTACACCAATATGAGATAAAAAAAAACCAAATGTTGTGATTGTGCAGCCAGAGCGTTATGCCGAGTAATTATTGAAGTAGAGATAACATGTCAGGGCATACCACAAGACCTTTAATATTGGTGTGGGGAAAGTTATAAGAAATGATGAGGTGGTTGGGAGCACGCTCCTACCAACCGTTGTCAGGATGTTATATTAGTTAATTCTGGAGTTACCAAGCCTTTTCCTGATCCAAGAAATGCAAATCGATTGCAATGTAAAACATATCCTCAGAGGAAACTACCTGGAAGTGAGATGGACAAGAAAGGAAGAAATATCGTGGCAAGAATGTGAAGCTTTATTTAGCTTAAAGGGATAGATGCACATAGAGAGACATAAAGTTTAACAGGCCCCTAATAGCAAATGGATGCATGGATATATGACAATGATCCTTCGAGATTACCACCTAATCAAGTTTATGGGGAATCGCAGTTGCATGTAGGCCTCAGGCTGATTGGCGCCAGTTGTGAAGGAGGACGAGCGTATGACATCTTACATATACCATCGAGAACTGATACCCTTATCGGAAATGGAGGAATTGTTGACTAGTTACAATGAGTAGTTGTTTTTCAAAGATAAGGTTGGAGAGAAGGTTTTACCAACTCAAGATCGACCTCTGTACTTTGCCAAAGTTGGCATTTCACACTAATATAAACGTTATAAAATTGTGGTAGTATCGTTTGAATGGACTAATGACTCAGAAGCCTTTATGGATTAATGAACAAAGTTTTGGGATGAAATGAGATATTAGCAACAACCTCGTTGTTTGCCATACTTGATGATAAAAAGAGAACTTTGAGAGTCACGATGATGTGTCTTTCAAGAGTTTAAGAGGTGTGCTGATGCAGTAGAAAGGGGATGATAGCTTATACTTCTAAACAACATAAAGGTTACGGGATAGGATATACTAACCGTGAGTCTGGGATTAGTCATGATGGCGTTCAAGCATAAAACTGAGACGTTAACCTTATGAGGAAAGTGTGAAAATTTCTCCACAAGTGCCATAAGTATATCTTCATATTAAAACTAAACATAAGAAAGAGAAGGTGACGAAAGGGAGCAGGGAGTGTAATGGAGAAATTGGCCCAGGAAAGGCCAGTATGGTGGCCGGTACCTATAGAAGGGATTATTCGAAATTGGAATTCAGTCAGTATTGGCCAAGAAAATAGAGTATATACAATAAAGAATAATGTTAGAGGAAAATGACTAAATTATGGGGAAGGAAAAAGATGTATAGAGAATTAAGAGAATGTTTGGAAAACGGATATGGAGAATGGTATTGGCAAACTATCAAGTACAAACGCGACATGCCAAAAGCAGAATGATAGAGATCTAGTTGATTAATTCCGCCTGTAGAAAATATTGAACGTGGACAGAATTATAGTGAATGTCATAAGTGGGTCGCCAAAGACCGAGCCAAGAGATGGCCCTAGCTGAGTTATAATTGTTGGACCAAGTGATTTACCTACGAGAGACTTTTCATTGAGAAGATTATCGAGTATTATACGGAAGAGATGGTGGTGCATATAAAACTTCTGCAGCGATTACGTCAGATAAAGACTTAAGGTTAAACTTCGAATATTGAAGGTGCTTTCAGGTATATTTAACAAAGAGATTGAGCGTATGTATTAATTTGATCTGTGGTTGACGGACAGGGAAGAAGAATTGTCCAGACGATCGAATTATATTTAGTGTCGTGCCTTAGGCTTCACGGGGCAGTCGAGAATAAAAACTTATCCATGAATGAATGTTGTTATCATGATCATCACCATGCGAACGTAAGGACGTCTCTTGTAAAGCGTACCGCGAAAGAAGAAGCTTCGCTTTTCTTGCATTACGAAGAAGTCAATGAACGGGGGATATAGTAGCTGAACTGGTTCGACGTATGCCGAAGACAATACAGTATCCACAGAAAGTGGTAACGGCTGACTGGAGGCAACGCGTGCCTGCTAATCAAGCGAAGGAATATGAGGAATACCGTGCGTATTGACGTTGTCTCAAATTACAAAACACGACCACAAAGCATTCACGGGCCAACGATACAAGGACTCAACACGGATACTATGAAAAAGGTAGAAGAGGAACGTGTGAGTAGTGGGATAGAAATTTTTTAATCATAGAAAAACCGATAAGGAATACAGGTCGAGGAGAGTATGCGTTGAGGAACAACATTAAGGCGTTGGTGAGACGAAGGGAGAGAACAATAGGATTGAAGTGTCAACCTGAGAGTTGGAAAAGGTAAGGTTGGAATTGTATCCACAACTATTATCCTTAGGTTCTTAAGATAGAACCCTTTTAAGGAGAGGAGACTGCATTAACCCTAACTTTCGGGAATATTCGAAACTTGGACGAATAGTAATTTTATGGGTGGATGAGAAATTTTTGCAATCACGATATGTACGAATTATTAAATAAAGATTTCTAATTGATATTACGTCTTTACGGTACAGACGAGTGTATGTAAAAGTCATTAGCTTTTTTTTACGAAACCCAATATTTCGAATGGTCAAATTTTATGAGATATCTAAGGAGATCGTGGTAAGACATGGGGTTCCTGTGAGCATTGCATCTGGGAGAGACCCAAGGTTCAACTCCAGGTTCTGGAGGAGTTTTCGGGATTGTGTGGAGACCAAGTTAAACATGAGCACTGCATACCACCCCCAATCAGACGGACAGAGCGAGAGAACCATCCAGGCCATAGAGGACATGTTGAGGGTATGTGCCATCGATTTTAAGGGAAGTTGGGATGACCACTTGCCGTTGATCGAAATTTCCTACAACAACAGTTACCATGCGAGTATAGGAATGCCCCATATGAAGCTTTATACGGACGAAGATGTTGGTCTCCCTTGTGTTGGGAAGAAGTTGGAGAGCGGAAGATTTTAGGGCCTGAACTGGTCCAACAGACAAGAGAAACTATCGAGCTCATAAGAGGACGGCTGGTAGCGGCCCAAGGCAGACAGAAGAAGTATGCGGACCAGACCCGCAAAGACAAGGAATATGTGGTAGGAGAGTTTGTGATGTTGAAGGTATCACCGTGGAAGGGATTGATTTTGGTAAGAAGGGGAAGCTAAGCCCAAGATTTATTGGACCTTTTGAGATCTTGAAACGAGTTGGGAAGTTAGCCTATGAATTGGCTTTACCCCCGAGCTGGCAGCAAGTACATAATGTGTCCCATCTGTCCATGCTACGACCCTACCATACCGACTTCCGACACGTGATAGAATATGATCAAGTGGATCTGCAACCAGACTTAACATATGTGGAGCAACCCGTAGAAATCATGGATAGAAAAGAACCGGTGCGGAGGAACAAGGTTGTCAAACTAGTAAGAGTTTTGTGGAGGAACCAGAATGTCGAAGAATCAACATGGGAACTAGAGAGCGCGATACGTGAAAAGCACTCCCAACTGTTTTCAACCTGATTCCGGGACGGAATCCTTTTAAGGAGGGGAGGCTGTAAGAACCCTAATTTTTGGTAATATTTTCTTTTATTTAATATCTTGTGACATTGTCAATTTGGAACCTTTCTAGTCCTCCCTTTTGTTTAATGGAATTGATTTTCTGAGGAACTATGTTGTTACATTCACTATGCAAGATAAAGAGAAGATTGTTGAGGGCAAGAGTCCTATTGTTAGTAAGATTTATAAAACATGGGATTTGAGAATGGTTAGAGTATTAAAGGATTTAGTAAGAATTATGACGAGGAATTATGGACATTCGAGGGATTTACACAATTGAGGAAATTATAGGGGAAATCTCTACGCAACAAAATATTATTACGAGAGATTAGTTAAGATACGATACGAATTAAAGATTAAATGACAAGCATTGGTGGAAGGATAATGATACAAGAGTAGTATGCATGCAAGTCCCATGCAACCAAGTGGTTAGAAATCAAGCAAACTAGTTAGCAATTGGAAGATGAATAGTGTCTAGTTACTTGCTTTTTCAAAAAGAGAGACAAGTAGTACACATGCCCATGCTTGCTAGTACTTGCCTATATATACATGATATGTATCACCCAACCTAACCTAACATCAATTATTCACCCAACATAACACACAAAACACAAACACTCTCTTCCCCCCCCCTTGTCTTGCTCTCGGCCAAAAGAAGAAAAATTCTTCTTCCCCTTTTTCCATCACTCATAATTCACAACATAAATCCTAGGCCATCTCCATCATCTAGACAAGGTATGTTAGTAATTTCAAGCCATTTCATCCACCCAATTTCAAGTTAAAAATTGTTAAAGCTTGGGTGAATAGTAACCATGTTTGATTTTCTTTTAGATCTTGGATTGTAAGTGTTGTAGGAGACCATTTAAGGAGTTGTTGAGTTGTGAAAAGCTTATCCAAGGCCCCTAGGTGCTCAAGAAGGTATAAAAATCTCAAACCCTCTTGGTTATGTATTATTTATAATGTTTGGTAGTAGATCCCTGTGTTTGTGAGCTAATCTTGGTTGTATAATTATTGGATGACATGGATCTTGAGTTTTGATGTTGAGATTGTTACTTTTATGATTATGGATAATATATATCTCCATGAGTGTTATGAACCATGATCTAAGTGTATTAAGTGTTGATTGTGTTGTGGAAGTGTGAAAAATGGTTGATCTAAGTAGTATGTGCTTGCTGAGTTTTGTCCAAGAGCATTGACCTGTATTGTAACACGGTTTTGAACCCCCAAATGTTGTCCCCTGATGTCTTACCATATATTGTTGGAAGGATAATTGAATGTAGTTTCTGGAAATGTAAGGTTCATGGCTAGGTGATGTATAGATTTTAAGTTATGGCCGGAGGAGTGAATTGTGTTTCTGGACTCTGGACTGCACTAAGTCATCCCCTTGTGAACCTTGTTTAAACCCGTAAAAATATATGTGGGATCATGGAAAAATTTTAGAAGCTAGGGAATGCAGTGGTGAAGACCACCTAAAAAGAATTGGAATAAAATATGAATTTTTGGATTTTATAAAAATGCTAGAGTAAAATTCGTGCAAGGGAAAAAGTCGATTAGTGGAGCATAATTCTAGGTTAATGGTTATAATTAGAATGTGGTAACAAATTAAGTCGATTAAGTGACGAGCGTAATCGAGTGATGACATGAACCTATAGTGGGGTTAGAGTGTCATAAGACGAAGTCGTTAAGTTAAGTTTGTACCCCCTAAAACCCCGTAATTAAAGAGATATTGTTAAGGTACTAACGAGCGGTTATTGCTTATGTATAGATCGTTCGACTCCGCACGCTCGACCACCCCAACCAAACCAAGGCAAGTTTACTTTTCAAAACTTATACATATACAAGGACTTTCAATGTTGTGTTTGTAGTTTTCAACCATATCAAATGCCATGTTTATCGAAGTATTGATGCAATTGAGAATGTATAAGTACATATATGTTTGTACCCCTTGAACTTAGATTGAAATGTTTTCTTCGGACAATGACTCTAGCAATAGAGGTCGTAGCGGTCCGTATATACTATTGACCGGGGAGCGGTATATCATTATATCGTATCTAGATTGCGAAAACCCGAAGGGTCATTCGGGGAGTATCGTATACTCAAGTAACTATTGTTATATCTTCGTAAATACTCGAAATCCTATCTTGGATTAAAAGTTTATTTTATCGAATAATTATTTTATTAATTATTAATATAAAATCTTAAAATATTATTTATGAATCATTGTTCATTATTTAAAGACAAAGTTAATCCAAGATACTTTTTAATACTTTCAAACTCGAACTCATTCGAACTCAAAACATTTTCGAAAACCCCCGGTCAGGTTCTGCTTCTTGTATGATTTCAAGAATCATCGGTCGACTGATGTCGGACCTCAATTACTCTGTTTTCAATCAAAATCAAGTTTTAAAAGAAAAAGAAAAAGGGACTCTGGCAGGTGTGGGAACCGTTGACGAACGATTCCCGGGATGTGTAAGCGGCCGTGAGCCAGGCGGTCCATCAATTATTATTCCGGCCCAGGTTTTGCCGAAGGATGATTACGGATGTAGTTTTCATCGAGGGTGACTACGGATGTAGCTTTCACCCGAGGGATAGTTACGGATGTAGTTTCTATCCTTCTACCGGTAGAGAAGACCCGCGGATTATTGGACTTGGATGTGGCGACTGATCATCGACAATCCTTGTAAGGTTTTTATGTTTTCTTCCAGTCTCATCCTCCACTTTGGAAAAATACTCAAACACTGCTTCTTGGGCCTAAGTGCCAAGTTGCTGATAGTGTGGTTTTGATGAGAAAATATTGACATCGTGCAGTATCTAGAACTGCAAGATTTTCTATAAAGATTGGCACGTGTTAGTGCACTCTTGCAATTGTTTCAAAGAATGAAATGTTTTGTATGAGAAACCTTCTAAGCTAATGGAAGGAAAGAGGTTTGCAATGATGTATTCCTTGTACAGTATGTTAATCATAGAGTGTTTTGCCGAAAATGATATACTCATATGTATATATTTTCAAACTTGAGATATATTGAAATGGGAACCTTATAAAGGGTTCATATGTTATTCTTAAAGCTCCTTAGTGAGTATAGATGTTTTATTCAAACTCGGACATATACATTGTCCGATTATGTTTTGAAATCTGAGATATATACCCATATAGTTGGGAATGTTTTCGAAATAAACCACATTATTATTTTGTAAAATGGTGAACTTGCTGATCATTATGTAGCTCATTCTTGCTTTATAAAAACTTTTCAGAAAGGGAAGAATTTGGTCGGTTAACTCCGCGACAGCAGAAGAGGAGTAGAAGATTTACCCTGGAGATGATTTAATTCCTGATAAATACTACAGAGTAGTCTGATAGGTTTTCAACTGTAATAGTAAGACTTGTCTTCAAGTATAGTTGTGTAAGTAGAATTGCGTAAGACTCTGATTTGTACAAATGAATTGTAATATTTAGTGGCACTTTTGATTATCGTTTCTGAGGCTCTAACTTGATTGTGTGTAAGATTGAGGTATGAATGGGTGTATTGTTGAGTTGTAAAGTTAATACAGGTATGATATGGTTGAATGGTGGCGTGACGAGCTGAATCTTTGACCTCAGATTTGGGGGCGTTACACCCAGACAGATGAGCAAAGTGAAAGGACCATCCAAACGCTAGAGGATATGTTGAGAGTCTGCGCGATAGACTTCAAAGGAAATTGGGATGATCACTTGCCATTGATTGAGTTCTCCTACAACAACAGTTATCATTCAAGCATTGGGATGCCACCTTATGAGGCCCTTTATGGAAGAAAATGTCGATCTCCCTTGTATTGGGATGAAGTTGGAGAGCGAAAGATGCTCGGGCCCGAAGTGGTCCAACGAACTAAAGATGCAGTAGATCTAATCAGAGGATGGTTGGTAGCAGCTCAGGATCGACAAAAGAAATATACCGACTTAGCTCGGAAAGGCAAAGAATACGAAGTAGGGGACCTAGTGTTCTTGAAAGTGTCACCTTGGAAAGGTTTAATGAGATTTGGGAAGAAAGGAAAGCTGAGTCCCAGATACATTGGACCATTTGAGATCTTGAGACGGATTGGGGAACTAGATTATGAGCCGGCATTGCCCCCGAATCTACAGCAGGTGCACAATGTGTTCCATGTTTCGATGCTGAGGAAGTATCATCCGGATGCCAAGCACATTATGGAGTATCAGCAAGTGGACATGCAACCATACTTGACCTATGTAGAGCAACCTGTGGAAATCATAGACCGGTAAGCACAAGTGCTCCGAAACAAGGTCATTCATCTAGTCAGAGTTTTGTGGCAGAACCACAATGTAAAAGAATCAACCTGGGAACTTGAAAGCGCAATGCAAGAAAAGTACCCCCACTTGTTTTCAAACTGATTCCGGGACGGAATCCTTTTAAGGAGGGGAGACTGTAAAAACCCAGATTTTGGGTAGAATTAAAACTTTTATTTATTTAATGATGTAAGAACGAATAGTGGTTACGGCTACGATGTAATAGTTAATATTTTGAAAGAATGAATGGAATTCGACTTTATTATTTCTATGTCTTGAAGAATGCTAATGGTTGACAACTTAGGTAAGAATAATCTATCTCCTAGAGGAATAAGATATGGCAACTCCAAGCAGATGAATACTCTCATGTCATCCAGATCGATAACGATTAGTCCAGTGGTTCCGTAAAAAGGTGAAAAAACGATCGAAGGAGAATACGGACAATTGTACAACCCTAAGAGAATAAATAAAGAATGAATAGTGATTTGGTGGAAGTAAGAATAATATCAGACGACGCTATATAGAAGTATTTGGAACGGATTTTCGAGTTCGTATTAATGATCCAGGGGGAAAATAATTGTATGTAAAAGCAGTCGGATTCTGAAAAACCGCACTTTTATTTTCTCCGAGAGTTCCCTGGACACTGATAGCCCTAAGTATTTAATGAATGGATTTAAGGAATATAAGTTGGAAAGTTAGAAAGAAAGATGGAGAATGATAGTTTTTATATTAGAAAGATTCCCGGTAAACCCTAATTAGAAATCCGTGAAATATTCCTACGAACGATCAATCGAAACGGGCAATAACCGGACAAAAAAAAAAACAGAGGAAGCAAGAGTCTTGTGCAAGCTACTAGAATAAATATCTAGTAACCAAGTGGGCAAGAGTAACTAGATTAATTGGAACATAACTAGTGCTTAGAAATCAAAACACTTGGTTAGTTTTTAACCATGCAAAACACAACACTTGTCCTCCAAAACTCATCATCCATGACATCACACCCCACTAACACACCAAGATGAGGTATTATCTCTCAAAAAGTCACTTTATGCAATATTGAACAAAGAAATGCAAGAAACCAAGCAAACACTCTCCATTCTTTTTTGTTCTTCAAACTCTCGGCCAAGGAGCTAAAAAGAGGGGTTACCACCATTGTTTGATCTTCAACTTTTTAGGGTAAGTACTTCATATCATAGCTTAGATCCCCTAGAAATTTCAGCTTCAAATTCATCTTTTACCATTTTCAAATAAATCATCAAAGGTGATGATGAATAGTGTTTTCAAGAACTAATCTTTGTTTTATTGTTTTCATGGTTGATCCTAGCTAAGTTAAAGCTATCCAAGGAAAATACCAAGCTTTGTGGGGCTAGTACATACTACAAAGAAGGTATAATACTTGAAAACCCTAGATCTACTTTGAGTTTTAAGCATGTTCTTGATGGATCTAGCTTAGTTATGATTATGTTCATGTTATAAGCATGCTTAGTTAGAGATTTAGTGATTTGATTAACATGATGATTTTGATGCTAAGATCAGTAGCTTCTGGACTTGTTGAGAATATTATTATGTGTATAAGTTGTTTAGATGCCCGGTGTGGCTTGGGTTGTTGATTGTGTTTTTTGGAACGTTCGTATTGTAGCCGTTATAATGCCGAAATTTCGTTAATCATTGAAAACCGTGCATCACAGTAGGTCTAATGGCCGAAACTGGACAAGTATCCAACATTCCCTTGTAGATCTTGAGTCGTAGATCATTTTGGAAAAAGAATCGAATCAAACAGACTTACGGTTTAGGATTTATGACCGATTTACTAAAAGTAGTTCCAATCCGTAAACGAAAGTTCATAACTGAAATTGAACCCTCGTAAAATATGTAAAGTCATGACGAATCTTGGTAAATAAATACTAGAGGTAAAAAGGAAGGTGTGAAAGAAAACCGTATGTCAAAAGGATCGTTTTTCGATTTACTAAAAATATTCGAGTCGAGGTTAAACGCGAACGAACCCCTAAAAGACGACTCTATTATAACTTCGGTAAAACGCTTAGAAAACGGGCGATAAAACTCGGAGTATAATATTGGTTCGTAATGATCGACCTTAGAATTATATGACTTAAGTATGTCCCAAGTATAAGTACAGCTAACGAACGAATGTCGGGTCAGATCAATGATTAAAAGGAATCCACTAAAAGGGGTATAACGAAATAACTCGAGAACGTGTTTCGATTTAAGTATAACTTAACTTTTAAAATGTTAAGTGATTAATCCCGAATGTCTTGGCTATTTATAGATCCCCAAGCTGACCCGGGACCCGCTACCACTACCCCTTACCGTACTCGACTACCAGGCAAGTTTCAATTCCCTTCTTTTAGGCTGTTGTAGTGATTCAATCCCCTTAACATATATATATATATATATATATATATATATATATATATATATATATATATATATATATATATATATATATATATGTTTTCTGTAATACATATGCCATTGCATGCATGCCTACTTTCAAGTTATATCGTTATGCTTGTTCCCTGATTGTTTATTGGCTTATAAATTAGATAACTAACGTATCAATTATAAGCCGGTTATTGTAGGACCCTTATAGAAGGGCGTATACATCTTATTCATCAAATATAGACCGGGAGTCAATATTCCTTGATATATCGAGATTACCTCGGAGGAAAATATTTAAGTAAATATTTTCCATTATTTGGGCGACGAATATTATTTGAATATTCATTCGAGATTATTTATTTAAGGATCCTTACTTCAAATAATTATTTGAACGTAACCATTCGACGAATAATATTTTTCAATATTCATTTAAAGTCGAATAGATTATCGATTATTATTCCGAATATTCTTCTAAAGATTGGACTACTAAATGAATATTATTTGAATATCCATTTAGAATTTTATTTTATTAAATGAATATTACTTTTGAATATTCATTTAAGATATTAATTACTTGATGAATATTATTCTAATATTCATCTGAAGCTTGATTTATTTATCGAATATTATCTCGAATATTCCTTTAAAGCTTGGATTACTAAATGAATATTACTTGATATTCATTTAGAATATTATTCATTAAATGAATATTACTTTTTGAATATTCACTTAAATTCCTTATTAATTAATGAATATTATTTTGAATATTCATTTAAATATTTATTTATTAAATAAATATTCTCTTGATGTTTCTTAAAGGATTATTTGGAGAAATACTCCGATTAATGATATTCTTTCCTATTCCTAAATATTCTTTAAATATTTTAATTCAATAAATATTCTCTTAATATTTATTCCATACTTAGAATAACCTCAATAAGGTTTATCTTCTTCGATTATTACGGAAAATATCTCGGAGTCATATTATTAATAATCTTATATCAAGAAAGGTTCTCAGACATCATTCTTCTTTGAGTCTACCTCCCTAATAATAAGGGAACCTTACTTGGAAAATATTATTTATCTTGTCGACTTCCCGGTCATAAAGTATTCTCTTCACTCGCAACTCGGGTGCTATTGACTTATTAAGTCGTTGTTTACCTTCTCATCTTTTGAGGGGTAAGATTGTTGGAACAAGTTGATATTCGTTACCAAGCAATAGCTTGGAAGTTATTGGTGAATTTTCCTTTCCAACTAGATACGACTACTTTGTAGAGTCTTATCAACAAGTATTATACTTGGGGAAAGGGGGACGAACGTTACATTCAGAATCATGAATTCTATTTGAACTAGGAGTCGTGTAAGAGGCCGAGTAGCGCTGGTCCATCCCCTTTGGCCCAACCGTTGGCCGGGGAGAGCTAGTAAGGCGGTAGACAAGTAAAGCCGTCAGTTCTTCCTTCTACCGGTAGTAAATCCAATTTGAGCTGTACAATTTCGACTGATCATCAAGATTGGAACAGCGGGCGCGGTGAATACTCCACCATTAGTTCATCATCCAAAATTATTTATTTCCTGCAACATGATTACTGTTGGTAGAGCTGGAGAAGTGTTCATAGCGGGAATTGCAATCCTTTCATGCAAGTTCCTCTTTTAATGAAAATGAGAATATCTCGCTTACTTTTTATATAGCAGATATTTCCACAAAACAAATACTTTGAGTTACCTTGTTACTTCATCCTTTATATTATATTGGCAATAACTTCATTAATGCATGGCATATGATTTCAAAGGATATTTTGAACTACTGTATATATGCATCACTGTTCAGTTATATTATTGTTGGTGGGCTTCTGCTCACCCATGATTTGTTCATATTATGTCACAACAACAGCTAGGACAGATGGCTCGCGTCAGGCGCACTCGGTGCAAGCGGGTTACCCGACCCACCGGACTCCCCGCTGAGATGCTAGCTGCCATTGCTGAGGTAGCTTAGTTAGACAGCTTTTGTTTCCTGTTTAACTATATGTATAATTAATGTAATCAACGGAAAAACTATTAAACTTATGATGTTATCCTTTTGGGATTGTAATAACGTTTATTTGTAACCCTTTAATGTAAGACTTATTTCAATTTCATCTCTGGGACTATAACTGTTGTGTGTGTGAGTGGATATTATTGTGGGGTCACAGCATGTGATTTATTTATTGTGGACTCAAGCCAAGTATTATGAATGGATGTAAGACCGTAACCACCAGATCCCTGACCCCGGATCTGGGGGTGTTACATTTGTGACGCCCCAAAATCTGAGGTCAAAGATTCAGGTCGTCACATCATCATCCAACCATATCATACCTGTATTAACTTTACAACTCGACAATACATCCATCCAGACCTCAATCTTACGCATAAACAAGTTAGAGCCTCAGAAACGATAATCAAAAGTAACACTAAATATTACAATTCATCTGTACAATCCAGAGTCTTACGCACTTCCACTAATATAACTATACTTGAAGACAAGTCTTACTATTACAGTTGAAAACCTATCAGACTTACTCTGTAGTATTTATCAGGAACTAAATCATCTCCGGGGTAATTCTTCTACTCCTCTTCTGCTGGTCGGAGTTAATCGGCCAAATTCTTCTCTTTCTGAAAAGTTTTTATAAAGCAAGAATGAGCTACATAATGCTCAGCAAGTTCACCATTTTGAAAAATAATAATGTGGTTTATTTCGAAAATATTCCCAACTATATGGGTATATATCTCAGATTTCAAAACATAACTGGACAATGTATATGTCCGAGTTTGAATAAAACATCTATACTCACTAAGGAGCTTTAAGAATAATATATGAACCCTTTATAAGGCTCCCTTCTCAATATATCTCAAGTTTGAAAATATATACATATGAGTACATCATTTTCGGCAAAACACTCTACGGTTAACATACAGTACCGGGAATACATCTTTGCAAAGCTCTTTCCTTCCATTAGCTTGGAAGGTTTCTCATTCAAAAACATTTCGTTCTTTGAAATAATTGCAAGAGTGCACTAACACGTGCCAATCTTTATAGAAAATCTTGCAGTTCTAGATACTGCACGATGTCAATAAGCAGTGTTTGAGTATTTTTCCAAAGTGGAGGATGGGACTGGAAGAAAACATAAAAACCTGACAGGGATTGACGATGATCAGTCGCCACATCCAAGTCCAATAATCCGCGGGTCTTCTCCACCGGTAGAAGGATAGAAACTACATCTGTAACTATCCCCGGGTGAAAACTACATCCGTAATCACCCTCGATGAAAACTACATCCGTAATCATCCTTCAACAACACCTGGGCCGGAATAATAATTGATGGACCGCCTGGCTCACGGCCGCTTACACATCCCGGGAATCGTTCGTCAACGGTTCCCACACCTGCCAGAGTCCCTTTTTCTTTTTTCTTTTAAAAACTTGATTTTGATTGAAAACTGAGTAATTGAGGTCTGACATCAGTCGACCGATGATTCTTGAAATCGTACAAGAAGCAAACCTGACCGGGGGTTTTTGAAAAAGTTTTGAGTTCGAAAGATTTCGAGTTTGAAAGTGCTAAAGGTATCTTGGATTAGCTTTGTCTTTAAAATAATGAACAATAATTAATAAATGATATTTTAAGATTTAATATTAATAATTAATAAAATAATTATTTAATCAAATAAGCTTTTAATCCAAGATAGGTATTTTGAGTATTTACGAAGATATAAAAATAATCACTTGAGTATACGATAATCCCCGAATGACCCTTCGGGGTTTCGCAATTTAATTACGATATAATAATATACCGCTCCCTGGTCAATAGTATATACGGACCGCTACGACCTCTATTGCTAGAGTCGTTGTCCGAATAAAACATTTCATTCTAAGTTCAAGGGGTGCAAACATATATGTACTTATACATCTCAATTTCATCGATACTTCGATAATCATAAACATTTGATGTGATTGAAAACTACAAACACAACAGTGAAAGTCCTTGTATATGTAAGTTTTGAAAAGTAAACTTGCATAGGTAGAATCAGGAACATAATATCTTGAAAATAAATGCTTAGGGTTGGAAAACTTGCCTTGGGAAGGTTGGTGTGGTTGGGCTCGTGGAGTGGAGCGACAATCTATAAATATCCAATATTCGCTCGTTAGTATCTTAGCAACACCACTTAATCATAATGTTTTAAAGAATACAAGGCCATCTTAGCAACTCCACCATTTGACCCACTAACCCTCCTATATGACCATGTCATCACATTATCACATTCTTTACCCATTCGACTCAAATCTATTGCTCAAACTCGAAACTCAAGTGAATACTCTTAAAACTACTTTAAACTAATCTCCTAAGTGGTTTTTCACTTGCGCGGATTTTACTAAACATTTTTATAAAATTGAAAAATACATATTTTAATCCAATTCTTTTTGGGTAGCCTTCCCCACTGCATTTACTAGCTTCTCTAATTTTTCCATGATCCTAAATAAATTTTTAGGGGTTCAAACAAGGTTCACAAGGGGACCACTTAGTGCAGTCCGGAATCCAGAAACACATTTCACTTCTCAGGCCATAACTCAAAATCTGTACATCACCTAGTCATGAACCTTATATTTCTGGAAACTACATCCTAATAACTTTCCAACAATATTTATTAGGACTTCAGGGGAAAAGATCTGGGGGTTCAAAACCCTCCTACAAGACAGTACAAGTTCCTGGGAAAAACTCATGCTTATATCACTAAACCAACCAAGAATCTTACATCCACATCACAACCAACATCTAAATCACCAAGATCATACTTTATAACATACATGGAGATACATACACTAACCACAAGATTAAATATCACAACCACAACACTTAAACTCATGGTCTACATCATCCATAACTTATATGTCCAAGATTCACACTAATAACCATGGATCTAACATTAAACATCACAAATACTACATGGCCAAGAGGGGTTAGGGTTTTTATAGCTTCTTGATGTTCTTACAATCTCAAACAAGCTTGGTTAACCTTGGGGAAGCCTTACTCTATGCTCACCATCTTCAATCTCACCAAAGAAATCAAGAACATGGAAGTGAGTTTCCTGACTAGAAAAACACGCCCCAAAGATCAGCCAAAACGAAGCCCTTGCACTCGTTTCCTGGTCAAGGCTCCTGAATGAAAGTTGTAGAGCGTCTTCCTAGATTTCTATCCATATAAAGAACAAAAATTTTCATTGAGTAATGAAGTCTCTAGGCCCGTTTTAGTGAGCTCCTTTCCTGCTGGGTAGAATGGAGTATTTGGTGTTTGTTTTGTTTGATTAAAGTGATAAAGTGATCAATAATTCTTGATATTTTCACTTGGATGCATCTTATCTTCTTGCCATGTGGTGTCATCTCCTCATTGGTTCATTTGGATTACCTTTATCCATCCATAATTGCAAGCAAGTCCCTTGCTTTATACATATTGTTTCCAAGTCCTTCCTTCCTTTTCTTATTTGCACCAAGGGGCTTCCCTTCTTGTATATTTACTAAATCAATATGTTACAACTTATATGTTACACTTCATTGTAATAGTGTGGCCCAATACCTTAAACAATCGTTGTGTCCAATTTTCTTTGTATGTTCTCTTTATCTCAGAAAAAAATTCTCGCGATTTCTCAATTGTTCTCATTTCCTTTAACTCTAGGATTTTATTCTCAGTTCCATTTTCCTCTCATAATATATCCTTCCTTGGACTTCTAATATTTACTATTCTCAATTCATGATTCGCTCGCTTGATCGCTTAATCTCGTTGTAAAGTTTCAGCGGTTTCTAGAACGTTTGTTTCACTTCCTCAGTGTTTTCGTTCCAAATTCTCAAATTACTTATAATAAAATTCCAAAATATTATCTCCTCAATTCCTCAAATTAAATATCTCATTTCTTGATATTACTGATATATAATTCACTGATCGGTCAAATATTACACGAAAATAGAATTTGGAATTTCTGAATTCCGATCGCATTTACATACACTTATTTACTCCGTAGATTACTAGTATAACTTCGGAATATCCACACTACGTCTCGTACATAGGTGGCATGAAAATTTTTCTTAATCCTCAAAATCACTATTCATTGATGCACTTCATCATAATAGGAAAAGTTTTAATTCTACCAAAATTTTGGATTCTTACAACATTCAAGTCCAGTTATTTTGTTGTCATCAAATGACACATGAATCGACTCCATAATTATCTTGGTTCTCAGATTATAAACTCTGAATGCCTTAGTTGACAGCGGATAACCAACATAGATTCTTTCATCAGCTTTTAACTCAAATTTGGTCAACTGTTCAGAATGAGTTTTTAACACAAAGCATTTGCACCCAAAAATATGAAAATATTTCAGGTTAGGCTTGTTTTCCCTCACCATCTCATATGGTGTTTTTCCATGCTTGTTGATCAAAGTAGCATTTTGAGTAAAACAAGCAGTTTGAACTGCTTCTGCCCAGAAATAGGTTGGCAATTTTGCTTCATCAAGCATAGTTCTGGCAGCTTCTATCAAGGTTCTGTTTTTCCTCTCAACTACACCATTTTGCTTTGGTGTACCAGGTGCAGAAAACTCTTGCTTCACTCCTCTGTTCTTGCAGAATTCTTCCATTGTTGCATTCCTAAATTTTATTCCATTATCACTCCTAATTATTTTGACTTTGTGTTTTGACCCTTTGTCCAGCAGCTTTACATGCTCCATCAGAGTTAATGCAGTTTCATTCTTCTTTGCTAGAAAATACACCCAAGTGTATCTGGTGTGTTCATCAACAATGACTAAAGCATATTTCTTTCTTCCAATAGACAAGACATTCACTGGTCCAAATAGATCAACATGTAGAAGATGATAAGGATCAACAATTGAAGATTCAGACTTGCTTTTGAAAGATGACTTCCTTTGTTTGGCCTTTTAGTAGGAATCAGACAGGCCATCAACATTTAATAAAGACTTTGGGAGTCCTCTTACAAGATCCTTTCTTATCAACTCATTGATGTTGTTCAGATTCAAATGAGAGAGTTTCTTATGCCACTTCCAACTCTCTTCACTAGACATTCTTGTTGACAGGCACACAGCTTTTCCAACAGAGTTTGTCAACAACTTTGCTTCATAGATATTATTGTGCCTGTGTCCAACTAGAACAACTTTTCCTGTAGATTTACTGATAACTTCACAGTATTCAGGTTGAAAATCTACATGATAACCTCTGTCACAGATTTGACTCACAAATAGCAGATCATGCTTGAGTCCTGGAACCAGAGCTACATTTGTGATGATGACATTTCCAAGATTGATAATTGCCATATCCCAGAGTACGTCCTACGTTGCCATCTCCATAGGAAACTTTTGGGCCAGCCTTCTCCTCATACTCTGATAGCAGGGCTTTATTTCCAGTCATGTGTCCTAAACATCCACTGTCCACGACTAGGGTATTCTCCATGATGCCCTACAATCATAAACATTCATTGAAGGTCAGGTTTAAGGATCCAGACTTGCTTGGATCCTTTGGCTTTCTTAACTTTGTTAGCTTTAGCAGCGAAATTCTTATTATCAGAGTTTAAGCTAACATTTTCAGAGTTTAAGTAGCAAACATTTGATTATAACCTTTAGTAATGCCTACCTTACCATTTCTGTTCTTCCTAGACACTTTCTGTTTCTTAACAGATTTTAACTCCTTAAGCTTATGTTTGAGTTGTTTATCTGTCATTGAACCAATATTAGTCTGTTTAACACAAGTCTTAACAGCTTCCTTTTCAACTTCAGACTTAGGTTCACTTGTGCCAGTAACAAATTTTTGAGATGGAAGATGTGTTCTAATTTTGACTTTGTTTTGAAACCTAAGTTCATCTTCCTCACAGTAACCTAAACCAACTGTGTCTGACTGAAAAACCTCATGTGTGTCTTTTCCAGAATCAGTCCAAGTCTTAATTATGTGATTTTCTTTCTCCAATTTAGATTCTACTTGCCTATATCTTCCAAGCAACTCCTGTTCTAGATAAACAGCATCATCTCTTTCTTTCTGAACTTGTTGCACGTTGACAAGTTTCTCTTCAACAAATTTATTTCTTTCTTTAAGTTCGGAATTAACAGATTTGATTCACTCATTCTCTAAAGTCTGATCCCTATAACTGATATGTAATGACTTAAGATAAATTCTCAATTCAGATATATTATCAGTATTATAAGCGTAGGTAGTTAGGGGTACTTTGTTTTCAGAATCTTCAGATTCATTCTCAGTAGTTGCCATGAGAGCATAGTTAACATCCTCATCTGAGTCTAAAGTGTCTGCCCAGTCTCTGCCTTTTGTGAAGAGTGCTTTTTCAGTTTTACCATTCTTGCACTCAGGAGCATAGTGACCCATCTCCTTACACTTGTAGCATTGAATCACAGACTTGTCTTTCTTCCCAGATTTGGTATCCTTTCTCTCAGAATTTCTGAAACTCTTTCTGTCAGAATTTGAATCTTTCTTAGAGAACCTTTTTCCCTTCTTGAAGTTCTTGAAACCCATTTTCTTGAAGGTCTTCACCATCAAAGCAGCCATTTGCATCATTTCTTCTTCATCATCCTCAGAGTCAGATGATTCATCAGTATTTGAGTCAACATCAGAATTTGATGACTCACTTTCAGAATGTATGACCAAAGCTTTTCCCTTAGCTTTCTTCCTTGATGCTTCCTTCTTCAAGGGTTTTTCTTCAACCTTAAGAGCAACAGACTTTGTCTTCTTGCTTGATCTCCTGTTTCTCTATTCCAGTTCCAGTTCATGAGTTTTGAGCAACCCATAGATTTCATCAATCTCAGTTTCAGCAAGATCATAATTATCTCTTATAGTGGTTGTCTTTACATCCCACTTTTCAGGTAGAGCAAGAAGAAATTTGAGATTTGAATCTTCTAGATCATACTCTTTATTGACCAGTGACAAATCATTGAGCAGCTTACAGAATCTGTCAAATGTTTCTGTCATGGTTTCTTCAGATTTAGCCTCAAAATGTTCATAATCCTGTATGAGTATGTTCCTTCTGTTCTTCTTAATAGCAACAGTTCCTTGACATCTAACTTCTAGGGCATCCCAGATTTCTTTGGCAGTTGTGCAGTTAATCACTTTGTTAGACATAACATTGTCTAATGCACTATGAAGTAGATGTCTAACCTTTGCATCCTTAGCAATAGATGAAATATCCTCAGGAGTCAGATCTTTCTTCTCCTTTTGGACTGATTTAGCTTCTTGACCAACAGTAACAACAGATAACTTTGTAGGCTTATGAGGACCTTCATAAATTCTGTCAAGATATTCTGGATCTGTAGCCTCCAAAAACATGGTCATCTTCACCTTCCAGATTGAATACTTTGCCAACCTGAGAATAGGAACCCTAATTGTCTCATAACGACTCACAGTAGTAGGTTGAGCCTTCTCAATACTAGCACCAGAACCTGATGGAGGAGGTATCTCTGCCATTGATTATAGCTAAGGGTGGATCTTAAACTGTATAGAGTAACAGATCTGCTCTGATACCAATTGTTAGGCCGAATACACAAATATAATCAAGTTTGTATGAGAGAATAACAATTAACACTCGTTTAAATCAAAAACTGTATAGAATTAATAACTCCTCTCTCAGTGATGTAAAATATCATAGAGAGTTGCTTAGGTTACAATGGAATGATAATACGTTTTTCGATACCCTTCTAGGGTTAACCTAACTGTATTTATAAAGATATACAGCTACAATACAATCGTTAATTGATACTCTTATAAATCAGCTATACACATGTTATCAATTATGATTGCTACACGTCTTCTTAGTCAACACAATGTCTTCGACAGCTATCCAATCTTCAAAGATATTGCTTCCATAATTATCTTCAATTATTCTTCAAAGTCTGATAATGACCAGTAGACGCTTCCTCCTGACAGAGTTTAGCAAACTCTGTCGAGCTTCCGACTATCAGAGTTTAATTAAACTCTGACCGCTTCCAGCTTCCAGTTAAACACTGATGAATCACTGTAACATTTAAACATTGACATTATTCACATCAATTATATTTAACAATAGTGACTTGACATAGCTGACAGATCACATGGGTTGGTGGACTTCTAAATGGCATGGAAGCCAGTTCTTGGAAACAAAGAAGAAAAGGAAACATTCCTTTTCTTAGCAAACAATTTGGATGATGAAATCTAGTAATATCTGTCCAAGACAATCAGACAAAATTGTGTCACATGAAGAAAAGGAGTGGTAGCAGACCTGCAAATATATTGGATTTTGTAATATTCGTTTTGTTTGTAGGGTTGTAACCTTGGGTTATTTATAACCCAAGTGTAGCATTGCTTATGTATGAGAGCACACACATACAAGTTATACAAGAGAAAACACTGAGCTCAAAGAGAGAAATAGTTAGGTTTTCTTTTATATACAAGGCTTTGTAACCGCACATGTGTATTTTTCTACACAAATTATTTCTTCGAAATTTAAGTCTCAGGTGGACCAGAAAACCCTCCTGAAATTTTGTAAGTGTTGTGTGTTTGTCTTTATATTCCATACACTTATTTTACCTATCTGTTTTATTTCAATTACCAAACTTTTGAGCCTCTGTTAGTTCAAAAAGTTTTGTTCAAGATTGTATTCAACCCCCCTTCTACAATCTTGTGGTGTTATTCGGATTTATCACATTCCTTTCTTTAAAAGCAGTTCTATCATTGAAACAAACTTTTCATAAAACCTTTTAAAAACCATTAAGTTGATTGGAGTTTTCTCTCCACTACTGGAAAAAGCGGATAAATTCAATCGGATAAATTCAACGGGCGATAAAATCAACCGTATCCCGTTGATGATGTGGTCAATGTCCTACGAACTTTGACCGAACCTCAATTTCAACCGAACAAATTAAACTGAGACTAAATTCAACAGAATAAAATCAACCGAAGTCAAAATTAATAGTATCTCGTTGCATTTACTTTTGCCTTTATTTCATCAGCGGCAAAGTTCCCACCAAAAGTTAAATTCAACAAAATCAAATCAACCGAAATCAAATTCAACAGTATCTCGTTGAATTTACTTTTGCCTTTATTTCATCAAGCGGAAAAGTTCCCACCAAAAGTTAAATTCAACAGAATAAAATCAACCGAAATCAAATTCAACAATATCTCGTTGAATTTACTTTTGCCTTTATTTCATCAGGCGGCAAAGTTCCCACCAAAAGTTAAATTCAACATAATCAAATCAACCGAAAATAAATTCAACAGTATCTCGTTGAATTTACTTTTGTCTTTACTCAGTTGATTTTGATTTTTGCAAAAAAGAGTCTATAACTTTCTTAAAAAAATTCGATTGATTGTTAATTTTATTATTTCAATTGTTTTTCAATACTACAAAAAAATCTTTAAAATTTGGCCAACCAACAAATACACTTTAAATTTCAATTTTACTGATAACAGGTGAAAATTAATATTTGATTTTTAAGACAACGATAAATATTTATTTGATATATAATTTTAAATAAATATTATAAATACTCGATAATTTATAAAAGTCACAAAAATTCACTAGAATGTTAAATTTACATACCCAACATTTTAGAATTTACTTTATTACTCAGATAGATGTATAAAATTTTAAATAATGTAAAATTTGACAAAGTACTAGTTAGTAATACTAGTCAAATCAATAGTTGATTACTAATTTCACTATCAAAAATAATTTTTTATTTTTTAAAATTTTGGGAATATCACTAATTTAGATATCTATTGACGTCCGTATGGTTGGATTGTCGATAAATAGTTTAAAAAAAATAGAAACTACAATCGGAGACAAAGTACTAGTTAGTAGTACTAGTCAAATCAATAGTTGACTACTAATTTCACTATCCAGATTAATTATTTATCTCTTAAAAATTTGGGAATATCACTACATTAGATATATATTGACGTCTGTACAGTTGGTTCATCGATAAATATTTTTATAAAAATAGAAACAACAATCTGGGACAAAGTACCAATTAGTAGTACTAGTCAAATCAATAGTTGACTACTAATTTCACTATCCAAATTAATTTTTTATTTTTTAAAAATTTGGGAATATCAATAAATTAGATATATATTGACGTCCGTACAGTTGGTTCGTCGATAAATATTTTTAATGTACCAGTTAGTAGTACTAGTCAAATCAATAGTTGACTACTAATTTCACTATCCAAATTAACTTTTTATATTTTAAAATTTTGGGAATATCAATAAATTAGATATCTATTGACCTCTGTACGGTTGGATCATCGATAAATATTTTTAAAAAAAAACAGAAACAACAATCTGGGACGAAGTACTAGTTAGTAGTACTAGTAAAATCATTAGTTAACTACTAATTTCACTGTCCAAATTAATTTTTTATTTTTTAAAAATTTGGGAATATCACTGAGTTAGATATATATATTGACGTTCGTACAGTTGGTTCGTTGATAAATATTTTTAAAAAAATGAAAACAACAATCTGGGACAAAGTACCAGTTAGTAGTACTAGTCAAATCAATAGTTGACTACGAATTTCACTATCGAAATTAATTTTTCATTTTTTAAAATTTTACGAATATCGATTGATGTCCGTAAGGTTGGATCGTCAATAAATATTTTTAAAATAAATAGAAACAACAATCTGGGACAAAGTACTAGTTAGTAGTACTAGTCAAATCAATAGTTGACTACTAATTTCAATATCCAAATTAATTTTATATTTTTTAAAAATTTGGGAGTATCACTAAATTAGATATATATTGACGTCCGTATAGTTGGTTCTTCGATAAATATTTTTAAAAAAATAGAAACAATCTAGGACAAAGTACCAGTTAGTAGTACCAGTCAAATCAATAGTTGATTAATAATTTCATTATTTAAATTAATAGTACTAGTCAAATCAATAGTTGATTAATAATTTCACTATTTAAATTAATTTTTTATTTTTAAAAATTTTTGAATATCACTGAATTCGATATATATTGACGTCCGTACAGTTGGTTCGTCGATAAATATTTTTAAAAAAAACAATTTGGGATAAAGTACCAGTTAGTAGTACTAGTCAAATCAATAGTTGACTACTAATTTCACTATCCAAAATAATTTTTTATTTTTTAAAATTTTGGGAATATCACTAAATTAGATATCTATTGACGTCCGTACGGTTGGATCGTTGATAAATATTTTTAAAAAAATAGAAACAACAATCTGGGACAAAGTACTAGTTAGTAGTACTAGTCAAATCAATAGTTGACTACTAATTTTAGTATCCAAATTATTTTTTTATTTTTTTTTTAAATTTGGGAATGTCATTAAATTAGATGTATCTTGACATCCGTTCAGTTGGATTGTCGAAAAATATTTTTTAAAAAAATAGAAAAAAGTATCTTGGACAAAACACTAGGTACGAATAATAGTCAATATTGTAGTGGTCTACTATGATTTCCAACCAAATTAATTTTTTATTTTATAGAAATTTGAGAATGTCATTAAATTAGATATATCTTGGCATCCGTACGTTTGGTTCATCGAGAAATAATTTTTAAAAAATATAAACAAGAATCCAGGACAAAGCACTAGTTAGAGTAAGTAGAATTTTTAGGATGTTTATATTAAAAGATCATACAAAATTAATTTGAAATTTTCTAATTGTTTTTGCACATCACTTAAATCAATAGATTTCAACATCTGTATGGTGGAATCGTTTAAAAATTAAAAATACGAATGAATTCAAAAAAATTAGATATTATTTTAAAGATTTAAAGTCGTTTAGAAATTCTATAAAATTATTGTTTGGTAATAAATATTTAAGAAAATCATATTCTAGTAAAGAATATTTTTCTGAATATTTGGGAATTTTCTGAGAATTTTTATATTATTTTTAAGTATTTTTAATTATATTTTAAATATGATTCGGAAAATGTTTTTAAAATTATAATTTAATATCTCAATCAGCATCTACGTGGCTCTATCTTATTGGCCCATTTAGTGTCACATGGATTGATGAGTTAGTTAATCTCAACCCTTAAAACAAACAATTATAAATCCTAGCCATTCATTTAAAAAAACATCCACATATATGATGTATATATATATATATATATAACCTATCCCTATTCCCACCTACTCCGAGCCCCCTCCCCAAAACCCACCTTTCTCATCTCTCTCAATCTATCTCTCTCTGCTCGCTACACACATATACATATAAATTTAATTTTTAAAAATTCATATCTCTTAATCTACTTATTCAAAATTAATGATTTATATATGTATGTGTTCTATAAAGTGAGCTCTGTCCATTGATTTAAATATTTTCTAATTTTGAACAAATATATTTTTGGTTGATATCTAGATTTTAATTCAATTTGAAGGTTTGATGGAGTTTTTGATGGTGTGAAGGTGTGAGGAGGGAACGGCGGTTGGAGGTCGGCATGGGCGGAAAGGGTGAACGGAGATGGGAGATGGGGCTGGAGAAGAGATGAAAAGGATATGGGCGGGAGGTAAAAGGGATAGTCGATGTGATGGTGCTGGGTGATATAAATTGATTATTTTCGACACTTTGATTTTCTATGTAAGATTCAACATTAGCTCGGTTTTGATTTTAATGGCGTTTTTGATGATTCCGTGGGTTGTTGATAATAGTACACCATCTACTTCACTGGAAAGTACTAGACATAGAAGAGGCGGGAGTGAGAAGATTTAGTCACTACGCCAAAAATGCTCATATGCAACGTCACGTTTACTGTTGCTTTAGGGCAAAAAAGCGTTGCTTTAGGCCAAATGCAACACCAGGGGGCGTTGCATCTGCGACCGTTGCGTTTGACCCCATAATGCAACGCTTTTTGGCATCTAAAGCAACAGAAAAAAGCATTGCATTTGACATGTAATGCAACACCACAACAAGCAAATGCAACACCAAAAAGGAGTTGCATTTGATATTAGATACAGCACCAATCCACGTCACGAAAGTGGGTCCCACTAGCATGCCACGTCAGCATTGGGCCCAGCTGGCAAGCCACGTCAGCTAAAGTCCTGCTGGCATGCCACGTCAGCAGTGGGTCCCACATGCCACATCAGCACTTGTGGGTCCCACATGCCACGTCAATAGTGGGTCCCTCGTGCCACATCAGTAGTGGGGCCCACGTGCCATATCAGCTTTGGGACCCACGTGCCACATCAGCAGTGGGGCCCACAGCTATGTAATGCAACGCTTTGATTTGCTTTTTAAAACACTAGTATCTTATCAAAAGTAACACTATATTTTCCAAATGCAACACTAAAATATCTAATGCAACGCTATATTTACTTATGCACCACTAGAAATATCAAATGCAATGCTATAATTAAAATTTCTGCAAAATCTTGTTTTATACATAAAGAAACCCATCCAAAACACCAAGATACATTTAAAGCCATCCAAAACATTCAAACCATTCAACCAACCACCAAATAATTACATCCCATCCACACCAACATCATACTAATACCTAATAAAATAATTACTAATACATCCAAAAGGAATCCAACATTATACTAAACCCACAAGCACATACGATTAAGTCTAAATTTTTAAAGTACGAAATGACCCTGTTTAGGTATTAGGTCAAATCAACTTCTCTTTTCTTCTCAGGTACGTTCGCTTCAACAAGTGAGCATGAGACACTAGCACAAAATGAGCTGCCTCTGGACTTGTTAGCATAACACAAGGGCAGCCAGGAATGTTAGTTTTGAAAATATCTGCATATCTGCAAAACAATTACAAATGATAAATTTAACATCATAATTTAACAAAAATGATGTTGCCAATTAATTAGCTTTGACACTATTGTTATATGAAACATCAAGAAATGTCACGTGTGTCCGTGTAATGGAGAAGGGAAATGTATATACCTCAAGAATCCATCCGATGTATTTGACATTATTTACATGTTGATTAGCATCCATGTCGCTCCATCTTGGATGGATAAAGATTATAGAGAATAAAATGCCAAATTAAGTATTATGAGGAGATTAGGAATTGTGTTATAAATTGGAACCATTAATTTCTGTTACTTGATTGTACTTACAGCTAGACCAGATCCAATTCTATCAGCAGTATCATTGTTAAGTTTTTCGATCTTTTCAGAATCAATATCTTCCGTTGATATTGCAACTTTGTTCAGATGAAAAGGTTCAACTTCTCACTTTACTTCTTCAGGATATTTACTCAGTCTCCTTGTTTCTCTATTCATTATAACCCATGTGCTACATGCCAAATGAGAAAATAGTAAATATACGGACTGTGAATTTAACAAAATTATCGAAATAAGTGGTTGCAAATGTGAATTAGTAGTACCTTGTAGCTCTGGTAATGATTTTTTTCGAGTTAAAATCGCGTATGATCCAGTCTCTACGCATTCCATTCTTTCCTGCCGCATCAACCCATGTATCAATCTCAATAACATCTCCCCTGTCTCCAATTAATTAACTTTGACAATGTTAAGACCTGCAGATTTTATAATTTTATACTCAACTTTCATTTCTGCTACCTATATGTTCATACAATTGTGATATAACTAAAGCATGCAGTTGTGATAAAGAAATAAACGTAATTACAAGCACCTGTTCAAATATAAAACAAAAACACTAGCAAGAAAGAACAACCAATAGAAAATTTACATGGTCCAGCAATTAGCCTACTCCAATATGCACTACTTTCATATAGATGATAATCCTTCTTAAAGGTTTGATACTACAATAGGATGCAATTTACAAGAGATAAAACAGTGGTGATATATATCTTGAATATTGGGGTTCCACTTTTGGCTGTTGCAAGTTGCCTACAACCAAGACATAATTGCCAACCAAAAACCTTAGCAAAACAGATAAAGGTGATTGAATTTGATACAAGAAGAATCTGACTGATTCAAATAATAAGAAAATGTGTGTGAATAATATATTGCTATTCATTATCCAACAAGGCAGTACATAAAATGTATGAACTTTCAAACTAGAGAGAAGTGAACTGTAAACAAGTATGACTTACATTCAGAAACCCCAAGCCACCAACCAACCTAAAATAAATTATAAAAAGCAATATTAACATATGTAACTTACATTCATAATGTAAGAGCAGGTATCAACAAAAATAGAAACAATCAGACATTTAACTGACACTAATGTTAGAAACAAAAAATTACTGTCCCGAAAACAGAGCCTTACTACCAAAACCAAACTTAAGAAAACCTTAGTTAAGCCTGGACTCGCCTGGAAAATATTGTAGGAGCAAATTACCTCATTAATCTAAAAGTACGATTCGTTAACTGGGAATTTTCCCCTCATTGCTATTTGGCAAGATATCTGCCGATGTAAAGACACAGTTCGACATCTCTGAAAATCAACAAGTCAAAGTGTCATTCGATAACTCAGAGATTCGACATGTCTAATACCCTATTCGAGAACTCAAGAAGTCAACAAGTCAAAGCATCATTCGAGTTCTCTAAGAGTCAACAAGTCAAAGCTACATTCGATATATCAAGGACTAAAGAAGCTATTCGACATCTCAAGGACTCTATAAACTAAAAGCTCTATTCTATAAGTCAAGGATTCCTGAAGAAATGACTAATTTGAGAAGTGATTCAATATGTCAATTATACAGTATTTGAGAACTCATAGTTATCTATCAAGTCAATTCTAGTTCTCGAATCAATCACTAAGTTACTTCTCGAATACAATCTTGGAGACAAAATACTGGAGAAATTGTACAAGTCAGAAACCTACAACCAGCCAAAGCACTTTATGGACCACAAACTGTAAAGTACTTTGGAAAGCCGTTTGGATGCTTACTCAAAAAGGATAGACACACTAGAAAGTAAATTTGTTTAGCTACCTTATTTTTAGTAAGTAGGCTGTATTCATGTTCTATAAGAATACAACCTCACTTCTCTAGCAGTTAAGTTTTTCATATACATATTCAAGATATACATCTCTCTGAGAAAAATGTAGCTGAGAATACTACCATTTGTATTCACAGGTTGTAGCAAATCTTTATCTAATAAAATATTGGATTAAAGTGATATTGTGTCTTGTGTTGTTCATTTTCCGTACCTATATTTCTGCACACACATAACACATATCTTGCAACATACATCAACCAGATTCAAGAACAAGAAAAGTTCAAGAATCCATTCACCCCCCCTCTCTATTCTTTTTTGTGTTCAATATTCAACAAGTGGTATCAGAGCAGGATGTTTATTTAAAAACAGAAAAAGATCATGAATATACCAAAGACTACAGGAACAGTAAAGGTCCCTAAGTTCGACAAAGAGATTTACAACCTCTGGAAGATTAAAATGCTATTGTTCATCAAAGCTGCTAACCCTCTATATCCTGAGATACTCAAGAATGGTCCCTTTGTTCCAGAACAGGAGATTCCTGAAAAGACTGTTGGAACTGTAACCATTCCAAGATCTTATGTGGCTAAAGAACCATTCAAATGGACAGAGACGAAAAGGAGATGGTTGCTCTTGATAGTCATCTCATATTATTAATCATAGATACAATGGAACTGTCAATGTTTGCTATCATAGCCTCTTGCAAAACAGTAAAGGAGATGTGGGATCATATTGAGGTGTTATGTGAAGGAACAGAGGAGGTTAGAGAACACAAGAAATAGATACTGGTCACACAATATGAAGCTTTCATGGTTTAGACCAAGGAAAGCATTACTGACATGTTTGAAAGGTTTCACAAGCTGGTGACTAAGCCACCGATGAATGGGAAGGTTTACAGCACCAAGGAGTTGAACATGAAGTTTCTATTGTCTTCACCAAACCATCTAGAGCAAAGGGTCATTTCTCTAAGAGAAAGAGATTTGAACAAAGTTACATATGATGTGCTCTATGGGGTTTTAAAGACTCATGAGCTTGAGTTGCTTTAGAAGAGGGCTATCCAAGCCAACCAAGGCAGAATGATAAACACATCATGTGCCTTGATTGTCAACAAATCTATTCAAGACCTAGAAGCATGTACAAGTCAGCTGAGGATAGAAGAGATAGTAGATGATGAAGAAAATGAAGGAGAGGTGATTAAACCTGTTGAGGAAAAGGAAGAAGAAGAGTTCTATACTCTTGAAGAGCTAGATGGCATGGAAAACACATCATATGCTTTCATGGCCAGAAAGTTTCCAAACATCAGATTCAAGAGGAACCAACCCTTCAAACCTCGACCCCAAAGCCATTCATTCAACAAGAGCAAGGCACCTGTGAAAGCAAACAAGAATAAATTCAAAACCAGCCATGTGGATAGGTCATCTGTAAGATGTTATAGATGTAATGACCTAGGGCATTTTGCCAGTGAATGCAAGAAGCCTAAAAAGAAGGATAAGGAGTTTCTAGAGCTTGAAGCTAAGTATGAGGCCCTTCTGAAAAAGCAAACACATGGGAAGGCCTACATAGCTGAAGGGAAGTGTTGCAATGACTCTGATAGTGATGGAAAAGAGCAAGAATTCTGCAACTATGCCTTGATGGCTGATTCCAAGGATGAACAATCTCCATCTGACTCTCAAGTACCATCTCTCACTACCATAGATATGTCTATTTTAGAATATAAATGCATGGTTGAATAACTATCTATTAAAATGTTTAAAATTCACACTAGTATGATGGCTGCTAATGAAGAGATTGCTAAACTGTCTGCTAGAAATGAATTGTTAAACAGGAAGAATGAGGAACTTCAGCTAACTACTATACAAGTAGATAACCTTAAGAAAGAAGTTGAATATCTGCAGAATAAGGTTTTATGTGCTAGTCAGGTTGAGAAGGCTCTTAGGGATGAGCTAGCTGAAAATGAAATCAAACTAAAATCTTTTAAGAACTCATCTAGTCTATTGCAGTCCTACCATATGAGAAACCAAGCTAAACCCAAGGCTGCCATTGGACTTAACTATGACACTCTTAAACAGAGGAAAGGCTATGTTATCATTGAAGATGACATAGTTGTTCAGAAGGAATTACCTCACATTTTGAAAAAGATTAAGTCTCCAATTTTTAAAGAACCGACATTTGAGATTGATGAGGATGCCTTACTCATTAAACAAATGTTGAATGATGAGGATGAGGCACAGTCTACTGAACAACCAGCATCCTCTAAGGGTGAGAGTGTCAAGCCAAAAGCAAAGGAGCCAGTAGGAGGTAGACCTAGACCTGAGAAGTTTGTGAAGTTTGTTTCAGCTGGGAAAAATGAATCTAAGAAGAAAGTGGCTAATAAGAAACATAACAGGAATGGCAAACTAGGGATAAACAAGAATAACAATAATGCTTATGTGCCAAATGCCCCTAGGAAATCTCGTCAAAACAGTTTTAGCACTAATTACTTAACTCATGCATGCAAGAAACCAACTGGTAGTGTAGCTAAACCATTCTATGATTCACCTTTTTGTGATAAACTTGACTGTATGCCATGCAATATGAATGTTATGACTAGCTGTTTTAATTTGAGAAGATAATTCATAATGGTTGCATTAGTCACAACATTCACACACACTACACAAGGCCAGAGTCTTTAAGTCCTCCTAGAGCTAGGAAGGTACCTCTCTCACCTAAGTCTGAGACCTTAGTTTCTAAGACTTCTAACAGTGACATGAAGAGTAGTCCTAAGAAAACTAATAAGCATGCTATTTTTTTATAAATCTGTTTCTAAGCCAAGTGGACCCAAACTTGTTTCGGTACCAAAGGAGAAGTAATACCTTTGTGTATGCAGGGCAAAGAACAAGAAAAGAAAGTCATGTGGATTTTGGACAGTGGATGCTCAAATCATATAATTGGTGATATGGCCCTGCTATCACAGTATGAGGAGAAGGCTGGCCCAATGGTTGCTTTTGGAGATGACAACATGGGTAACACATTGGGATATGGAAAGTTAAAAGTCAGTGATGTCATCATTGAAGATGTAGCACTAGTCAAGGGACCCAAGCATAATCTGCTAAGTGTTGGTCAGTTTACTGACAGAGGATTCAAAGTAAACTTTGATAAGGATGAATGTTTGATCACCCGCAAGAAGACTGGTGACTTTGCTCTATCTGGAGTGAGGAAAGGAAGCTTATTTGTAGCCAATATGGACTCTGCAAGCAAGGACAAAGTTTGTTACTTCTACTCAAAACAATCAAATGAAGATTGTTGGCTGTGGCATAAGAAGCTATTACACTTGAACTTCAAGGTCATTAATTCTCTAGTCAAAAGAGAGTTAGTAAGAGGCATGCCCACACTTGAATTCTATCAAGAAGGAGTGTGTGAGGCTTGTCAAAAGGGAAAAATGAAAAGGTCAAGCCACAAGTCAAAGAAAGTGACATCAATCACCAAGCCCCTGCAATTAATTCATATGGATTTGTTTGGGCCTGTCAATATTATGTCACTCTCAAGAAAGAAGTATGCCCTGGTGATGGTTGATGACTACACAAGGTATGCATGGGTGGAATTTCTAGCATCAAAGGATGAGGCTCCACAAGTGATCATTGAGCACATAAAGAAAATTGATAAGGAAGCAAAGGCCAACAATACAAGTGTGATTGCATTGAGAAGTGATAATGGAACAGAGTTTAGAAATGCCTTACTTGAAGCATTTTGCAAAGAGAATGGCATTTCTCAACAATTCTCAGCTCCAAGGACTCCACAACAAAATGGAGTTGTTTAGAGAAAGAATAGAACTCTGAATAAGGCTGCTAGAACAATGTTGCTTGATGCAAAGATGCCTACATGTTTTGGGGCTGAGGCTGTGAGCACTGCATGCTATATCCAGAACAGAACTCTTATCAACAAAAACACTGGAAAGACACCTTACAATTTGATGACTGGAAAGAAGCCTACTCTTAAGTATGTTCATACTTTTGGAAGCAAATGCTTTGTGTTGAAGGATAATTCAGAATATGTTGGAAAGTTTGATGCAAAGGCATTTGGAGGAATTTTTCTTGGCTATTCTATGGATAGAATTGCATACAAAGTTTATGTCATCAGTCAAAAGAAAGTTATGGAAAGCACAGATTTGACATTTGATGACAGCAATTAAACTACCTGGATTAGAAGAAGCCAATGATGAAGATAGAGATCCATTAAAGTTTGAAAATCTAGATGATTCTGATGAAGAGATTGAAACTGAAGTTGAAACTGTAGTTCAACAAACTCAAGTGAGAATGATGAAGCAAGAGAAGAATTTGTGCCAATCAACAGTGAAGAGACAAACATCCAAGACACACCTGTGAATAGTGGCAACTTCACAGGGGGGGGAAATGAAAATGATCATGACTTGGATGATGAAACAACATCAAGGTTGAGAAATCAAACTGAGCATTCAAGGAAATGGGATATATCACACACTACAGAGCAAATTATTGGAGATCCAAATGCAGGAGTGAGAACTAGGAGAGCAACTCAAAATGAGTGTCTCTATGGTTGCTTTCTATCTCAGATTGAGCCTAAGAAACTTGATGATGCACTGTTGGATCCAGATTGGATTATTGCTATTCAAGAGGAGCTGAATCAATTTGAAAGAAACAAAGTATGGGAACTTGTCCCTGCACCAAAGAACAGAACCGTTGTTGGAACAAAATGGGTTCTGAAGAATAAGATGGACGAAGATGGTGTAATAGTAAGAAACAAAAGAAGGTTGGTTGCAAAAGGATACTCTCAACAGGATGGCATTGACTGTGATGAGACATTTGCCCCTGTTGCTAGATTGGAAGCCATCAGAATTTTCTTGGCATTTGCTGCACATTCAAACTTTAAAGTCTATCAAATGGATGTCAAGAGTGCATTTCTGAATGGGGAGTTGGAAGAAGAAGTTTATGTGCAATAACCACCTGGCTTTGAGGATCCACATTTCCCAGAATTTGTCTACAGATTGCTTAAGGCATTGTATGGACTTAAGCAGGCTCCAAGGGCATGGTATGATACTTTATCACAATTTCTTCTTGAAAATCAATTCACTAGAGGCACATTGGACAAGACACTGTTTTACAAGAAGCATGGTAATGATATTATCCTAGTTCAGATCTATGTGGATGATATCATATTTGGCTCTACAAATGAGAAGCTGTGTGAGAAATCTATAAGCTCATGCAAAGCAGATATGAGATGAGTATGATGGGTGAGTTAACATTCTTTCTTGGATTGCAAGTTAGTCAGAGGAATGATGGTATCTTCATCAGTCAAACCAAGTACATCAAGGATTTATTGAAGAAGTTTGACTTAGAAGACTGCTCACCTGTAAAGACACCCATGGCCAATTCCACCAAATTGGATGAAGATGTCAAAGGCAAGAGAGTAGATATCTCAGACTACAGAGGCATGGTTGGTTCTCTACTATATCTCACTATAAGTAGGTCAGACATCATGTTTGCTACATGTCTGTGTGCAAGGTTTCAATCAAATCCAAAAGAGTCACATTTGATTGCTATAAAAAGGATTTTTAGATATTTGAAGGACACTCCAAACTTGGGTTTATGGTATCCTAAGGACACAGGGTTTAATATGGTTGGTTATTCTAATGCTGATTATGCTGGATGCAGAGTGGATAGGAAAAGCACCTCAGGTAGCTACCAGTTTCTTTGACAAAGGTTAGTCTCTTGGTACATCAAGATACAACAATCTGTGTAAACTTCCACAGCTGAGGCTGAATACACAGCTGCTGGAAGTTGCTGTGCTCAAGTGCTTTGGATTAGAAATCAGCTTAGAGATTATGGACTTGTGTTGGAAAGAATTCCAATCATGTGTGACAACACGTACAAGTACAATCTCTATAGTTGCCAATCCTATCCATCATTCTTGGACAAAGCACATTGACATCAGATATCATTTTATTAGGGACCATGTAACTAATGGAACTAGTGAGTTGCATTATGTCTCCACAGATAAACAATTAGCTGACATATTCAATAAGCCATTGGATGAAGCCACCTTCACAAGGTTGGTTAGTGAGATTGGAATGTTGAATTCTGTAGAATCTGGCTAAGTGAAAATATCAACTAGATTGTTGCAGCAGTAAACACTTACTTTATCTAAATGCTTAATATTTTTGAAGTAAGTGTTGGCTGAAATATGATTTATAAATATTTCAAATCTGTTGCATATGTTGAAAAATCATATTATATCAACTTGAAGTTTCTATGAAATTTTGAGAAAATCACTATTTAGTTTGCTAGAATATTCTTCATTTAATACGTCTGGTGTATTTTAAAAGATAGTGAAAATTGAATTTTTATGAGTGAAAAGAATAATTCAATAAGTCAGACTTCTCTAATGATTCACTACTCGACTTCTTTAACAAGTCTCTTTGGAACACTCTCGAGTTCTCGAATAGAGCCTTTTAGAGATATCGAATAGAGGTATGATTGACTTCTCGAAGATGGTAATTGAGTTCTCTAGTGACTGAGTTCTCGAATACTGTATTTGAGTTCTCGAATCATTTGAAAAGGCTGAATTCTCCTTGAATCTGAATCATTTTTGGATTTTTATTCAGAATTTTAAATCACTCATAAAAACATATTTTATTTAATTTAGAATTATTTCTAAGTTAGATAACTGCCAGCTGTGAGTTACAAACTGCTTGGGATATCGATTAAGCCTTTCTTGACTATCGAATAGTTGATTTCTACTTCTTGAATGCCTGAGTTGTCGATACAAAACATATAACTAATCGACAATTCAAGTACTTCATACTTATACAATTATACATCTATTCGATTCATTTCATTCGATTTCTCAAGCATTTAAAGTTCCAAAACCCCTGAAAACCCTAACTTCAAAAGCTAAATTTCTTCTTCAACCCTACATTCTCTTCTCTCTTCTTTCTGTATCAATGGCAATCGTGAAATTCAACACCAACTTCATCGCTCTCTCAAGTGATGTTGGAACCCCAAATGCTAACTACAAGTGCTTTGAAATGAATGTCTGAATCATATATCAAAGGAGCACTTACGGCCAACCCAACTCTGTATCTAAACATTCTAGAACAATTCTGGAGCACTACAATTACTGAAACTGTTGCTCTTGAAGATGGCAGTCTGGGCTATGTCATAAACTGCAAAGTTCTGGGTAAAGAGTTTAACATCACCTTTGAGGACATGAGTAAAGGCTTGGGTCTTCACCAGAATGAATACAACAAACTAGTAACAGATGACCAACTGGTGGAATTCTTTGAACTCATAAGGTACTCAGATACTATCAAGGTTAGGAACCTAAATATGAAGCATCTGAGAAAATAGTGGAGCTATGTGTTTGCCACACTCTTGTAAGTATTCAGTGGAAGGAAATCCAACTATGATCAATTAAGTGCACCTATTCAACAGATAGGCTTCTCACTTGCCTATGACAGAAAGATAGATGTTGGAAAGCTCATAATGCAGGAGCTCTAAGGAAAACTTGGTAAGAACACCATCGAGAGAGGTAATGATATCTTCTTTCCCAGATTAACTCAGTTTGTACTTAATTATTTAGATAAGAATTTGGCTGATTTACCTGGTTTAGATAAGACTAGAATAGGCTACCCTAGGTCCATGACCAAACTCATTTTTGGTAATTTGGACACTAGGAATGATGTGGATGTGAGACTTGTAATAACCCCTCATATGCAGAGGTTATTTGAGTCTTACCCCCATAACATGCCAATATTTGCCCCCAAATCTGAGTTAGCACAGCCCAAGCAAGTAGAACAAAATGTTAACCCAGGGCTTGCCAACCAACCCCCCTCAAACAAACACTCTACCAAACACAGAGCCACCTGCATCATCCTCTCAACAGGATGGTGTTAGTAAAAAGGAGAAGAAGAATAGAAAACAGATTGAATCTGAACCCTTGAATATCTTGATAGAAGAAGCATTGGTTGTAGAATTAGGTCTAGAAAGTGAGGAACCTGTGTCACCCTTACAGAGACCAAAGAAGAAGAAATCTAAAGCAACCACTTCATTCACACAAATGGATGAAGTTGTAAAATCAGGGGCAAACAGCTCACTAGATGTATCCTCTCAATAGGGTGCATCTATAGAATCAAGAATCCTCCCCAATGCACCTTCTTATAAAGAGTCATCACCAAGGAGTGATAAGGCTGGCACAACACTGAGTGGAGAACACATTATACTTGAAACTCCATCTATTTCTCAGGGGGAATTGCTACAATCAAATCTATAAGACACTTCTCTTCCAAAATCTATCACTGAAATTTATTTGGAACCTGCAACTCAAGCAATTGAGGAGCAAGGCATTGATCACCAAGAATTCTCTTATCTTGGTGAGCCAATGGATTCAAGTGACTTAGTGCATGACACTTTGCTGACCACCCGGGAACCACATTTAGATGGTGAGGGAATGCAAGCTGGGGCATATCCTAATGACACCATCACAAACACAGAGGATTCACTAGTTTTCACTAGAGACTCTGTGCCTGTGTCAACTACTGTTGTAACTCATCCCACTCCTATGGAGACAACAGTAGTAGAGTCAATCCATCCGGTTACAGAAGTTACATCTGTAACTGACGAGTCTAGCTTGCCTAGCTCTAGCTCTGACTTTTTGTCACAATGGCTGAAGCCTGTGCAACATGACAGTGCTTCAGGATCAGGGTCTGCTCCATCACAATTGATGGTTGAAGCACTTCAAAGCTTAGTTGTGGATCAGATTCCTGAGTTTGTTAAAATAACCCAAAACCTGGTCACATCCAACATATCAAATCCAGACTATGAAGCAACTCGGCTGTGTCACAGATATGATGTGGAGATGCAAAAGGAGAAAATGGCAGATGAAGCTGAGAGAGATTGCAATGTAGATGTCTGGCTGCAAGGAAAATATGACATTACTCTCAATGAAGGTCTTCAATACCTAAGAGAGGAATACATCACTTCACTGGGCTCTAATGCCAAATCTCTGGCTCCTGGTGAAGTGTATGAGGCTATAAATGATTCTTACAAGGGATTCCTCAAGGCTGTTCACTATCTTGGGAAGGGAGTTAAAACAGAAGTCAATAAAGTATGTAATGCAACAGCCAAGGAAGTAAGTGCAATTAAGAGAGAATTTGCTGCCAAATTTCCCACTCTAGATCCTGTTCTCAAGACTATACAAGAATGCAAATCTACCTGCACCAAGATGGACAATGGCTTGGCTTTGCTTCATGGAACTGTAAATAATCTAGCAACTCAATTTCAAAATCTATCTGGTCAGACAACTGATGCCAATGTGATAAGTGCATAATTTTGCATATTTTTATTACCTATTTATTGTTTGAATTCATATTTTAATAAATTATTTTGTTATATTTCAGGAAATTCAAGAAAAAATGAAGAAATGACAAAATAATGAAATAAAGATCAAGGAAGAGAAAAAAAGAAGAAGAAATTCGGATTTATTGAGACTACAGTATTTATTTCATATCCGATCGAAGAAGCTCGAAATTTGAAGACCAAATTCAGTTCCGAATTTTATTAAATTTGGAATATTCTTGTAATATATATAAAATAAAAAAAATAAAATAAAAATAAAAATAAAAAAGAAAAAAACATGTGTGTGGAGTGATTAGGTCTTGTAGAATTATTTAGCCAAAAGTAGATGAATGGGTTGGCAAAAGAAAAAAAAATGAATTTCTAAAGTGGTAGGCTAAATGATGAAGCTTTAATAATTGAGGAATTTTTTTTATGAAGAAGTTGGGGCTATAAATTGAAGAGCTTGAAGAATGAAGAAACGAATTAGATTATATTAGGAACTTAGTATTAGTAATAAGTTGTAATTTTTCTGCAGTTCTTGTAAACATTTTATTTTTAGTACGTAATTTTTTCCCTGTATTTATTTTCTGTCTCGTTTATTTAGTTAATTCAAAGCCCAGTTTTTAATTCCCCTGTTTTTGTTTCTTTCTTCCTTAGTTCGAAAGACCAACACCCAGCACTAGTTTTATTTTTCTCAATAAACACAAAACACTACCACACTTGTTTCATTCTTCTTCCGTGAAACCAAAAACACCAACCCCATCCTTATCTTTCTCCTTAGCTTAAACCACCCTCTCTTTCCCCCGTCTTCACCTCTGCAAACCCGATTCAAACACTCCCCTTCTCCTTTTCTTTTTATTTTGTTTCGAATTCTCAATCCCCTTTTTTCCCTTTTCCCTGTTTTCAACTACGTTTTGGATCATTTAGCTTAACTATTGCTGAATTTGAGTAGTTGAATTTGCGTGGCTAAGTCTGTTCTGTTTTCACCGAGTTTGTGTTTCGAGTTGCCGAGTTGAACATTGTTTTGCTTCCTGTTTTAATTTCTGTTTTTGTTTGATTGAGTTCGTAATGTACTGGCCGAATTTCTCGAGTTTCTTAATTCTTTCCAGTTTGTTATTTTCGATTTCTGCTGCAGTTGTAGGCTGAGTTCATTGTGTGTTGCTTTGTTCCAAGTTTAGTTTAGTTTTTTTTTCTTTTTGCGTTTTTTTTTCTGAATGAGTTCTTCCCGATTTTTAGCTTCCTGTTTTGCGAGTTGAATCGTTGTGTTGCTGTGGTACAGTTTTCTATTCTGATGCTAAGTTTTGTTCAATGCGAGAGTTGTCCTTGATTTCTGTTTTGTGGCTGAGCCTTAGTAGATTATTCGTGGTTTATTCATGGGTTTATCGAGAGTTGGTTTTTGAGTCTTGTAATCAAAAATTGTTGTTTTGTTTGATTTCGTAGGAGTTTTGTGTTCTGGTGTTCATAGTTCTCGTTTGTTTGGAGCCAAGTTTGTTCTTAATGGCAGCTAAATCGTTTCTTTTTGCTGAGTTGTTTCCGTTAATTTTCTTTTTTCCGAAGCTTGTTGTGGTGAGTTGAAGCTGAGTTGCAGAACTGAGTTTGACTCGTTCGATTGGGATCGTTTGTTGCGTTTGCGAGTCATTTACTAAGTCTGTTTTGTTTATGCCGAGCTGGAATCCTTATGTGGTTGCGGTTTTACCAAGTTGGTTTGTAGCCGATTTTGGTTTTTGTGTAAATTCTGAGTTCATTTTTTTTTGTTATGCTGAGTTTACTGCATTTCTCTGAGTCGCGTTTTTTTTTCCAGAGTTGCGTGGTGTTTATGGTTCGATGTCAGTTTGTTGGTTTTGCTATGTTCTGCTTTTCACTGTAGTGTGCAATGGCTGAGTCTCGTTTGTAGAGTTTTCAATGTCAAGTGATTTTGTCCGAGTTTTTTTTCTTGGATTTGTGTTTTGTTTTTTTAGTTTTTGGTGTGTTTTAATTTTCTTTTTTTTAAAAAAAAATATAGTTTTAGGAATTAATAGTAAAAATTCAAATCGCCTTTGTTCAAATAAATTAGAAATTAAGAGTGGTTAATTTTCCTGATTTGTAAATTTAAAATTTAGTTAATTTTTTTTTGTAATAGCTTAAATGTACTTTAGAAATTAAATAGTATAAAATCAAAATTTTCTAAAAACCCAAATTGTTCTAGTTCGATTAAATTAAATTTTAAGGATCGCGAAAATATTATTCCCTGTGGATCGAATCTTAAATATTAAAACGATGATCGTGCGCTTGCTATATTAAATTGTTTATTCTCGGCACATCAAGTTTTTGGCGCCGCTGCCGGGGAATTAATTATTTTTCACGCCTTAATATTTAATTTTTCGGATTAGTTTTCTTTAGCTTGCCTTATTTTTATTTCATTTTTTTAGGAAAGTTTAGGATTTCGGGAATCTTTTCACGGAGCATGGAAAAATCTGAATTCTTGGAAGCATGCTTCGGTAACCCGTATCTCACTCTTTTCGCCTTTTTATTTTTAGAAAATCACAAAAAAATAAAAAAAAATAAAAAATCACAAAAAAATTGAAAATTGAAAAATCAAAAAAATTATTTGTAAATACATACTTGTTGCATCATGCATTTAATCACTTAGGGCACATCATCTAGATTTTTATTTTCTTGTTTTTAATTTTTCGTACCTTTTAAATTGTGGTGATCACTGGAGGACCCAAAGGTACGTTAATTTTTTTTAGGACACATAGTGTAAGCATCCATAATTGTTTATCGTTTTTGTATATATCTTGTTGTTTGTTGCATCAAATAAACGTAATTAAGACTTATTCACGACCTTCAGTGTCTAAGGTTCGCCTGGCTGTTAAGATTTGGTGTCTAAGTGACGAGTTTGGCCTCTTGGCAATGCCTGCTCTAATCTGGCCGAATCGGTCTGAATAATTCTTAATTTACGGAATTTTTTTTAGTGTGTCTTAACGTTATGTGAGCAATGTCTAGTTATTTTATTTAGGGAACCTAGGTTAGATTTTTTTTTATTTTTTTTTTGATTTTTCACCATTTATTTTGTGTGTTTCATTTTCGCACTTACTTGCTACGTGGTTTTATCCTTGATCAATCTTTACCATGTCCGTAGCATTTTGGGAGCGTTATTACCAAGGTTGGGATTTTGACTAGGAGTTAGCAGATAATACGATGTGGTGTGAGTCAACTAGGGAACCTAGTGTATATAACGAGTCGTATAGTACTTTTAGTGATTTGCATTATAGTGAAAACGATATTGCAATCGACTCTGAATTAGATGCTCTTACTAGACAACTCGATGCCTTAGAAACCCTTAGAGGCCCTTCACACACGTCCTGGAACCCAAATTTCAACTCTCCGAGTCTCGATTTTCAACATGTCAACGCCATGTTTCAACCAACCTCTAGAAATGACCATTTTACATCGTCTTCTAATTCCGGTTGGAGAGGTTATCCTGATCTCTCATGGAACCAAGGTCATAGCTATCAAACTCCGCCTCCACATTTTCAAGAACCGAACTCTTATCCAATTCCGAGTCAACTTGACACCTTAGAAAAGAGTATCGAGGCTTTATTGATTTCTCAAGCAAACTTCATGCAAACCATAACTTCTGATAGGAAAATTTTGAACTCTAATGCTCAAACCTTATCTAAGTTAGAATTTCAAGTAAATCAATTAGCCACCATGTGTGAGCGTGAGACGATAACCACCCCGAATCCACCCGAGGTCAACCCTGAATTTCTTATCACTCAAAGATCTATCGATACTTTCGATGATATCATTTTTCCTAGGTCTAATGTTCAAGCTGACACTCCTTTCGGTGGTGATTCACACGAAGAAGATTCCAATGTTGACATCTTTCATTCTCTAGGTCAAACAAAGAATCCCGATGATTCTGAGTTTGTGGCTTCACCTAGACAACCATCATCTTCTTCTAGTGAACTTTTCCTTTCATCTTCCAAACCTCTTCCCGAAAAACCCGAAGAACTTCATACTCAACCAATAGGAGCTGATCTAGTAAAAGAGTTTGTTTCAAGGTCAAATTTGGACGATCATGAGATTGAGTCTCTTCTTAAACAAAATTTTCAATTGCATTACGAGACCAATCGAGAGCTTCACGAATCTTTTAAGGATTTGACCTCGGAAGAGATGTTTGGAGAGATGATGAATATTTGTTCCAAATGGGAAACCCAAGATACGGATAGTTCTTGTGATCCTCATTCTGTTGGTAAAACATTTTTCGAAGAACCACCCCCACCAGTTTCTGTTTCTTCATTTCCCACTCGTGCTCCATCTTTCATCGAAACTCATGATATTCATGACCAACATCTTATCGTAATTAATTTGCTTAAACAACAAAAAGAAGCATCTTCGTGGTCTATGGATGAAGTTAGGAATATGAGTTTTATTCTTGCGCCTAATCAGATCGTTCGAGTGGTCTATGCTATTTTTGTGGGTAAGTTTCTGAAATATGTTGGTTGTGTAACAAAAATTGTTTTTCCGAGAGCAGGTATTGGTTAGTAAAAATTTGTTTTGTACCTCCCATAGTAGAATGTAGGTATGGTTGAGTTACATTGTGTGCGTGTGTGAGTTGTTTTCTTTCGTAGTTTTTCAGCAGTTTGTCATTCTCCATCATCCCTTATAAGGTATTTCCTCCTCTCTATTTTATTCTCGTTCATTTTGCATACATTGAGGACAATGCATGATTTAGGTATGGGGGAGGGTTTTAGTGTCAATACATAAAATTTGGAAAATCCAAAAAAATTTAAAAATTTGAAAAATCCAAAAAAATTAAAAAAAAATTTAAAAATCCAAAAATAGAGATATTTTAGCTTAGTTGTCCTTCCCACTCTTTGAATTCTAGAACTAGTTGGTGTTGACAATTTTTCGAAAATTATATGTATATGTATAATGCCTTTAGATAATTTGAACGTAGTCAGGTAAGGTTTTCCTCATGAAATTTGTGTCGAACAAATTTTTGCTTAAAAGACCAAGACGACAAATTTGCACAAGACTTTTGATGGAAAAATTGTACAGGAATGTTATTCGATACCTGAGAGAGAACCCACATGTTAGAACAATGTCGAATCAAACCTTTGCGAAATTTGGTTCCTATAGCGTCAAAAGAAAAAAAAAGAAAAAAAAGAAAAAAAAATCAAAAAAAAATAAAAAAAAAGAAAAAAAAGAAAAAGAGTCAATAAATGTTTGTAATTGTAGAGTGCTAGTGTAATAATAAATTCTTAGTAGGGAAATCGGCTAGGTTGGGCTCATTGATAACCCGAGTAAGTAAGTCTGAGGGGACTTTGTGCCTAGCAACCTAAGGTCCCTTGTGATCTGGGATTGTTGACCTAAAACTCGCTAAATGGGTATTGATGCATAAGTCTTTTGGGACCTCAACCATTGCACAGTCGGTCTAACTGCTAAGAACGTGAAGTTTGGCTAGATACTTGTTTTAATAGAGATTGGGTCAGTTCAATATTGGTTGAAAAAGATAAAATGTTCGTATGCACTTTATCCATCAAGGGCCTTAAATTCACTACACACCTTGGGATTTTTTGCAAATTTTTAGTCTAATCATGTGGATTGTGGGAACCTATATCTTGGCTATTATTAGAATACTCTTTAAGGCATGTATTTTCCTACAAAATTGTTTTGTTGACACCAATGAAAGTTAGATTAAAAGAGAAAAGTTGGATACTTGCCGATGATCTCAAAGATTTTATGGGTATATCTTCTGTAAACCCTTAGGAGACAACACTCCTCCTGTAGAGATCGTCTATAGGTTTAACGGGTTGGTAAACCTAAAATTACCCGTGATTCCTACGATAGTGAGTATAGGTTTTTCATTCTGCATTTTTCTTTGTGTTTTACTCGAGGACGAGCAAAAGATAGGTATGAGGGCATTTGATAATTGCATAATTTTGCATATTTTTATTACCTATTTATTGTTTGAATTCATATTTTAATAAATTATTTTGTTATATTTCTGGAAATTCAAGAAAAAATGAAGAAATGACAAAATAATGAAATAAAGATCAAGGAAGAGAAAAAAAGAAGAAGAAATTCGGATTTATTGAGACTACAGTATTTATTTCATATCCGATCGAAGAAGCTCGAAATTTGAAGACCAAATTCAGTTCCGAATTTTATTAAATTTGGAATATTCTTGTAATATATATAAAATAAAAAAAAATAAAAAAAAAATGAAAAAGAAAAAAACATGTGTGTGGAGTGATTAGGTCTTGTAGAATTATTTAGCCAAAAGTAGATGAATGGGTTGGCAAAAGAAAAAAAAAAGAATTTCTAAAGTGGTAGGCTAAATGATGAAGCTTTAATAATTGAGGAATTTTTTTTATGAAGAAGTTGGGGCTATAAATTGAAGAGCTTGAAGAATGAAGAAACGAATTAGATTATATTAGGAACTTAGTATTAGTAATAAGTTGTAATTTTTCTGCAGTTCTTGTAAACATTTTATTTTTAGTACGTAATTTTTTTTCCTGTATTTATTTTCTGTCTCGTTTATTTAGTTAATTCAAAGCCCAGTTTTTAATTCCCCTGTTTTTGTTTCTTTCTTCCTTAGTTCGAAAGACCAACACCCAGCACTAGTTTTATTTTTCTCAATAAACACAAAACACTACCACACTTGTTTCATTCTTCTTCCCTGAAACCAAAAACACCAACCCCATCCTTATCTTTCTCCTTAGCTTAAACCACCCTCTCTTTCCCCCTTCTTCACCTATGCAAACCCGATTCAAACACTCCCCTTCTCCTTTTCTTTTTATTTTGTTTGGAATTCTAAATCCCCTTTTTTCCCTTTTCCCTGTTTTCAACTACGTTTTGGATCATTTAGCTTAACTATTGCTGAATTTGAGTAGTTGAATTTGCGTGGCTAAGTCTGTTCTGTTTTCACCGAGTTTTTGTTTCGAGTTGCCGAGTTGAACATTGTTTTGCTTCCTGTTTTAATTTCTGTTTTTGTTTGATTGAGTTCGTAATGTACTGGCCGAATTTATCGAGTTTCTTAATTCTTTCCAGTTTGTTATTTTCGATTTCTGCTGCAGTTGTAGGCTGAGTTCATTGTGTGTTGCTTTGTTCCAAGTTTAGTTTAGTTTTTTTTTCTTTTTGCGTTTTTTTTTCTGAGTGAGTTCTTCTCAATTTTTAGCTTCCTGTTTTGCGAGTTGAATCGTTGTGTTGCTGTGGTACAGTTTTCTATTCTGATGCTAAGTTTTGTTCAATGCGAGAGTTGTCCTTGATTTCTGTTTTGTGGCTGAGTCTTAGTAGATTATTCGCGGTTTATTCATGGGTTTATCGAGAGTTGGTTTTTGAGTCTTGTAATCAAAAATTGTTGTTTTGTTTGATTTCGTAGGAGTTTTGTGTTCTGGTGTTCATAGTTCTCTTTTGTTTGGAGCCAAGTTTGTTCTTAATGGCAGCTAAATCGTTTCTTTCTGCTGAGTTGTTTCCGTTAATTTTCTGTTTTCCGAAGCTTGTTGTGGTGAGTTGAAGCTGAGTTGCAGAACTGAGTTTGACTCGTTCGATTGGGATCGTTTGTTGCGTTTGCGAGTCATTTACCGAGTCTGTTTTGTTTATGCCGAGCTGGAATCCTTATGTGGTTGCGGTTTTACCAAGTTGGTTTGTAGCCGATTTGGTTTTTGTGTAAATTCTGAGTTCGTTTTTTTTGTAATGCTGAGTTTACTGCATTTCTCTGAGTCGCGTTTTTTTTTTCCTGAGTTGCGTGGTGTTTATGGTTCGATGTCAGTTTGTTGGTTTTGCTATGTTCTGCTTTTCACTGTAGTGTGCAATGGCTGAGTCTCGTTTGTAGAGTTTTCAATGTCAAGTAATTTTGTCCGAGTTTTTTTTCTTGGATTTGTGTTTTGTTTTTTTAGTTTTTATTGAGTTTTAATTTTCTTTTTTTTAAAAAAATATATAGTTTTAGGAATTAATAGTAAAAATTCAAATCGCCTTTGTTCAAATAAATTAGAAATTAAGAGTGGTTAATTTTCCTGATTTGTAAATTTAAAATTTAGTTAATTTTTTTTTTGTAATAGCTTAAATGTACTTTAGAAATTAAATAGTATAAAATCAAAATTTTCTAAAAACCCAAATTGTTCTAGTTCGATTAAATTAAATTTTAAGGATCGCGAAAATATTATTCCCTGTGGATCGAATCTTAAATATTAAAACGATGATCGTGCGCTTGCGATATTAAATTGTTTATTCTCGGCACATCACAATGCCATGCTGAGGACTCTTTTTGCTAATCAATATGGAGATAAGCTGGTGACTGAAGTCCCTGTTCATGAAATGACCAAATTTGAGGAATTGAGGCTCAAGGAACAATCACTATCTGGTTTTAAATCTACTGAGTTATTCAACAAGGTGGATGCTCAGAAGAAAGAAGTGACCTCTCTCAAAAAGTCAAATGTTCATCTTACAGACACAGTTGCAACCCTCTCTAAGCAGTTGGACACTAAAGCAACCACCAAAGTTGATGTTCTTCTTCACCAACAATAAATGCTATCTGCTATGATGAAGCACATGGGGCTCTCTCTTCTTGATGAATCTGCCAATCCCACCTCTTCCAATCCAAAGGCCACTACTACCGCCTCTGTGCCTGACAACAAGCCTAAGGGGGAGAAGAGGACCTTAAGGAACTTAAAACCGAAGGAGGAGAAACCTAAAGAGGAAAGACCTAAGGAGAAGGGAATAACCATTTCTGAAGGTGGTCATCCATGAATAAGATCTACACCTCAAGTTCAAGGAAAAGGCAAATCCAAGGTCAATGAGCCTATCACCTCTCTACCTATCACCTCTCTACCATCTGTCACCCTAGCAACTGTGCATATCACTACCCTAAGTGGTTTAAAGCAATCAATTACATCCACAGTGGTGGTAGGTTCCATGCCAATTGATCAAACACAAGCCTCCAAATATGAAGATGATCCAGTTGAAGTTAATGTGGTTACAGAGGCCAAACTGATAGAAGTAGAAAATTCAGAGATTTATCATGATACTGCATTCTTGAAGTTTCTGCAAGCCTCAAAGGCAAAGGTTGGTGGAGATACACTACTGTACAGAAGGAGCCTCAAAGATCAAATCAAATATCTAACAGTGATTCCAAGAAAGCTAAATCAAATCTTTCTCAAGGAAATTATGATGGTGACCAATGGCAGAATATGGCATCTATCTTATGACACCTTGAAAGTCCTAAAATTCACTGAGATTGATGCTATCTTGGAAGTAATTGAGCAGAAAGGGGAGAACAACAAGAGTTTGTACTCTGAACTTAGGAATGGTCAACAAGCTAGATTGCCTGAAGTGTGCATTAATCCAAGAACCATTCTCTATCAGTCTGGTACAAAGATAAAAGATGTCAATCATCTTGTCATTCCCAAGGATCTCACTACCAAAAATCACAGACTTATAATTGATATCATTGAACAACTACAAAAGAAAAATGGGATAAGAACTGCTGAAGAGTTGGAAGCATTGAATATTCTCAGATCTCTCATAGCAACTGGCTCTGTTCCAGAGATGGCTAAAGCAAGGAGGAATAAGGATGATAAAGATAAAGACAAGAGTGATGGGAGGAGAAGACATCACAGGAGTGATAAGGGTGATGAAGACAAGAAGAAGAAGAAGAAGAAGAAGAAGGATAGCAAAGACAAGAAAGGTTATGATGACCAAGGCAAAGTCTATGAGAGGAAAAGTGGAAAACAGCAAGCCTTAGGCATTGCTAACTGTAATCTCACCATAACATAAGACTCTAAGTCTAGGTTGAATACAATTAGTAGTGACCTAACAAAATCTACACCGATGGCCTCTGCAACTGCTTTGCTACCTCAAGAAAAGAAGAAGATATAAATCAAGAAACCATCGGTATGTTTTCAAAAGCAAACTGCTAATGGAATACTACAGTGGTCTACAAGCAAAGGTCATAAGTTTCTGCCAAGCATTGTAGTGAAAAAGGTTAAATTCAAGCATGCTGCAAGAAGAGTGAAGTTACCCAAGTCAAAGGGCCCTAACTATCTATCCAGGACTGAAACTCCAACCCCTAGATGAAGATTTTGATGAAGACCAACTGCAATTTCTAAGAGCTCAAAGAATCTACTATGCTGCAATTGTGAATGATTGCCTTGTAATCAAATACACTGATGGAAAATAGATGAAATTCAAACAAGGGGTTGTCAAAATTGGGGCAAGCTATATGAGATAGAAAGAATTATTGCATTATTGGATTCTGAAGATAAAGTGGAGAGAGTATGGAATCTGGAGTTGATTGATTTTGTGAAGATGAAGAGAGACTATGCTGAGAAGATAAGAAAGGGGTGCTTTAAGAAATGGCTAGAAAGGGAGAAGGAGATTGATAGGCTGGAAGTTGAAGCAGAAAAGCTAAGGGCAAAAGGATTGTGTAGAGTTCAATTCAATCCCTATGTTGTGAAGTATAGGAGAAGAAATGGAGATCAGGTCAATATAAGAATGAACCTACTCAATCACTATCCTGCCGACATTCTGAAGCCAGTACTTGAAGAATTCAAGAACTCTATTCTGCTTGAAGAACTAGATGCTATGGCAGAAATCATAAGAGCTATGGATGAGAATGCAAGGAAGGAAAAAGAAAGAAAACAGAAGGCATATGATGATCTACAAGCTAGAGCCATGGAGAAGGAATCAAATGAAAATGGCTAGTATTTCACCATATTGTGTAAGACTACTCACCTTGTAGTTCTATTCATCTTCTTAATCAAATTTCATACATGTACTGTCAAAGTTCTATCTTTATGTATGTTAGGCTTGTTATCAGACATGAAATTGTGACTAAGGGTCTTACTCACAATTTGGGGGAGATTGTTAGTCACAGAGATATGCCTGTACTCATATAATAACAAACCTAAGTATGTGTAATGCTATGCATTACCTACATGACCTCTTAACTAAGGGAACCTCTAGTTGTAGAGTTTCTACTTGTTGTAGTACTTGTAATAGGCATCAATTTCTATCTACGTAACTGTAATTAAAAGTCAGAGAATAATGCTTGAAAGAAGTTCCAAGGATCATGCCTCAAGCTTGAAGATCCAGACTGTCAAAATAAACACAGTTAGATTTTGGAGAATGAAGATTTTCCTAAGTACCAATTCGAGAAGTGTTTTGCTCTATTCGAGAAGTCTAGAATTCGACAAGTAAGGAATTCGATATCTGTAAAGACACTATTCGACATCTCTGAAAGTCAACAAGTCAAAGTGTCTTCGATAACTCAGAGATTCGACATGTCTAATACTCTATTCGAGAACTCAAGAAGTCAACAAGTCAAAGCATCATTCGAGTTCTCTAAGAGTCAACAAGTCAAAGTTACATTCGATATCTTAAGGACTAAAGAAGCTATTCGACATCTCAAGGACTCCATAAACTAAAAGCTCTATTCAACAAGTCAAGGATTCCTGAAGAAAAGACTAATTCGAGAAATGATTCAATATGTCAATTATACAGTATTCGAGAACTCAGAGTTATCTATCAAGTCAATTCTAGTTCTCGAATCAATCACTAAGTTGCTTCTCGAATACAATCTTGGAGACAAAATATTGGAGAAATTGTACAAGTCAGAAACCTGCAACCAGCCAAAGCACTTTATGGACCACAAACTGTAAAGTACCTTGGAAAGCCTACAAGGAAGCTTAGAGAGATGTACAAGAGACAAAGAGCTAAAGAAGTGGATCTGAATAGAACCTCAAGAAGTCAAATCTGTAGCCGTTTGGATGCTTACTCAAAAAGGATAGACACACTCGAAAGTAAATTTGTTTAGCTACCTTATTTGTAGTAAGTAGGCTGTATTCATGTTCTATAAGAATGCAGCCTTACTTCTTTAGCATTTTTTTCATATACATATTCAAGATATACATCTCTCTGAGAAAAATGTAGCTGAGAATACTACCATTTGTATTCACAGGTTGTAGCAAATCTTTATCTAATAAAATATTAGATTAAAGTGATATTGTGTCTTGTGTTGTTCATTTTCCGCACCTATATTTCTACACACACATAACACATATCTTGCTACATACATCAACCAGATTCAAGAACAAGAAAAGTTCAAGAATCCATTCACCCCCCCTCTATATTTTTTGTGTGTTCAATACTCAACAAACTTACACGACACACATAAATCATCATTGAAGCATGTAAACACGACTTCACATATAATTGATCTTAAAAAATATTCACATCATATAAGTCCACATTTAATATTAAATAGACATTTATAAATACGAAATTTTTTAGGACGTTATATCCTTCCACCTTAATAAGATTCTGTCCTTAGAATCAATCTTAAGAAAACAAGTGATGATACTTCTCAAACGTTTCATTTACAATTCCCAAGTTGTTTCTTCAACTCTAGGATGCCTTTATCCCAACTCATATCTATATGGCCATATACTATCAGTCATCATACACCATTACAACTTAATCCTTTTGATTACAAGTCACATTAATTCTATACGCTTACCCCTCGTACGTAAATGTCTATTCTATCGAAAATCAGGCATGACCTATTCGCATAATGAATTATCACTAGCACATAGATGATCTATAGCGTCCCACCTATAACATCGGTTGTTTGCATTAACCGATGGTATAGGCGTCGGTTGTACCTATTGCGTTGGTTGTTTGCATTAACTAACGCTTATTAACTTTTGCGATAAGCTATAGCGTCTGTTGTTTGCATGAACCCACGCTATAGGTATAGCCTATAGCGTCGCCCCTTTAAATGCCGACGATGAAAAGGATTTTTGCGTCGGTCATCAAAGAACCGACGCTATATGCTATAGGTATAGTTTATAGCGTCGGTCATCTTTGAACCGACGCTATAGATGTAGCTTATAGCATCGCCATTTAAAATGCCGACGCTATAGTGTAGCTTATAACGTCGCCCCTTAAAATGCCTACGCTATTGGTCTTTAACTAAAAAATTATAAATTTCTTAATATTTGACAGATATTATAAAATTTTATATTATATAATTATATAAATAAAATTTCTTTTAAAAAATGTTAAAAAATAATATTGTACAAATAAGTTTTGTAAAATTAATATTTTAATATTTTGATCGAAGATAAAATAAAAAAATATTTTTAAATGAAAAACTCTTAAATTAAGGAAATACAAATAGTGCTTTAATTATATATGTTTTATGTAATCATTTTGTATTAATATAAATATGTTCAAAAATACTATTATCGTGACAAAATCACTTTATATGTGTTAGTGAGTTCCTGTGTATTTTATTTGCATTTTTTGTGATTAAATCTATTTAAAACATGCATTTTGTATCTTCTGGTAATTTTATAAAATAATTGGAGTTATTCAAAATCATGAAATCTTTTATAAAATTACCTTTATATATTTACTTAGTTTTTAAAATTATTGGGAGAATAATTTTCTGTATTTAAGGATTTTAAAATGATGTTAAGAGTTATATTGCATTTAAAAGATCAAAACTTGTAAAATTCATATTTAATTAGTTTTTGATCCTAAAATCATTTTAAAAATATGGGAAGATAACTAATTTAAATCTCTACGTTTCAAAAATAATATCGAGATTTTTCCTCAAATTATATATTTATTTTGCAATTTACAAAAACTGAATAATTTGTTTTTAACTGAAAAGTAAAATTATGAAATTCTAAATTATCCCGTTTTCCTTTTAACCCTAAATCGCCAGTTTCCTCAATTCATTTCTTTGTCTCCCGACTCTCATCTCTCCCGTCTCTCTCTCTCACCTACATCTCATCTCACAAAATCCCAAACCCCATCATACTCTCTTTCCTAATTCTCTACCTTTTATTAACTAAAAACCTTAAGGATTGTCCCAATTCCAGAGATTGTCGCGATAGTTGGTCAGTCTGATGGCAGAGTTCGCTACTCGAAGCACTCTTAGGGTTTCAATTTAATGTTTGAGAAGTGGAAATGGGAACTCGAAGACCTTTGATTCTACCAATGATTCATGACTCAACCGCGCTCGAGCCTCGATGTCAATTTCAAGTAATTTGCTTATTACTCTATTATTTACTTTGGTATTTAATTACCATCTTGACCAAACCCTAAATACGAATTTGATGTGAATTTCGGTAGTTCTTATCACTGTGAAGGTTTAAAGTCTTTAATTAGTACTCTGAAACTTCAGAAGGTAACAATTTTTTGATACAAATACATTCGGAATATATATGATACGAAATGAAATATCGACAATTCTGGAGTAGCATACTAAAATTTGTAATACTCAAATCGTATTTGTCAATGAATGTTACATATGTATTGATATCGTAGGTACTTGGTTTTTATTATGTCGTTCAAGCTATCTCAATCTCTTTTAATCTGGATGTTGTTAACAAGATTGGTGGCTCTGGCATGGACCTCAGAAGCAAAGCAAGGGTATTGAACTTTATATTCCAGAATATTAATTATAGTAGTGTTTCTTCTATGATTATTAATTTGAATTATGTGATAACTTTATCTCGATGACTTTTTGTTTGTTATGTGCTCTATGAGTATAATGTGAAGTGGGCTTTTGTAATGGTTTACTCTTGGTCGTATCCGTGTAACTCAGATGTATCATTTGTTTCCTTATAGTTGTTGAGCTTTTGAGATTTTAAGTTCACATTGCTTGATATTTTTTTTAAATTAAAGTAATTGTTCATCTTAATCAAATATGATATGGGCTGGAAGTAAGCCCTAAAGACATAATTAATATCATTAATTCGACCTAGCTTGGTCCAAATACGAAGCCCAGTAGCGAGGCCCAAAACCTTAATTAAATATTAATTTTGTAATTAATATTAAGGGTGATTAACAGCTTGCAAATAAGAGTCAAAGAAGGATACAATATCTTTATGAGTAACCTCCAAGACAACTAGTCGGACATGGAAACAGACTCCTACAAAATAGGATCTGGAACCTTCTCTAAGGAGGTGACTTGCCCGCCAAGTCACCTAACCCTACTACGATTCTAAGGCTTCCAATGTCTATATAAGGGCCTGACCCCTCATTCTCAGAACTACGTTTTTGGCTTGATTCTCAACATCGAGATACGTAGGCATTCTGTGATGACTTATCAGTCTCGAACGCAGGAACAACCATTAAATCTCGAAGCTCACCAACCCTAACATTAATTATACACAAACCCTAGCCACAATTCAATAACCTAGTTTTTATTCCACAACATTTGGCACTGTCTGTGGGAAGACAACATCAACCATGGTTCAAACACGAAGAACAACATCAGTCTCAACCGAGGCTGTCCCTATCACCTCTGTTCCGCTAGTCACCTCCGCTCCTCCTGGCAATATTGAACAAGGGCACACACCCCCATCAACAGGGGCGATTGCTCAGATCTAATTTTATCAACCAATAGGGATGACTTCCCATGTAACAGCCCCAGATCCAGGGTCGGGGATCCGGTCGTCACGGTCTCAATATCCATCCACAAACCAATATACACCAAATTACAACCTTGTGACCCAAAACAACAACACACCCGTTATAGTCCCAGAGATAAAATCAGAGTAACTTCCCAATTATTATTAATCACAAGCTTGAGTTCTTACAACTCAAGAAGATTACAATTAACTATCACATACTCTTTGCCATCCATTTACATAGGTCATATATATGAATACCTTTGATACCTAGCAGCTAATAACTAGTCTACCAATAGCTTCCTCCTCAGCAATGGTAGCTATGACCTTAACGGTTAATCTTCTGACGGCTGACACCTGCTTGCGCCGAGTGCGCCTTGTACGGGCCATATGATCTAACTGTTGTTGTGATATAATAAATAAAGCAAGGGTGAGCAATAGCCCACCAAAAATATTGTATCACTGAACAATAATATATAACAGTTCAAAAGTATCTTTGAAACCATATGCCATGCATTTACGAAAATGATGCCAGTATAACGTAAAAGATGAATTTACAAGGTAACTCAAAGTATAACTTCCGTAGCAATATTTGCTGTGCAAAAATATGCAAGACATCATCATATTCCACAAAAGAAGAAATTGCGGGAAGGTATTGCAATTCCAGTTTTTAACACATTTCAACCCTGCCAACATTAACAATGTTGCAGAAAATTTCCACATTGGAAGATGAACTAATACTGAAGTATTCACCGCGCCCGCTGTTCCAATCCTTACGATGATCAGTCGCAGATTGTACAGCTCAAATTAGTTTTACTACCGGTAGAAGGAAGAGTTGACGGATTCACTTGTCTACCGCCATGTTAGATCTCCCCGGCCAACGGTTGGGCCAATGGGATGGACCGGCGCTACTCGGCCTCTTACACGACTCCTAGTTCGAATAACATCCATAACTCTGAAACGTAAAGATCCTCCCCCTTTCCCCGAGTATAATACTTGTTGATAAGACTCCACGAAGTAGTCGTATCTAGTTGGAAAGGAAAATTCACCAATATTTCCCAAGCTGTTGCTTGTTAATGGACATAAACTTGTTCCATGAATTTTACCCCTCGAGTGTTAAGGAGGTAACCAAAAAGACTCATATCGATGTTTGAAAAATCAAGATGTGAGTGAAAAGGTAGTTTAACAAGTATATGACCGGGCAGTCAAAGAAATAACATCTCTCAAGCAAGGTTCCCTTATAAGTTGAAAGATAGATTAGAATGAAGAATAGAATTTTTGAGAACGTTCCTTGATAAAATAATATTAATAATAAGACTCAGAGATAATTTACATAATATTCTAAGGTCGAAGATAATATTTGAATGAAGTAAATCATTTTTAAAATCGTTGAAAGCATTAAATGGGTATTCAAAGAATATTTTAGATATGAAATATTGCTCCAAATAACCTTCGAAAATATATTCAAAATAATATTCATTAAATAATGAATATGCAAAATAATAATATTTATTAAATAAATAAAACTTCAAATGAATATTCGACATAATATTCATTAAATTGATAATGATCAACTGAATATTCGGAATAATATTTATTTAATATTCCTCGACTGAGGTAATACTCAAATATCATTCCTCGAATAATTTTCAAGTAATTAATACTTATGGAAATAACATTCCTCAAATAATCTGTCACTGGAATCCCTCCCGGTTTCCATGACTATCTCTATATTACAAAATACAGACTCCCGGTCTTTATTAAAAGAATGAGATCATATGCCCTTCACTAAGGGTCTTAGCAATATCCGAATTATATTTAGTATATCTTGTATCTAACTTATAAGCCAATATCAATCAGGGAACAAGTATCACAATATCAATTTTGAAAGTAGGCATGCATGCTATGGCATATGTATAACAAAATTCAGTTATATGTATTATCAAAACAATAGTTCCAAAGTATTGGAAACTTGCCTGGAAATCCTGTAGGGTAGTGTGCCTTGGGTCAATCCGGTGATCTATAAATATTCACAATAATCGAGGTTAATCACTTAATACTTCGAAAGGCTAAGTATATACTTTACTTATGCTAAAAAAGGTTTTCAAATTAGCTCGTTAAGCATCCCCTAACATAATTCTTATTAACCAGCACCTTAGAATCCCAAAGATTATCCAAGCCTAGTGACTCACACTCTTCCTCCTCATCACTATCCACCACAGATTCTGAAAAAACAGAATTTTCTTCTTTTTTTGTAGGATCCTGATCATGAATTTCTTCTTCATCCTCAATTGCTGAATTCTGATTGTTTGTAGCCTTTCCAGATCTCAAGGTAACTGCTTTCACCTGCTCTTCGACTTCCCTCTTGCCTGGATTAGCCTCCGTGTCGCTAGGAAGAGTCCCTTGAGGCCTACTCAACAAGCCATTAATAATCTGTCCAATCTGATTTTCCAAGGTCTTAAACGATTCAGCGTTGCTTTTAAACATCAACCTCAATTCTTCGAATTCAGATTTGTCATAAGTGGAATACCCAGAACACGCATATGACTGTTGTTGCTGAAAACCCGAAGGTTGAAATTGCCATGGGGCATACTGTTGCTGAAAATTCTGCCCTTGTTGCTGCTGAAAATTCTGGTGATTGTAAGGTTGTGCTCCATATTGTTGACCTTGAAACTGCTGATAAGGCTGTTGTGGTTGCAACACGCCACCTTGATTGTTGCTCCAGCTCACTGATGCACTATAGATGTCACACTGATTCGTCTCATGTGCGCCCGCACATAGCTCACAAACACTAGCCACCTGCTGAACTCCATAGTAATTTAGAAAATCCATCTACAAATTCAATGCCTTCAACTGAGCTGCTATAGCTATTGCTGCACACGTACCTGAAACACCAACGAACTACACAAGATAGGTTAGAAAAACAATCCGAGTCAGTGAACTCTAACGACCACTGATGACAAGCACATAAACTAAAAATAAAACACCGATGATCCCCGGCAGCGGCGCCAAAAACTTTTTAACACAAAATCACGCAAGCGTACATGGTCACAAGTAATATATGAATAAGTCATGTTCGTTCCCACAGAGATCTGGTTAGGTTTCAATTCAGTTCACGCACCTATGCAACAATGTATGGTTTTTATTCACTACTAATACAATTAACAAAATTGGGTTTAGATTAACTATAATTAACTAAGAAACAAATTAACAAAACTAAGAATTAACTAACTAACGAGAATTGGAATCGAATTACTTATGCAAGAGAAAACATGGGATCCTAACTGCATTAAATACTTTGCATGATCAACTGAATATTCGGAATAATATTTATTTAATATTCCTCGACTGAGGTAATACTCAAATAACATTCCTCGAATAATTTCCAAGTAATTTATACTTATGGAAATATAGACAATGTTCATAATTAACATTCCTCAAATAATCTGTCACTGGAATCCCTCTCGATTTCCATGACTATCACTATATTACAAAATACAGACTCCCGGTCTTTATTAAAAGAATGAGATCATATGCCCTTCACTAAGGGTCTTAGCAATATCCGGATTATAATCAGTATATCTTGTATCTAACTTATAAGCCAATATCAATCAGGGAACAAGTATCACAATATCAATTTTGAAAGTAGGCATGCATGCTATGGCATATGTATAACAACATTCAGTTATATATATTATCACAACAACAGTTCCAAAGTATTGGAAACTTGCCTGGAAATCCTGTAGGGTAGTGTGCCTCGGGTCAATCCGGTGATCTATAAATAGTCACAATAATTGTAACACCCCCAGATCCCGGGTCGGGGATCGGGTCGTTATGGTCTCATATTTTATACATAATACTTGACTTGAGTCCAAAATCAATAAGTAGCATGCTGTGACCCCACAATAATATCCACTCACACACACACACACACAGTTATAGTCCCAGAGATGAAATTGAAATAATTCTTACATAAAGGGGTTTACGAATAAAAGTTATTACAAGCCAAAAAGGATAACATCATAAGTTGAAAAGTTTTGCCGTTGATTATCATTAATTATACATATTGTTAAGCTGGAAACAAAAGTCCATCTATGCTACCTCAGCAATGGTAGCTAGCATATCAGTGGGGAGTCCTGTGGGTCGGGTAACCCGCTTGCGCCGAGTGCGCCTGACGCGAGCCATCTGTCCTAGCTGTTGTTGTGACATAATAAATAAGCAAGGGTGAGCAATAGCCCACCAAAAACAATATAACTGAACAGTGATGATATATATATATATATACAGCAGTTCAAACATCTTTGAAACCATATGCCATGCCTTAGCGAAGATAATACCAGTATAAGGTAAATGATGAAGTTACAAGGTAACTAAAAACATATATATTCGAATTATGAATACTTCTCCGATACTGCCAATAATGATAATGTTACAGAAAATAAATGAATCTGAATGATGAACTAATGCTGGAGTATTCACCGCACCCGCTGTTCCAATCCTTATGATGATCAGTAGCAGATTGTACAGCTCAATTTAGATTTACTACCGGTAGAAGGAAGAGCTGACGGATTTACTTGTCTACCGCCCTGTTAGATCTCCCCGGCCAACGGTTGGGCCAATGGGATGGATCGGCGCTACTCGGCCTCTTACACGACTCCAAGTTCGAAAAGAAGTTCATGACTCTGAACGTAAAGTTCGTCCCCCTTTCCCCAAGTACAATACTTGTTGATAAGACTCCACAAAGTAGTCGTATCTAGTTGGAAAGGAAAATTCAACATCATATCTCCCAAGCTGCTGCTTGTTAGAGGATACCATCTTGTTCCAATAATCTTACCCCTCGAATTATGAGAGGGTACACAGATGCAATAGATAGCACTTCAAGTTGCGAGTGAAAAGAATACTTTTCGAAAGATTTTTGACCGGGAAGTCAACAAGATAATTAACATTTCTCAAGTAAGGTTCCCTTATTATTTGGAAGATAGATTCGAAGGAAGAACGACTTTTTGAGAACCTTTCTTGATATAATATTAATAATAATCCGACTCCGAATAAAATTTTATAATAATCGAAGGTCGACGATAATATTTGAAGTCATTTCAGAGTATTGGATAAATATTCAGAAAATATTTATTGCATCAGAAATAGTTACAGAAGACTTATAACTTCGAATGAATATTTAAATCGTAGTATTTCTTAGAATACTTCTCGAATGAATAAGGAGAAAATACTTATTGAATAATTAAATATGAAAATGAATATTCAAAATAATATTAATTTAAGTAATAAGACTTGAAAGGAATATTAAGATAATATTCGATAAATAAATAGAACATCAGATGAATATTTAAAATAATATTCATTAAGTAAATAAGAACTTAAATGAATATTCACAAAGTAATATTCATTTAATGAATAATATTCTAAATGAATAGCAAAATAATATTCATTTAGAAATCCAAGCTTTAAAGGAATATTCGAAATAATATTCGAAAAATGAATCGACTTTAAATGAATATTAGAAAATAATATTCACTGAATAGGTAACGTTCAAATAATTATTTGAGGTGATGATCGTTAATTAAATGGTCTCGAACGAATATTCAAACAATATTCGTCAACCAAATAATTGAAAACATTTACTTAAATATTTCCCTCGAAGGTAATTACAATATATCGAGAAGCACTGACTCCCGGTCTATGTTTAACGAATACGATATATATGCCCTCCTCTAAGGGATTTAACAACAACCGGCTTATAACTGATTATTCAATATCTTGCTTATAAGCCAACAATAATTGTAAAGAAGAGGTATCACAATATATCTCGAAAGTAGGCATGCATGCTATGGCATATGTAACACAAAATCGAATCGTATATATATTCACAACAACAGCCTTTAAAAAGGATTTAAAACTTGCCTGATAACTGAGTAGCGGTAGTGGGGCTCGGGGTAGTCCGGTAATCTATTCAAAATCAAAATATTCGAGATTAACTCTAAAGCTTGAAAGCTACGCTTGTATTTATACCAAAGCATGTTTTCAAGTTAAACTTTAATAAGTTCTATTGCGCATACTCGACTCCGACAATTTTATAAAATCGACGATTAATCCTTTTAACATGAAATCTTTTCGAGGGTCTTCCTAGACACTCTTATCATGTCATATAAAAGTTTCGTAACCCATTTATTCATTTAAGGGGTTCATTCATAGCCTCGAAGTAACGAACGTCGTTTACTAAAACGGACGCTCCTCCTAAACTGTAAGTCGAAATGCTACGATTCTTGTGTCAAAACGATCCTCAAAATATGTACTATCTAAACATGGCAGAACATGATCATGATCAGTTGGTCATTTATACTAAAAATGGTATACAAAACATGGTATTGTAAAATTGGGCATTATAACGGCTATGTTAACGCGATTTCCAAAGTTTTCACATCACCGTGAATCAATCAAGCACTACACCCCATCAATTCTAACACATTATAACATCATGACTAGTCTAACAACATTTGATCTCAGCCATCTCATGGATCGTAATCCAAACAACAATCATAATCAACTAATAACATAGATCTAAGCATAACATAGCATACTAACACTAAATCACCCATAGAACGCATAAAACTCAAAATGATACTAAGGGTTTTTGAGCTTGTTACCTTCCTTGGAGAGTGATTATCACCTATTAAGCCTTTTATGATCCTTATCTAGCCTTAACACCACTTGAATCATCAAACAAAATCAAGAAAACAAAGTTAGTTTCTTGATTTCACTATTCTTTGCTCATCTTTGAGGATTTTTCTACCTAGGCAAAGCTTGGAATTTAAAATCTCAAAATCATAGCATATCTTAGTTATGAAATATGGATCATACCTACAAAATATGAGCAATGGATGATGGTTGGAACTTCGACTTTGGATCTTGATTTAAGAGCAAAGCCGAATGCAAAAAGTGGGGGGAGAGATGGAGTTTTGTGTTTTATTTGCTTGGTTATAGCCAATAATGTTAATACTTGTGATTTATATCTAATGTCCTTGGATGCATCTTCCTTTTTGTGAGGTGTCAAGCTTCTAATGGCTCTCTTTAGATTTCCTTATCCTTAGAAATTGCATCCAAGTCCATAACTCTTGTGTTTTTGCACTTAAGTCCTTGGTTAAATGCATTTTAGTGCAAGATATTTTGATAAATGATGATGTCATAATCCACTATATATATTGGATGCATCCTTGGTTGCTTGTACGTTTCTTTGTCCGGTTATTGCTCAATTTGATTGATCGTTCGTAGGAATATCTCAAAGATTTCTAGTTAGGGTTTTACCGAAAATCTTCTTAATATTAATACTATCATTCTCCATACTTCTTACTAACTTTCGAATTTAAATTCCTTAAATCCCTTCGTTAAATCCATAAGTCTATCAGTGTCCAGGGAATTCTCGGAGAAAATAAAAGTGTGGTTTTTCAGAATCCAATAGCTTTTACATACACTTATTTTCCCCCTGGATCACTAATACGAACTCGGAAATCCGTTCTGAATACTCCTGTATAGCGTCGTCTAATAATATTCTTATTTCCACCAAAAACACTATTCACTCTTTATTCCTTCTTTTATTCCCTATATTAATGACAATGTCTTTGTTCTCTCTCGGGCCTTCCTTAACCCTTTCACGGAACGACTAGACTAATCGTTATCAATCTGGATGACATGAGAATATTCCCCTGCTCGGAATTGCCATATCTTATTCCCCTAGGAGATAGATTATTCTTATCTAAGTTGTCAACCATTAGCATTCTTCAAGACATATAAATATTTAAATCGAATTCCATTCATTCATTCAGAAGATCAACTATTACATCGTAGCCGAAACCACTATTCATTCTTACATCATTATATAATAAAAAGTTTTAATTCTACCCAAAATTTGGGTTCTTACAATAATCGAGGTTAATCACTTAATACTTCGAAAGGCTAAGTATATACTTTACTTATGCTAAAACACGTTTTCAAATTAGCTCGTTAGGCATCCCCTAACATAATTCTTATTAACACCGTCGTTTAAGTACCTACTAATGTCGGTTGTTTACGAACCAAGATTATACCTCGAGTTTTATCGCTCATTTTCTAAGTGATGTTCCAAAGTTATACTTAAGCAATCCCCGAAGCGGTTCATTCGCATTTAACCTTGATTCGAACATTTTTATAAAATCGAAAAATGATCCATTTGACATGAGGTTTTCTCCCACACCTTTCTTATGATCACTAATATTTAATTACCAAGATTCGCCACTTAATTACTCGAGTGAAGGGGGTTCAATTTCAACTACGAATTTGCATTTGTGATTTCGAACCACTTTTAGTAAATCGGCCATAATTTCTAAACCATAAGTCTGTTTGCTTCGATTCTTATGCCAAAACGATCTATGACTCGATATCTATAATGGTATGACATATACTTGACAAGGTCAGTGACTTATACCTACTGATTATGCACGAATTTTAAGGTTTTACGAAATTTTGGCATTACGACGACTATAAATCGAACGTTCCAAAATTTGTTATCACAAAACCAAGCCACACCGGGCATACCATACATTTCATACACATGAAACTCATCTTATAAGTCCAAGAACACCTCACTTTATCATCATAATCATCATATCTCTTACACTAATTAAATCACTACATAATCATGCTTTCATGCTTAACATAACCTCATAATCATAACTAATCCAAAAATCATCAAGAACATACATAAAACTTAAAATAAGGCCTAGGGTTTCAAGAGAGTTATAACTTTCTTGGTGTGTATATGAGTCTAACAAGCCTTGATCTAATCCTTACAACACCTTAATATAGCTTAGATCATCAAAAGAAACAAGAAAACTAAAGTTAGTTCTTGAAAGTTACTATTCACCCTAAACTTGTAAAAATCATAGAAAATCGAAAAATATAAGTTTAGCTCTAAAATTTTTACCACATATTGGTCTCTTCATAAGATTTGTTTGAAGCTATAGATCATGAGATTTGAAGCTTGGAAGCTATGGTTTTGAACCAGTTTTTCCCGCTGGACAGAAATTGTCAAGAACAGGCAGTTTGCCTTCTTCAAATTGGGGAGGATATTTGACTAGAATATACTTATTAGATTGCCATGAAATTTTGAGCGAATGTTTCCCATGGAGTGGAGAATCTATGGTTAAAATTTGGTGATTTTTAAAGCTATAGATCTTGAGATATGAAATTTTTTTTCATGGTGGTTCTTGCTGGGCAGTTTGAAGAAAATGGAGAGAGATGGAGTTGCTTGACTTTTCTCTTGTTCTCATCTTGTATTATTGCTAAGCCTTGGATAATATCCTGTATAAAGTCACTTTAATAAAGTGCTTTGGTCATTTCATGCATCATCTTGAGCCATGTGTCTTGATCTTGTGGCAAGATGAGGTGTTTAGGCTAACTAAATAGTTTAATCTTTAATGGAACTAGTTAGCATTGTAACTAGCTTGGTTACTTTATCTTATCCTTATGCACATGCGTGTATCTTGACTTTCTGCTTGTTTCTTTGTCCCGTTATTGCTCAATTTCATTGATAGTTCGGAGGAATATCTTATTTGTTTCTAGTTAGGGTTTTACCGGAAACCTTCTCAATATTAATACTTCTATTCTCAATCTTCCTTTATAATCCTTGGATTTAAATTCTTCAAATCTCTTAAATAAATCCTTAATTCCCTCAGTGTCTAGGGAAATCTCGGAGAAAATAAAAGTGCTATTTTTCTGAATCTAATATCATTTACATACACTTATTTCGCCCCTAGATTATTAATACGAACTCAGAAATCCGTTCTGAATACTTCTATATAGCGTCGTCTAATAATATTCCCATTTCCACCAAAAACACTATTCATTCTTTATTCTCTCTTTATTCCTTATATTTGGAAAAAATGTCCTTGTTCTCTTTCGAGCGTTCCTTAACTCTTTCACGGAACCCTTGGACTAATAACAGATATCAATTTGGATGACATGAGAACCATCTTCCTCATTTAGAATCACCATATCCTACTTTCTAGGAGATAGATTATTCTAATCTAAGTTGTCAACCTATTGCAGTCTTCATGGCATATAAACATTGGAATCCATACCCATTCCATATTCATTCATTAGAACCGCTGTTATATCGTAGTCGTAACCACAATTCGCTTCTACATTAATACATAATAAAAGTTTTAATTCCTACCAAAAATCTGGGTTCTTACATCCCATGCTGAGAGAATTCTACCAGTGGTTGTCCATCCCGCTGAACAGGAAATTAATCAACTTCAGATGGTGGTCTTTCCTTTGGCCAGCCATCCCCCACTCTCAGGAGTCCAAATCTCCACCACAATGCTTTCTACGAATACCAACCCGATGTACGGGTTGCATAACTATCTACCAATTAAAAGGGATCCAGGACCAAGCGACCATGCCTTGCAAATACATGAACCTTATCAGCCTCCCTACGTTAGAGGCTTGGGCCCTGATCATGGATATGATGATTACTCTGGTCCCAATACTGATGACTCGTCATTTGAGGATGATGATCGTGACGAAGCCCCGAGGAGGCGACGTGCCAGCAAAGAACCTTGAAGGAGGACGCAAACTATCCATGATGGACCCCCTCTGACAACTGCTGAAAGAATCAAGGCTCACGAAGCCGAGATCTTAAAGCTGAAAGATGACATGGCGAGAGAACAAGCGAGACAGAATCAGAATCGACCTCCTCTGACTTCAGGAGGGATTCCCTTTATTGATTTGGAGAGGTCTTCATGGAGGCAGAGAAGGGTTGATGCCCCAACTGGAAGAACAACAAGGGTGGAAACCCCCAGGGGTAACCCCAAAGATCTGATGCCACGTAGGGGTCCTGATGATCCTACACCCCCATTTACTGAGGAGGTGATTTAATGCTCGTATCTGTAGGAAGTTTGATGGAACAGACGATCCCGTAAACCACGTGAGAACGTTCTCGAACGCACTGCTGTTGTAACCTACAAGTGATGCTCTAAAGTGTAAGGCATTTCCTCAAACCCTGTTGGGCATGGCTCAAAGATGGTATAGCCGGTTGCTTGTAAATTCGATTGGCTCTTTTAAGGAGTTGAGTGCCACTTTTATCAGCCAATTCATTAGCGGAAGAGTTCATGAAAAAAGCTATGCATCTCTTATGTATGTGGTACAAGGAAGGAATGAAAATTTGAGGGACTACCTCAAGCGATTCACTAAGGAGACTCTAAATATCACTGACTTGGAGAATAAAGTGGACATGGTAGCCCAAGAGCACGGAACCACTGACCTCTTCTTTAAAAGGTCGTTAGTAAAGCATCCCCTTGAGAACATGGCTGAGCTCCAACGAAGGGCTGATTAGTATCTTAAAGCTGAGGATAGCATGAAGAAAGAGGCCGCAGTAGGTAATGGAGGGAATAACAATGACTCTAGGAAGCGAAAAAAAGAACAAGAGTACGATGTTAGGGACAAGTATCCCCGGACTGGCATGGACTCTGACTCTACACCCAAGAAAAGTCTAGGATCGAGATTTTCCGATTATGCATGGTTGAATGCTCCTAGGAGTCAAATCTTAAGTTGTTAGATATTGAAAAGGATAAGGACTTCCAATGGCCAAAGACACTCAGGGGCGACCCCGCAAAGCAAAACAAGGATCAGTATTGTAGGTTCCACAAGGATGTGGGACATGACACCGATGATTGTGGGCAACTCAAGGATGAGATTGAATTCTTGATCCGAAGAGGGAAACTAAGCAAGTTCGCGAAGGGTGAAGATCGTGGAAATCAAAGGAGGGATTTTGATAGGAAGGACAACGATCGTAGGGATAACGATCGTGATCGCAACCCACAGCGCCGAGGGCTGGTTAATAATATGATCTGGGGAGGATCGTGGAAATCAAATGAGGGATTATTACAGGAAGGAAAATGATCGTAGGGATAACGATCGTGATCACAACCAAGAGCCCCGAGGGCCGGTTATTAATATGATCTGGGGAGGCCCGATAGCGGCCGGTACGACAAGGAACTCTCGAAAGGCTTATGCCGGAGAAGTGATGCACATCGTGGGAGAGGCCTCGAAACGTGCAAAAACTGAGGTAGTGGTTGGTTTTGATGATTCAGACTTGGAAGGGGTGAAATTCCCCCATGACGACCCGTTGGTCATAACTTCTGTAATTGGAAACTCGGAAGTAAAACAAGTCTTGATAGACAATGGAGATTCTGTTGATATTCTGGTTCATGATGCGTCCGTAAAGATGGGGTACAATGATTCTCAATTGACCCCCACCAAGTCTAACTTTGAAGGAACTATTTAGTTACCCGTGACTATTGGGCAGGAACCTAAAGAGGCTACTCAAATGTTGAATTTTCTGGTAATCAAGGTAGCCTCAACATATAATGCAATCCTAGGAAGGACTGGACTTCATGCGTTCAAGGCTGTGGCCTCTACCTATCGTATGAAGATTAAGTTTCCAACCTGCAATGGTGTTGGAGAACAGAAAGGTGATCAGAAAATGGAAAGAAGTTTCTATGTAGCTGCATTAAGAGCTGATGGAGTCGGGGGGTAGGTCCTTCCGGTTGAAGACATGGATGTCCATAATGATGATGAACACCGAGGGAAGCCAGAAGAGGACTTCATCCCCACACCTCTAGAGCAGGGCGACCTTAAAAAGGTGACTAATATTGGAGCTTCTCTGAAGGAACCCTTGAATGGCAGGTTAACAGCATTCTTGCAAGAGAATAGTGATGTGTTTTCCTGGAAAATAGCTAATATGCCAGGGATTGATCCCTAACTCATAACTCACAAGTTGAATATCAATCCTAAGCGAAAGACAATAAAGCAGAAGAAGAGGAATTTCGCTCCCGAAAGGTAAGAGGCCATTAAACAAGAAGTAGACAAGCTTTTAGAAGCTGTTTTTATTGAAGAGATTCAGTTCCCCGAATGGTTAGCTTACCCTGTGATGGTCAATAAAGAAAATGAGAAGTGGAGGATGTGTATATACTTCACTGTTTTGAATGATGCATGTCCTAAGGATTGTTTTCCTCTACCAAGGATAGACACATTGATAGATGCCATAGCTGGGCATGAGATGTTGAGCTACATAGATGGTTTCAGTGGATACAACCAAATTAAGATGCACAAGGATGACATCCCAAAGGTACTTTTATAACCGACTTTGGTTTCTTCTGTTATCTTGTCATGGCTTTTGGACTGAAGAATGTAGGAGCTACTTACCAATGATTGGTGAATAAGATATTCGCTCATCTGATTGGAAAAACCATGGAGGTCTATGTTGATGATATGTTAGTCAAAAGCCTATTCACGGTAGATCATATTAAGCACCTCAGAGAGGCATTCGAAGTGCTGAGGCACCACAAGATGATGTTGAATCCAGCCAACTGTGCCTTTGGCGTTTGATCAGGAAATTTTTTGGGTTTAATGGTTTCAAAGTGAGGCATAGAAGCCAACCCCGATAAGATAATGGCGATTTTAGATATGTAACCACCCTGCTCTATATGAGACGTACAGAAGTTGATAGGCAAAGTAGCAGCCCTGGGGAGATTTATCTCTAAATCTGGCGACAAGTGCTTGCCCTTCTTCCAAGCATTAAAGAAGGTGAAAAATTTTGAGTGGAGTCCAGAGAGCCAAGAGGCCTTTGAACAGCTGAAGAAGTACATGACTGAATCCCCATTATTGGCCAAACCTAGTCCCGGGGAGACTTTGTATCTATATCTGGCGGTGTCTGAACAAGCCCTAGATGTCGTTCTCATTAGAGAAGAGAGCAAGGTTCAGAAACCTATCTACTATGTGAGAAAGGTGTTGCACGGAGCTAAGTTGAATTACTCTCCTATTGAGAAGTTTGTTTTGGCATTGATAACAGTTTCAAGGAAGCTACGACCTTACTTCCAGTCACACAAGATCGAAGTCCTGATGGACCAACAGTTGTGAAATATTTTGCACAGCCCAAAGGCCAGTGGAAGGCTAATCAAGTGGGCAATCGAACTTAGAGAATTTGACATCACATACAAGCCTCGGACAGCACTCAAGGCTCAGGCATTGGCTGACTTCGTGGTTGAATGTACCATTGGCAACCAAGAAGTCGGGGTGCAGGAGATAGTACCCACCCCTAGAAGTAAGGATAAAGATGAAGAGCTTGTACCTGATCAGAAGGAATATTGGGTGCTCTATTTTGATGGAGCATCAAAAACAAAATCTAGTGGTGCAAGTTTGGTCTTGCAAAGCCCCGATGGGTTCACAGTTGAGTATGCTTTGAAGTTGGACTTCCCAACAACCAACAACGAAGTTGAGTATGAAGCATTGATAGTCGGATTGGGCTTGGCCAAAATCATGAGGGTCAAGAACCTTAAAGTTTGTGGAGATTCAAGACTGGTAGTCTCGCAAGTGAATGGTGAATTTGAAGCCAGCACTACTAAAAAAACAGGATTAGACATCACACTTAAGATATCGGTTCCAAATGTCACCGATGTTAAAAGCCTTTCTTACATCGGTAATTCTTAACCGATGTCTTATATAAATCAGACATCAGTTTTACTAAAATAGCGATGTCTGAAAATTTTTAAAAAATTCTAAAAACAACTTAGACATCGGTTGTCATTTAAAGCGATGTTAAAATTCTTTTAAAAAAATTCAACTACGACTTCCCCCATCTTTTTCCCCGCCTTAGAAAATTTTCTACTATTTAGTTTCCCCCCTTAAAACAAAATTCCTTCTCCCGCCCAGTTACAACCCTTCCATCTGTCTCCAAAACATTAAAATTTTAAAACAAAATTCATTAAAATTACATTTAACAAAACATAACGCGAGCTCTCGATCCCCAAATCAAACCAGCTGCTAAACTTTCCTTTCTTCCTCAAACGTAACCCTAGCTTTCCTTTCATTTTAAACTCCAATTGAACTTCGTTTTCTTTCAATTAACTTTCTTTTCTTTCAATATTCTTTCAATTACTACTCCTATTAACCCTAGATTTTCATTTTCTTTGTTTCTTCAACAGATCTGAATATTTGGAGCTTTGGGTTGCGAGTTTGGAGCTTTGGGTTGCGTTTTTGGAGCTTTGGAGCTTTGGGTTTGTAAGGTATTTTCTTACAACTGAGCTTTGGGTTCTTTGTTTTTTTTTCAAATCAACTGAGGTTTGGGTTGCATGTATGAAATCTTTGTGTATTTCTCTATGTATTTTTGTTCAAATAAACTGAGATTTGGAGATTTGGAGATTTGGATTTGTTTTTTGTATTTTGTAAAGTATACGGTCCTTTGTTTTTTGTTCTTTGTTCATTTATATGGGTTGCATGTATAAAATCTTTGTGTATTTCCGTGTATTACAACTAATTTGTTAAGCTTTGGGTTGCGATTATATGGTTTAAATATTTATGTGTTTGAAGTGGTTGTTTATAATCCCCTAAGAACATAACTTGTTATTTACTGCTAAAGCTTAGTATGAAATATGAATTTTAGTTGCATTCATATTATTAGGATAAATGTAGTATATAATCATTTTTATCTTAACCACCATATAATTTTTGGTATAGGGCATACGAATATATGGATAAGTCATGGATATTTAAAGATAGAGATTCCTTAGAGTACGAAATTGGGGTCGAAAGTTTCTTGATACATGCTGAAGAAAATTGTAAAGATCCTAAGAGCATTCCTTGTCCAAGTGGACGATGTGCTAATTTTAAAAAATTCTCTTTAAAAATAATAAGGGGGCATATCTATGAAAATGGTTTTAGTTTGGGGTATGTTGATTAGATTTGGCATGAAGAAAAGTCAGCTAAGACTACTAAGTCATCTGTAGGCAGTTCACGCCCTTCTTCAGAACAAGCACCCGAGCACTTTGTTGCTTCAGAAACTGTTAATCTTTGTGAAGCAGCATTTAATTCTGAAGATTATGATAAAGATTCGTACGAGTTTAAGAGATTTGTGGTTGATGCTGAACAACCATTGTATAAGGACAGTGAGTGTGCTAAGTTAGAGTCGATGTTAAAATTACACAATTGGAAATCTAGGTTTGGTATTAGCGATAGTGCTTTCACTGATCTGTTATCTACAGTTGGTTCCCTTCTTCCTAAAGATAACGTGTTGCCTGCTAATGCATATGAATCCAAAAACCCTCTATCCGATTTAGGCCTTGAGTACATAAAATTCCATTCGTGTCCGAACGATTGTGTACTATACAAGGGTATACATTCTGATGCTTCTCAGTGTCCCAAGTGTCATCTATCTCGTTGGAAGGTGGGGAAAGATGGTCAACCTAGGGTTAATCTTCCTGCCAAGTCATGTGGTACTTTCCAATCCTTCCGAGATTTAAATAGATGTTTAAATCTCCTTCCACTGCTGAACTTATGACTTGGCATGCAAATAAGCAGATACAAGATGAAAAGATGCGACATCCGGCCGATTCCCTTTCTTGGAAAATTATCGATTATAGGTGGCCTGCCTTTGGAAGTGAATCGAGAAATATTCGTTTGGCTTTGTCAGCGGATGGTATAAACCCACATAATAATGGGTTAACCAATCGGTATAGTTTCTGGCCAGTAGTCTTGGTAAGTTACAATCTTCCTCCATGGTTATGCATGAAAAGGAAGTTCATGATGTTTACCGTATTAGTGCCTGGTCCGCATGAGCCAGGTAATAATATTGACATATATTTACCGCTGCTAATTGGTGATTTGAAGAAGCTTTGGGAGGAAGTTGAACCAAATGTATATGACGCGTATACTCAAACCTTTTTCACTCTAAAAGCCATTTTATTATGGATGATAAATGATTTCCCTGCATATGGAAACTTGTGAGGCTGTGTAAATAAGGGTTATAAGAGTTGTCCAATATGTGGCGATGATACCGTAGCTAAATATTTAAAGCATAGTAGGAAAATGTGCTTCCAAGGTCATCGTCGATATTTGGCTAGGCATCACCCTTATAAGAGGTAGAAGGCAGCTTTTAACGGGGAACAAGAATTTGAGAACCCACGTCAAACCCTCTCCGGAGAAGATGTGTTAGCGCAGCAAGATCAAATTGAATTTTCTTTTGGGAAGGAATTGAAGAAGTCAAAGAAGGTGGACTGTGCATGGAAAAAAGAGTCCATTTTTTTTGAGTTGGAGTATTGGAAGTTTCATCATGTGCGCCACTGTCTCGATGTTATGCATATCGAGAAAAACGTGTGCGATAATATTCTTGGGACCTTACTAAATATGTAGTTTAAGTCGAAAGATAGTGAGATGTTTGAGGCCCTAGGAGGCAAAGGAAGCACTAGAGGAAGTTCATGGAGGGATCTGTGGGCAACACTTGGGGGGCAGAGCCCTAGCTCATAAGATCACTCGCTTGGGATTCTATTGGCCAGAGAAGTTGGCCGAACCACAGAATTATGTCAAGAGGTGTGACAGGTGCCAAAAGCACGCTCCGGTTGTAAGGCAGCCACCTGAGATGTTAACATCGATTAACTCTCCTATCCCATTTGCAATGTGGGGAATGGATATACTTGGTCTATTCCCTGTAGCTTCAGCACAATGGAAGTTCCTGGTAGTAGCCATCGACTACTTCACCAAGTGGATTGAGGCTAAACCTCTAGCCAAGATAACCACCAAGCAAGTTGCTTCTTTTGGGAAAGCATAATCTGTAGGTATGGTATCCCACGAATCCTTGTAACGGATAATGGGACCCAGTTCAACAATGAAGATTAAATAAATACTGCGAGGAGAATGCTATTGAGCTTCGCTTTACTTCAGTGGCTCATCATCATGCTAATGGACAGGTAGAGGTAGCAAACCGGATTATCCTTGATGGACTGAAAAAGAGGGTCGAACGCTCAAGAAACACTCAGGTGGATGAGTTGCTGCCTATACTCTGGGCATACCGCACCACCTACAAGGTGACAACTAGAGCAACCCCGTTCTTGCTGGCTTATGGAGCTGAGGTAGTTGTGCCCTTAGAGATTACACATGCATCACCGCGAGTGGAAGCATTTGAACCCGAGACTAATGAAGAAGGCATGAGACTTGCCCTCGATCTGATTGATGAGGTTAGGGATGAGGTGAATGCCAGGAATGCAGAGCATCAGAAAAGAGCATCTTTCCACTACAACCAAAGGGTTAAGGAGAGGTTCTTTTGACAAGGTGACTTAGTTCTGAGGAAGATAGAGGCCTCTGGAGTTGGTTAGAAAAGAAAGCTAGCCCCCAATTGGGAAGGGTCGTATCGAGTCTAGAAAACACTAGGACGAGGATCCAACAAGCTGGAGACCTTAGACGGAAACGAGGTGCCCCGTACTTGGCATGCCTTGAATCTAAAGGTGATTTAAACTCCTTAGAAGCTTTGTAGTCAGCTATGATGTTCTCCCTGTTCTGCTGCACCTCCAACTGCGGCCTCCTGTTCTTTTCCTTCTCCTTAGCCAGCTCCTTTGCCACCTCCCTAAAACGAGAAAAGCTTGCCTCTGAAGAGGCAAAATACCTTTCCCTGTCCCTTTCCGCAACTGTCAAGTCAGCACGGGCTACCTTAAGATTGTGGACAGTAGCCTGGAGATAGGCATTCATCTGCAAAACAAATGTTGGAGTTAACCAGAAAAGTAAAAGTATAAAAAATACAACCAAAATAAAAGCAAAAGGAAGAAAAGGTTTACCGCAGCAATGGCCCGAGATCCCAGGAGCTAAATCTGAAAGTCGTTGGAAGACTCGACAATGTGGGCCCTATCCCGCGGAATGACCACACTCCTGGACCATTCAGCTACGGCCCTAGAGTCCCTAACAGCTATATCCCTATTGCATAGCCCCCAGTCCACAATGAAAGGGGTGAGGTCTTCATCAATCGGAACAGGCCTTTCTTGAAGAAAGGCAGGAACATGCTCCACTTCAGGGGAGGTGTCCTCAGTCCTAGGCTTTTTAGCTCTCTCTCTCTCAGTTACTACCCCAGTAGCAGCAGCGGTTTCCCTTCTTTTAAAAATGGCCCCTAGGGCAGCCTTGGCTGCAAAATGAAAGCTAAGAGTTAGATATCAAGTATAATATGAAGAAAAGATAAGTAAATAATGGGGATTTCAAGTTAATTACCCGCAGGGCCAAAATCGCTAAGCCCATGGGCCTGAAGTGAATCATCTGAAATTAAATTTGCATAATGATGCAAAATATCAGATGTTAACAGAGTTATGGCGGCTTTTTTATCCACACCCAATTTCAAACTCTTTATGGGCCCATCAATGGATCTGCAGAAGTTGGGTCCGAAGTAGTTGTCCCAGTTATCCCCATCCAAAAAAATGTAAAACCATTCTTTCTTCCAATCAGGAAGGGAATCAGGAGCGGAGTCAGAAATGAAACAAAACGGGCCAAAGATAAATGTTGGATTTTGACCCAACCCGAATTATCAGAAGTATTGACGAATTTAAATAAGTAACAAAAAACAGAAACACTGGGCTCAAGCCCATGTTTTCTACTTTGGACCATGAAACAGTATATAAAATGCCATACATTTGGCATAACTTGGGTTGGACAAACCCTAGCTTCAGCTAAAAGATGGCAAACAAAACGAGGAGGAGGGAGACAAAAACTGGCACAAAAGGCTTCTTTTTACATCCTAATAGCCTCGGGCTTTGGGTGACAAGCCCTTTCATTTGGGGCCGGAACAACGGCCCTGTAAGGCCCATTAATATGGAAAAGCTGAGCTAAAATATCTAACCTATGTTGTTTATATTTTGATTTATATTCATAAGCATCTAAGTGAAGCAAGTTTGGAAAAGCTTGGCCAAATTTGCTTAAAAGATCTCTAAGAGAAAAAACATTGGCATGAACAAGAGATGTTTTAGGGGCATGAGCAAGAGATGTTTTAGGGTTCTTACCCCTTGAAGCCCTAGGAGCGGCGGTAGAGGCTGTCTGAGCTAGCTGCGATTGGCTGGAAGAACTCGAATTCTCCATTAATATTTTTCGCTTGAAGGTTTGAACCCAGAAAAACTTTTAGAAATGGCCGGAGAAGATGAAGATTCAACGATCTTCAAACGAGAACTGAGAAAATGAGGTGGAGATTAACGCTGGGAATCGCCTCACGATAGAACCCTATCAGAGCTTTTAGAAAGTGTTTGAGGGAGGTTTGAGAAATTTCTTTCAGAGTAACTTTGAGAAAGTGGCGTGTGAAGAAATGAAAAATACTCCCCTCTTTTATAAATCTCACAATCGGTCACCCAACTGGTTAGAAAAGGTGGATGGGCTGTCAACTGGTGACTGGGCCTTCAAATAGGCTGGAAGCCCATAAAATTCAAAATTTGAATGAATTTCTACAAGGATCTAGAGAATTCTATGACATTCCTATAAAATAAACAAGGAATTACTAAAATAATTTAAAAGAAATTCAGAATGAGGCTGAAAGCCCAATAAAACAGAAAGGTAGCCCAAGAAATTGGTCCAAACAAATATAAGGTCCCAAAAAACCCATGCCCAGGAAGCTAAATCTTTTAGGCGTTGGTTTACAAAGTACCTCCTTGGCGGGGATACCCACGCCAAGGCTGGATTAAAAGAACCCACGCCCAAGAGGCTAAATCTTCTAGGCGTTGGTTCACAAAGTACCTCCTTGGCGGGGATACCCACGCCAAGGCTGGAGTAATAAATGAAGAGTATTAAAAGACCCATGCCCAGGAAGCCAAAGTTCATAGACATTGGTCTAAAAGAGGGCTCTTTGGCGGGGATATCCATGCTAAGGATGGATCGGCAAATCACAGGCATGAAAGTACCCATGCCTAGGAGTCCAAGTTCCCTTGGCGTGGCTAAGGAAAAGGACTCCTTGGCGGGGATACCCATGCCCAGACTACATTTAACATGCAACAGCCCCAGATCCAGGGTCGGGGATCCGGTCATCACGGCCTCAATTTCCATCCACTACATCATCATAAATTAACTTACAACCTTGTGACCCAAAACAACAACATAAAACACACCCGTTATAGTCCCAGAGATGAAATCAGAGTAACCAATAAATATTATTAGTCACCAGTTTTGAGTTCTAACAACCCAATGGAATTACAATTTAACTGTTACATACTCCTTGCCATCCATTTACATATGTCATATAAGTAAATACATCTGATAAATCAAAAGCTGACAGTCTAGCCTACTAGTTGCTTCTACCTCAGCAATGCAGTCCATGACATCAGTAGGCAACCCTTATAACTGCTATCCCTGCTTGCACCGAGTGCTCTTTGGCTTGGCCATCAGACCTAGCTGTTGTTGTGATATAATAAATAAAGCAAGGGTGAGCAATATCCCACCAAAAATAATATGTAACTGAACAATAATATATAACAGTTCTGAAATATCTTCGAAACCATATGCCATGCATTAACGAACATAGTGCCAGTATAATATAAACGATGAAGTTACAAGGTAAGCAAAAGTACTTTCAGTTTTGAACAATTCTCGATCCTGTCAACAAGAGTGATACTTCATGTTGCAGACAATAAATAAATTTGGATGATGAACTAATGCTGGAGTATTCACCATGCCCGATATTCCAATCCTTACGATGATCAGTCGTAGATTGTACAGTTCAAATTAGTTTTACTACCGGTAGAAGGAAGAGCTGACGAATTTACTTATCTACCGCCCTGTTAGATCTCCCCGGCCAACGGTTGGGCCAAATGGGATGGACCAGCGCTACTCGGCCTCTTACAAAACTCCTAGTTCGAATAGAATCATTGACTTTGAACGTAAAATTCGTCCCCCTTTCCCCAAGTATAATACTTGTTGATAAGACTCAAAAAAGTAGTCGTATCTAGTTGGGAAGGAAAATTCACCAATATTTCCCAAGCTGCTGCTTGTTAAAGGATACCAAATTGTTCCTACACTCTTACCCCTCGAATGATGAGAAGGTACACAAAGATTCAATAAACGAGCAGCAACCAAGTTGCGAATGAAAAGAATAGGTTCAAAAGATTTATGACCGGGAAGTCAACAAGATAAATAACATTTCTCAAGTAAGGTTCCCTTATAATTTGGAAGATAGCTTTGAATGAAGAATAAAATCGGCGAGAACCTTCCTTGATAAGAATAATAATGAATAGGCTCAGAATAATTTACATAATACTCGAGGGTCGAAGATAATATTTGAATGAAGTATATCGTTTTTAAAATGAGTTAGAAGAATTAAATACATATTCAAAGAGTATTTATTAAATCATAAATATTTAAAGAATAGTTTTATCGTTGCTCAAAATAAACCCCGAATAAATATTCAAAATAATATTCATTTAATGAATAATGAATATTCAAATTAATAATAATTATTGAAGAAATAATTATCAAATGAATATTCAAAATAATATTCGATAATTGAATCGACTTTAAATGAATATTGAAGATAATATTCATTGAATAAATAAAGTTCAAATGAATATATATAAAATAAACAATTAAACTCAAATGAATATTAAAGATAATATTCATTAAATAAATAAACTCGAATGAATATTCAAAATAATATTCATAGAATACTTCTCGATTGAGATAATATTTAAATAACATTCCTCGAGTGATTTCCACGTACTAATACTTATGGAAATATAGACAATATTTATAAATAACATTTCTCAAATAATCTGTCACTGGAATCCCTTTGGGTTTCCACGACTATCTCTATATTACAAAATACCGACTCCCGGTCTTTATTAGAAGAATGAGGTTCATATGCCCTTCATTAAGGGTCATAGCAATATCCGGCTTATAATTATTATATCTTGTATCTAACTTATAAGCCAACATCAGTCAGGGAACAAATATCACAATATCAATTTTGAAAGTAGGCATGCATGTTATGGCATATGTATAACAACATCAAATCATATATATATTATCACAACAACAGCTTCAAATTGATTGAAGACTTGCCTGGTACTCCCGCTATGCTAGTTGTAATAACCCTAACTTTAGAAATGCTACAGTCCTTAAATGAATCGTAAATTTTAAGGATTTAGGGAAATGGCATGTAGGTACCCTACCATTGAAACAGAAAATGAATAATCAGAAACCATATTAGTAATGTACTATGAAAATAAGTGACTCGAAGCGATGACGGATTTCAGAAATTCCTGAGTATGGATTTTAAGGATTTTCAATTTCAATTGAGACTCTATGGAATGTGATATGAAGCAGTATAGAAATATTAAAGGGTTTATATCTTGTGGAGATAGTAAAATTAGGTTAAACCAAGGAATGATCAAGTTAAGGAAATGCCAAGGGAATTTGGATTGTTAAACGATTTCAAAACCATTTGAATAACGAGGCATATTCGAAACGAATTGCAATTAGACAAATATGGAAAACAAAACAACCAAAATTAGTGATACAACAAGGATACATACTACATTATGATCAAGCAAGGTCATTAACATTTACTTAGGAAAATCAAAAATGAGATTTATAAAGTAACCACGTCACATCATAGTGACATCACTTTCCACTCATCTTTAAACAAGGATAAATTAGTAAATGACCAAGGAATTTATCCACACCATTCCACAAAACTCTAGAACTCTCAAAATTAGCCAAGATAAGAGCAAGAAACACAAAAAAATCTCTCCTCATTCCCATCATCATTCAATTCGGCAAAACAAGAAAAAAGAAGAAAAATAAAACTCAAAACCCCAGCTACAATCAACCACAAATCAAGGGAAAATTCATGGAAGTTCTTGGATGTAAGAACCCTAATTTTTGCAATATTTTCTTCTATTTAATATCATGTGGCATTGTCAATTTGGAACCTTTCTAAGTCATCCCTGTTGTTTAATGGATTTGATTGTCTGAGAAACTATGTTGTTGCATTAATTATGTAAGAAAAAAGGAAGATTGTGAAGGCAAGAATCTTAATGTTGGTAAGATTTATAAAACTTGAGATTTGAGAATTATTGGAGTGATAAAAGATTTATTAGGAATTATGACAAGGAATTATGGATATTCGAGGAATTTACACAATTAAGTACTTAAGGGATTACGAGGGAAATCTCTACGCGATAAAATATTATTACGAGAAATTAATTAAGATACGATACGAATTAAAGATTAAGTGAAAAGCATTGGTGGAAGAATAATGATACAAGGAGTAGTATTGCATGCAAGTCCCATGCAACCAAGTAGTTAGGAAAAGCAAACTAGTTAAACCAAATGGCAAGAGGAATAGTAATTAGTTGCATTTCTTTTTCCAAGGAGGGGACAATAGTACAAAGAGGCCATACCTAGGTTAGTACCTTGCATATACATACACTAATATGTATCACCCAATCACTTTATGCATTATTCAACCACACAAAAAAAATCAAAACACAAACATCACCCCCCTTGAAAGAGAAGCTCTCGGCCAAAAGCTAAACAAGGAAGAAAATTTCTTCCTTCTCCCATTTCTCCTCACTCATAATTCAAGGCATAATTCCTAGGCTCTCTACATCATCTAAGAAAGGTATGCTAAGAGTTTCAAGCCCTTTCATCCATTAACTTTCAAGATATTAATTGTTAAAGATATTGTGAATAGTAACCATGTTAAGTTTTTCTTATAGATCTTGGATTATAAGGATAGTAGGAGCTTATTCAAGGTGTTCTTGAGTTTTTTAAGGCTTACCCAAGGCTCCTAGGTACTGAAGAAGGTATAAAAATCATAACCCCTTTTGGCCATGTAGTGTTTATGAAGTTTAATGATAGATCCATGTATATTTGTGTTAATCTTGGATGTGCAAGTGATGGATGATATGGATCTTGAGTTTTAGTGTTGTGATTGTGATTTTGATGCTTGTGGATAGTATATGTATCTCCATGAATGTTATAAAGCATGAACAGGTGAATTAGACGTTGGTTTGTGGAAGTAAGAATCTTGGTTGATTTAGGTGAAACAAACATGCTGAGTTTTTCCAGAAATTTGACCTGTCTTGTAACATGGTTTTGAACCCCCAAATCTTGCCCCCCCTGAGGTCATACCATATATTTTTGGAAAGGTATTTGAATGTAGTTTCTGGACATATAAGGTTCATGACTAGGTGATGTATATATTTTAAGTTATGGCCGGAGAAGTAAAATATTTTTCTGGATTCTGGACTGCACTAAGTGACCCCATTGTGAACCTTGTTTAAACACCTAAAAATTTATGTGGGATCATGAAAAAATTAGAGAAGTTAGAAAATGGAGTGAGGAAGGCTACCCAAAAAGAATTAGATTAAAATATGAATTTTTGAATTTTATAAAAATGCTAGAGTAAAATTCGCGCAAGGGAAAAAGTCGTTAAATGGAGTATAATTCTAGGGGTAATGGTCATGACTCGGATATGGTAACTAAATTAAGTCGAATAAGTGACGAGCGTAATCGAGTGGTGACATGGACCTATAGTGGGGCTAGAGTGTCATAAGACGAAGTCGTAAGTTAATTTCGTACCCCCTAAAACCCCGCAATTAAAGAGATATTGTTAAGGTACTAACGAGCGATTATTGCTTATGTATAGATCATTCCACTCCGCACGCTCGACCACCCCAACCACACCAAGGCAAGTTTACTTTTCAAAACTTACATATACAAGGACTTTCACTGTTGTGTTTGTAGTTTTCAATCATACCAAATGTTATGTTTATCGAAGTATTGATGCGATTGAGATGTATAAGTACATATATGTTTGTACCCCTTGAACTTAGATTGAAATGTTTTCCTCGGACAACGACTCTAGCAATAGAGGTCGTAGCGGTCCGTATATACTATTGATCGGGGAGCGGTATATTATTATACCCTATCTTGGATTAAAAGTTTATTTTATTAAATAATTATTTTATTGATTATTAATATTAAATCATAAAATATCATTTATTAATTATTGTTCCTTATTTTAAAGATAAAGCTAATCCAAGATACCTTTAATACTTTCAAACTCGAACTCAAAACATTTTCGAAAACCCCCTAGTCAGGTTCTGCTTCTTGTATGATTTCAAGAATCATCGGTCGACTGATGTCGGACCTCAATTACTCTGTTTTCAATCAAAATCAAGTTTTTAAAAGAAAAAGAAAAAGGGACTCTGGCAGGTGTGGGAACCGTTGACGAACGATTCCCGGGATGTGTAAGCGGCCGTGAGCCAGGCGGTCCATCAATTATTATTCCGGCCCAGGTGTTGCTGAAGGATGATTACAGATGTAGTTTTCATCGAGGGTCATTACGGATGTAGTTTTCACCCGAGGATAGTTACGGATGTAGTTTCTATCCTTCTACCGGTAGAGAAGATCCGCGGATAATTGGATTTGGATGTGGCGACTGATCATCGTCAATCCCTTTCAGGTTTTATGTTTTCTTCCAGTCCCATCCTCCACTTTGGAAAAATACTCAAATAGTGCTTCTTGGGCCTAAGTGCCAAGTTGCCGATAGTGTGGTTTTGATGAGAAAATATTGACATCGTGCAGTATCTAGAACTGCAAGATTTTCTATAAAGATTGACAAGTGTTAGTGCACTCTTGCAATTGTTTCAAAGAATGAAATGTTTTTGTATGAGAAACCTTCTAAGCTAATGGAATAAAAGAGGTTTGCAATGATGTATTCCCTGTACAGTATGTTAATCGTAGAGTGTTTTGCCGAAAATGATATACTCATATGTATATATTTTCAAACTTGAGATATGTTGAAATGGGAACCTTATAAAGGGTTCATATGTTATTCTTAAAGCTCCTTAGTGAGTATAGACGTTTTATTCAAACTCAGACATATACAGTGTCCAATTATGTTTTGAAATCTGAGATATATACCCATATAGTTGGGAATGTTTTCGAAATAAACCCCATTATTATTTTACAAAATGGTGAACTTGCTGAGCATTATGTTGCTCATTCTTGCTTATAAAAACTTTTCATAAAGAGAAGAATTTGGTCGGTTAACTCCGCAACAGTAGAAGAGGAGTAGAAGATTTACCCCGGAGATGATTTAGTTTTTGATAAATACTACAGAGTAAGTCTGATAGGTTTTCAACTGTAATAGTAAGACTTGTCTTCAAGTATAGTTGTATAAGTGGAATTGCGTAAGACTCTGATTTGTACAAATGAATTGTAATATTTAGCGGCACTTCTGATTATCGTTTCTGAGGCTCTAACTTGCTTATGTGTAAGATTGAGGTCTGGATGGATATATTGTGGAGTTGTAAAGTTAATACAGGTATGATATGGTTGGATGGTGGCGTGACGACCTGAATCTCTGACCTCAGATTTGGGGGTGTTACAGAAATGGTATCAGAACAATAAGTTACAGTACTCAGAAACGAGAGTGTTGAGAGTTAAGTCTAAGTAGGAGAATGACATAAGAGATCGTAGTAAACTTATGATTGGACTACCGGAAGAGGTACCGGTGAGTAGAATGGACTGTAGTGTTACTGGAGGTATTATACTAGGGTCGATAAAATCCTTAGAGACCTTCAGAATGATGAATAGAGGTTTGAGAGTCGTACATGACTTATCATAGATAATGATATAGGAAGCAGAGCGAAATCTCGAGAGCAACTGAGGTAGAGGCGATATTGCAAATATGATCGGATGACTAGGCTGGCATAAATTTTGTGGCCCATATTCCTCCACAGTTCAGGAGGCAGCATTTTAAGAATAAAGAAGTTTGGACTTCCCTACATAATTAAGGGTACTTAGTACTTGGATTAATGAAAGTCTTTTACTTTGGCTATAAGATCCGATTTTCGATAAGTGACGGGTTTACCTGAAGGTTGGTCACTATGTCATTGTGGATTCCATTACCCTTGATGGCGAATTTTACACGTGTGATACGAGAATGTTATCATAAGACGAGCGTGCTAGATAATTCCATGCATGATTCGGACGCTGGAACATGGTAGGTCAACTTAGAGAACAAACAAGTAGGATTAACAAAGGGACTCAAGAGAAGTTTAATATGGTTGCAACGAGCGATACAGTGATCTCAGAGTCTACCAAAAGAAAAGACCAGCGGGTCTAGAGTGGAATCCTTTGATAGAGATGTTATCAGGGACTACGTATATATGTATTGTAGACCTCAATGTTTTTGGTATATGTTCACATACACACACCCGCCACTGAACCTATGGACTGCACTGAGATCCCTGAGAGATCTCTTTGATCTGTTCCCAGGGGGAACTGGCCACTTGTGATTCATGTCAGAAGGCATGAAGTAGGACCCTATGGACTTAACAGGTGTCCCCGGAATGACGTGAATCTTGGTATTCAAGATAAAGCACGGAAATGGCAGATATAATTGTGAAACCCTAACTCGATAAATGACTTTAAGATGATGATTGAGAGACGCACTAGTTGGTGTCTTGTATTACGAAGATGAAGAGATGGAGTTACCCTCATAATGGTGATAATGGAATGCACGAATAGTTATTAACTTATTTCGGTAACTACCGGCTGGTGCACTACTTCATTTTAAACTGTTCACTAACCATGTTACCTCGATTAGTTATATCAGGTAACCCTCCTAGCTTTCTACTTCAAACTTTTGGAATAACAACCAGTGATATACTTTCTCGAAACCGGGACTCATCCAAAGTATCTTAACTGATCCCCGAGCATTCTATTTGAAGTTTATAATTATTTCTGCTAAGGACTATTTACACTTTCTTTCAATTATTCTAGGAATGTTCAACAAATATTTCCTTAATTAATCGACAAATACTACTTAACGGATATCGATATTTGATTGCTTCTTTCATGCTTGCACTCTTCAGTTGAGCTCATAAATATTCAACAAATTACTGAGGACATGGATGATCTAATGTCCAGACGTCCCTCATGAATTCTTTTCTTCTATTCAAGATGAGATTGTACATCGTACATTGAAATCATAGTAAGGATATCATTTTGATATTGGTATTCCGAATTTAATTCTATTGTCGGATCTGATAAAGCATGTGTACGGAGGCACCCTTGGGTGGACCATTTCACTGATAAGTAATATTTGATGAGAGGTTATCGATTGTTCCGATACCTAGAACATTCTCTTCAGATTTTATAGTTTTCTTTTTTTCAAACTTAATAACTTCTTATTTTCATTCGTTGTCCGAGAAGCCTAAAGTTTCTTCAGTGGCTACGATGTTGAAATTCTGTTCTATTCAAGTGAAACTGGCTAGTCGTTATGTCAATATGAATGACTAGTTGATTATTCTAACTACTCAAAATTGTAAATGTTGTGAAGAACACCTAGCTAATTGTCCTAGCTGGTGGTGATGTCTCAAACAGGTGGATTAGCAAATTTTGTCTAGCTAGTTACTAGTGTTTCTTGAAAAGGACTAGTTATTGTTTCACTGGTCCAACCCCCAATTTAATTCATTCTGCAATGCATTTTGCATGTGGTAAAGTATGATGACGAAATTTTTGATGAATAACTTGATTGAGACCTAATGAGGTCGCCCACTCAACTAGAATTCTACCCATCTTCGTATCAGATTCTATATCACTTGAATATTTTATTCTTTCTTTCACACAATGAGAATTCATTTGAAACCACTGATTACTTGAATGATAAACTACTTCATTCTTTAATTGTCATGGAGTAGAATTGCTTTCTACTGACCTTCATCAATGCGACTTAGATTTCCTCTTATTATTCAGGAGGAAAAGTATCCGCCCGATGTAAGAATTGTATAAAGACCGTCTTTATGACTTTTGTATCCAACAATCATTGCCCTTGTGCAATATTCTTTATGGTATCATATTACAGAATTATCAGGACGGGAATGAATAAACCTTGTCGTATTCTTTCTGTCCATCCTTACATCTCAAAAAAAATCGAGACTCCTAGTATTTGGAACCATCAACATTCTTGGAACATCCAATGTGGAATTCTTATTGAAATTATCTATTGGACCTTGTTATTTTGAAACCATTCCTTTCAAAGTGATTACTCTAAGGTGAACGGGAGGTACAATTATGAACCGTTACACCAATATGAGATCAAAAATCAAATGTTGTAATTGTGCAGCCAGAGCGTTGTGCCGAGTAATTATTAAAGTAGAAATAACATATCGGGGAATACCACACGACCTTTAATATTAGTGTGAGGAAACTTATAAGAAAGGATGAGGTGGTTGGGAATATGCTCCTACCAACCGTTGTCAGGATGTTATATTAATGAATTCTGGAGTTACCAAGCCTTTTCCTGATCCAGGAAATGCAAATCGATTGTGATGTAAAACATATCCTTCGAGGAAACTAGCATGAAAGCGAGATGGACAAGAAAGGAGGAAATATCGTGGCAAGAATGTGAAGCTTTACTTAGCTTAAAGGGATTGATGCACATAGAGAGACATAAAGTTTAACAGGCCCCTAATAGCAAATGGATGCAGGGATATATGTCAATGATCCTTCGAGACTACCACCTAATCAAGTTTATTGGGAATCGCAGCCGCATGCAGGCCTCAGGCTGATTGGCGCCAGTTGTGAAGGAGGACGAGCGTATGACATCTTACATATACCATCGAGAACTGATACCCTTATCAGAAATGGGGAAATTGTTGATTAGTTAAAATGGGTAGTTTCTTTTTTCAAGGATAAGGTTGAAGAGAAGGTTTCACCAACTCAAGATCGACCTCTATACTGTGCCAAAGATGGCATTTCACACTAATATAAACGTTATAAAATTGTGGTAGTATCGTTTGAATGGACTAATGAGTCAGAAGCCTTTATGGATTAATGAACAAAGTTTTGGGATGAAATGAGATATTAGCAACAACCTCGTTGTTAGCCATACTTGATGATAAAAAGAGGACTTTGAGAGTCACGATGATGCGTCATTCAAGAGTTTAAGAGGTGTGCCGATGTAGTAGAAAGGGGATGATAGCTTATACTTCTAAACAACATAAAGGTTACGGGATAGGATATACTAACCGTGAGTCTGGGATTAGTCATGATGGCGTTCACGCATAAAACTGAGACGTTAACCTTATGAGGAAAGTGTGAAAATTTCTCCACAAGTGCCATAAGTATATCTTCATATTAGAACTAAACATAAGAAGGAAAAAGATGTATAGAGAATTAAGAGAATGTTTGGCAAACGAATATGAAGAATGGTATTGGCAATCTATTAAGTACAAACGCGACATGCCAAAAGCAGAATGATAGAGATCTAGTGGATTAATTCCGCTTGTAGAAAATATTGAACGTGGACAGAATTATAGTGAATTTCATAAGTAGGTCGCCAAAGACCGAGCCAAGAGATGGCCCTAGTTGAGTTATAATTATTGGACCAAGTGATTTACCTACGAGAGACTTTCCATTGAGAAGATTATCGAATATTATACGGAAGAGATGGTGGTGCAATATAAAACTTCTGCAGCGATTACGTCAGATAAAGACTTAAGGTTAAACTTCGAATATTGAAGGTGCTTTCAGGTATATTTAACAAAGAGATTGAGCGTATGTACTAATTTGATCTGTGGTTGACGGACAGGGAAGAAGAATTGTCCAGACGATCGAATTTATATGTAGTGCCGTGCCTTAGGTTCCACGGGGCAGTCGAGAATAAAAACTTATCCATGAAATGAATGTTGTTATCACGATCATCACCATGCGAACGTAAGGACGTCTCCTGTAGTGCGTACTGCGAAAGAAGAAGTTTCGCTTCTCTTGCGTTACGAAGAAGTCAATGAACGAGGGACATAGTAGCTGAACTGGTTCGACGTATACCGAAGACTATACAGTATCCATAGCAAGTGGTAACGGCTGACGGGAGGCAACACATTCCTACTAATCAAGCGAAGGAATATGAGGAATACCGTGCGTATTGACGTTGTCTCAGATTACAAAACACGACCACAAAGTATTCACGGGCCAACGATACAAGGACTCAACACGGATTCTATGAACAAGGTAGAAGAGGAATATGTAAGTAGTGGGATAGAAATTTTCAATCATAGAACAATCGATAAGGAATACAGGTCGAGTAGAGTATGCGTTGAGGAACAACATTAAGGCGTTGGTGAGACCAAGGGAGAGAACAATAAGGTTGAAGTGTCAACCTGAGAGTTGGAAAGGGTAAGGTTGGAATTGTATCCATAACTATTATCCTTAGGTTCTTAAGATAAAATCCTTTTAAGGAGAGGAGACTGCATTAACCGTAATTTTCGGGAATATTCGAAACATGGACGAATAGTAATTTTATGGGTGGATGAGGAATTTTTGCAATCACGATATGTACGAATTATTAAATGAAGATTTCGAATTGATATTACGTCTTTACGGTACAGACGAGTGTATGTAAAAGTCATTAGTTTTTTTTACGAAACCCATTATTTCGAATGGTCAAATTTTATGAGATATCTAAGGAGATCGTGGTAAGGCATGGGGTTCCTGTGAGCATTGTATCTGGTAGAGACCCAAGGTTCAACTCCAGGTTCTGGAGGAGTTTTCAGGATTGTGTGGGGACAAAGTTAAACATGAGTACTGCATACCACCCCCAATCAGACGGACAGAGCGAGAGAACCATCCGGACCATAGAGGACATGTTGAGAGTATGTGCCATCGATTTTAAGGGAAGTTCGGATGACCACTTTCCGTTGATTGAATTTTCCTAAAACAACAGTTACCATGCGAGTATAGGAATGCCCCATATGAAGCTTTATATGGATAAAGATGTCGGTCTCCCTTGTGTTGGGAAGAAGTTGGAGAGCGGAAGATTTTAGGGCTTGAACTGGTCCAACAGACAAGAGAAACTATCGAGCTCATAAGAGGACGGCGGTAGCGGCACAAGACAGACAGAAGAAGTATGCGGACCAGACCCATAAGGACAAAGAATATGAGGTAGGAGAGTTGGTGATGTTAAAGGTATCGCCGTGGAAGGGATTGATGAGATTTGGTAAGAAGGGGAAACTAAGCCCAAGATTTATTAGACCTTTTGAGATCTTGAGACGAGTTGGAAAGTTAGCCTATGAATTGGCTTTACCCCTGAGCCTGCAGCAAGTACATAATGTGTTCCATGTGTCCATGCTACGACCCTACCATGCCGACTTTCGACACGTGATAGAATATGATCAAGTGGATCTGCAACCAGACTTAACATATGTGGAGCAACCCGTAGAAATCATGGATAGAAAACAACAGGTGTTGAGGAACAAGGTTGTCAAACTAGTGAGAGCTTTGTGGAGGAACCAGAATGTCGAAGAATAAACATGGGAACTAGAGAGCGCGATGCGTGAAAAGCACCCCCAACTGTTTTCAAACTGTTGGATTTGGAGGAGTTATATTATGGAAAGTATGAAAATATAGCCGTTATAATGCCCGATTTTGGTTAAAACATAAATTACTTGTTAAAAACAGAGCATCCCGAATCTGTCAAGGTCAGTATGGCATAACCACTGCTCATGATAGGACAGATCTTAGTTCATAGATCGTTTTGATATAAAGTACGTAAAAATCTGATGAACGGTTTAGGAAATATTGCCAAAATAATAAAAGTGGTTTGAACACGTAAGTGCGAGTTCGTAACTTCAATTGAACACCCTTAACCTAAGTGATTCCGTTACGGATCTTGATAATTAAATAATAGTGGTCATAAGGAAGGTATAGGATAAGGTCTCATGTCGGATGAATAATTTTTCAATTTTATAAAAATGTTTAGATCAAGGGTACTTTAATGGGATACCCCCTAAACGGATAAAGGATAATTTTCTCGAGTTAATGGTCGACTTAAAAGTCTTTAAGACTTAAATATCTACTAAGTGTATAAGATAATGACATGACTTGATAATGTACTAAGTGTCCTTACGTGACGGTATTAATAAGAGTTATGTTATGGTGTGTTTGATAAGCTAAAACGAATAGGGAAATGATTGGGAATTATTAAAGGTATTAACTTGGAACCCATGGATATTATACTTAAATATCTCTGATAAGGTTATAAAAAGATTAGGGGGTCAAGTGAGTTAAATGGTTAGGATAAGTGTTGTTAGTAATAATAATTATAATGAGGCATATACTAATGATGATCCTTTTCGTTCTTACAGAAACTCAAGACGAGCACCGGGTCATACCTCTGGGATTTAGAGATCGAGGTAAGATTTCTTCCTCCTTATTTTGATAAATTGTTATGTTTCAAATAAAAATGGTTTTGCTATATAATATATGAATCTTATATCAATATATGATATGGATTGTGGATATGAATATGAAGGGAGCCAATATACTTTATGGCTTAAAAAGATATGAAAAAGAATGGTATCAGTTGTTATCTAGGGTTATATGGTTTATAATATTCTGTTATTTGTAATCTTTAAACATTTGTGATTTAATAAATATTATTTGAATATTATTTAATACTTTACAAATAGATGGAATAGTTAGGTATTTAATAACATAAGTGACTTTATTAAATACGGAGGAGATGTCTGAGTTATAATCAAAGTATTATGATGTTTGTCTTTCTAAAGATTGATATATGAAAATGGAAATGGAAATGATATATGTGAATGAAAATGGAAACAGAAAATGGAAAATATGGAATGGTGTTTTATAAATGGAATAATGATTTGATAAAAAGGGGAATTGCAATAGCAAGCGTAAGAGGTTGTGTTCGGCACAGTCCAGCACTCAATATTTTATTACGGCCCAAGAGATGCCGAAGGAGGATGTAGCAGAGAGCCTTCCTCCGGGGATGATGACCAGGTTGGATCATTCCTTTTACTAGTAGTAAACAGAGAGCAGGTACGATTAGGCGACTGATCATCGTCCTAACGTATCAGGCGACGGCAGATATCCCCAAAGTCATTAAAGAAAGAATTGATAATGGTTACAGATTGACATACTGAAAAAGGAAAAATGGTATGAAATTATTTAATTATTTTTATATTAGAAGATAAACTAATATTATATTAGAAGAGAAACTGATATTATATGGTTTTATGTTTCTTTTCTTATAAAGATAAAAAGATGGTGTATTTAATAAATAGGAATTAATTCTTTTCTTAAAGATTATGATGGGTCTCCCGTTTATTAATATATATATATATATATATATATATATATATATATATATATATATGTTTTCTCTGATATTGGTTTACAATATTTATCTTGTTGAGCTATTATAGCTCACTCTTGCTACTTATGTATATAACAACTAGGTCAAATGCTGATACTCCGCACTACACCCCGTAAGAGGGTAAGGGAAAGATGACCTTTTGAGAGAGTATTGGCGCCTATCCCTGAGGTAGCTGATAGACAGATGGGTATTGGTAGACTTATGTGAATTAAGTGTGTAAGTTTGAGAAATAAACTTTTGGTTGTTGAAGTTCTTCCTCTCGAAGTAATATTCAGCAACACTACTTAAGTAAGATTCTGGGTTTGTAATAACAACTTTAAACTTATGATACCGTGGATGTTGTTCTCTGAGAATATGACTAGTGTGTAATATTATTATTAGGTGTGGGGTCTACTTTGTGGGTTTTATTACACATTTCTATTTTAACTCTCAAGAATATAATGTTATTAAATGGAAATTGGACCGTGATGACATGGATTCCTGACCCCCGATCAAGGGGCGTCACAGATGGTATCAGAGCTAAGAGTCATAATGCTCAGAAGCAATAGTAATAATAATAAATATATCAGTAATAATATAAATTGTGAACTCACATCGAGTTCAATGGTGGTTTATCGAAGGTAATTTATTTTAAGTAATGTTTATAATTTTGTAGATTATTACTAATAAAAGTTATTTTTTTTATTTATAGGGAGAGGAGATGGAGACCGGTGAGCCGAGTCATACACGAGAGTGGATAGGGAAGTCGGAGCAGGAGATTACAGACTTATTGTACGCAGGTGTCGAGGTTCCAGACTATGCTATAGCAGACTTGAGGAGGAGAGTTCAGGAGAGAGTCAGGGAGGCATGTGAGCGTAGAGCGAGAGATGTTGTGGCTATAGTGCCATACGCAGGGAGACCATCTGTAGGATCCGATGAGGCAGGTCCTTCCCTAGTTAGATCAGAGGTTCCAGAGGGAGATATGCCAGTGCGTAAGAGGCCTAGATTATCAGTGATAGCTGAGGAGCAGCCCGATTGGAAAGATATCCACATGATTCCTACTCCTATTCCTCCTGTTCCAGTGCCCTCACCTGTTCCATCCCCTACACCGAGTCCGGATCCTTTGGATGATCCGATAGAGCAGTTCACTCCCCCAAGACAGTTTGTTTTCCATTCGGAGGAGGAGGAGGACCCTTCAGAGGATGCGGAGACAGAGCCAGTTCCTTCACCTCCACCAGTAGTTGCACCTTCACTTGTAGCTTCACCATCACCAGTAGATGCACCCCCACAGGAGGTACCTAGACTTGCAGGTGATCCGGTCTATGTGACTTTACAGTCGGACTACCATATCATACAGGGTCAGCTAGAGGAGTCTCGTAGGATGATAGATACACTATTGCAGAGGTTAGCTGGAGGTAGAGGAGGTGTTATTCCAGATGGTGTATCTTTGGGATTGATTAGCATTGAGCTGCGAGCACTTGGTGATCTGAGGAGGTTGTTAGCACAGAGAGGAGATCTAGAATGGAGAGCTGAGGTAGTAGAGGTTGTCACGTCTATGGTGGTTCAGATCAGGGTTACCGTGAGCCAGGGACAGTGGTTTTAGTCACTAATCATACTGTAGTCATCTTGCTGATGTCATTTTGGGGATTAGTTTAGTGTTTACAATCTTAATCCCAGTCTGATTAGAGGGATGTTAGTAGTACTTTTGTTATAGCGGATTAGTATGTACGACTATGCTTTTGGGGTTTCAAACCTTGTACTTTATAATGTATATATTAATTAATAGTGAAGGATGTTATCCACAAGTTGTAATATAATTATGTGAATTAATGAAGTTTATGTATTTTGTCTAATTTTTATCGTATTTTGATACTAAATGTTGAGATTCGAAAATATTAATGTATATAAGGTGATTGACTTAAATGAAAAGGTTATCGTGTTAAAGGTAGTGAGCTTATATGTTTCGTATTAATGGTATTATAACTTAATATTAAATGCTTGAATTTGAGAATGTGGTTATGTATAAACGAGTAAATAGTGATATAATTATTGTATATGGGGATGATGAATATTGTACCCTAAATTTGGGTAATTGATGGAGAATATTATTATTGACAGAAAAATGGCTAGACGTAATAGCAGAGCGAATGCCAGGGAAAATGAAAGAGATGAAGAAAGTCCAAAATAGACAGAACGAAAATGCTCAGGGAGAACAAAATAATGAGGAAGAAGAAGAAGATGAATCAGCTGGCCAACAAGGTAACCAGGGAGGTGATCCCTTAAACCAATTTATGGACTTATGAAGGCAAAATTTAGCTAATCCACCGAATCTTCAACAACCACCAGTTCCCCCGAACCAGGTAGCTAATTTATTTCGTGCCTTTAAGTCATTAAAGCCCCCAGAGTTTGAGGGAATTGCTAACCCAGTAGTAGCCGGAGCATGGCTGAAAGAAATAGAGAAAGAATTTGAAATTTTGAGGGTAGATGAGGAACAGAAGACCATTTTCGCCGCCTATCTCTTGAAGGGAGAGGTAAACTATTGGTGGGAGGCTAAGAAGGTTCTAGAAGGAGCGGGAATGATAACCTGGGAGCGTTTTACTAGAGTGTTTGTAGAGAAGTATTCCCCTAGGTATTCGGAAAACCAAATGGAAATAAAAATTTTGGAGTTAAAGAGACAATCTAACAGTGGCAGAGTATGAAACTAAATTTACTGAACTGTCTAGGTTTGTTCTAGAATTTGTGCGTACTGAAGAACAACGAGCAAAAAGGTTCCAACAAGGATTGAAACCATAGATACGGACAAGAGTGGTACCATTTGAGCTAACTGATTATGCTGCAGTGGTTCAAAAAACAGCTATTATAGAAGCCGAGAGTGAACAAACTCAAATTGGTCGAGAGAATAAGAAAAGGAAATTTGAGGGCCAGAAAGGAGGTTCAAGTGAAGGAAGCTACTTTACCAAGTTCAGTAATGGACAAAAATCTCAGTTTGTGGGAAAGTCAGGGAGTGATAAGGCTGTTAGTGAGACTGTGAATCAGGGTGGTAAATCCTCAGGAACATTTCAGTCCAATCAATCACGAGCACCATTACCAGATTGTAGCACGTGTGGTAAAGCATGCGGGAGTGTGTAGAATGTTGGGAATAACTTGTTTTAAGTGTGGACAAAAAGGACACTATTTTAACCAGTGCCCATCAGTTGATACAAACCCTAGGAGTGACGTCAAATGTTACCAGTGTGGAAAATTATGACACATAGCTAGAGATTGCCGTTCTAGTGGGTCGTCTGCGACAGGACAAAGTATGACTGCTTCGAATAGACCTACTACCAGAGTGTACAATATGACCTTAGGAGATGCATTGAAGAAACCGGATGCAGACATAGGTATTTTTACTATTTAACATTTTAAGTGTTTGGTTAGGAATCGACTTCGTCAATGAATGGTGTAAATAAGTTAATAAAATAGATAAGAATAATTTATCTGATTAGGAAGTAAGATATGCTGGTCCAAGGAGAGAGAGAGTAAGAGTATTTAAAGAAAAAATAAATAAATAAATAGTATATTATAGATAATATTTTCTTACAATTGTTTCAAGGAATAGCCTTCTAGTCAAATTTCTGGAGGATTTTACAGAGACAGGATATAATAAGATTGAAGTATTCATATTTTATGTCATGATAGAGATCAAAATATAGCCAAACCATAGTGAGATACACTACCATTCAGGGAAGGCCAATGTGGTGGCCGATGCACTAGTAAAAAGGGAGGAGAAAGAGGAGATAATATATAAAGATCAAATACAGGAAGAGATTGGCAAAGGAAGATAATGAAAGAATTGTTATTGATAAGCTAAATGGCATGTTGATGAATGACAAGCAAGTTTATATTGGTGTATTCCTATGCAAACAAGATAGAGATGTTTAAGGAGAAACTAAAGGATGGAGGAAGTAATATTAGAATTATAAGGTGTAATGAGAGAAAGGTATTCGTCGATATCTTCAACATGATTCCGGGACGGAATCCTTTTAACGGGGGAAGACTGTAATAAACCTAACTTTAGAAATGCTACAGTGCTTAAATGAATAGTAAATTTTAAGGATTTAGGGAAATGGCATGTAGGTACCCTACCATTGAAAAAGAAAATGAATAATCAGAAACCATATTAGTAATGTACTATGAAAATAAGTGACTCGAAACGATGACGGATTTCAGAAATTCCTGAGTATGGATTTTAAGGATTTTCAATTTCAATTGAGATTCAATGGAATGTGATATGAAGGAGCATAGAAATATTAAAGGGTTTATATCTTGAGGAGATAGTAAAATTAGGTTAAACCAAAGAATGATCAAGTTAAGGAAATGCCAAGGGAATTTGGATTGTTAAACGATTTCAAAACCATTTGGATAACGAGGTATATTCGAACGAATTGCAATTAGACAAATATGAAAAAAAAACAACAAATATTAGTGATACAACAAGGATACATACTGCATTATGATCAAGCAAGGTCATTAACAATTACTTATGAAAATCAAAAATGAGATTTATAAAGTAACCTAGTGACATCACTTTCCACTCATCTTTAAACAAGGATAAATTAGTAAATGACCAAGGTAATTATCCACACCATTCCATAAAACTCTAGAACTCCCAAGATTAGCCAAGATAAGAGCAAGCAACACAAAAAAATCTCTTTCGGCAAAACAAGAAAAAAGAAGAAAAATAAAACTCAAAACCCTAGCTACAATCAACTACAAATCAAGGGAAAATTCATGGAGGTTCTTGGAGGTTAGAGAAGATCATCCACCAAGTTTCATAGCCATTCAACATCATTTGCATAGGTAATAAAATCATCAAAGTTGCTAGATGAATAGTAAGTCCAAGAACTAACTTTGTTTTTATGGTTTCTTTAGACTATCCAAGCAATTTTAAGGTTGTTTAAGGACTAGCCAATGCTTATTTAGTGTAGTTCAAGTTTCAAGGAAGGTACGGAGTTCATGAACCATTAGTATTATTTTGAGTTTATGATGATTTATAGTTAGTTTGGTGGTTAATTGTATAATCACTACTAGAAATCTGTTAATAGACATCACACATTAGACATCGGTTAGAAAAGTCACTGATGTTAAAAGCGTTTTGGACATCACCGATTTAAAAAGTGATGTCTTTTGAATACATGTACATCAGTCCATTGGTAAAGCGATGTCTAAGCCCTTTTTAAAAAAAACTGAAACTCGCTATCCTTTGTATTTTAATAGATGTGCATCAGTTAATATGTAAAGCGATGTCTAAACCCTTTTTTAGAAAAATGAAACCACCGACCCCTCTATTTTCTCCCCGCCCTTAGCCAAAATTTTCACTTTTAGTTCAATTTTCCCCCCTTAACATATTTTCTCTCTGTCCTTTCCCAAATTAAAAACAATAAAAGACCAAAACAAAACAAAATATCAAAACAAAACATAACTCTCTCCCGTTTCTTCCCCAAAACTCTCTCTCCCGTTTCTTCCCCTTTTTCAAACCCTAGAAGTCGGTGCTGGAACCAAACCCTAGAAGTTCATTTTGTTCAATTACACCTTCAATCTCAGATTACACCTTTCAATATCTTCATTTACTTTCTTTCGTTGTTTGTTTCTACTAGAATCTGGGTATATGGTGTGCTAAGATAGGGGCGATGATGATGAGTTCAATAGGCGGAGCATTTAGCAAGACACCTTGTTCTTCTTGTTCCTTAGTTTTTACAAGGCCAAGGCCCAGGCCTCCAACAACAACTAGTAGTTTGTTCAATCTCAAGTCATGGGTGCCAATCAAGAGGAGTTTATGTGCTGCTGCTTCTCTAGCCGCCCAAACCCAATCCCTCCACCCTAATTCTCCTTCTCTTGGCCTCGCTACCCGTCCCGATTTCCCTATTCTACAGCAGGTGTATACATATTTTTTTAATTGATTTTCGATTAAACTATTATCATCATGTTAACCAAATGTTTTTGAATTCGACTACCTGTCTGTTTTGCAATGCTATGGAACACCCCTACTGCTCTAATTTAATTCCTATACCGTAATAATTTCTATATGTATAATTGAATTGGATGTATAGGAAATTAATGGATCCAAGCTTGTCTACCTTGATAATGTTGCAACTTCTCAGAAGCCAACTGCTGTTTTGAATGCTTTACACAACTATTATGAAGCTTACAATTCTAATGTACACTGTGGTGTTCATTTCCTCAGGTCATCGATCTTTAACAATTACTTAATACTCCGTATCTCTTATTTACCCTCATTATTACCACTACTGACTGTATTAACTTTGCTTCTTGTTGCTCCCAATGTAGTGCAAAGGCAACTGATGCATATGAATTAGCAAGAAAAAAGGTTGCTACGTTCATTAATGCATCTGATTCTAGAGAGATTATGTTTACAAGAAATGCTACAGAGGCTATCAACCTTGTAGCATACTCTTGGGGACTTACAAATCTCAAGCCAGGCGACGAGGTAAGTTTCTTCAACTACACTTAATTCATGCTCAAAGCAATGCTAAAACTCTCCTGTTATTGTTTTAATTGTTCGATTTACTAATTTGGTTTGCTTCAAGGAGTGATTCGGCGGATTCATTTTCTTCGCCACGTTCTTCTAGTGAAGTGGTAGAAAATTCAACTCTACTATCGTTTTCAAGACCTGAGAGGAGCCGAAATGAAATAGAGTTGCGTGTAATACCTCACTCTGATGAGGGTCTTTATAACTCATCTTCTATCAGTGCACAGGTGAACACAAAACTCATTTGAATTATCTACCTACGAGCATGTTAACATAAATAGCGATAATCTGAACTTTATATCCTCACATGAATTACAATTTTAATTTTCATTTGCTTAAGATCCCTATTCCCTAGTGTCATTTGCTATCGAGGCCTTCCACAGGGTAAAGTTTAAGTCTTTAAGATACATTCATGCACCTAATTATTTTATTTGTGATATTGCTGTAATTATTTGAGTACATAATGAGAAGTGTATTTATGGTATTCTAGTTGGACAGAAGAGTGGACACATGTACAGCTACACGATCATACATAACACTTCTAACTTCGTAATTTTTTTTATTGTTAGCTTACAACCTGTTCTACGAGAAACTAGAGTAATCTTGTCTTCATGGGCCACTTTTTAGTTTCACACTAGATTTAATCATCTCTTCTTTTGTGCAAGTTGAATGTGGACTTACTTCTGCTAGTTGACAGATTATCTTGTTATTTGGATCCTTCTCTTTTGCAGAATATTGAACAAGGGATGAACTATAGATTGATTCTATATCTTCGCTCATATAATCCAATAAATGTATCTGCATCCCTGACAGACTCAACTGGATCACAAACACTGGCTACTGTTAACATTATGTAAGATACAATAGAGCTGTTTGTGGATCTTGATGAATTTTATCCCACGTCTGATTCATTATTACTCTTGCAGAGCTTCTAGTGTTTCAAATTGGACTAGGATGGAGTTTTTGTTGGCAACTGAAGCAGCTGATCCAAATTCAAGACTGCAGTCGACAACAACTCAAGCAGGAGTGATATGGTTTGATCAAGTTTCATTAATGCCAGTGGACACGTACAAGGTAAGTAACTGTTTATGCACATAAATCATTAGATTTTTTATATCCTGTACAGGACACTTCAACCATGACTAATTAATATGAAAATATTGATCTCTTTATTGATAATTATAAAAGTTTACTCGATTTATATCTAATTGCTAATTACCATTTCAGCTAGTTTTGGGAGTTGGGATAGTAATATTTAATGAGAAGGTAAATGCTCAGTATCCACCCTTTTACTTAACAATTATCTACGTATCTGCACAGGGACATGGTTTCCGGAATGATCTTTTCAAAATGCTAGCAGATATTAAACCAGCATTTGTCAGATTTCCAGGTAATTACAGCATTTATTAAAGTTTTGTGCTGCACTGTGATAGCTCACAAGGACATTTAGAGTTTGAACAAGAGGTAAAAACCCTCCTGGACGTTAGTTTTGCTTAATTGAATTTTTGTGCCTTAGTTCTAATAATATTTAAAGAGACTTCAGGGTAATCCCGCTCTCTCTCTCTCTCTCTCTCTCTCTCTCTCTCTCTCTCTCTCTCTCTCTCTCTCTCTCTCTCTCTCTCTCTCTCTCTCTCTCTCTCTCTCTCCCTCCCCCTCTGGAATTTACCCTATTTTCTTATTCATCCTTTGCTTCTTTCATTTTCATGGTAATAGACTCTGCGTTTACTTTCTTTCAAATTCTCACTTTCTCTCTCAGTTCTCACTTTCTTTCATTTTTTACTCAAATGGTTTGCAGGGTAATAGACTCTACGTTTCTTTTCATGGTAATTAATTAATTTTAGCTATTTTTTTTGCATTTTTTTGTGTTTTTTTTCATGCAGTCTATGTGTTTGATGGTTTGCTTCAGAGAGTTGCGTTTTTGTACTTTAGGATATAGTATGATGTGGTGCAAACGAAGACTGAGAAAACTTATGTCTCATAATAATGTATTACTGCATATAGATTAAAAAACTAAATCAAGTTTGCATGAAGGTGTAAAAGCCACTGAACAGTATAGTAAACACTTACTGGTCTAGTGGAACATAGCAACATGCTTATAGTTCTGGGATGGAAGTCTGATTTGTAAAATTGCAAATGTTCTTGTACTGATGTCTATCAGTCATCTTTACTTGGTGCATATAATGATTCTTCGATCAATTTTGTTCTTAATGAATCATGTAAAATAAAAAAAGGTAATCTATAAATTCTTGCTCCACATCACTATCTATAATTATGTAACTACAATATTAAATGAATTAAACAGAAAACAAAGGTGTACATCACATGGGTTTTAACTTTTAAGCTACTGGATTGAAACTTGATTTCTTAACATTGGTGTCATTTTGTAGTGAAGGTAAGTTATGAGTATATATATTTACATGCTCAGTACTGGATGGTGACATTTATTTACCTAGTTCTCTGGTTGTGAATGATAATGTATACATTAATCTTAAAAACAAGCTTAATTAATTAGTAGCCATATAACAAGTGGTGCTGATTAGTGTAAACTCTTGCTATTATATTTTGTAACAATGTCTTTCGACAAGATTAAGATTTCTACTCTCTGGATAATGATCATGGTATAAACTTGTTTTATGCAGCTTTCTAAGTGGGTGAACACCAACAATTACTGCTGAGAATCTTCTTGAAATCTTGCTGTGCAGTCAGATCTTATTGCTGCGGTTCGGTGATGCCACCGATAATTATTTCAGCAACTTGGCTGGCAGTTGTAGTTAGTTTGGTTAGTTGTAGTTGCTTAGTTTGTTTGATCATTGTAGTTGGAGATTTTATGCTTTAAGTTGGTGTACAATTTGTGGATAATGTTGTGGTTGATCTCTAATAATTGATACTGATAGCTTGTTTAATGATTAATTTAGTTTTTGTGATGTTTACTTTTAGTGTTTGGTTTTGTTTAAAAAAATCAGACATCACTTTTGCAAAAAAAAAACTGATGTTAAATATGACAAAGTAACAGCAGCACAGCTATATGCAACGATGTAAAAAGAATAGAAACACATCAGCTTCATAAAAGAAACCGATGTAATAACATACAATAGACATCGGTTTAAAAACAGAAAACGATGTAATAATATATAATAGACATCGGTTGTTTAAAATAATCGATGTATATTATACTCATAGACATCGGTTGATAATTAAACAACCGATATTTATGTCTTGATTTATATTACATGTCATATGTTTAAGATGATATAAATCTTGTATAAACGTAAAATTCACATGATAGGCATGACATATTACTGCAAAAACGATGTCTAAAATTACTACAGACATCAGTTCTTTATTAGAAACGATGTCTAAAACTACTACAGACATCGGTTAAAAACTGATGTCTAAGACCCCTACCTTTCTCTACACATGAGAAGACATCGGTTCTGGATTTACATAGACATCGGTTTTTAACCGATGTCTATTGACGTTTTTCTAGTAGTGAATAAGCATGAAATCATGATTATATGTCTGTTTATAAGTGATTGATTGAACATGGAGGTGTTGTGAGTGCTTGTAACCATGGTTGGTATGATGTCCACATGGTGTAGGGTTTGGTATTTGTGTTGGATATTGGATTTGGAGGAGTAATATTATGGAAAGTAGGAAAATATAGCCGTTGTAATGCCCGATTTTTGTTAAAACATAAATTACTTGTTAAAAACAGAGCATCCCGAATCTGTCAAGGTCAGTAGGGCATAACCACTGGTCATGATAGGATAGATCTTAGTACATAGATCGTTTTGATATGAAGTATGTAAAAATCTGATGAACGGTTTAGGAAATATGGCCAAAATCATAAAAGTGGTTCGAACGCGTAAGTGCGAGTTCGTAACTTCAATTGAACACCCTTAACCTAAGTGATTCCTTTACGAATCTTGATAATTAAATAATAGAGGTCATAAGGAAGGTATTGGAGAAGGTCTTATGTCAGACGAATAATTTTTCAATTTTATAAAAATGTTTAGATCAAGGGAACGTTAATGGGATATCCCTTAAACGGATAAAGGATAATTTTCTCGAGTTAATGGTCAACTTAAAAGTCTTTAAGACTTAAATATCTACTAAGTGTATAAGATAATGACATGCCTTGATAATGTACTAAGTGTCCTTACGCGACGGTATTAATAAGAGTTATGTTATGGTGTGTTTGATAAGCTAAAATGAATAGTGAAATGGTTGGGAATTATTAAAGGTATTAACTTGGAACCCATGGATATTATATTTAAATATCTCTGATAAGGTTATAAAAAGATTAGGGGGTCAAGTGAGTTAAATGGTTAGGATAAGTGTTGTTAGTAATAATAATTATAATGAGGCATATGCTAATGATGATCCTTTTCGTTCTTATAGAAACTCAAGGCGGGCACCGAGTCATACCTCTGGGATTTAGAGATCGAGGCAAGATTTCTTCTTCCTTATTTTGATAAATTGTTATGTTTCAAAGAAAAATGGTTTTGCTAGATAATATATGAATCTTATATCAATATATGATATGGATTGTGGATATGAATATGAAGGGAGCCAATATACTTTATGGCTTAAAATGATATGAAAAAGAATGGTATCAGTTGTTATCTAGGGTTATATGGTTTATATTATTCTATTATTTATAATCTTTAAACATTTGTGATTTAATAAATATTATTTGAATATTATTTAATACTTTACAAATAGATGGAATAGTTAGGTATTTAATAGCATAAGTGACTTTATTAAATACGGAGGAGATGTCTGAGTTATAATCAAAGTATTATGATGTTTGTCTTTCTAAAGATTGATATGTGAAAATGGAAATGGAAATGATATATGTGAATGAAAATGGAAACAGAAAATGGAAAATATGGAAATGGTGTTTTATAAATGGAATAATGATTTGATAAAAAGGGGGATTGCAACAACAATCGTAAGAGGCTGTGTTCGACACAGTCCAGCACTCAATATTTTATTATGGTCCAAGAGATGTCGAAGGAGGATGTAGCAGAGAGCCTTACTCCAGGGATGATGACCAGGTTGGATCATTCCTTCTACTAGTAGTAAATAGAGAGCAGATACGATTAGGCGACTGATCATCGTCCTAACGTCTCAGGCGACAGCAGATATCCCCAAAGTAATTAAAGAAAGAATTGATAATGGTTACAGATTGACATACTAAAAAAGGAAAAATGGTATAAAATTATGGAATTATTTTTATATTAGAAGAAAAACTGATATTATATTATATTAGAAGAGAAACTGATATTATATGGTTTTATGTTTCTTTTCTTATAAAGATAAAAAGATGGTGTATTTAATAAATAGGAATTAATTCTTTTCTTAAAGATTATGATGGGTCTTCCATTTATTAATATATATATATATATATATATGTTTTCTCTGATACTGGTTTACAAAATTTATCTTGCTGAGCTGTTATAGCTCACTTTTTCTACTTATGTATATAACAGCTAGGTCAAATGCCGATACTCCGCACTACACCCCGCAAGAGGGTAAGAGAAAGACGACCTTTTGAGAGAGTGCTGGCGCCTATCCCTGAGGTAGCTGATAGACAGATGGGTATTGGTAGACTTATGTGAATTAAGTGTGTTAGTTTGAGAAATAAACTTTTGGTTGTTGAAATGCTCCCTCGCGAAGTAATATTCAGCAACACTACTTAAGTAAGATTTTGGGTTTGTAATAACTCTTTTAACTTTAAACTTATGATATCGTGGATGTTGTTCTCTGAGCATATTACTGGTGTGTAATATTATTATTAGGTGTGGGGTCTACTATGTGGGTTTTATTACGCATTTATATTTCAACTGTCAAGAATATAATGTTATTAAATGGAAATTGGACCGTGATGACCTGGATTCCTGACCCCGGATCTAGGGGCGTTGCACTTGTGGTATGACTCGGGGTGGTCTGGCAATATATAAACAACCAAAATTATCCCGGGTTAATCACCTATCACTTTGAAACGCCAAGAAAATGACAAGTAAATCACCTATCACTTAAGCTAAAGCACGTTTTCAAGTTATCGCTCATTAACACCGATATGACCCGACACTTGCTTGCTATCAAGGTATGTCATTACACTTATACTTGGTAGGTACTTAAGCCATATAAGTTCTAAGGTCGAAAGATTATATCTCGAGATTTATCGATCGTTATCTAAGTAATTTTCCAAAGTTACAACCACTCGTTCTTTTTAGGGGTTCATTCGTACTTAACCCTGATTCGAATATTTTTATAAAATCGAAAAACGATCTTTTTAACATGAGGTCTTCTATCAAACCTTCCTTATGATCTCTAATATTTAATTACCAAGATTTGTCACAGAATTACTCGAGTTAAGGGGGTTCAATTTCAATTACGAATTTGCATTTACGATTTTGAACCACTTTTAGTAAATCGGTCATAATTCCTAAACCGTAAGTCTGTTTACTTCGATTCTTTCTCCAAAACGATCTATTACTCGAGATCTATAAGGCCAGTTCATAAAATAATCAAGAACATAAATATAAGGATACTACACGGTTTTTAATGGTTAAGGAAATTTTAGCATTACGACGGCTATAATTCGGATATTTCCAAAATTAAAACACTCCAACAATCATGGTTTCCAATCTAAACCACATATACATGATAATTACCAAAGAACTGAGGCCAAGCACTACCTTTCCGTTCTTACTAACTAGTTTAACATATAACAAAGCTTAATCACATCTCCAAGAGTTATACATGCATATATCATCCAAAACTCCATAAAAACTCAAGATTCAAGCTAGGGTTTCAAGTGCTATACCTTCCTTGGAGTGTGTAGTAGCCCTAATAATCCTTATATAGTCCTTTTATAACCTTAAGATAGCTTGAATCATCCAAATCAAGTAAGAAAACAAAGTTAGTTTCTAAGGGTTACTATTCATCATCACTTTTGTAAAAATCATGGAAAATCAAAAAATAAGAGTTTAGCTCTCAAATGTTTACCACATCTTGGGATCTTCATAAGCTTTGTTTTAAGCTATAGATCATGAGATTTGAAGCTTGGTAGCTATGGTTTTGAACCAGTTTTTCCCGCTGGACAGAAACTGTCAAGAACAGGCAGTTTGGCTTCTTCAACTTGGGGAGGAGATTTGACTAGGCTATACTCATTATATTGCCATGAAATTTTGAACGAAACTTACCCATGGAGTGGAGAAGCTATGGTTAAAATTTGGTGATTGCAGAATGGGTAGAAATGGAGATATGAATTTTTCTTTCCTTGATGCTCCTGCTGGGCAGTTTGAGAGAGATGGAGTTGTTTGGCTTTTCTTTTGGTTTAATCTCATATAATCTTGTATTATTGCTAGGCTAAGAAAATATCAAGGCCATAAAGCTACTTTAGTAAAGGTATGAGGTCATGGATGATGTTTTTTGGAGTGGACAAGTGTTGAGTTTGTGTGGTTGGATGAGAAGATTATGCTAAGTACTTGGCTTGTTCTCTAAGTGTGCTAGTTACTCTTGTAACTACTTGGTTACTAGATATTTTCCACTAGCACATGCATGCACCTTGATCCTCTACTTGTTTCTTTGTCCGGTTATTGCTTAATTCATTGATCGTTCGGAGAAATATCTCAAGGATTTCTAGTTAAGGTTTTACCGGAAGCCGTCTTAATATTTATACTATCATTCTCAATTCTCTTTAATAATTCTTGAATCCATATTCCTTAAATCCTTTCAATAATCCCTTAAGTCTTTCAGCGTCCAGGAAATCTCGGGAAAAATAAAAGTGCTATTTTTCAGAATCCGATAACTTTTACATACACTCTTTTTCCCCTTGGATCATTAATATGAACTCAGAAATCCGTTCCGGGTACTTCTATATAGTGTCGTCTAATAATATTCCTATTTCCACTAAAAACACTATTCATCAATTATTCTCTCTTACACTATGCACCTTATAATTAGAAAAATGTTCTTGCGCTTTTCCGAGCGTTCCTTAATCCTTCTACGGAACCACTGGACTTATAACTGATACCGATTTGGATGACATGTGAATACTTCCTCTGTTTGTATGCCATATCCTACTTTCTTGACGATAGATTATTCTTACCTAAGTTGTCAACCCATTGCATTCTTCATGACATATAAATATTGGAATCCATATCCATTCCATAACAAAAGTTTTAATTCCTACAAAAAATCAGGGTTCTTACATAACAGATGAAGGCATGGGACACCCACGCCCAGGAAGCCAAATCCCCTGGGCGTGCTTTAGAAAAAGGCCTCCTAGGCTGGGGTACCCACACCCAGGGCACAGTTACAATCGACAAGCCATTTTTTGGGAATTATTTAAGGAATTAAATCCTTGAAAATTCTGAAAATAAGCTGATAATTATGGAAAATAGGGAAAATTGGATATTAATTTCCAGAAAATCCCATATAGTAGATAAATAATTTTATGCTTGAAAGCACCATTAGACACTTTTGGTAAACAATCCAAAAATATTAAAAAAAATACCCGTGGGTACAAGAAAAATGCAAGAAAATTATTTATAATTTTCTCTGAAACATAAATACTTTCAGTTAGCCTTGAATAAGGCAAAATCGTCGTAAATGTGTGGGTTGATCCATACTTTACAAGAAAGATGATAATCGTGAAACACTAGTGTACAAATTGGACCCCGAATCTCGAACAAAGACATTTATAACTTCCATGAAAACCTAATTGGTTTTCCTAGAAGTTGGGAGGCAAATGATATGCGCTGGAAGTAAGCCCTATAGACACAATATTAATATTGTAATTAGACCTAGCTTGATCCAAATACGAAGCCCAGTAACGAGGCCCAAAACCCTAATTAAATATTAATTTTGTAATTAATATAAAGGGTGATTAATAGCTTACAAATAAGAGTCAAATAAGGATACAATATCTTTATGAGTAACCTCCAAGACAACTAGTCGGACATGGAAACAGACTCCTACAAAATAGGATCTGGAACCTTCTGTAAGGAGGTGACTTGCCCGCCAAGTCAGTTAACCCTACTACGATTCTAAGGCTTCCAATGCTTATATAAAGGCCTGACCCCTCATTCTCAGAACTACATTTTTGGCTTGATTCTCAACTTCGAGATACGTAGGCATTCTGTGAGGACCGATCAGTCTCGAACGCAGGAACATCCATTAAAGCTCGAAGCTCACCAACCCTAGCATTAATTATACACAAAACCTAGCCACAATTCAATAATCTAGTTTTTATTCCGCAACAAGATCGTTGTTGAGCTTTTGATTATTGGGACAATTAGATCGTGGGCCTTCGATTTATGATACAAAAATTAAACGAATAGGAACAGAAAATTAAATTAATTATAGTTGTTGAGCTTTTGATTGTTGGGACAATCGGATCGTGGCCTTACGATTTATGATACAAAAATTAAATGAGTACGAACATAAAATTAACCTTAATCGCTACGGCGCAAGCGATTCATGTCCACGTCTTCTGCTGTATTCCTTGATTCCTCTTGAGCAAAGCGTGGCCCTTGTGTTCCCAAGTTTGCCTCTCTTCTTTCTTCAAGGTGGCTGCCTCCAAAAACCCTTATGTTCTTTTTCGACCACCCTCACCAAGAAGAGAATATGAATATATATATATGCTACAGCAGGGATCATGGATAATTTGGTTAGGTCTTCCAATGACATTCTGGGCCTAGCCCAATGTCATTAAATATTAATTCACTCCACTAAAGAATTAATACTTGCACTACCTTTCCTAATACCGTAATTTAATTAATTAATTCGGTTCAAATTTTATTTTCTTATTAAATTCTCCATGTTTAAAATATCGCATGTCCATTAATTAAATAAATTACTGATAATTCATTTAATTAATTTTTATCCTTGATTTCCACTCAACCTTTTTTTAATTATGCCGGAATAAATCCATGATAAATATGAATTTATTAATAATATTATCCCTATATTTAAGTTATTTTGCATTGATTTGGATTTTTATTTAATAAATTCTATTGTTTTATTGTAGGTATCAAGGTGTTGTAATAAAAGAAGGCATGGATTTTCCGGGTAGCTTGCGCAATCTGCACTGTTTGGGCCATATCTGGAGTTCTAAAGTCCAATTCTGACGATTCAACAACCCACGGAAGTCTTATGAGATGGGCTTTATTTTGAAGTGGTCTTGTATTTAAAATCCAGCCGAATCAGCCCAGAATCTGAGTCAAAAAGTCAACTACAAATTTCTATTAGTGGAATTCAATTTTCATTGGGAAATCTCCTTGTATTTGTAGTATATAATTAAAAATACTTTTATTAGAGGAGATTATTAGAGATAGATCAGGCCTAATACCTAGAAGGGAGAGATACGATCTAAGAGACGTAGCCGCACAAGGGAGGAGGAGAAGAAGCCATTAACAAGAGGAGTTCAGCCGTTGAAGACATTCAATCAGCTTTGTTTTCTCTTTATCTTTTTATATCTCTTCTTATGATTATGTATTGGTTAAATTTGGATTGTTTTCATACGTTTATTATGAACTAATTTTATAAAGTTGGGACTTTTATGGAACCCTAATATGGGATTGTTGGTGTTTTGATAAGAAGTACTATTTGCAGTTACAGTTTATTTATTCAAGTGGATTTCATGTTATATATTTGCTATTGTTTGGCCAACACTAGTAGATGATTGAGTTAATTATAATACTGATAAGGTTATGATTAACTGACACAAGACTTGAGTGGTGCATGATTATATCTGTTGATATTAAATTTTGTGAAGGTATAGACATATATTGTTAACTTGCATAACCGTGTGAAACTGTGCTTAGTTGTATTCTGGAAGTTGAATTGGGCGTAGACATATGTTAATTTAATTACAAAATCTATACCATAGTGATTTCGAGAGAAACCTATGACCGTTGAATTTCTGGTTAGTAGATTGTGATTTTGCTATAATATTACACTGCTTTATTGCCGACATGAACATATTAGGGGGAAGTAATTATCTTGACTTAGTTTCTCGTATCTAAAACTTATCCCACTCTCTTCACTTGAATAAATTAGTTGGTTATTTAGTTCTAATCAATTAGTTTAATTATAAAAATCATCAAACAATTTTTGTGCTCGATAACCAAGTTGTTAGATATTACTTGTGATTGATACAAATTTGCAGTCCTTGAGGAACGATATCTGGTATTTGCTACTGTATTACTTGTTTGAGATTGTGTACACTTGTACATTTGTATTTTACACAACAAGTTTTTGGCACCGCTGCCGGGGACTATTAAAGTGTTTATTGCAAAATTAATCATCTTGCAGTTTGGTTTATTTTGTGGAGCTTACTTTGGTAATTCTTGTTGTTTTTCAGGTTAACAACATAGAGTTATGTATTCTCCATGTGCTACACTAGATCAAGAACTTCTTTCATTGCAAAGTAGATTATCGCCGGTGTCAGAGATGAGTAAGAATATGGGCATAAGAATGAATCAACCTATGTGGCAACCTATGAGTCCACCACGGAGCCAAGCTGACAATGTTTCGTGTGTTTACTGTTGCGGTGCTCATACATTTGACTACTGTCCTTCTAATCCGGATTCTATTTGCTTTGCGGGTAATCAAAATTGGAGTAGCTCGTATTCCGATTCTTGCAATCAGTCATGGACGCTACCTCCCACTAATCCATGGAGTAATGAAAGAGCTTATCTTAGAACTTCATCAATGAACCCTAGCTATTCATGTTCTTAGCAACCTCAACAACAAGAGCCTGAAGAAGAACATAGTTCTCTAAAAACTTTGTTGATGAAATCTATAGAGAATCAATCAAATTTGTTGAGGAACTTAGGGAATCAAGTTGAGGAGCCCGTTGATGAGATAAAGAATCAAACACCTGGTTATCTACCATGTGATATTGATAATCATGATGTTATTGGGAAGGAGAATTCATAGCCCGTGGTAGTTGAAAGCGAAAATTTGTTGATGAAGGATATGTAGAGGAATCTTCAACAATATCTATAGAGGATGTTCTAATTTCTGATAAACTAGAGCATAATTCGTATGAAGATCCATTGGAGCATCCCATGATTCTAGATTCTGGACATGAGAATAATGAAGAGGAGCATCTAGCTTTGTTGGAGGTTAATTCACTACAAGCAGAAATAGTGCATTGTTTTGAGTCATTAGAAGTGCTACCTGCAGAAGTTAAACCTCCAAAAGCCTCTATCAAAGAACCACCTGAATTGGAACTGAAGTTGATGTCCTCTCAGTCTCAAGAGGTTTATTCGAGCTTATCTTTAACATCTTCTATCATCATCTCAGCAGAAATACCTCCGGACAAGAAAGTTGAAAGGGATATTTCAAATTTTCGTGATAGTATGTGCTCTGTAGACGTGCAAATCTTGCTAGTGGACACTGCAATAGGTTCTTTTAATAAATAGAGAAGATTGACATCTCCGACTTTGTCCATCATTATCTCAGCAGATTTACCTCCTGATAAGGAAGAATTGTTTTTGGAGGTTTTACAAAAGCACGAGTCAGACACTTTTGTAGAGCGAAAAAAGGTGAACCTTGTCATCAAGGACGTGATGCCAAAGAAGATAATTAAATGGCCATATTGTGATGTAGTGCGAAATTTTAAACTACGGTGTGAAATTATCAAGTAAAAAACCCATTGTCATGTCTAGCTAAAGACTTTAAAGAAAGGCGCTTCTTGGGAGGCAACCCATGATTTTTGTAAGGTTAGTAAATTTTTATTTTTATTTATTTTTGTATTTTTTTAGGTTAGATATTTTTTTTTTCCTACTCCCACAAGATGCCTTGATGAATTTTATGTGAAGTGATTCAGATTCACAAAAAGAAATAATGATATGCAAAAATAATTTATTGAGGACTCTCAGTGTTTTATTTGAATTATTGAAGAAATAATTTTGGAAGAAAAAAAAATAATTGAGTTCGGCTGATTTTGCAAGAAAAGAAAAAAAAAATTGAAGTTATTTAATGGCCATGTGAGTTCGTGATGGTCGTGTTAAACTACCTGTTTGTTTTTGTTGATGGTGTGATTTTATGATGTGAGTGCGGCTCCCAGGATGGGTGGAGGTGGGAATTGAACCCGTGACCCCTTGCATGCAAGACAAAGCTTTCAACCACCACACCAAGTTGTCACAGCTGTTAGAAGACATTTGTTAAAATTAATAAAGGGAGACTGGCCAGTGAACTTAAGCAATTGGACACCAACTTTTGCAAGCTTCAACTACATCTTTTTCACGGACATCATGCAACACTAAGGGAGTATTTGTAACCTTTCTTTGTACATATTTTTTTTACTTTATTTTTATTTTTGTATTTTTCTAGGACTTTTTAAATCTAGATGTTTTATAAATATTATTCATTGAGGACAATGAACCACTTAAGTGTGGGGAGGTGTTTTCAATTTGAAAAAATGAAAAAAAATTAGGATCATTAATAATTTTATTTTTAGGATCATTTTTTTTCTTTCCTTAGTTTTTTTTAGAAATTAGATATTTCTTTTTTAGATTTTCTTATAGGATAGTTAAAAAAAATAGAAAAAACACATAAAAAATTAGAAAATTTAAAAAATTGATTGGCTTGTCAAAATAGCATGTTAATAAGGATAAGTACACACCATGTAGGCTAATTATTCGCATGTCTTATGTATGTCTCCTTAGCGTAAAATACCTTATACATGATGATGACTTGTACGTGCTTGCGAAAATTAAAAACTTGAATGTACGTCACTGTCAATTTTAATGAGTATGGCATGCTATTACCATATGTGATCTTGAGCTTTATTTTGTGATTGATACATCTTTTATAAATCTATTTTTTTGTGATGAGATATTCGTCATTGTATATGTTGCTCTAGAACTTGCTTTAAACCAGGTCGTGCGCATATTGATATTGTCTATTGTGTAAAAATGATAAAGGCACTAGGATTAACTGTATTGTCCCAAACACTACCCTTAAAAATAATCCCAAGTGAGCCCCCTTGAGCCTATATCCTTTTTCTTTCGTATATCACCATCTAAATCTTGAGCTTACTTATTTCTTCTTGTCTTGATTGACTAGTAGAGCAGTGTGATGTATACATGAGATTGGTAAATATTAAGTGTGGGGATATCTTTGTTATTGTGTGAACTTTTGGATGGGAATTGAATTCGTTTGGCTATTTCTCCTTCGTGACACCTCAATAAAGTCACTCAGATCAATAAAAAAAGGAGGAAACAAGAAAAAATAGAGAGAAAAAAAAGATATTGAAAAAAAACTCAAAAAAAGAGAAAAAAAGGAATTCTCTCTGTGAAAAAAAAAAGAGTGTATGTTCAGTGGTTCTTGCAATGTGAAATTTATGAGTTTACTTAGTATGTGGGATGATATATCAAGGTTAGTTTCATGTTGAGTGCTTCAAGTTTATGAACATTATGCTCTATTAGTTGTCAAGTTTAGCCACTTGTTAGCCTATTTCTTTGATTTCCTACCCCGCACCTAAGCCTCGTTACAACCCTTGACAAAGACTTTTTGATTTATACGAACATGAAGTCTAGAGATTTTGGTGGATAAGCAAGCTTATGGTAGCACATGTGCATTTGATTGAACTTAAGTGATACAGTTGCACCTAAACACTTGTGTGATTTGAGTGTTTGTGAGGTTATTTTTCATCCTAAGCATGCTATTTTCTTGTTGATTGAGACTTTGATGTTATTCTTGATATTTTTGTCTTTTTGAGATTATGTGTGCGTTCTTGAATAGTTGTGTTGGTGTGTAAAGTTGAGGAATCGCATTATATGACATATTTCTTCTTTGAGACTTGGCAGTTAAAATAAAAATTAGGAATTTTGTGGGTACATTCACTACAAACCCTCACGAGACCTTACTCGTCCACTAGGGCTACCTTGGGATTTAAAGGGCTTGTTGCATATGCCAAATGCAACCGTGATCACCTACGAAAGTGGTATTAGTTAGATAGGACTTAGTTTTTCTTTTTTCTTTGCCCGAAGACGTGCAAGATGCTAAGTGTGGGGATGTGATAAGTGTGCATTTATTGATAATATTATCCCTATATTTAAGTTATTTTGCATTGATTTGGATTTTTATTTAATAAATTCTATTGTTTTATTGTAGGTATCAAGGTGTTATAATAAAAGAAGGCGTGGATTTTAAATAGCAAGAGTTAGAGATAAATTTGATTAAAATTCGGATTTTCCGGGTAGCTTGCGTAATCTGCACTGTTTGGGCCATGTCTGAAGTTCTACAAGTCCGATTCTGACGATTCAATAGCCCATGGAAAGCTTATGAGATGGGCTTTATTTTTGAAGTGGTCTTGTATTTCAAATCCAGCCGAATCAGCCCAGAATCTGAGTCAAAAATTCAACTACGAATTTCTATTATTGGAATCCAATTTTGATTGGGAAATCTCCTTGTATTTGTAGTAAATAATTAAAAATACTTTTATTAGAGAAGATTATTAGAGATAGATCAGACCTAAAACCTAGAAGGGTGAGATACCACGTAAGAGACGTAGCCGCACAACGGAGGAGGAGAAGAAGCCATTAACAAGAGGAGTTCAGCCGTTGAAGACATTTAATCGGTTTTGTTTTCTCTTTATCTTTTTATATCTCTTCTTATGATTATGAGTTGGTTAACTTTGGATTGTTTTGATACGTTTATTATGAATTAATTTTATAAAGTTGGGATTTTTATGGAACCCTAGTATGGGATTGTTGGTGTTTTGATAAGAAGTACTATTTGCAGTTACAGTTTATTCATTCAAGTGGATTTCATGTTATATATTTCCTATTGTTTGGCCAACACTAGTAGATGATTGAGTTAATTATAATACTGATAAGGTTATGATTAACTGACACAAGACTTGAGTGGTGCATGATTATATCTGTTGATATTAAATGTTGTGACGGTATATACATATATTGTTACCTTGCATAACCGTGTGAAACTGGTGTTTAGTTGTATTCTGGAAGTTGAATTGGGCATAGACATATGTTAATTTAATTACAGATTCTATACCATATTGATTTCGAGAGAAACCTATGACCATTGAATTTCTGGTTAGTAGACTGTGATTTTGCTATAGTATTACACTACTTTATTGCCGACATGAACATATTAGGGGGAAGTAATTATCTTGACTTAGTTTGTCGTATCTAAAACTTATCCCACTCTCTTCACTAGAATAAATTAGTTGGTTAATTTAGTTCTTACAATTAGTTTAATTATAAAAATCATCAAACAATTTTTGTGCTCGATAACCAAGTTGTTAGATATTACTTGCGATTGATACAAATTTGCAGTCCTTGAGGAACGATATCTGGTATTTACTACTGTATTACTTGCTTGCGATTGTGTACACTTTCACATTTGTATTTTACGCAACAATCCACCTGCAAGATTTCATATAATTAAATCTTTTTGAGCTTTCACATAATTAATTAACCCGAATATTAACAGGACATGGATTCCTTCTATAAATAATATCCACCATGTATATAATCCCATCACCCAAAATATAATGATATAATTCAAAAGAATTATTTCATATATAAATCAAAGCATGTAAATAATATACACATGTCAATAACTATATCGGGATTAGGAACCTAAGCATTAATAATAACATAGAATCTTAGTTCTCCTTCTTAATCAGTATAAGGGAACAGTTCTAAATTTGATCTTATTCAATATACACAAATTATACTAGTATTATTTATTAGTCAATATAAACTAATCAAAATAGTACTATAGCCATACCAGTGGATTGTCCAACACCACCTGTGTTGTGAACCTCATTATATTACATAAACCGTATTTAACAATCGAATATTCTTTATCCCATTTGATACTAGATTGTCCACAATATATAATATTAGACAACATGTAAACATTTAAATGATTCTAAAAAGAAATGGCCAGAAATAAATGTTTATACTTCAAATATATTTTTTCAGTATACATCAACAATCTCCTACTTATACTTAAAATATTCTATGAGTACATCATTGTTTATTTAATCCACTATTACATAAAAAAATTATGTGTCCATCCATCTAACTCCTATCACTTCCACATGCCTATCAAAAACCTTGGTTGGAAAGCTCTTTGTGGAAGGATCTACCCGGTTGTCTTCTGATGATATGTGAGCCACAACTATATCTCCTTACTTTACGATTCCTCGTAGGAGATGATACTTACGTTCAATATATTTTTCTGCTTTGTTGTCTCTCAATTCCTTCGAATTTGCCACAGCACCACTGTTATCACAATACACTATACAGCCTCCTTCGCAGCCTCAGAGGCCGCCACGTACTCGGCTTCCATACTCCTCCATATAATGGCTCCACCTCCCAAAGTAAAAACATATCCCGAGGTGGATTTCCTCTTATCCTATCTGATTGAAAATTTGAATCAGTATATCCTAAGGGAAACAGATCTAAGGCCTTGTAAATTAACATATACTCCTTAGTCCTTCGTAGGTACTTGAGTATAGTTTTTACTGCACTCTAATGTTCCTGACCTGGGTTCGTTGATATCTACTAACCATGCCTAAAACAAAGCACATGTCAGGCCTCGTACATAACATAGCATATATTAAGCTTCCACATGTCGAAGCATAAGGAACCGCTTTCATGCTCTCTACATCCTTAGGTGTCGAAGGACACAGCTTCTTGGATAGAGCAACTCCATGCTTAAAAGGTAGAAAACCTGTCTTGGAGTTCTGCATATTAAAATGAGCTAATACTTCATCAATGTAGGGCTCTCGAATTTAACTTTCTAAATGTTTTTAATTGGTGCTATAAACTATTTAGTCAGGAATTTGTGGTAAATGGATATTTTTCTGAATGGGCTATTTAAATTATTGAAATTTTAATTTTAAAATTATGTTTTTTAAAAAAAAATAACTTTTAGCGTCAGTTGTTTAAATGACCGATGTCTAAAGTAGACTTTCAGCGTCGATCATTTAAATGACCGACGCCTATAACAGATTTTTTGTAACAGCCCCAGATCCGGGGTCGGGGACCTGGTCGTTACGGTCTCAATTTCCATAAATAGTAGTTGCACTTGAATCAAAATAAGTAAACTGCATGTTGTAATCCCACAATAAATACACGCTAGTTATAGTCCCAGAGACGAAATTGGAATAAGTATCTAGTCATAGGATCCACAAGTTATAAGTTATTACAAACCCAAAATGATTACAGATTAAGTTTACTAGTTTCTTCCCGTTGTTTACCATAATTGATAATTATACATAAATCTGATACACAAAAGTTGCCAGGCTATCCTATTGGTTGCTCCTACCTCAGTAATGGCGGTTATGACCTCAGCGAGTAACCCTCTAACGGTTAACACCTGTTTGCGCCGAGTGCACCTTGTTCGGGCCATCTGATCTAACTGTTGTTGTGATATAGATAAATAAAGCAAGGGTGAGCGATAGAGCCCACCAAAATAGTTTGTAAGTGATCAACAACATATAACATTTTTAAAATATCTTTGAAACCGCATGCTATGCATAAAACGAACAAGGTGCTAGTATAATGTAAAAGATGAAGTTATAAGGTAATTCAATATATAACTTCCGTAAGAATATCTGCTATGCAAAAGTATAAGCCAGATATCAACATATATAATAAAAGAGGAAATCGCAAAGTGGATATTGCAATGTCAGTTTGAACACTTTTCGAACCCTGCCAACACTTATCGGTCACCCAGCCGTAGTTTTTCGATCGGGGTGCTCTCGATAATGTTGCAGAAAATATCAAAATTTGGATGATGAACTAATACTGGAGTATTCACCGCGTAGCTCACTAAAAGTTTGAAACTTCTCACTCTGTTCTACCTCTCCTTTTGCCAGTTGAGGAGACTACCTCTCTTCACTCTTCTTTTTCTCTAATTGTTCACTCTCATTCTCACAAGAAAGGTTCTGGCTCAACAAATTCAAAGAAATAAGAGAGAGCTGAGAGAAGTAGACTGAAGTCATACAAATAAAGGTATCCCTTATATCAGGTCTATCTATAATCATACTATCAGTAGTAAAAGAAGTAGATCGATAGAAGTATTACCTGATGAAGTTGAGATAGATTCCATTAGTCTTGAAGAAATTGGTTCAATGAGCAGTGGAATATTTTGATCAGTAATACTGTCATAAGGATTGACATCTGCAACTGGAGAATGACTTGCATCAGTATGTGCAACTGGAGTATATAACTTCCGTAAGAATATCTGCTATGTAAAAGTATAAGCCAGATATCAACATATATAATAAAAGGGGAAATCGCAAAGTAGATATTGCAATGTCAGTTTGAACACTTTTCGAACCCTGCCAACACTTATCGGTCACCCAGCCGTAGCTTTCCGATCGGGGTGCTCTCGATAATGTTGTAGAAAATATCAAAATTTGGATGATGAACTAATACAGGAGTATTCACCGTGCCAGCTGTCCCAACCTTCGATGATCAGTCGCAAATTGTACATCACAGATATGGTTTTACTACCGGTGGAAGGAAGAATTGACGGATTTACTTGTCTGCCACCCTCTAGTATCTCCCTGGCCAACGGTTGGGCCTTGGGATGGACCAGCGCTACTCGGCCTCTTACACGACTCCTAGTTCGAATAGAATCCATGACTCCGAAACGTAATAAATAACAGTCCCTCAAGTAAGGTTCCCTATATTTTAGAAGTTTGAGCGAGCATTTAAATCTTCCTAAAAGATAAATTTAAATAAAAAACAGAGTTTTGGGAACCTCTCCTTGATAAAATAATCATTATTAGGCTCAGAAATATTCCTTATAATTATTGAAGGTCAAAGATAAATTTAAATAATATAAACCATTTTTAAAACCAATTTAAAAGTAATTAATAAATATTCAAATAATATTTATTGTATCATAAATATTGAAATTTTATTTTGTAGTCAAAATAATTGCTCATAATTAACCTTCAAGAGAATATATAAAATAATATTCACTAAATAAATCTTTAAATGAATATTTCAAAATAATATTCATTAAATAAATAACCTTTAAATGAATATTTAAAATAATATTCATTAAATAAATAATCCTTGAATGAATATTCAAAATAATATTCATTTAATAAATAGTAAATGAATAATATTTATTCGATATTTTTATCGGAAAATAATCTCAAGAAATATGGAAATATCGACTCCCGGTCTATATTAAAGAATATGAATCATACGCCCTACACTAAAGGCCTTTGCAAAACCCGGCATATAACTAATATCTCGTATAAAGCGTATAAGCCAATAATCAAATCATTGTTGAAGTATCACAATATATAATCTCGAAAATAGTTATGCATGCTATGTACATATATAGCAAAAATCATATATAATCATAACAACAGTTTGATAAAGGTTTGAAACTTGCCTGGAAGTCCTGTAGGGGTAGTGTGTCTCGAGTCGGTCCGGTGATCTATAAATAGCCAAGATATTCAGGATTAATCAATTAAAGCTTTGAAAAGATAAGTATGTACTTTACTAAAACTAAACACATTTTCAAGTTATCTCGCTATGCACATTCTAACGTAACTGCGATTGACACCGTTATGATCCGACACTTGCTTGTTATCAAGGCATGTCATTATACTTACAATTGATAGGTACTTAAGTCGTATAAGTTCTAGGGTCGGTCGTTTACTTGAAAAGATTATACCTCAAGATTTATTGTCCGTTTTCTAAGTGGTTTTTCAAAGTTATAACTAAGTGTACCTCAAAGGGGTTCCTTCGCACTTAACGTCGATTCGAACAATTTTATAAAATTGAAAAACGATCCTTTTGACATGAGTTCTTCTCTCACACCTTCCTTATGATCTCTAATATTTAATTATTAAGATTTGCAACTAAATTACTCAAGTTAAGGGGATTCAGTTGAAGTTACGAACTCGCACTTACGTTTTCGAACCACTTTTACTAAATCGACCATATCTCCTAAGTCGTAAGTCCAAATGTTACGATTCTCGCTCCAAAACGAACCTTAAAACATGAGCTAACATATGATGGCAGTGGTGACTTAAGTTCAGTGGGGTTTGGGTCTGAAAGTTACCCACGTAACTTGGTATTGTAAAATTGAGCATTATAACAGCTATGTTTACACGCTTTTCACAATTTTTCACTTCACCAAGATCATACCATGATCAAACCAACAACTTATATTCATAACATACATCTTAACAAGCCCAAGAACATCTCACTCAACCATCATTTGAATCATGGCTTTTAGATCTACTAAAACAACTACATAATCATGCTTACATGCTTATAACAATATAATCATCATAACTCATCAAAAATCATCAAGAACTGAAAAGAAAAACTAGGGTTTCTTGAGATGTATACCTTCCTTGGAGTGTATATGAACCTACAAAGCCTTGCATAGTCCTTATATAACCTTTATATAGCTTGAATCAACCAAAGAAATCAAGAAAATCAAAGTTAGTTCTTGAAGTTACTATTCACCCTAAACTTTGATTATTTTATTAACTAAGAAAAATTGGAATTAGAGGCTAAGATTTATAGGAGATCTTAGTTATGAATTATAGAACTCACCTAATTAATCTTGGAATTCTTGAATGGTGGGAGCATGGATTTGATCTTGGAAAAAGAGTATAGGCCGAGAGTTTCAAGGAGAGAGAGATGGAGTTGTTTGCTTGGTTCTTGATCTCATCTTTCCTAAAGTGAATTATGGAGATAATATCTCATAAAGCTACTTTATTAAAGTGATTACATCACCTCTAATACCTCATCATCTAGCCATGTGTTTAATCTTTGTGGTGTAATGATGTAATGCATGCTAACTATCCTTGTTAGTTTCTAATGATGCTAGTTCCTTTATAACCAACTTAGTTCCTTGGCTCCACCCACTTGCACATGCTCATCTCTTGGTTCTCTGCTTGTTTCTTGCCCGGTTATTACTCAATTTCATTGATCGTTCGGAGGAATATCTCAAGTATTTATTGTTAAGGTTTTACTAGCAACCTTCTTGGTATTTTTACAACCATCTTCGATCCTCCTTTACGATCCTTGAATTTAAATTCCTTAAATCTTTTCATTAAATCGTTAGATCCTTTAGTATCTAGAGAAATCTCGGGGAAAATAAAAGTGTTGTTTTTCAAAATCTGATATCATTTACATACACTTATTTTGTCCATAGATCATCAATACGAACTCAGAAATCCACTCTGAATACTTCTATGTAGGGTCATCTGATAATATTCCAAAATCCAACAAAAACACTATTCATTCTTTATTCTCTCTTTATTTCCTATACTTAGAAAATGTCCTTGTGCTTTCTCGAACATTCTCAATTTCCTTTGCGGAGTTACTTGACTTTTATTTGATATCGATTTGGATGACATGAGAATAAATTTCTTCCTTGGAATACCCTATCTTACTCTTTGGACGATAGATTAATCTTATATAATTTTGTCAACATATTATATCATTCATAGCATATAAACACTAGAACCCACATCAATTAAAATATTCGTTCATTAGAACCACTAATACATTGTAGTCATAACCACTATTCATTCATACACCAATACATACTAAAAGCGTTAATTCCTCCAAAAATCTGGGTTCTTACAGTGTCCCCTCCTTAAAAGGATTCCATCCCGGAATCAGTTTGAAAACAAATGGGGATATTTTTCTAGCATTGCACTTTCTGGTTCCCAAGTTGATTCTTCCACATTGTGGTTCTGCCACGGTACTCTGACTAGCTTGATGACTTTATTTCGGAGCACTTGTTCTTTTCGATCTATGATTTCTACAGGCTGTTCCACATAGGTTAGGTCTGGTTGCATGTCTACGTGCTCATATTCCACGATATGATTAGCATCCGGATTATATTTTCTCAACATCGAAACATGAAACACATTGTGCACTTGTTGCAGGTTTAGGGGTATTGCTAGTTCGTAAGCTAGTTCCCCGATGCGTCTTAATATCTCAAACGTTCCAATGTATCTAGGACTTAGTTTTCCCTTTTTCCCAAACCTCATTAAACCTTTCCAAGGAGATACCTTTAAAAGCACTTGGTCTCCCACTTCATATTCCTTGCCTTTCCGAGCCAGATCAGCATATTTCTATTATTAATCTTGGGCTACCACCAGCCATCCTCTGATTAGGTCTACTACGTCTTTAGTCTGTTGGACCACTTTGGGCCCGAGCATCTTCCGCTCTCCAACTTCATCCCAATAAAAGGGAGATCGACATCTTCTTCTAATAAGGGCCTCGTAAGGTGGCATTCCTATGCTTGAATGAAAGCTATTATTGTAGGAGAATTAAATCAATGGCAAGTGATCATCCCAACTTCTTTTAAAGTCTATAGCATAGACCTACAATATATCCTCTAGCGTTTGGATGGTCCTTTCACTTTGCCCGTCTGTCTGGGGGTGATAGGCTGTACTCATGTTTAGCCTGGTTCCTACACATTCTTGAAAGCTCCTCCAAAATCTGGAGTTAAATCTGGGATCTCGATCGGATACTATAGTGACTGGGACTCCATGTCGCACCACTATCTTCTTTAAGTAGATATCTACTAGTTTGTCGATCGTGTACCTTTCATTGATCGGAAGAAAGTGAGCTGACTTCGTTAGTCGGTCTATGATTACCCATATGGCGTCATGATTGGCTTTGGTCCTTGATAAGCCTACTACGAAATCCATGGGTATGTGTTCCCATTTGCATTCAGGAATCTCTAAGGGGTGTAAAAGTCCACTGGGTCTCTGGTGTTCTGCTTTCACCCGTTGACAGGTCAAGCATCTGCTTACCCATTTCGCTACGTCCTTTTTCATGTTAGGACACCAGTAGTATTCTTTCAAATCCCTGTACATCTTGGTACAACCGGGTTGCACTGAGTACCTTGAGTTGTGTCCCTCATATAGAATTTCGTCCTTTAGCTCTTGCACATTTAGGATCCATATCCTTGATGCATATCTCATGATCCCTCCTTCATCTCTTTCACACTTAATTTCTTCCCCGGTCATTATCTTTTCCTTCGAGTTCTTTTCTTTCTTCATCATCCGTTCTTGGCATAGCCTAATCTTTTCCAACAATGGGGGTTGGATTCGAATTTCCATCAATCTCTCTTGACCATCTCCTGGTATCCTGAACTCGATTTCCAACTTCTCGAAGTCTCTCACCAACTTTTCTTCTGAGGTTATCATTTTGAGTTTCTCTTTCCTACTAAGGGCATCAGCCACCACATTGGCCTTACCCGGGTGATAACGAATCTCATAATCATAATCCTTGATTAGCTCTAACCATCTTCTATGGCGCATGTTAAGCTTCTTCTGGGTAAAGCTGTACTTGAGGATCTTATGGTCAGTATAAATCTCGCACTTCTCTCCATACAGGCAGTGTCTCCAAATCTTTAAAGCGAAAACTATTGCTGCTAATTCTAGATCATGAGTTGGATATCGAATCTCATATTCCGCTAGCTGTCTTGACGCGTACGCGATTACCTTACCGTGCTGCATAAGCACGCATCCTAATCCTCTATGCGAAGTGTCACTGTATATCACAAAATCTCCTTTTCCATCAGGCAATGCCAACACTGGGGCTGTCACCAGCCTCTTCTTTAACTCTTGGAAACTATTCTCACATTTTTCAGTCCATTCGAATTTTTCAGTTTTGTGGGTAAGTCAAGTTAACGGGGCTGCGATCTTCGCAAAATCTTGAACAAATCTTCTATAATACCCTGTTAGTCCGATGAAACTTCTTACCACAGTTGGAGTGGTTGGCCGTTTCCAGTTTGAAACTGCCTCTATCTTGGAGGGGTCAACCAACACTCCTTCCCTATTTATCACATGTCCTAAGAACTGCACCTCATTTTTCTAGAACTTACACTTCGAGAATTCGGCATATAACTGCTCTTTCTTGAGTATCTCTAAGGCTATCCTCAAATGTTCGGCATGTTTTGCCTCTGTCTTTGAGTAGATAATAATATCATCAATGAAAACTATAACGAACTTATCCAAATACTCCTTGAACACCATATTCATTAAATCCATGAAAGCTGCTTGGGTATTGGTCAACCCAAATGAGATCACCAAGAACTCGTAATGTCCATATCTGGTACAGAATGCAGTCTTTGGGATATCTTCGGGTTTAATCTTCAGTTGGTGATATCCGGTTCTCAGGTCAATCTTAGAGAAGTACACAGCACCCTTTTGCTGGTCAAAAAAATCATCTATTCTGGGTAACGGGTACTTATTCTTTACGGTTAGCTTGTTCAACTCCCGGTAGTCGATGCATAACCTCATACTCCATTCCTTCTTCTTAACAAACAACACTGGTGCCCCCCAAGGTGACCCACTGGGTCTTATCATACCCTTATTCAACAGTTCTTGTAACTGTTTAGCTAGCTCTTTCATTTCTACTAGGGCTAACCGGTATGGGGCCTTTGAAACTGGCGCCGTCCCTGAGCCTAACTCAATAGCAAACTCAATCACTCTATCAGGAGGTAATCCTGAAAGATCTTGTGGAAACACGTCTTTGAACTCATTAACTACCGGAATGTCTTGCAACTTGGGCACTTCCTTCTGGGTGTCTACAACATAAGCTAAGTAAGCTTCGTTTCCCTTTCGTAGCAATCTTTTGGTTTGCGCCATGGTTAGAATTTTCTGTGTCTGTCTTATCCCCTTAAACACTATTTCCTTCTTCTTTGGGGTATTCAACTTAACCTTTTTCCCTTTACAATCTATTTGGTCATTATTGCGAAACAACCAATCTATTCCCAAAATGACATCAAATTCCCCTAGTTTAAAAGGAATGAAATCAACACGAAAAGATTGTTCCTCTATTTTTAATTCGCAATTGGGGTGAATCTGATTAACTGGAACTATCTCTTGGTTGGATATTTCTAATTGTAAGGAATCCGTCAGTGGTTGGGTCTTAAGTTTCAATTTAAGACCAAAATCCCTCGATATAAAAGATTTGGTTGCCCCAGAATCAAATATAACATTTGCACTAACTGAATTAAGAGAAAATGTACCTGCTATCACGTCTGTGTCCCTCACGGCATCCTGCACTATCATGTTAAAAGTTCTAGCAGTTGGGGGCTTGTTGGCGGCAGCTTTGCTTGCCCTTGATACTGCTAGTTTGTTCATTGGGCAATCCTTTCTCATGTGACCTTGACGTCCGCACTGGAAACAAGTGGTGCTTTTGTTGGGACTAGGGGTAACCGCGGTACAAGAGGTAGCATAGTGGCCCCTCGTCCATACTTATAGCAGGTTATCTATTTCACGTTGCACACACCGAAATGTCTCCTCCCACAAGTTGCACATACTGGTAAGGAAAATCGAGGTTGGGAGGAGTGGGACACTCCTGATTGCTTGCCGCCCTGGCTTACATTTTCGCTCATTTTTAGTTTGAATCCAACATTCCATTCAGGTAGGGAGACTGTCCCTCGGTTAAACTTATTTGGGGGTTTCCCTCCTGCAGAACCTCCGCCTATGGTTGCATGCTTCCTTTTTATCCCCCCTCTCTCTTTCCTTCTGCATCTGATCACTCCCTGCTTCCACAATTGCTGCTTTCTGTACCAAGGTGGCATAGTCTATAATCTCTAAGACTGCCACGCGATTCTGAATCCACTACTTCAACCCCTGCTAAAATCTATTCACTTTCTTCTCTTCAGTATCCACAAACTCTGGCACAAGCCTTGATAGCTCAGTAAACTTGGCCTCATAATCAGCCACTGACAAATTGTTCTGTTTTAGTTCTAAAAAATTGAGCTCCATTTGAGTCTTCATAAACCTTGAGAAGTACTTTTCCAGAAACAATTGTTTGAACCTTTCCCAGGTTATTACATCATCCGTCTCCATGTTTTTCTTGGCCTCCCACCAGTAGTTGGCCTCTCCTTTCAGAAGGTAAGTGGCAAAAATAGTCTTTTGCCCCTCGTCAATGCTTAGAATCTCAAAGGACTTTTCCATTTCCTTTACCCAGGCTCTTGCCTCGATTGGGTCAGCTGATCCTTGGAATTCTGGGGGATTGAGTGATTTAAAGGCCCTGAAAGAGTTTACCATGGTATTGTTGTTTCCCTGGGGTGGTTGGGGGTAACGGTTCAAATTTTGCCTGACCAGATCCATAAACTGACCCATTGGGTCTCTATCCCGGTTCTCCCCTTCTTGCTCAACTTCAGTTTCTTCTCCTTCTATTTCTTCTTCGAACTCCTCAGTTTAAAAGGGTTCATCTGCTTCTCCATACTGGGAGTCATCCTGTTCATCATAATCCTCATCTTGCTCTTCATCATATTCGGGGTTTTCCATATGTTGATTGTGACATTCTTGGTCGGTAGACTCACGAGTGTTAGCCCTAGTTCCCATTCTTCGTGGAGGCATCTTACTGAAAATTTGGAAAAAATTCACATTAGGCTTAATCACTTGTTTTAAAGATTTCTCCTTGCACAGTCATTACACGTTTGGAAATCGTATCCCACAGTTCCATATTTTATGCAATTTAATCATAAACAGTGCAGATAACAGTCTAATAAACTTGTGATCTCGTCACAACAGAACTGAACTAAACTGAAAGGAAACAAATATATACATGGTACTAGAAATACATAATCCGAGTCAACATCGACAGTTTAAGGGTACAACTGCCCTAACAACATCTAGTCAAAAGTGAAATACATGGTCTATCCTTCTAGTCAGAAAAGGTAAACTATATACAATGAAACCATCCCACCAAAAGTTGGCACTATAATATGGCCGCACATGACTAGAAGATTAGGCTACCACATCACCATCTCTGAAATCAGCCACCAGTGTGGCCCACAGCTCTAACCCTTGCCATAGCAATGCGAAAAATCTCCTCAGCATCCACCCTGGATACCCTGCCATCCCCATCAGTAGGTAAAGCTCGAATCCTCATCCGTGCCCTAAGCTCAATACAGGTCATCGCCCTCCGAGTAGCTCGAGATCTTGAGAATCGCCCTTTGCCCTGGTATCCCAACCTGGCAGCTTTCTCTACTGCTAACTCCATCCGTGACTATGCTAGTCTAGCCTCAGCTACTGCCAACTCTGAAGAAACTCTGCCCACTATCCAGTTATGTACGAACAATGGTATCCCCTCTACCGGAACATGAGGTGGGATAGCCGGGTCTGCTGGTGGTGCAATCTATGTCTGCTGTGGCTGGGTATGCTCCTCAAAATCGTTATGAAAAGGGCTCAAAGGCAATGGTGGAGGGGTAGGGGCTCTCTCAGTAGGAAGTTGAGGCAAGTGAAAACCCGAACTCCCAGTAGTATCAACAACCGGTTCCTCAGCATGAGCCTCCATCTCAAAATCCTCCCCCTCAATATCATACCCAGTCTGCTCCTCAATATCCCCCTTAGTACCCTCATCAACTACCTGCTCGGTAACCGTATCCGTCCTCTGCTCAGCACTCACCTTAGTCATCTACTCAGCATCCTCCTCCATAACTCCAATATCAGCTATAGCCTGGATCTCCTTTGGATCCTCATCATCAGAGTCCTCACCAACAACCTCTATGTCCTTAGCTGCCTGGACCTCCTCCGGGTCCTCATCCTCAGAATCCTCATCAACAACCTTAGTATCCTCAACTGCCTGGACCTCCTCCGGGTCCTCATCCTCAGAATCCTCATCAACAACCTCAATGTCCTCAGCTGCCTGGACCTCCTCTGGGTCCTCATCCTCATCAATCAGATGCTCATAGTACGGGTCCATAGTACGGAGCAAGTCCTCATCGTGCTGTCGCTCAAAAGCCTCAGGGTCAGAGATGTCGCTCGCCTACACAATACGAACTATGTTACTATCAAAATACTTAAAAGTTCCCGTAAGGGTTTTAGGTGAACTTGGCAAGAGTTCTTATTATCCTAGTGAATTTATTATTATAACATCGCATCATCTCTGGGATATATAACTCTCGCTCTGATACCATTTCTGTAACAACCCCAGATCTGGGGTCGGGGACCTGGTCGTTACGATCTCAATTTCCATAAATAGTACTTGCACTTGAATCAAAATAAGTAAACTACATGTTGTGACCCCGCAATAAATACACGTCACACAACTAGTTATAGTCCTAGAGATGAAATTGGAATAAGTATCTAGGCATAGGATCCATAAGTTATAAGTTATTACAAACCCAAAATGATTACAGATTAAGTTTACTAGTTTCTTGCCGTTGTTCAACATAAGTGATAATTATACATAAGTTTGATACACAAAAGTTGTTAGTCTAACCTATTGGTTGCTCGTACCTCAGCAATGGCGGCTATGACCTCAGCCGGTAACCCTTTGACGGCTGACACCTGTTTGCGCCGAGTGCGCCTTGTTCGGGCCATCTTATCTAGCTGTTGTTGTGATATAGATAAATAAAGAAAGGGTGACCAATAGAGCCCACCAAAATAGTTTGTAACTGATCAACAACATATAACAGTTTTAAAATATCTTTGCAACTACATGCTATGCATAAAACGAACAAGGTGCTAGTATAATGTAAAAGATGAAGTTACAAGGTAATTCAATATATAACTTCCGTAAGAATATTTGCATACCGTAAGAATATTTGCTATGCAAAAGTATAAGCCAGATATCAATATATATAATAAAAGGGGAAATCGCAAAGTAGATAATGCAATATCAGTTTGAATACTTTTCAAACCCTGCCAATATTTATCGGTCACCCAGCCGTAGCTTTCCGATCGGGGTCCTCTCGATAATGTTGCAGAAAATATCCAAATTTGGATGATGAACTAACACTGGAGTATTCACCGCGCCAGCTGTCCAAACCTTCGATGATCAGTTGCAGATTGTACAGCACAAATATGGTTTTACTACCGGTAGATGGAAGAACTGACGGATTTACTTGTCAACCGCCCTCTAGTATTTCCCTGGCCAACGGTTGGGCCTTGGGATGGACTGGCGCTACTCGGCCTCTTACACGACACCTAGTTTGAAAAGAATTCATGACTCTGAAACATAAAGTTTGTCCTCCTTTCCCCAAGTATAATACTTGTTGACAGGACTCCACAAAGTAGCCGTATCTAATTGGAAAGGAAAATTCACCAATATTTCCAAAGCTGTTGCTTGTTAATAGATATCGACTTGTTCCATCAATCTTACTCCTTGAGTGTTGAGGAAGTAATAAAGACTCATTTTGATGTATAACAACCAAAGTTGCGAATGAAAATAGTACTTTCAAAAGTTTATGACCGGGCAGTCAACCATAATAAATAACAGTCCCTCAAGTAGGGTTCCCTATATTTTAGAAGTTTGCGGGTGCATTTAAATCTTCTTAAAAGATAGATTTAAATGAAAAACAGAGTTTTGGGAACCTTCCCTTGATAAAATAATCATTATAAGGCTCAGACATATTCCTCATAATTATTGAAGATCAAAGATAAATTTAAATAATATAAACCATATTTAAAACCAATTTAAAAGTAATTAATAAATATTCAAATAATATTTATTGAATCACAAATATTCAAATAATATTTTTAGTCAAAATAATTGCTCATAATTAACCCTCGAGAGAATATATAGAATAATATTCACTAAATAAATCCTTAAATAAATATTTCAAAATAATATTAATAAATAAATAAACCTTTAAATGAATATTTCAAATAATATTCATTAAATAAATAATCCTTGAATGAATATTCAAACTAATATTCATTTAATAAATAGTAAATGAATAATATTTGTTCGATATTTTTATCGGAAAATAATCTCAAGAAATATGAATCATACGCCCTACACTAAGGGCTTTTGCAAAACCCGGCTTATAACTAATATCTCGTATCTAGCGTATAAGAAAATAATTAAATCATTGTTCAAGTATCACAATATATAATCTCGAAAACAGTTATGCATGCTATGTATATATATAGCAGAAATCATATATAATCACAACAACAGTTTGATAAAGGTTTGAAACTTGCGTGGAAATCCTGTAGGGGTAGTGTGTCTTGGGTCTGTCCAGTGATCTATAAATAGCCAAGATAATCAAGATTAATCACTTAATGCTTTGAAAAGCTAACTATGTACTTTACTTAAACTAAACACATTTTCAAGTTATCTCGCTATGCAAATTCTAACGCAACTCCCATTGACACCGTTATGATCTGACACTTGCTTGTTATCAAGGCATGTCATTATACTTACAGTTGATAGGTACTTAAGTTGTATAAGTTCTAAGGTCGGTCGTTTACTTGAAAAGATTATACCTCAAGATTTGTTGTCCATTTTCTAAGTGGTTTTTCAAAGTTATAACTAAGTGTACATCAAAAGGGTTCCTTCGCACTTAACCTCGATTCGAACAATTTTATAAAATCGAAAAACGATCATTTTGACATGAGGTCTTCTCTCACGCCTTCCTTATGGTATCTAATATTTAATTATTAAGATTTGTAACTGAATTACTCATGTTAAAGGGATTCAATAGAAGTTACGAACTCGCACTTAAGTTTTCGAACCACTTTTACTAAATCGACCATATCTCCTAAACTGTAAGTCCAAATGTTTCGATTCTCGAGCCAAAACGAACCTTAAAACATGAGCTAACATATCATGGAAGTGTTGACTTATGGTCAGTGGGGTTTGGGTCTGAAAGTTATCACATAACTTGGTATTGTAAAATTGGGCATTATAACGGCTATGTTTACACGCTTTTCCAAATTTTTCACCTCACCAAGATCATAACATACATCTTAACAAGCCCAAGAACGTCTCACTCAACCATCATTTGAATCATGGCTTTTAGATCTACTAAAACAACTACATAATCATGCTTACATGCTTATAACAACATCATTATCATAACTCATCTAAAATCATCAAGAACTGAAAAGAAAAGATAGGGTTTCTTGAGATGTATACCTTCCTTGGAGTGTATATGAACCTACTAGGCCTTGTATAGTCCTTATATAACCTTTATATATCTTGGATCAACCAAAGAAATCAAGAAAATCAAAGTTAGTTCTTAAAGTTACTATTTACTCTAAACTTTGATGATTTTATTAGCTAAGAAAGAATTGGAATTAGAGGCTAAGATTCCTAGGAGATCTTAGTTATGAATTATAAAAATCACCTAATTAATCTTGGAATTCTTGAATGGTGGGAGCTTGGATTTTTATCTTGGAAAAAGAGCATAGGCCGAGAGTTTCAAGGAGAGAGAGAGATGGAGTTGTTTGCTTGGTTCTTGATCTCTTCTTGCATAAAGTGAATTATGGAGATAATATCTCATAAAGCTACTTTATTAAAGTGATTACATCACCTCCAATACCTCATCATCTACCATGTGTTTAATCTTTGTGGTGTAAATGATGTAATGCATGCTAACTATCCTAGTTAGTTTCTAATGATGCTAGTTCCTTTATAACCAACTTAGTTCCTTGGTTCCACCCACTTGCACATGCTCATCTCTTGGTTCTCTGCTTGTTTCTTTGCCCGGTTGTTGCTCAATTTCATTGATCGTTCGGAGGAATATCTCAAGTATTTATTGTTAGGGTTTTACTAGCAACCTTCTTGGTATCTATACTACCATCTTCAATCCTCCTTTATGATCCTTGAATTTAAATTCCTTAAATCTTTTCATTAAATCCTTAGATCCAACAGTATCTAGAGAAATCTCGGGGAAAATAAAAGTGTTGTTTTTCAAACTCTGATACCATTTCCATACACTTATTTTGTCCAAAGATCATCAATACGAACTCAGAAATCCACTCTGAATACTTCTATATAGCGTCGTCTGATGATATTTCAAAATCCACCAAAAACACTATTCATTCTTTATTCTCTCTTTATTTACAGTACTTAGAAAGTGTCCTTGTGCTTTCTCGAACATTCTCAATTTCCTTTGCGGAGTTACTTGACTTGTATTTGATATCGATTTGGATGACATGAGAATAACTTTCTTCCTTGGAATACCATATTTTACTCTTTGGACGATAGATTATTCTTATATAATTTTGTCAACATATTATATCATTCATAGCATATAAACACTAGAACCCACATCCATTAAAATATTCATTCATTAGAACCACTGATACATTGTACTCATAACCACTATTCATTCATACACCAATACATACTAAAAGCTTTAATTCCTCCAAAAATCTGGGTTCTTACACTTTTAACGTCGGTCATTTAAATGACTGATGCCTAAAGCAGACTTTTAGCCACTAGTACAAATCTGATCTTTTACGCCGCCTCTTATACGTCGGTTCTGGCCAAAGGCGACGTATAAAGTACTTATATACGTCGGTTCCGCATAAAGGCGACGTATATATACATTTTTAAACTTTTTTTACGTCGGTTCAAAAAAAAGCCGACGTATAAAGTTATATTATACGTCGGTTGATGAAAAGGCGACGTATATAATACTACTTTATACGTCGGTTGAGAAAAATGCGACGTATATTTGTTGATATTATACATCAATTGAGGAAAAGACGACATATATTTCATGATATTATACGTCGCCTGTATATACCCGACGTAAAAAACCTTTAATTAAAAACATTGGTCGTAGTCTATACTCTTTAGTATCTATAGTTTAGAGCGTTAATGTGCTCATTCACACGCTCCAATCTATCCTAATCTCTCTCACCTCTCTCTCTGCGTCGCCACTTTCTACACACTATTTCGAAGATGAGTGATTTCGACCTCTCTTCTATGATTCACATACACTTAAATCTGTTCTATTCATCTTTCAAGGATCATACTGATGTATATTGTGCTGGGTTCGTAAAATCGAAAGATTTTTGGGGATCGATTCTCTTAATCGATCAAATGATTAAGAGATTATCTTCGAAATTGACAATTATATATATATTTACACTCCTATATATGTTTAAATATATGTATTTGATTCAAGGCAGTCGAAATTTTTCTCGATCTAGTTTTTGGTACTCAAACCCTAATCAATTTTGTTAGATTATGTAGGGAATCGTCAAAGCGAAGCTCGATCTTCAGTTGGAGATCGATTAAAGGGCAAAAGGCGACAGATGATTACAGATGCTGGGTAGAGGCAGAGTTGGCAGCTCGACAAAGAGAACTAGAAATTCAGGTATGTTGTTTATATAGTTTCTTGCCACATACCTATGTTTCCTGGTTGTGGGTTGGTTCTTATCTTACAATATGTGGAAATTCTTTTTTAGTTGCTTGCACTTTTTTTTCGTACAAAAACAATAGATTGATGGGAGTTTTCTTCTCAAAATTGTATTTAGTTCCTTCACAAATTGTCTCCTAAGTTTTATGTAATATTTTGATCTATAGTTTAGTCTTTGGTAATATTTTGGTCTTTTTTAACGGATTCTGCTGTTAGTACTCAAAATGGATTATGTGATTTAGCTAACAGCTTTTTTCTTGTTCACATAGGAAGCATTCCGTAAATTTATTGGACAGTCGGTCTCCGTGACTTGCTCAAGTAGAATGGTAAGTTACCGATATACGATGCTAATTGATATAAGTCGATGAGACTAGTTAGGTTTTTTTTATCGCTATATCATCATATTAGCTCTTAACAGGATTACAAGAGTGGGTTATCCAAAAGTGGACTTTGTATGGTTGTATCTTTTACTTTTGCTGTTTATGTTTTATGTATAAGTCTCTTATCTGCTCTGGTATGGGCTTGCTAATTTAGTAGTAGAAGAACTGTTAGCTAAGGTGTTGGTGCCTTTTTCACACCCCATTCACGTCTATACTATGCCTAAAAGGGCACCACGTATCTTATAACTGATTTTTTTCTAGATTTATGTCAAGTTCAATTTTCTTGAATCTGTTATCTTTCATCAAGTATCTCATACAGTTTAGGAACTGGAAATTTGAACTTGTAAAACCTGTTTGAGATTTTTGTATGTAACATGAGTCAAACTCAATAAGTTTGATATCAGAGTTTAGATGCATAGGACCCTATTTGGTCTGTGAGCTGTACTGGAAATATATTAGTATATTACTCACAACGTCTGCAATATATATCTTTTCTATTAATCTCCTGTTCTGTCACATGGTTGGGCATATCTTTTCCTGGTAACTTTTTCCAAAATGTGAAGACATGGAAATATTGTTGAATAAAATGTTTAATTTGATATTTTCTCTTTAATTGCTAATGAAACACAGACGATAACAATAGTAAAACTCTCTGTAATATGGATGTTATATAAGATTGTGGAGCAGATTCTTACTACTGTATACCTTTACATCTCCTTAATAATGCTGGATTATAATTATCACTAACTCTTACCTTACAATATTGCACTGTTCTGGCTTAGAGTTGTAGTAAATAAATATCATTAACCCCAAGTTGGCTGAATCCGTAGAGCTTTGCCAAAATCCTGCTTGTTACTTTAGATATGGTTTCTAAAAGTTTACAGTTAAGCTATCATATTCCCTTATCAGAGCACATTATGAATGTGATAACATCGTGAGAAGCCTAAGTTTTCTTCTCAAAATTGTATTTACTTGCATTCTAGATCAGTTCTACCTGCAAATAAGGTGAAAGTATGCTTATACTCAAGCTAACTTATGGTTTATTTTTGGGCCAGAAAGTTAAGTTTGGTAACCTTGTCACATTCCCGATTTTCTGTAGGCTTCATGACATCTCAGGTCTCTGACTCTGAGTGCATGTATATTAGCATTTCAACCAAATAATTTCTGAAGTAGTTTTAGTTTCAATACTGCGATTGATTTGCAATGACTTTGTGCCAAAAAAATTAAACAAAGTCGTATTTCGTTTGCAGGCACGACCTCTGTTGAGGGACAAGAAGAACATATATCAGATGGTTGATCCTAAGATTCAAGACCAGTATCCAGCAAAACAGTTATATAAAGCTTTTGCAACTGCTCTAATTTGTGTCCAGGAGCAACCTTCCACCCGCCCTCGTGTGTCAGAAGTGGTTAAAGCTCTGGATCACATTGTGTCTCAACCATATTCTCCAGAAAGTCCTGCACAGAGCACTTCGGAAATCCCAGTCATCTCATAGCCTCAGCAGAAAGGAATTATTGGTTTCAATGGCCATATACATTTTAAACAATTCCAGAGGTTTTCGTATACCATCCCAGCTGTGAGCCTGATTATCAAGTTTTGTATCAAGAGTCATGATGACAGGTTCTCAGCTTCGAAAGCATTATCTTAATAGGCATAAGAAGGTATCTTTCACATTTTTTTACAATGTAAGATGCAGGAGCTATTTTCTTCAAAATTGCCTCCAACCATGAACGGAAAAGTGAATAATAACCTGCCACATCTTCTTTTTCAAAGAAGAGGAGCTATATCCATCATAACTCTTTCATATATATACTAAATGCTTGATGATCACAATCTTTACGCAACAGGAACACATGCGAGTTCATGATGTCAAGGTACAGAGAAGTAGCAGAAATTGTTCTAACATACTTAGAACACTGAGATCGCCTCGTCCGTCTCAGCATAACTTCTCTGCTTCCTCGTATTGCACATTTCTTGTGTGACCGGTTTGTGACGAACTACCTTACGGTTTGTTTCCATGTCTCTCTAATTAACTTATTATGTCATGAAATGTCAAGCTATGCAATAGAGAGTATGGATGCAATATTTGGTGATATTTCCTTTTGTACATTTACAAGGTTTATTCATTTCTTACAGATATACATGAATCACATTCTTGCTGTTCTTAAAATACCCGCCGAATGTGCTAGTGGATTTATTGCTCTTGGGGAGATGGCTAGTGCGTTGGATGGTGAACTTTACAATTATTTGCTGACAATAATGTCTCACATTCGTGATGCAGTATGTTTCCACAATATCTTTATTATTTATGAGGCACTTGTTGACTCTGGGCTGTTAATTGAATTCATCTTGTTGAGCAATGTTTCTGATAATATATAATTTTGTAGATTGCTCCTCGTAGAGGTAGACCCTCACTTGAAGCTTTGGCTTGTGTTGGAAACATAGCAAAAGCAATGGGGCCTGCTATGGAACCCCATGTGCGGAGTCTTTTGGATTCTATGTTTGCTGCCGGTTTATCCTTTACACTAGTAGAAGCCCTTGAGCAGATAACTATTAGGTATCTTGGAGGATTAGAAAGAAATTTATTAAATAATCTGCTATCGGATGAGGTCATGACTTGTAAATGTGGATTTTTTTTCAGCATCCCCTCGCTATTGCCTACTGTCCAAAATTGATTGTTGGAATGCATTTCAGCAGTTCTTTCACAATCACATCATGATCAGGCTAAGCCATCTATCACGTCAACTCGAGCAAATGTGGCTACTACCACTCAGCAAATATCAGAACTTGGCAGTTCTGCTCTGGTTGACCTTTTACTAGGAGAACACATCCTTCTATCAGGTTATCCAAGATTCTAGATTTGTTAATTATTTCTGTCATTTAGAAAAGAATTTAGACCCTCTTTTCCTTAAGTTCTGGTCTGCAGATTGATCTTAATTGGACTGTTCATAGTTGCTTTTGGATGTGTGTGTGTGTAAAGTTTTGTAATTGGAAATTGATTTTTTGTAAGCAGATATTCAAGTTCAATCATATCTGAATCAACTATGTTTATGGTGATGTTAAGTATTTTTTGAGTCTTTTCATTCTTTGGTTTCAGCAATGGAAGTGATGGGGTCCCTGAGTCAAACTTGCCATCCGGTTGATCTTCTGGCCATTACTGCATGGTCTAATGATTTTATTTGCTGCAATTGGGAGGGAGTTGTCTGCGGCGATGGTGATGATCTGTCTGATGCAAGAAGAGTGATTATGTTGAATGTGTCTGATAAAGGTCTAAAAGGTGTGATTTCACATGCTATCGGAGTGATTAGTTTGCTGGATCATTTTCTGTAAAAACTAGCTGGTTTGGAAGATATGAGTCTCAAAAAATTGTTCGGTTGATTTTGGGAATTATGGTTTTTAATTAATTTTCTGGATGTTCGGTTGTAAAATTATGGATGTAAAATTATTGGTTGATTTTGGAAATTATGGCTTTTAATTAATTTTCTGGGTTTTGTACAGAAAAAAAATATTTTTTTTTAATATTTTGGACAATATACGTCGGTTGTTTAGAAGAACCGACGTAAAAGGATAATAATATACGTCGGTTGTTTAGAAGAACTGACGTAAAAGGATAATAATATACGTCGGTTGTTTAGAAGAACCGACGTAAAAGGATACAATATACGTCGGTTGTTTAGAAGAATCGACGTAAAAGGATACAATATACGTCGGTTATTTAGAAGAACCGACGTAAAAGGATACAATATACGTCGCCTTTTTAATCGACGTAAAAGACTCTGACCTTATACGTCGCCTGCCCATACGTCGCCACTTAACCGACGTATAAGACCTATTTAACCGACGTAAAAGGCCAATTTTCTACTAGTGAGCATCGATCATTTAAATGATCGACGCCTAAAGAAGAATTTCAGTGTCGATCATTTAATTGACCCACGCCATATTAGAAATTCAGCATCGGCATTTTAACCGACGGTATAGGCCTATACCTAAATCGTCCCTTGCATATACTACGCCAAAGAACCGATGCCTTAGACCTATTTAACCGACGCTATAGGCCCTTTTTGTACTACTGTATGTCCTGTATAAAAGTACCTCAATTACTAATCCAACCATCCATAAACAATTCATTTATATAATACTAAAACGAACCTGTCTTGACTTGCTGTAAACAAGTAAATAAATCAACCTTTAAAAATAAAATACTTCCGAAAACATTATTTTGAAATTAGGGTCACAGCCCCTCAATACTATTCACTAAGCAAATTTTTACTCCAACATCTGCTAATATCAAAACTCGGCTAAACCTGCGAAACCCGAGTACACGTCATCAGAAATTATCTTGCGACATTTAAAAAAAAATTGTTCAAGCTCCAGTATCCCGAATGAACTCGGAAAACATACCTCTAATTACTCGATAGTTCCTCCAATTTAGACTCCGAACGTTATAACTCTATCATTTATCAATAACAGAATTAACTACTAGATTTACGGCATTTATATGTACTTTACATTTTTGAAATAAATGAAATAAAATACTCGTTCACTACTATTCTCTTTTTTACTACTCCTTTCATCTCTAGTCAATTCATCCACATTCTGCTTCATCACGCCATCTTTGTACTTCTAATTTCCTGTAACAGCCCCAGATTCGGGGTCGGGGATCCGATCGTTACGGTCTCAATTCCATCAATAATACTTGAACTTGAATCAAAATAAATAAACAGCATGCTATGACCCCTCAATAATATCATACCACACAACCAGTTATAGTCCCAGAGATGAAATTGAAATAAGTCTCGAATCATAGGATCCACAAGTTATAAGTTATTACAACCTAAAATGATTACAGAGTACACTTAAAAGTTTTTTGCCGTTGTTTAACATAAATGATAATTATACATTAGTCTGATATACCAAAAGTTGCCAACCTAGCCTATCGGTTGTTCCTACCTCAGCAATGGCGGCTATGACATCAGCGGGTAACCCTCTGACGGCTGACACCTGCTTGCGCCGAGTGCGCCTTGGTCGGGCCATCTACTCTAGCTATTGTTGTGATATAATAAATAAGGCAAGGGTGAGCAATAGAGCCCACCAAAAATAATTTGTAATTGAACAATAATATATAACAGTTCAAAAAATATCTTTAAAAACCATATGCCATGCATTAACGAACATAGTGCTAGTATAATGTAAAAGATGAAGTTACATGGTAATTTAATATATAACTTTCGTAAGAATATCTGCTATGCAAAAGTATAAGCCAGATATCAACATATATAATAAACCAAAGTCTGCTATGTAGAGATAATATAAGCAAGATATCAACGTATATCTTAAAAAAAAGTAGTTGCAAGGTAATATATTGCAACTTTAGTTTTGAACACATTTCAAACCCCTGCAAACCTAATCTGAAGTCTCTTCGATACGTGTTGCAGGAAATATCCAAATTTGGATGATGAACTAATACTGGAGTATTCACAACGCCAGTTGTCCAAACCTACGATGATCAGTCGCAGTTGTACAACACAGGTATGGTTTTACTACCGGTAGAAGGAAGAACTGACAGATTTACTTGTCTACCGTCTCTCTAGTAACTCCCTGGCTAACGGTTGGGCCTTGGACTGGCGCCACTCGACCCTTATACGACTCCTAGTTCGAATAGAATCCATGACTCTGAAACGTAAAGTTCGTCCTCCTTTCCCCGAGTATAATATTTGTTGATAGGACTCCACAAAGTAGTCGTATCTAATTAGAAAGGAAAATTCACCAATATTTCCCGAGCTATTACTCGTTAATGGATTATAACTTGTTCCATCAATCTTACTCCTCGAGTGTTGAGGAAGTAACAAAAAGACTTATTTGATGATTTAGAAATCAAGATGCGAGTGAAAATAATACTTTCAAAAATCTATGACCGGGCAGTCAATCATAAATAACAGTCTCAAGTAAGGTTCCCTTATATTTTTGAAGTTTTGAGCGAGCATTTAAATTTTCCTATAAGATAGATTTAAATGGAAAATAGAGTTTTGGGAACCTCCCCTTGATAAAATAATCATAATAAAGCTCAGAAATATTTTACATAATTTTTTAGGGTCAAAGATAATTTTGAATAAGAGAAATTATCTTATTCAAATAATTTTGAAGTATTAAATAAATATTCAAATCATATTTATTAAATCATAAATAATTAAAGAATATTTTTAATCAAAAATATTGCTCATAAATAATCCTCGAATGAATATATAAAAATATTCACTAAATAAATAAGTCCTTGAATGAATATTTAACATAATATTCATTAAATAAATCAAATCCTTAAATGAATATTCAAAATAATATTCATTTAATAAATAAATCTATAAATGAATATTCGAAATAATATTTCTTAAAGAAATAAGGAAAAACATTTACTTAATATTTTCCTCAAAATATAATCACAAGATATACAGAAATACCGACTCCCGGTCTATATTTAAAGAATGAAAACCATATGCCCTTCACTAAGGGTCTTACCGAAACATCCGTCTTATAACTAATATATCTCATATCTGGCTTATAAACCAATATCAATTCGTAAAACAAGTATCATAATATACTTTCGAAAACAGGCATGCATGTTATGGCATATGTATAACAGGAAACATATATATATGTGTCTATATATATATATATATATATATATATATATTCACAACAACAGTTTTTAAAAGGTTTTGAACTTGCCTGGAAGCTCTGTAGGGGTAGTGTGTCTCGGATCGGTCCGATGATATACAAATAACCAAAATAATTCAAGGTTAATCACCTAACACTTTGAAAAGCTAAGTACATACTTTGCTTATGCTGAAACACGTTTTCAAGTTAACTCTTATTAACTCCGTTGTGCTTCAACACTTGTGATAAATGGATTTTATATCCACTTGGATCGCTACATTTTGGCTTAAATTGATTCACTTGGCCTCAAGTTTGTTGTAGTTTTGATGTGTTTTGTTAGTTGTGCATGTTCGTGAGATATCGATTAGGATTGGCATTTTCCGTCAATTTTGGAGTTGAAAGTTAGCATTGGAATGAAGAATGGGAATGTGCTTAAGTTTCCATGAAGATTAAAAGGCTAAAGGATGGAAGAGGGAAGTAAATGCAAAAAAAAACCGGAGTAAACGACGCGAAAACGAAGAAATAATAGTGAAATCAGGAAACCGACAGAATTGGACTAGGCAGACTGCACACTTCCTAGGCAGTCTGCGCAGCAAACAGACTGGAGGTGTGCAGTCTGTGCACTTTGCTAGACAGTCTGCACACTGGCCGGCCAGAATTCCTGAAAAATTACAGTTTTGCCCCTATTCGAGTTTTAATTGTATTTTTGCTATTTTCTTGTACCAAAACCGATTTCTAATTGTATTGTAGGTTATTTTTCTTGCTTGTCAAGATATCTAGGGCTATAAAAACACATCTTAGCATTGTAATTTGTATCATCGTTACATATCTTAGCATAGATTTGCAAGGGAGAAAAGGGGAGAAAGATTCAACGCTCATGACAAGCAACGGATCTAGATCTACTTCATCTTTTGTATTCTTTTCTTAGGCGCTATTCTAGATTCTAGATTTGTTTTCTCAACTCTTTGATTTATTAATATTATTATTTTCATTCATACCTTGTTTCATATCATGTTTTCATCAAATCCTATGGTGTGGAAAGGTTCGATTATGAACTAATCATTGTCATGGGATTCTAATGGATTTATTTATGGAGCTTTAGTATCTTGATGCATTAAAGATCTGTGTGTGATGTATAATTGATATCCTCCTATGGTTGTGCTTAATTGTTAGATGCGTAGCTAACATCTAATTTTTTAATCTCTTCTGAAGTGAAAGTGGATCTTGAGATTTAGAACTTGCCATGCTAGCATAGGTTCATGATTGTTTATCAACGTGATTCGTAGTGTAAGATGAAAATACTTATACTTCCCTGTGTGATCTTTATGGATAACTTGCTCTTCAACCATTATGTTTTCAAATTCTATAGACATATAGGGTCTAAGCATAATTGGTGTCTATTCATCTTCTATCTCTTTTGTGGATGTATGGGTAGTTTGGTATACGTATGCTGACAGGTAGCGTGTACTTGTTTCGTGTTATCCGATTAGATATCATAACTATTGCATATAGTGATTAAAGGCATCAGATCTAACCGAAGTATTTAATGAAGTTAGGATCCCATGTTTATTCTCATACATAGTAATCGATTTTAATCACTTTAGTTAAATAATTCTTAGTTGTTAATTTGCATCTTAGTTAAATTTAGATAATTAAAACCCCCAATTTGATAATTGTCCTAGCAGTGCGTAATAACCATACATTGTTGCATAGGTACATCTACTGAATTGAAACTTTAACCAGATCTCTGTGGGAACGAACTCAACTTAATTCTATATTACTTGTGAGCACGTACGCTTTTGTGATTTTGTGCAAACAAGTTTTTGGCGTCGCTGCCGGGGATCATCGGTGCTTTATTTTTAGTTTATGTGCTTGTCATCAGTGGTCGTTAGAGTTCACTGACTCAGATTATTTTCTTACTTAGTTTGTTTGTACTTGAGTGTTTGAAAATGGCAGGTGAGGAGTTGCCATGGTGGGCATATTCGAGGACATCCATGCCTCAACAATGTGAGTAATGTTTGGGCGTTCATGAGACCTCACAATATTGTTACTACGAAGGAGTTGATCCATATGTCACTTATGAGGAACAACCATATTTTCAATACCATCCTCAACAGTACCAGCAAGATGTTCCAAATATGTCATATTTCTTTGGTAATGAAGAGTTTAAACATCTGCAACCTACTCCTACTTTTCAGTCAGATGAGGTTGATGTTATGGAGGAGATTAGGATGCTTGCAAAGAGTAATGAGGGGTCTATCAAATCTTTGGAGACACTAGTTGCTCAAGTTTTGAGTGCCTTGGAACAAGAGAAACAGCAATCCATACTAGAGGCAATTCCAGAAAATAAAGGTGACTTGGAGCAAGGTACTGCATGCACAATTGAGGAAGACAAATTCCAAGGTGAGGTGAGCGTTCACAAGCCATGTGAGGAATTTGATCATGCTAGTATGGTTGATGATTTGGAAAGGGCAATATTTGGGACAGACACTGGTGAGCTACACAAATTTCAAGAATTGGTATATGCGTACCAAGAGGCTGATGACCATGGGAAAGATGCTGGTCTTCTACTTGTCTCAGAGTATAAAGATGGAGGTAGCGCATTAGAGCCAATGGATGAAGTTCTCTTTGAGGGACCAAAGGCTTCAGCAACTTACATTTACCCTCCTCCATTATATTCAAGCGAAGCTCGCGAATGTGTGTTGTTCTATAAATTGATAGATTTTGGGTCAACCGATGAAGGCATTGGAATAGGACATAGTTGTTATATGAATAGGACAAGCGAGGAGAAGGGGCAGAAAGTGTGCCGCCGTGTGACGATGAAGTCTCATGAAGAGATGACCAGGCCAACTATTATCATCCTTAATGAAGGCTTGGATGTAGTCAAGCTAATCGACTCTAAACAAGCGCTTCGTGGGAGGCAACCCATGTGTTAGGTATGTAGTAGTTATTTGTGTGTCATTGTATTCATATAGATATCATGTTTTGAATATTAGTGGTAGTTCATGCATGTATGTTCGTGTTATCTATGTGTGTTTCATATAGGACATTCTATTTTTTTATTTTTTGTATACCATGTGAGTCCATATTAGTTGCATTTCATGGCATGAATTTTTGATGATCCCTTAGAACAAGATAATTCTGATTGGTAGGTAGATTTCTTATTGAGTATGGTAATGATGAATAGAGGGTTGATTTATAGTTTCTATGAAATTGACTTGCATGCTTCAGAAACAAAAGTTTTACACAGTCTCATTAGTTTGCTTTTGAGCTAGGTTAGGGTCATGCTTGTTTGGATGTTTTGAGATTTAATCACTTGATTATATTTAGAATTCTCATTAGTTTGCTTTTGAGCTAGGTTAGGGTCATGCTTGTTTGGATGTTTTGAGATTTAATCACTTGATTATATTTAGAATTTTCGTTATTCCCTTGATGGCATAGAAGCACTTAAGTTTAAGTTTGGGGGAAACTAGGGATTTCATGCTTAATTGTAAATAATTGTCAATAATGGCTAGGCGTCAAATGGCTAGTAGCCGGCTCATATTTATATGAGTAGTCTAGGGTTGGGATTGAGAATTCTCATTCCAGATGGCATATATATTTAAAAAAAGAAATAGTTGTTTAATTTGTTATATGCAAAATTAACCAGGGTGAGCTCTTTAATACTCGAGCAATTAAGTTCGCGGGGACTTTATGTCTAGTGACCTAAGGCTTTTATAGTCTGGGATCCACTAACCCAACGCTCGCTACATGGGTATTATTGTATAAGCCTTTTGGGGTGTCATCCACTGCATGGTTAAATAAGCATGCTTGTATATTATTTGTCATAGTTGTTAGTAATAAAGCATGAATTTCTGGATAACTCAGATAAGGATGGAGGTGTTTCTAGGTTATGAAGTGTCTGCAGTCTATTCTATTTATAAACCTCTGATTGTCTTCCCGAAGAATGAGTGTGGTTTTGATCTAGTTTTAGGAGTATATCTAATGAGCATCACACACACGCACATTTCTGTTCATGTGAGGTTAGTATACGGGAACTTAGTCGAGCTCTATATGGAGTTATTTGCATTCTTTGAGATATTTTCTTGCTAGCTAGTTTGTTTTGGTGAGTTTGAAGGGGATCGTTGCATTTCATTTTAGTTGCATTCATGCATTGCATTGTTTTCGCATTATTTAGTTAGATGGATTTTGTGGGTACATTCACTAAAGGCCCTCACGAGACCTCACTCGTCCACTAGGGATGCCTAGGGGTTTAAAGGGCTTGTTGCATATGCCAAATGCAACCGTGATCACCTACGGAAGTGGTACTAGTTAGTTAGATAGTGTTTAGTTGTTTATGCTTGAGAACAAGCACCGGTTTAAGTTTGGGGGTGTGATAAGTGGATTTTATATCCACTTGGATCGCTTCATTTCGGTTTAAATTGATTCACTTGGCCTCAAGTTTGTTGTAGTTTTGATGTGTTTTGTTAGTTGTGCAGGTTCGTGAGATATCGATTAGGATTGGCATTTTCCGTCAATTTTGGAGTTGAAAGTTAGCATTGGAATGAAGAATGGGAATGTGCTTAAGTTTCCATGAAGATTAAAAGGCTAAAGGATGGAAGACGGAAGTAAATGCAAAAGAAACGGGAGTAAACAGCACGAAAACGAAGAAATAAGCGTGAAATCAGGAAACCGGCAGAATTGGACTAGGAAGACTGCACACTTGCTAGGCAGTCTGCGTAGCAAACAGATTGGAGGTGTCCAGCCTGCGCACTTTGCTAGGCAGTCTGCACAATGGCCGGCCAGAAATCCGGAAAAATTACAGTTTTTCCCCTATTCGAGTTTTAATTGTATTTTTTGTATTTTTTTTGTACCAAAACGGATTTCTAATTGTATTGTCGGTTATTTTTCATGCTTGGCCAGATATCTAGGGCTATAAAAACACATCTTATCATTGTAATTTGTATCATCATTACATATCATAGCATAGATTTGCAAGGGAGAAAAGGGGAGAAAGATTCAACGTACGTGACAAGCAACGGATCTAGATCTACTTCATCTTTTGTATTCTTTTCTTAGGTGCTATTCTGGATTCTAGATTTGTTTTCTCAACTCTTTGTTTTATTAATATTATTATTTTCATTCATACCATGTTTCATATCATGTTTTCATCAAATCTCATGGTGACGAAAGGTTCGATTATGAACTAATCGTTGTCATGGGATTCTAACGGATTTATTTATGGAGCTTTAGTATCTTAATGCATTAATGATCTGTGTGTGATGTATAATTGATATCCACGTATGGTTATGCTTAATTGTTAGATGCGTAGCTAACATCTAATTTGTTAATCTCTTGTGAAGTTAAAGTGGATCTTGAGATTTAGAACTTGCCATGCTAGCATAGGTTCATGATTGTTTATCAACGTGATTCGTAGTGTAAAATGAAAATACTTATAGTGCCCTGTGTGATCTTTATGGATAACTTACTCTTCAACCGTTATGTTTTCAAATTCTATAGACATACAGGGTCTAAGCATAATTGGTGTCTATTCATATTCTATCTCTTTTGTGAATGTATGGGTAGTTTCGTATACGTATGCTGACAGGTAGCGTGTACTTGTTTCGTGTTATCCGATCAGATTTCATAACCATTGCATATAGTAATTAAATGCATCAGATCTAAGCGAAGTATTTAATGAAGTTAGGATCCCATGTTTATTCTCATACATAGTAATCGATTTTAATCACTTTAGTTAAATAATTCTTAGTTGTTAATTTGCATCTTAGTTAAATTTATATAATTAAAACCCCCAATTTGATAATTGTCCTAGCAGTGCGTAATAACCATACATTGTTGCATACGTACATCTACTAAATTGAAACTTTAACCAGATCTCTGTGGGAACGAACTCAACATAATTCTATATTACTTGTGACCACGTACGCTTGCGTGATTTTGTGCAAACAACTTGCTTGTCAACAAGGCATGTCATTACACATACTATTGAGTATTGAATACAGTAAAAGAATACAGAGGGGGGTGAATGGATTCTTGAACTTTTCTACGTTCTTGAATCTTTGCAGCAAGATATGTGTTGAGTGTGTGAGATATGTAAGTGCGGATAACAAAGGCAAACACAACACAATATCACTTTAATCTAATATTTTATTAGATAAAGATTTTGCTACAATCTGTGAATACAAATGGTAGTATTCTCAGCTTCGTTTTTCTTAGAGAGATATTTCTTGTGATGTATATGAAAATCTTATCTCTAAAACCTTTTCTGCTAAGGAAGTGAGGCTTTATCCTTATAGACATGGATACACCTACTTACTACAAAAAAGGTAGGTAAACAAACTACTTTCCAGTCTGTCTATCTCATTTGAGTAAGAGTCCAAACGGCTACAGATTTGACTTTGCAAAGCCTGTTCAGATCCACTTCTTTAGCTCCTTGTCCCTTTGTCTTATCTCTCCAAGCTTATTTGTAGGCTTTGCAATGTGCTTTATAGTACATAGTCAAATAAAGCGTCTTGGCTTGTTGCAGGTTTCTGACTTGTACAATTCTTCAGTATTTTGTCTCCAAGAATGTATTCGAGAAGTGGCTAAGTGATTGATTCGAGAACTCGAATTGACTTAATCGATAACTCTGAGTTCTCGAATAGTGTTATATTGACATATCGAATCACTTCTCGAATAGCTCTTTTCTCTGGGACTCCTTGAGATATTGAATAGAGCATTTTGACATATCGAATCCCTGAGATGTCGAATAGCTTCTTTAGTCCTTGAGATATCGAATAGAGCATTTTGACATATCGAATCCCTGAGATGTCGAATAGCTTCTTTAGTCCTTGAGATATCGAATAGAGCATTGACTTGTTGACTCTTAGAGAAATCGAATGATGCTTTGACTTGTTGACTCCATGAGTTCTCGAATAGAGTAACAGACATATCGAATCGCTGAGATATCGAATGATATATCGAACAGTGTATTCAGAGGTATCGAATAGTGTCTTCTGAGATATTGAATCTCTGACTTCTCGAATGCTAGACTTCTCGAATAGATAAATGTACTTCTCGAATTGGTACTTAGGCAAATTCTTCATTTCTTCAAATCCCAACTGTGATTATTTGGCAGTCTTTATCTCCTTGCTTGAGGCATGAACCTTGGAACTTCTTTCAAGCATTATTCTTGACTTTATGAGTACAGTTACACAACTAGGATTTGATGCCTATTACAAATACAGAAAAATAGAAACTCTTAAACTAGAGGTTCCCTCAGTTAAGAGGTCATGTAGGTAATGCATAGCATTACACATACATAGGCTTGTTATTAGATGTATTCAGGCATGCCTCTGTGACTAACAATCTCCCCCAAATTGTGAGTAAGACCCTTAGTCACAGTTTCATGTCTAATAACAAGCCTAACATACATAAAGATAAAACTTGACAGTACATGTATGAATTTTGATTAGCAATGTGGATATAACTACAGGGTGAGTAATCTTACAGCCTATGATGAAGTACTAGCCATTGTCATTTGTTTCCCTTTCCATAGATTTGGCTTGCAAATCATCATATGCTTTCTGTCTTCTTTCTTTCTCCTTCCTTGTATTCTCATCCATAGCATCCAATTCTTCAAGAAAAATTGAGTCTTTGAAATCTTCAAGTACTGGTTTCAGAATGTTTGCAGGATAGTGGTTGAGTAGACTCATTCTGATGTGGACCTGATCCCCATTTCTCCTCCTATACTTCACCACATAGGGGTTAAACTGAACTCTACACAATCCCTTTGCCCTTAGCTTTTCTACTTCAATCTCCAGTCTCTCAATTTCTTTCTCCCTTGCTAGCCATTTCTCAAGACACTCTTTTCTTATTCTCTCCTCATGATCTCTCTTCATCTTCACAAAATCAATTAGCTCCAGCTTCCATACTCTTTCCACTTTATCTTCTGAGCTCAACAATGCAATGATTCTTTCTATGTCATGTAGCTTGCCCCAGTGTTGACATCCTCCTTGTTGGAATTTCTCCTCCTTTCCATCAGTATATTTGATCTCAAGGCAGTTATCAAAAATGGCAACATGGTAGATTCTTTGAGCTTGTAAGAATTGCAGTTGGTCTTCATCAAAATCTTCATCTAGTGGTTGGAGTTTTAAGCCTGGATAGATTGTCAGAGTCCTTGATTTGGATAGCTTTGGTTTCCTTGCAGCTTGTTTGAATTTGATCATTTTTACATGGTTGCCTGGCAGTAGCATGTGACCTTTGTTTGTAGACCATTGTAGTATTCCATTAGCAGTTTGCTTTTTGAAATATACAAGTGGTTTCTTGCAATGAATCTTCTTCTCTTCTTGAGGTGGCAAGACAGTTGCAGAAGCCATAGATGTAGATTTTGGTAGGTCACTACTAACAGAATTCACCCTAGACTTAGAGTCATGTGTTATGGTGAGATTACTGCTAGCAATGCCTAAGGCTTGCTGTTTTCCATTCGTCCTCTCATTGACTTTGCCTTGGTCATCATCCTTCTTATCCTTGCTGTCTTTCTTCTTCTTCTTATCCTCATCCCCCTTTTCACTCCTGTGATGACTTCTCCTCCCATCACTCTTGTCTTCATCTTCATCATCCTTATTCCTCCTTGGCTTGGCCATTTCTGGGATTACACCAGTTTTAATGTATGATCTGAGAATGTGCAGTGCCTCTATCTCTTCAGCAGTACTTTTCCCCTTCTTCTTATGCAGTAGATCAATGATGGCAATAATGAGTCTGTAATTTCGAGAAGTGAGATCATTGGGAATGACCAATTGTTTAATCTCTTCAACTCTGGTGCCAGACTGATAGATGATTGTCCATGGTTTCTCAATCACTTCTGGCAGCCTTGAAGGTTGGCCATTCCTCAAGTCATCATACAGACTCTTATTGTTTTCATTTACATTCCTCTTCTCTATGAGCTCAATCAGCGCATCTATCTCTGAATGTTTTAAGGCTAGTAGAGTTTTGTAGGTTAGATGCCAGATTCTGGATTTTGCTACCATCATTACTTCCTTGAGCCATGAGCTATCAACTTTTCTAGGTATCACAGTGAAGTAATCGATCTGATCCTTCAAGCTCCTTAAATACAATTGAGTGTCACCAGCCTGTTCTCTTGAGACTTTCAGAAACTCCAAGAATGCATCATCATGATAGACATTTGAGTTTGCAATTTCTTGTAGCTTGGCCTCAGTGACCACCTTCACTTCTACAGGCTTGGCACTCTTAGATATGGAGAGTTGAGGTTTGTCAGATGGCATACTCCCTGCAACCACTGTGGTTGTGATAGATTGCTTTTGACCACTGGAAGTAGTGATGTGCACAGTTGGTAGAGTGACAACTGGCAAAGAAGTAGGAGGCTCATCAACTTTGTCTTTTCCTTTGCCAGGCACATGAGTTAAAGATTTTGAAGTTCTTTGATGACCACCTTCAATGATTTTGATGCCCTTTACTGGTGGTTTCTCCCCCTTTGTATTTGAGTTTCTTGATGTCCTCTTCTCCCCCTTAGGCTTGTTGTCAGGCACAGAGGCTGTAGGAGTGACCTTTGGGGTTGAAGATTCTTCAGGTAGAGGGAGACCATGTGCTTCATCATTGCAGACAACATTGATTGTTGATGCAGAAGAACATCAGCTATGGTGGTGGCTTGAGTGTTCAACTGCTCAGTCAGAGTTTGTACCTTGTCTGTAAGATGAGCATTAGACTGAGTGAGAGTAGCTACCCCCTTTTCAAGTGCATCTACCTTGCTGAACAATGCAGTGGATTTGAATCCAGACAAGGATTGTTCTTTAAGTCTCTGCACTTCAAACCTAGACATCTCATGCACAGGGACCACAGTGACCAGCTTGTCTCCATATTGATTTGCAAAGAGTGTCCTAAGCATGGCATTGGCCTCAGTTGTCTGATCAGTGAGATTTTGGAATTTGTGCCCCAGTCCTGTGACAGCATCTTTGAGAATGGCTAAACCATTGTCCATCTTGGTGTAGGTAGACTTACAGGCTAGAATATCCTTGACTACAGTTTCCAATTGAGGGAATTTGGAATCAAAATTCCTTTTTATCTCTCCCACAGACTTGTCTGTTGCATCACTTACCTTGTTGATTTCTGATTTGACACCTTTACCCAGGTAGTGTGCAACCTTGAGAAATCCCTTGTATGAGTCATTGATGGCTTCATACACTTCACCAGGAGTTAAGGATTTAGCATTGGAGCCTAGTGAAGTGATCAGATACTGTAATGCTTCATTGAGAGTGATATCATAAGTTCCTTGGATCCAGGCATCTACATTGCCATCTCTCTCAGCCTCATCAAGTATCTTTGTTTTCTGCATCTCCACATCATCTCTATGGCAGAGCAATATTGCTTCATAATTTGGATTTGGCACATTGGAGGTGACCAAGTTCTGGGCTATCTTTACAAACTCAGGAATCTGATCCACAACTAAGCTTTGAAGTGCTTCAACCGTCAATTGTGGTGGAACAGATCCTGATCCTGAAGCACTGTCATGTTGCACAGGCTTCAGCCATTGTGACAGAAAGTCAGAGCTAGAGCTAGGCAAGCTAGACTCCTCAGTTACAGATGCAACTTCTGTAACCGGATGGAAAGACTCTACTACTGTTGTCTCCACAGGAGTGGGATGATTTACAATAGTAGGTGACACAGGCACATAGTCTCTAGTTAAAACTAGTGAATCCTCTGTGTTTGTGATGGTGTCATTAGGAGATGCCCCAGCATGCATTCCCTGACCATCTAAATGTGGAACCTGGGTGGTGAGCAAGGTGTCATGCACCAAGTCACTTGATTGGCTCATCAAGAGAAAAGAATTCTTGATGATCAATGCCTTTCTCCTCAATTGCTTGAGTTGTAGGCTCCAAAGAAATATGAGTGGTAGATTCTGGAAGAGAAGTGTGTTCTAGATTAGATTTTGGCAACTCCCCCTGAGAGAAAGAGGGAGTTTCAATTGTAATGTTCTCTGCACTCAGTGTTGTGCCAGCCTTATCACTACCATGTGCTGACTCTGTACAAATAGGTGCATTGGGGAGGATGCTTGATTCTATAGATGCACCCTGTTGAGAGGATACATCTAGTGAGCTGTTTGCCCCTGATTTTACAACTTCAGCCATTTGGGTGACTGAAGAGGTGGTTTTAGACTTCTTCTTCTTCTTCTTCTATGCCTAATTCTACAGCCAAGGCTGCTTCAGTTAAGATTTTTAGAGGTTCAGAAGCAACCTGTTTTCTCTTCTTTTTACTAACATCACCATTTTGAGAGGATGATGCAGTTGGCTCTGTGTTTGGTAAAGTGTTTGGCCGAGAGGGTTAGTTAGCAGGTTCTGGGTTAGCATTTTGCTCTACTTGCTTGGGCCTAGCTAACTCAGATTTTGAGGCACATATTGGCATGTTGTGGGGGTAAGTCCTAAATAAACTCTCCATAAGGGGAGTTATTTTGAGTCTTACATCCACATCATTCCTAGTCTCCAAGCTACCAAAAATGAGTTTGGTCATGGATTTCGGATAGCCTATTCTATTTTTGTCTAACCCAGGAAATTCAATCAATTTAGCATCTATGAAATTAAGTACAGATTGAATAAAGCGAGGGAAGAAAATTTCATTACCTCTCTTGGCTGAGTTCTTACCAAGTCTCCCATACAATTCTTGCATTATGATCAAACCAACATCAATCTTTCTCCCATATGCTAGAGCATATCCTATTTGTTGAACAGATGTGCTGATTTGATCAAAGCTGGACTTCCTTGTTGTGAAGACTTGAAGAAGAGTGGCAAAGACATAGCTCCATTCTTTCCTCAAGTACTTCCTGTTCAAATTTCCAAGGCTGATTCTATCTGAGTAGTTGATAAAATCAAAGAAGTCTTCCAATTCCTGATCAGTAGCTTGACTGTCATACACTCCTTGTTGTAACCTCAATGCTTGATTCATGTCTTCAGTAGTGATGGTGATTTCCTTGTTACACAGAGTTGCATTCTCTAGGGCCACGACCTCCACAGTAGCAGTTCTCCAAAACTGTTCTAGTAAGTTTAGATACAGAGTTGGGTTGGCTGAGAGTGCATCCTTGATGTATGATTCAGCCATCCATCGAACGAAGCACTTAAAGTTTGCATTGGGTGCTTCAACATCGTTGGTTATTGCTATAAAATTGTTGTGGGTAGGAATTGTGAGTTGGGTATTTTCCATTGTTACACAGAGAGATGAGAAGAGAATGAAGGTTGAAGAAGAAATTTAGCTTTTGACGTTAGGGTTTACAGAGGTTTTGGAACTTTAGCTGCCTGAGAAATCGAATGAAATGATTTGAACAGTTGTGGAATTGTATATATGTGAGTGACTTGAGTTGTCGATTAGATATAAGTTTTGTATCGACAAGTCAGTCATTCGAGAAGTATAAAACAACTATTCGATAAGTCAAGAAAGGCTTATTCGATATCTCAAGCAGTTTGTAACTCACAGCTGACAGTTATTTAACTCAGAAAATAATTCTAAGCTAAATAAAATATGTTTTTATGAGCGAAATGAAATTTTGAATATAAATCCAAAAAGCGATTAAGTTTCAGCGAAAAATCAGCCTTTTCAAATGATTCGATAACTCAAATACAGTATTCGAGAACTCCATCACTAGAGAACTAAAATACTCTATTCGAGAACTCAGAGTGAGCTATTCGATTTCTCCAAAAGACACTATTCGAGAACTCAAGAGGGTTCTAGATAGGCCTATTCGAGAACTCGAGCCATGACAAAATAATGAACCATTCGAGAAGTCTGACTTATCGAACTATACTTTTCACTCATAAAATTCAATTTTCACTATCTTTTAAAATTTACCAGAAATATTCACTGAAGAATATTCTACCAAATTAAATAGTGATTCTCTCAAAATTCACAGAAATTTCAAGCTAAAGATGTATGATTTTCAACATATGCAGCATTGTGGAATATTTATAAATCATAATCCAGCCAATACTTACTTCAAAAATATTGAGCATTTGATAAAGTAAGTATTTACTGCTGCAACAATCTAGTTGATATATTCACTTAGCCAGAATTTGAAGAATTCAGCATTCCAATCTCACTAACCAACCTTGTGAAGGTGGCTTCATCTAATGGCTTAGTGAATATGTCATCTAGTTGTTTCTCTGTGGGAACATAATGTAACTCAATGGTTCCAATAGTTGCATGCTCCCTTATGAAGTGATATATGATGTCAATGTGCTTTGTCCTAGAATGATTGACAGGATTGGACACTATAGAGATTGCGCTTGTGTTGTCACACATGATTGGAATTCTTTCCAACACAAGTCCATAATCTCTAAGTTGGTTTCTGATCCAAAGCACTTGAGCACAGCAACTTCCAGCAGCTATGTACTCAGCTTCAGCTGTGGAAGTTGACACAGATTGTTGTTTCTTGATGTACCAAGAGACTAACCTTTGTCCAAGAAACTGACAGCTACCTGAGGTGCTTTTCCTATCCACTCTGCATCCAGCATAATCAGCATCAGAATAACCAACCAGATTGAACCCTGTGTCCTTAGGATACCATAACCCCAAGTTTGGTGTGCCCTTCAGATATTTGAAAATCCTCTTTATTGCTATCATATGTGATTCCTTTGGATTTGATTGAAACCATGCACACAAGCAAGTTGCAAACATGATGTCTGGCCTACTAGCAGTGAGGTAGAGTAGAGAACCAACCATGCCTCTGTAGATTAAGATATCTACCTTCTTGCCCTTAACATCTTCATCTAACTTGGTGGCAGTGGCCATGGGTGTCTTTGCAGGTGAGCATTCTTCTAAGTCAAATTTCTTCAATAGATCCTTGATGTATTTGGTTTGACTTATAAAAATGCCATCCTTCCTTTGACTCACTTGCAGCCCAAGATAGAATGTTAATTCTCCCATCATACTCATCTCATATCTGCTCTGCATGAGCTTAGAGAATTTCTCACACAGCTCCTCATTTGTAGAGCCAAATATGATATCATCCACATAGATTTGAACTAAGATAATATCATCACCATGTTTCTTGTAAAATATTGTCTTGTCCAGTGTGCCTCTAGTGAATTAATTCTCCAGTAGAAATTGTGATAATCTGTCATACCATGCCCTAGGAGCTTGCTTAAGTCCATACAATGCTTTAAGCAATCTATAGACAAAGTGAGGGAATTGTGGATCCTCAAAGCCAGGTGGCTGTTGTACATATACTTCTTCTTCCAACTCCCCATTCAGAAATGCACTCTTGACATCCATTTGATAAACCTTGAAATTAGAATGTCCAGCAAATGCCAAGAAAATTCTGATGGCCTCTAGTCTAGCAACAGGGGCAAAAGTCTCATCATAGTCAATGCCTTCCTGTTGAGAGTATCCTTTTGCAACCAACCTTGCTTTGTTTCTTATGACTACACCATTTTCATCCATCTTATTCCTTAGAACCCATTTTGTTCCAATAATGGTTCTATCCTTTGGTGCAGGCACAAGTTCCCATACTTTGCTTTTTTCAAATTGATTTAGTTCCTCTTGCATAGCAATTATCCAATCAGGATCCAACAATGCATCATCAAGTTTCATCATCCAGATCAGGATCATTTACATTTCCTCCCCCTGTGAAGTTGCCACTAATCACAGGTGTGTCTTGGATGCTTGTTTCTTCATTCACTTGAGTTTGTTGGATTGTGGGCTCAAATTCAGTTTCAATCTCCTCATCAGAATCATCTAGATTGTCAAACTTCAAAGGATCTTTATCTTCATCATTGGCTTCTTCTAATCAAGGTAGTTTGCTGTCATCAAATGTCACATCTGTGCTTTCCATAACTTTCTTTTGACTGATGACATAAACTTTGTATGCAATTCTTTCCATAGAGTAGCCAAGAAAATTCCTTCAAATGCTTTTGCATCAAACTTTCCAACATATTCTAAATTGTCTTTTAACACAAAGCATTTGCTTCCAAAAGTATGAACATAATTTAGAGTGGGCTTCTTTCCAGTCATCAAGTTGTAAGGTGTCTTTCCAGTGTTTTTGTTGATGAGGGTTCTGTTTTAGATATAGCATGCAGTGCTCACAGCCTCAGCCCAAAAGCATGTAGGCATCTTTGCATCAAGTAACATTGTTCAAGCAGCCTCAATCAGAGTTCTATTCTTTCTCTCAACAACTCCATTTTGTTGTGGAGTCCTTGGAGCTGAGAATTGTTGAGAAATACTATTCTCTTCGCAAAATGTTTCAAGCATGGCATTTCTGAACTCTGTTCCATTATCACTTCTTAATGCAATCACACTTGCATTGTTGGCCTTTGCTTCCTTGTCAATTTTCTTTATATGCTCAATGATTACTTGTGGAGCCTCATCCTTTGATGCCAAAAATTCTACCCATGTATACCTTGTGAAATCATCAACCATCACCAGAGCATACTTTTTCCTTCCTAGTGACATAATATTGACAGGCCCAAACAAATCCATATGAATTAGTTGTAGGGGCTTGGTTGTTGATGTCACTGTCTTTGACTTGTGGCTTGATCTTTTCATTTTTCCCTTTTGACAAGCCTCACACACTCCTTCTTGACAGAATTCAAGTGTGGGCATGCCTCTCACTAACTCCTTTTTGACTAGAGAATTAATGCCTTTGAAGTTCAAGTGTGATAGCACTACTAGAAATATATCAATATACATCGGTTTTTAGCCGTTGTAAAACAAATCTGGGCGATGTCTATGCGAGTGTAGAGAAAGGTCCAAACTTTAGACATCGGTTTTTAGCCGATGTCTATTATGATTTTAGACATTAGTTTCTAATAGATTTACGATGTCTAAGCTGCATTATGTGCTGTAGTTCTTTTTAAATAATGCTATATTATGTGCATTAGATCAACATAAACAAAGCACAGACAAAGTAAATAAAGACATATACATCGATTTCTTGGTAAAAAGCGATGGTATATATCATCTCAGACATCAGTTGATATGTGAAACCGATGTTATATAATGTTACATTGTCTAGTATGGGAAGACATAGACATCGGTTTCTTGGAACACCGATGTTGTATGTTCTAATAGACATCAGTTCTTTTAAAAAATTTGATGCAATAGCCCCTCATGTACATCGATTATTTTAGAAAAAGTGATGTGAATTATAGTTAGACACATCGATTTTGTTTTAATAACTGATGTATCTTGTTGAGGTTTTAGCATGTAGTGATCGTTTATATGCACCCCAAAACTGAAATAAAACCAAAACGATAAAATACAAAAAACCAAGTACTTGCCATTTACCAAACATCCCAATGTTTACAATAACCATAACTGGTACCAAAATTCTACCTGTCCACCTATCATAATTAGTAAGACCAAAAAGCCACATGCACTTCTCTTAGACAATAACCAAAGTGCATGTACGTACTTCGACAAAAGCAAACCAATTCTTAGACAAAAGCTAGATTTTTAATACCATTAATTCCCCGCTTGAAGTCATTGTTACTCAGATGAGTGCTTTACTTGATATACAAATTGTTCTCTTCTAGCTTATACCAGTGGATGAAGATTGACTTTTCGTATCATGTATCTCATTTCGCTTATGCTGTTAATCAAGATGAGCAAGAAGTGTGCTGAGTTAAGAACAGGCTTGGTGATATATGCTTCTGTGTAGGAAGGGAAGAGGCAGAGTCACTCTCGCCAAGCATAGTTAAGACTTTGCTGCTGCACGTTGCCCTGTAGCATCATCAACATATTGGAGATCATCAATTCTTGTCATTAAATTGAAGGCTAGGCTTTCTTTAACCCTGGAGTAACTCTCTAGAATGGACAGTCAAACATCCTATAAATGATAAATTTAAACTTCTTTTAAGTTCACAAAGTAAACAATGTAGATCTACATGAAACTTTCCAATATATCAGTTGTTCACTAATGAAGCATACATGTTTCACAAGTTTAGCAATACAATTATGATCAAACATACTAGATTTAGATATTATTTACCAAGATTATGTAGAAATTATATTCAGGGATTTTGATATGTTGAAAGAAAATTCAACTTCAAAGAATAAAACCTAGGATAGTTAGATTCGCCCTAATAAACCTTGTAAAATTTGAGATCTGTATCAATTAACATGTTAAGAATTTGTTACCTCAAAATGTGGCAAATAATTAAATCCAACAATGCAAGAAAACATATAAATGTGGATAAAATACAGGGACACTCTGACTCTAACCAGAAAGAGGGTTATACATTAGAAGATTGCATAAATCCCTGTATCTTACTAAGAAACTTGTACATTAGTGAACTACAAACAGCTCAAAGGCAGAACAAATCAATAATGTCTGCTCTCGTCCATTGAGCACTCAATAAACAAGGCTGAGTTATATGTGACAAGCATTCATAGTTGAGGAGCAGAGTAGTCGATACTAAAAACTAGCACAAAGAAGATCGTCAAGGAAATTACCTTGTTATACTGAATTTTCTGTATGTCTAAAGCTGTCTGTGGAAGGCCAGGAAACTGTAACTTCAAATTTTGAAGAAGGGTCTCAGCTCTTTGATGTAAAAATTTATTCTTTCATTTGTCACTTACCAGACCCTTACCCTTTCCACCCCATGACCTTCAAGATTTTGCACGACTCAACTGTCTCTTAAAATATTTGTGTCTCCAGATATGCACAGAAGCCTCAATCCTGTTTTCTATCTCCAGAGTCATGTATTCTGATGACATTTCTAAGTATTCAAGAAGACACTCCGGAGAGAACTGATCAGCTGTTAAGTAACAAATTCTTTCAATTCGAAGTACATTGAAACATCAGAGTCGTGATAGCTTAACAGAAAATCAATTTGCAGATTCTTAATTACTCCCATTTAAAAAACAGAGGAAATATGTCTCGAAGAACACGCAACCTTTTAATTAAAAATATAAATCCATAGACCCCACTACCGATTTTTTTACTGATAAAGAATGGTAACAAAAAAAATTGGTCACCATCTGAATCAAACTACAATCGTACCAAGGTACTCCGATCGCTGAACGCAGAGGATGACTTGACCCCTCTTGGAGAACGTACAACAACTGTTCCTCTCCCACTTGTAGCCAAATCTTCCTGTAAATTTCAAACAAAGTAAAAAGACGGAGGAGAAAAGCCTAACATGATCCATGTGGAATAATGATACCTCTGCAACCATAATGTTTTTAAAAAATTATTGATTTTACTTGTTAACTTCACCCAAACTCTCCAAGTAAACAAATATATATGTCAAAAGCATAAGTAAACCAGAATTCAATGCTAATACTTGTGTCAAAGCCAGCATTAGTAAATATAGCACCTGCAAATTTACACCAGGAAAATAGGGAGTGAGATATACATTTTTCCGGTAGTTGTCATGTTTCTTGTCAATGAGCTGATCTACAGAATCTCTTCGAATTGAAACATCAGAAAAATTATTTGTTCTTTCGGAAGAAGACCAGCGGTTCTCTTTGAATTGAAACATCGGAGTCTGTTTTCTTTGGGGCACAAACTCTTTCATTTGATGTCCATTGTAAGTCACCCTTCCCGAGACCTAGCATCAGAAGAATAATAGTATAAAAACTGCTGAGATAAGAAGAATAAAGATCAACAACATGAGTTAAACCATCAGACCTTCCCAATTAAGGTTCTAAAAAGAAGAATTCTGTGAGTGTCAATTCCTGCCAATCCGAATGTATTAGATACTCTCAAGTTACAAAAAAGTTTTCTCACAAGTGACAATGATAGAAGTTTATTTCAAAAAAAGTCGATATATTTATTGATATATGATTTCTGTATTATTGAAAATGTCAATAAATATTTCCATCCAGCAAAATTCTCGATAGATATATTGATAAATACAGTAGCTAAACCAGTACCTGTGAAAAAAAGAGAAAAGAAGTCAGATATATGGCCGCACTACAAGACTCTATCATCTAAATCAATGATTCACTGACTCACAACAAGTTTTAACCACAAGAACTTAACAAACAGCAGATTGTTAGTTCTGAATCTTGTCTCTTGTGTGCACTGATATAAAGAAGACATGTCCACAATAATCAGCATAAAAAATAAACTTGAAAACTAAATATCTATATTAGGGATCTTTAATATCTTTATTGGTTATAAGGCCGTTACCACTGTACAAATTTCATTAACAAGATACAATATTTTTGAACGATTTAAAACAAAACGCTGGTAATGAATTATATGAAATAAATTGACAGTTACTTGACTCTTTCTAAACTGCCTATTCAAATTTCAATTGTACTCTGTAACTTGACATGATACAGAACATTAAAGAACCAACTTAATATTTCGAAATATACTTATAAACTTAAAAAAAAAGAATATTTCTAGAGAAACATAAGTGAGAAAATATGTTCCTGCTACAACAGTCGGCCAGATACAGCTCCTCTACTAGATGCCATGATTCCAAGACTATAGAGGCTGCATGGAAGCAATGCTACTACATCTGTTTGACATAAATCTCTAGAATTATGCATGTACATTCCAAAATATAGCCAACTATACTGAAACAGATGAAAAATATTAACAAATTGCATCACTCGAAACAACAGAAACAAGTACGAACCCTGAACTGTCCTATTGACCCGCAATTGAGAAGTAAAGTAATCCAACGAATCACATAGTAATTTGTAGAACAATTCTCTCTGAGTCACTCTCCTTTCCTGAACCAGAATCTGATAACACATCTCATTTCCTTCCACACTACATACATACACATATAGACACAAAAGTTAAACAGAAAAGTAAGCTGAAAAAATCAACTAGACCTCTGAGTATTCTCAAAATTCAACTTTTATTAAAAATATGCCATCATTTAATAGTCATATACTCTATTGTTACAAAACAAATCAAACCTCTAATGAAAGATTTCGCGGTATTTTCTCGCATCAAAGACCTCGTACAAAACGAATGAGAGAGAAAAATCCAGGAATCATCAATCAAATGTCCTAGACTCACTCTGTTGTTTTTTGAATTTCTACTAATCAGTTTAATTAAAAATTACATATACTTAGGGTTTATTGATACACAATCGGTACAATATATGCTCAAAATTGAACGAAAATAAACTACAAGTATGTAAAAATTATAAAATTCAAACCAGAGGAAGATCGGAGATAGCTGAAGTCGTCGGAGATGCCACCTCTTCTCTTAATTCGAGCTTCTTCTTCTATTTCGAATTGAGCTTCTTCTCTTAATTAGATGCCTGTTTAATTAGGGTTAATTAGAGAAAAGTGAGGGATGCGGGTGAGAGAGACAGAGAGAGAGAGAGAAAGAGAGATGAGTAAGAGAGAGAGAGATGATGGTCGAGAGATGAGAGTGAGAGAGAGATGATCGAGAGAGAGTGAGAGAGAGAGAGAGATTATTGTTTTAGGGGAAATGTTTCTAAGGCGGCCAAAATAATTTAGGGGAAATGCTTCTAAGGCGGGGTTTTAAATTTCTAAGGGGGAAAAGTTTTATCAGAAAGGGGGGAAAGTAAGGGGGGAAAGTGATAGCGCGTATTTTTTATTTTTTAAAAATTCATTAAGACATCGGTTATTTTAGTAACTGATGTACAAAAAAATGCTTCACATCACTTTTTAAATAACTGATGTTAAAAAAGTTTTAACATCGGTGGTTTTTTAAACCGATGTAAAAGGTGTGATGTCTAATCTAGTTTTTCTAGTAGTGTAGCTTCTTGTGCCACAGCCAACTATCTACATTTGATGCTTTTGAGTAAAAGCAACAAATTTTGTCCTTGTTTGCAGAGTTCATATTTGCTACAAACAGGTTTCCTTTCCTTACTCCAGATAGAGCAAAGTCACCAGTCTTCTTGTGGGTGATCAAACATTCATCTTTGTCAAAATTCACTTTGGAGCCTCTGTCAGTAAATTGACCAACACTCAGTAGATTGTGCTTGAGTCCCTTGACCAGTGTTATATTTTCAATGATGACATTTCCAATTTCCAACTTGCCATATCCCAGTGTATTGCCAATGCTGTCATCTCCAAAAGCAACCATTGATCCAGCCTTCTCCTCATACTGTGATAGCAGGGCCATATCACCAGTCATATGGTTTGAGCATCCAATGTCCAAAATCCACATGACCTTCTTTTCACTTTCTTTGCCCTGCAAACACAAAGGTATTACTTCTTCTTTGGTACCCAAACAATTTTGGGTCCATGTGGCTTAGCAACAGTTTTATCATAAACAGCATGCTTATCAATTTTCTTGATGTTAGTCTTCTTGTCACTATGAGAAGTCTTAGAATCAAGGTTCTTAGACTTAGGTGACAGAGGAACCTTCCTAACTTTAGGAGGACTTGAAGACTTTGTTCTTGTGTAGTGTGTGTAAACATTGTGACTGATGCAACCTTCCATGAATTGTCTTCTCAAATTAAAACAACTAGTCATTACATTCATGTTACATGGAATACAATCAAATTTATCACAGAAAGGAGAGTCTCTATGTCTTAAAGGCACAGAGCAATCATTGAATGGTTTAGCAACACTACCAGATGGTTTCTTGCATGCATGAGTTAAATGATTAGTGCTAAAACAATTTTGACAAACTTTCCTAGGGGCATTTGGCACATAAGCATAATTGTTGTCCTTGTTAATCCCTAATTTGCCATTCCTGTTTTGTTTCTTTTTAGCCACTTTCTTCTCAAACTCATTATTCCCAGCTGAAACAAACTTCATAAATTTCTCAAGTCTAGGTCTACCTCCTACTGGCTCCTTGGCTTTGGTTTTGACATTCTCACTCTTAGAGGATGCTTGTTGTTCATTTGATTGTGCCTTATCTTCATCATCCAACATTTGCTTAATGAGTAAGGCATCCTCATCAATCTCAAGTGTTGGTGTTTTAAATATTGGGGTCTTGGCCTTTTTCAAAACCTGAGGCACTTCCTCTTGAACAACAATATCATCTTCAATGACTGCATAGCCTTTCCTCTGTTTGAGAGTGTCATAATCAAGTCCAATGGCAGCCTTAGGTCTAGCTAGATTTTTCTCATGGTAGGACTGCAATAGACTAGAGGAATTCTTAAATGTTTTCAATTTAAATTCATTTTCAGCTAGTTCATCCCTAAGAGCTTTCTCAACTTGACTAGCACATAGAACCTTATTCTTTAGATATTCGATTTCTTGTTTAAGGTTTTCTACTTCCATAGCAGTTAGTTCTAGTTCCTCATTTCTTTTGATCAACAATTCATTCTTAGTAGACAGTTTAGCAATTTCTTTATTAGCAGCAGTCATACTAGTATGAATATTAAACATCTCAACAGATAGTTGTTCAACCATAGATTTGTATTCAGAAACAGACATGTCTATAGTAGTGAGGGATGGTACCTGAGAGTCTGATTCAGATGGTTCTTCCTTGGAGTTGGCCATCAAGGCATAGTTGCAGAATTCTTGTTCTTCTCCATGACTATTAGAATCATCCCAACACTTCCCTTCAGCTATTAAGGCCTTACCTGGTGTATGCTTTTTTAGTAGAGCTTCATACTTAGCTTCAAGCTCAAGAAACTCCTTATCCTTCTTTTTAGGCTTCTTGCATTCACTGCAAAAATGCCCTAGGTCATTGCATCTATAACATCTCACAGATGACCTATCCAATAGCTGGTTTTGAATTTGTTTTTGTTTGCTTTCACAGGTGCCTTGCTCTTGTTGAATGAATGATTTTGAGATCTAGACTTGAAGGGCTGATTCCTCTTAAATCTGATGTTTGGGAATTTTCTAGCCATAAAAGCATATGAAGTGTTTTCCATGGCATCCAACTCTTCAAGAGTGTAGAACTCATCTTCTTCCTTTTCATCAACAGGTTCAGTCACTTCTTCTTCAGTTTCTTCATCATCTACTATCTCTTCTATTCTCAGTTGACTTGTAGATGCTTCCAGGTCTTGAAGGGATTTGTTGACAATCAAGGCACAGGATGTGTTTATCATTCTGCCTTGGTTGGCTTGGATAGCCCTCTTCTGAAGCAACTCAAGCTCATGAGTCTTTAAAACCCCATAGAGCATATCATATGTGACTTTGTTCAAATCTCTTTCTCTTAGAGATATGACCCTTTGCTCTGGATGGTTTGGTGCAGATAGTAGAAACTTCATGTTTAATTCCATAGTGCTGTAAACCTTCCCATTCATTTGAAGCTCAGTCACCAGCTTGTGAAATCTCTCAAACATATCAGTAATACTTTCTTTGGACTGTGCCATGAAAGCCTCATATTGTGTGACCAGTATCTGTTTCCTATTCTCTCTTACCTCCTCTGTCCCTTCACATAACACCTCGATATGGTTCCACATGTCCTTGGCTGATGTGCATGATGCTATGTTGGCAAATATCGACATATTCATGGAGTCTATGATCAGCAACATGAGATGACTGTCTAGGGCAACCTTTTCCTTCTCTGAGTCCGTCCATTTGGATGGCTCTTTTGCAACATATGATCTAGGAATGACTATTGTGCCCACTGTAGATTCAGCAATTTCTTGTTATGGTACAAATGGACCATTCTTGAGGATGTCAGGGTAGAGAGGATTGGCAGCTTTGATGAACAAAAGCATTTTTATTTTCCAGAGGTTGTAATTCTCTTTGTCGAACTTAGGGACCTTCACCGTACCTGTAGTCTTTGGTGTATTCGAACTCATGATCGTTTTCTGTTTAGATTAAACAGCCTGCTCTGATACCACTTGTTGAGTATTGAATACAGTAAAAGAATACAGAGGGGGGGTGAATGGATTCTTGAACTTTTCTACGTTCTTGAATCTTTGCAGCAAGATATGTGTTGAGTGTGTGAGATATGTAAGTGCGGATAACAAAGACAAACACAACACAATATCACTTTAATCTAATATTTTATTAGATAAAGATTTTGCTACAATCTGCGAATACAAATGGTAGTATTCTCAGCTTCATTTTTCTTAGAGAGATATTTCTTGTGATGTATATGAAAATCTTATCTCTAAAAACTTATCTGCTAAGGAAGTGAGGCTGTATCCTTATAGACATGGATACACCTACTTACTACAAATAAGGTAGTTAAACAAACTACTTTCCAGTCTGTCTATCTCATTTGAGTAAGAGTCCAAACGGCTACAGATTTGACCTTGCAAAGCCTGTTCAGATCCACTTCTTTAGCTCCTTGTCCCTTTGTCTTATCTCTCCAAGCTTCTTTGTAGGCTTTCCAATGTGCTTTATAGTACATAGTCAAATAAAGCGTCTTGGCTTGTTGCAGGTTTCTAACTTGTACAATCTTCAGTATTTTGTCTCCAAGAATGTATTCGAGAAGTGGCTAAGTGATTGATTCGAGAACTCGAATTTACTTAATCGATAACTCTGAGTTCTCGAATAGTGTTATATTGACATATCGAATCACTTCTCGAATAGCTCTTTTCTCTGGGACTCCTTGAGATATCAAATAGAGCATTTTGACATATCGAATCCCTGAGATGTCGAATAGCTTCTTTAGTCCTTGAGATATCGAATAGAGCATTTTGACATATCGAATCCCTGAGATGTCGAATAGCTTCTTTAGTCCTTGAGATATCGAATAGAGCATTGACTTGTTGACTCTTAGAGAACTCGAATTATGCTTTGACATGTTGACTCCATGAGTTCTCGAATAGAGTAATAGACATATCGAATCGCTGAGATATCGAATGAGATATCGAACAGTGTATTCAGAGGTATCGAATAGTGTCTTCTGAGATATCGAATCTCTGACTTCTCGAATGCTAGACTTCTCGAATAGACAAATGTACTTCTCGAATTGGTACTTAGGCAAATTCTTCATTTCTTCAAATCCCAACTGTGATTATTTGACAGTCTTTATCTCCTTGCTTGAGGCATGAACCTTGGAACTTATTTCAAGCATTATTCTTGACTTTATGAGTACAGTTACATAACTAGGATTTGATGCCCATTACAAGTACAGAACAAATAAAAACTCTACAACCAGAGGTTCCCTCAGTTAAGAGGTCATGTAGGTAATGCATAGCATTACACATACTTAGGCTTGTTATTAAATGTATTCAGGCATGCCTCTATGACTAACACTTACACTTGGTAGGTACTTAAGTTTTATAAGTTCTAGGGTCGGTCGTGTACTTGGAAAGATTATACCTCAAGATTTATTGTCCGTTTTCTAAGTGGTTTTTTTTCAAAGTTACACTAAGTGTACCTCAAAGGGGTTTATTCGTACTTAACCTCGATTAGAACATTTTTATAAAATTAAAAAATGATTATTTTGACATGAGGTCTTCTCTTACACCTTCCTTATGATCTCTAATATTTAATTACCAAGATTCGCAACTGAATTACTCATGTTAAGGGGGTTCAATTACAGTTACGAACAACTTTTACTAAATCAACCATATCTCTTAAACCGTAAGTCCATTTATTTCGATTCTCGTGCAAAAACGAACCTTAAAACATGAGCTAACATATAATGGCAGTGGTGACTTAAGGTCCGTAGGGTTTTGGTCAAAAATCACACACATAACTTGGTATTGTAAAATCGGGCAGTATAACGGCTATGTTTACATGCTTTTCAAAATTTCTCACTCCACCAAGATCATACCATGATCAAACCAACAACTTTAACACAGCACATACATCTTAACAAGCCCAAGAACATCTCACTTAACCATCATTTGAATTATATCTTTTAGATCTACTAAAACAACTACATAATCATGCTTATAACAACATCATCATCATAACTTGTCTAAAATCATCAAGAACATCCATAAAACTCAAAGTAAAACTAAGGGTTCATGGGGTTCATACCTTCCTTGATGTGTGTATAGACCTACTAAGCCTTGAATAGCTCTTGTATAACCTTATTATATCTTAGATCATCCAAAGAAACCAAGAAATCAAAGTTAGTTCTTGAAACTTACTATTCGTTATCAACTTTGATGATTTTATTAACTATGCTAGAGATGTTTGTTTGATCTCAAACTTCTAGGATATCTTAATTATGAAATATAGAACTCACCTATTTAATATGAGAATTCTTGGATGGTTGGAAGTTGGATTTTGATTCCCACTTTTGAGCTTGGTCGAATGTCTCCTAAAATAGGAGAGATGGAGTTGGTTTGCTTGCTTTTGCTCTCATCCTTGTTTAAGATGTATTATTGAGATAATATCTTCATAAAGTAGCTTTACTAAAATGATTATGTCACCTTCCACTAGCTCATCATGTGCCAAGTGCTGTGTTTTAGTGGTGAAATGATGTCATGCAAGCTAACTACCTAGTTAGTTTCTAATGTTGCTAGTTTCTTTTGTAACTAACTTGGTTCCTTGATTCCATCCACTTGCACATGTTTGTCTCTTGGTGTTCTGCTTGTTTATTTGTCCGTTTATTACTCAATTTCATTGATCGTTCAGAGAAATATCTCAAGTATTTATTGTTAGGGTTTTACCGGAAACCTTCTTGGTATTTTTACAACCATCTTCAATCCTCCTTTATAATCCTTGGATTTAAATCCCTTAAATATTTTAATTAATTCCTTAAATCCTTCAGTATCAAGTGAAATCTCGGGAAAAATAAAAGTGCTATTTTTGAGAATCTGATATCATTTACATACACTTATTTTGTCCCTAGATCATCAATACGAACTCAGAAATCCACTCTGAATACTTCTATATAGGGTCGTCTGATAATATTCCAAAATCCACCAAAAACAATATTCATGGTTTATTCTCTCTTTATTTCTTGTACTTAAAAAATGTCCTCGCGCTTTCTCGAGCGTTCCCAATATTTATTACGGAGTTACTTAACTTATACCAGATATCGATTTGGATGACATGAGAATATTTCCTTTCTTGGAATACCATAGCTTTATTTCTTCACGATAGATTATTCTTATCTACCTTGTCAACCAATTACAGCATTCATAGCATATAAACACTTGAATCCTAATCCATTCAATATAATCATTCATTAAAACCATTGATACATTGTAGTCGTAACCACTATTCATTTCTGCACCAATACATAATAAAAGTTTTAATTCTTCCAAAAATCTGGGTTCTTGCAGTCTCCCCTCCTTAAAAGGATTCCATCCTGGGATCAGTATGAGAAAAATGGGGGTACTTCTCCAGCAACACGCTTTCTAGCTCCCAGGTTGATTCTTCTACATTGTGGTTCTGCCACAAAACTCTGACTAGCTTGATGGCCTTGTTTCGGAGCACTTCTTCTTTTTGATCTATGATTTCCATAGGCTGCTCCACATAGGTTAGGTCTGGTTACACGTCTACGTGCTCATATTCCACGATATGCTTGGCATCCGGATTATATTTTCTTAACATCGAAACATGAAACACATTGTGCACTTGTTGCAGGTTTGAGGGTAATGCTAGTTTGTAAGCTAGTTTTCCGATGCATTTTAAGATCTCAATCGGTCCAATGTATCTAGGACTCAATTTTCCCTTCTTCCCAAACCTCATTAAACCTTTCCAGGGAGATACCTTTAAAAACACTAGGTCTCCAACTTCATATTCCTTGCCCTTCCGAGCTAAATCAGCATATTTCTTTTGTCGATCTTGGGCTGCTACCAGCCGTCCTCTGATTAGATCCACTACATCTTTAGTCCGTTGGAGCACTTTAGGCCCGAGCATTTTTCACTCTCAAACTTCATCCCAATACGAGAGAGATCGGCACGTTCTCCCATAAAGGGCCTCGTAAGGTGGCATCCCTATGCTTGAATGAAAGGTATTGTTGTAGGAGAATTCAATCAGTGGCAAGTGATCATCCCAACTTCATTTAAAGTCTATAGCACAAACCCTCAACATATCCTCTACCGTTTGGATGGTCCTTTCACTTTGCCCGTCTGTCTGAGGGTGATAGGTAGTACTCATGTTTAGTCTGGTTCCTACACATTCTTGAAAGCTTCTCCAAAATCTGGAGTTAAATCTAGGATCTCGATCGGACAGTATGGCGACTGGGACTCTATGTCGCGCCACTACCTCTTTTAAGTAGATATCTACTAGTCTGTCGACCGTGTACCTTTCATTGATCCGAAGAAAGTGAGCTGACTTCGTTAGTCGGTCAATAATTACCCATATGGCGTCATGATTGGCTTTGGTTCTTGGTAAACCTTCTACGAAATCCATGGCTATGTGTTCCCATTTCCATTTGGGAATCTCTAATGGGTGTAAAAGTCCACTGAGTCTCTGGTGTTCCGCTTTAACCCATTGGCAGGTCAAGCATTTGCTTACCGACTCTGCCACGTCCTTTTTCAAGTTAGGCCACCAGTAATATTCTTTTAAATCCCTATACATCTTGGTGCTACCGGGGTGCACAGAGTACCTTGAGTTGTCCCTCATATAGAATTTCGTCCTTTAGCTCTTGCATATTTTGGATCCATATCCTTGATGCGTATCTCATGATCCCTTCTTTATCTCTTTCACACTTAATTTCTTACCCGGTCATTATCTCTTCCTCCGAGTTCTTTTCTTCTTCCATCATCCATTCTTGGCATAGCCTAATCTTTTCCAACAATGGGGGTTGGATTCGAATTTCCATTAACCTCTCTTGACCATCTCCTGGTAACCTGACCTTGATTTCCAACTTCTCGAAGTCTCTCACCAACTCTTCTTCTGAGGTTATCATTTTGAGTTTCTCTTTCCTACTAAGGACGTCAGCCACCACATTGGCCTTACCCAAGTGATAACGAATCTCATAATCGTAATCCTTGATTAGCTCTAACCATCTTCCATGGCGCATGTTAAGCTCATTCTGGGTAAATATGCACTTGAGGCTCTTATGGTCAGTATAAATCTCACACTTCTCTCCATACAGGTAGTGCCTCCAAATCTTTAAAGCAAAAACTATAACTGCCAATTCCAGATCATGAGTGGGATATCGAATCTCATATTCCTTCAGCTGTCTTGACGCATACGTGATTACCTTACCGTGCTGCATAAGCACGAACCCTAATCCTTTATGTGAAGCGTCATTGTAAATCACAAAATCTCCTTTTCCATCAGGCGACACCAACACATGGGCCGTCACCAATCTCTTCTTTAGCTCTTGGAAACTATTCTCACATTTTTCAGTCCATTCAAACTTCTCAGTTTTGCGGGTAAGTCGAGTTAACGGGGCTGCGATCTTTGCAAAATCTTGAACAAATCTTCTATAATATCCCGCCAATCCGATGAAACTTCTTACCTCTGTTGGTGTGGTTGGTCGTTCCCAGTTTGAAACAGCCTCTATCTTAGAGGGGTCAACCAACACTCCTTCCCTATTAATCACATGCCCTAAGAACTGCACCTCATTCTTCCAGAACTCACACTTTGAGAATTTTAAGTACAACTGCTCTTTCCTGAGTATCTCTAAGGCTATCCTCAAAAGTTTGGCATGTTCTGCCTCTGTCTTTGAGTAGATAAGAATATCATCAATGAAAATTATAACAAACTTATCCAAATACTCCTTGAACACCCTATTCATCAAATCCATGAAAGCTGCTGGGGCATTGGTCAATCAATATGACATCACCAAGAACTCGTAATGTCCATATCTGGTACGGAATGCAGTCTTTGGGATATCTTCGGGTTTAATCTTCAGTTGGTGATATCCGGTTCTCAGGTCAATCTTAAGGAAGTACACAACACCCTTTAGCTGGTCAAACAAACCATCTATTCTGGGCAATGGGTACTTCTTCTTTATGGTTATCTTGTTCAACTCCCGGTCGTCGATGCATAACCTTATACTCCCATCCTTCTTCTTAACAAACAACACTGGTGCCCCCAAGGCAATACACTGGGTCTTATCATACCCTTATCCAAAAGTTCTTGTAATTGTTTAGCTAGCTCTTTCATTTCTACTGGGGCTAACCGGTACGTGGCCTTTGAAACTGGCGTCGTCCCCGGGGCTAACTCTGTAGCAAACTCAATCACTCTATCAGGTTATAATCCTGGAAGATCTTGTGGAAACACGTCTTTGAACTCATTAAGTACCAGAATGTCGTGTCTTCAACATAAGCTAGGTAAGCCTCGTTTCCATTTCGTAGTAATCTTTTGGTTTGCGCCATGGTTAGAATCTTTTGTGTCTGTCTTATCCCCCCAAACACTATTTCCTTCTTTCCTGGGGTATTTAAATTTACCTTTTTCCCTTTACAATCTATCTGCGCATTATTGCGAGATAACCAATCCATTCCCAAATTGACATCAAATTTCTCCATTTTAAAAGGAATCAAATCAACACGAAAAGATTGTTCTCCTATTTTTAATTCGCAATCGGGGTGAATCTGATTAACTAGAACTATCTCTTGGTTGGCTATTTCTACTTGTAAGGAATCCCTCAGTGGTTGGGTCTTAAGTTTCAATTTACGAGAAAAATCTGTCGATATAAAAGATTTAGTTGCCCCAGAATCAAATAAAACATTCGCACTAACTAAATTAAGAGAAAAGGTACCTGTTATCACGTCCGTGTCCCTCACGGCATCATGCACTGTCATGTTAAAAGTCATAGCAGTTGGTGGCTTGTTGGAGGCAGCTTTGCTTGCCCCTGATGCGTCTGGTTTGTTCATTGGGCAATCCTTCCTGATATGACCTTGGCGTCCGCACTGGAAACAAGTGGTGCTTTTGTTGGTGCTAGGGGTAACCGTGGTACAAGCGTTGGAATAGTGGCCCACTCGTCCACACTTATAACAGGTTGGCTGCTTCTGGTTGCATACCCCGGGATGTCTTCTCCCACAAGTCGTGTAAGAACCCAAATTTTCGGTGGAATTAAAACTTTTCTTATTATGATTAAGTGCATAAGTGAATGGTGATTCCAAAGAATAGTGGTTGTAAGAAATGGATATTGCTTTGGATAATGATCCCGATACATAGGTGTAATTTTTAGAAAAGAGTAATTCCATGGTTGAGGATATAGATAAGAATAAACTATCGTCCAGGGAATGAGCTGATGGAGCCCTAGAGGGGAAATGAGAAGTGAGTTAGTGTAATAACCTTAAATTTCTGGATTTGAGAGAATATTTCACCTTTTGATGAATAGTGTTTTTTTCATACATGAATAGTAATTTTGGAAGTTGGAAAACTTTTCATGCCAACCTATGTACGAGACGTGGTATGGATGTTTCGAAGTCATATTAGTAATCCACGGAGTAAATAAGTGTATGTAAAGACGATCGGAATTCAGAAATTCCTATTTTAATTTTGGTGTAATATTTGATCGAGTAGTGAATTATATATTATTATATTCAATAAATGAGATATTAAATTTGGGGAAATTGAGGATATAATATTTTGGAATTTTATTATATTGGATTTGAGAATTTAGAACGAAAAGCACCGAGGCAGCGAAGCGAACGTTCTAGAAACCGCTGAAACGTTATAACGAGATTAAGCGATAAAGCGAATGAATCATGGATTATGGATTGAGTTCATATCAAGATTAATTATCCTATATGATCATTAAGAGAATTATATCCAAGGGATTTACAAGAGACAAACCACTGAGACGATCCCAGAATTCAATCGGTGAGTCAAACGACTAAAGAACTTTGCATAAAGCCCAAGAGCTTGGTAAAGGCCCAAGTTTTGGCCCAACTACAAGACAAAGAGTTATGTGAAGATATTTAAGGGAAGAAGCCCTTGGTGCAATAATAAAATCGAAGGAAGGACTTTGATGCAATAACCATAAAGCTAAGGACTATCTTGCAATTATGGTTGGATAAAGGTAATCTAAATGGACCAATAGGAAGGTGCCACCACATGAAGATAAGATGAGCTTGAATAAGAAGATAACTACATGTATTATTCAAGAAAAAGAGAAAGCAAAGACACCACCATTCCTTTCTTTGCATTCGGTTTAAAAAAAAGAAAAAAATATAATGAATAGTAAATTTTTGCAACTCAAGTTCTAGCCAACCACAATTCAAGATCTATAGGTTAAATCAAAGCTTGAAGGAAGTTAAGAAGACCCACCAAGTTTGAGAGCAAGAAAGTAAGTGGAAGATTTTCATTTTAATTTTACAAGAATCAATGTTCTTGGATGAATAGTAATTTTATGATTTTCATGTTTTGTTTTCTTGATGATATAGCTCCCAAAGGATTTTCTAAGCAAGATTCAAGACTTGTAAGGCTTTTCTAGCACTCTTAAGCTTCGAATAGAGGTATAACACTTGAACCCCCTTGGTTAGATTATGAGTTTTAATGGAATTTTGGATGAGTGTTTGAATTATAGGAATGTTTAGAGCACTAGAGCTATGTATGAGTTTTGTTAGATGTTAAAATATGTTGCACGGCTCCAAGACCTGTTTAGACAGTGAGGGAGACAATGAATAGTGTCCATGAGTGTTGATGGTGGATTGGATGATTATTTGGAGGGTTTTGATTTTGGAAATATCCGAGTTATAGCCGTCGTAATGGCAAAATTTCATTAACCATTAAAAATGGAGCATGTTCGAACCAAAAAGTTTCTGACCAAGTTGGACAATCGACCCATGCTTGTAGGCCTTGAATCATAGATCGTTTTGGCGAAAGAATTGAAACATTCTGACTTACGGTTTAGGAGTTATGGTCAAATTACTAAAATTGGTTCGGAACCATAAGTAAAAGTTCGTAACTTCAATTGAACCCTCGTAAGGCATGATTCTCAGTGGCGAATCTTGGTAAATAAATACTAGAGCTTATAAGGAAGGTATGAGAGAAAACCACATGTCAAACGGACCGTTTTCCGATTTATTAAAAATGTTCGAATCGAAGATAAACGCGAACTAACCCCTAAAAACCCGCTTGGTTATAACTTTGGTAAAACACTTAGAAAACGAACGATAAAACTCAAGGTATAATCTCGGTTCGTAATCGATCGACTTTAGAACTTATACGACTTAATTATATACCAAGTGTGGGTATGATGACATGTCTTAATTGTTGGGACAATCAGATCTTGGCACTAAGATTTTTGATACAATAAATTAACGAGTACGAATAGAAAAGTCACCTTGTTAACGGTTGATTCCACGCTCTTCTATTGTATTCCCAAATTCCCTTGAGCGAAGTGTGGCCTTCGTCTTCTCAAGTTAACCTCTCTTCTTGCTCCTGGGTGGCTACAAAATTTTTTCGACCAACCCCCAGCAAGAAGAGAATAAGAATATATATAGGCTACAATAGGGATCATGGATAATTATGTTGGGCCTTCTAATTACATCTTGAGCCTAGCCCAATGTAATTAAAATTAATTCAATCCACTAAAGAATTAATATTTGCACTACCTTTCCTAATACCGTAATTTAATTAATTAATTCGGTTCCAATATTATTTGCTTATTAAATTCCCCATGTTTAAAATATCGCATGTCCATTAATTAAATAAATTACTGATAATTTATTTAATTAATATCTTTTATCCTTGATCATCCACTCAACCTTTATTTAATTATGCTGGAATAAATCCACCTGCAGGGTTTCACATAATTAAATCTTTTTGAGCTTTCAAGGGGACATCATTAACCCGAATATTATCAGGACATGGATTCCTTCAATAAATAATATTCACCATATTTATTATTCCATCACCCAAAATATAATGAAATAAATCAAAAGATTTATTTCATATATAAATCAAAGCATGTAAATAATATACACGTGTCAATTACTATATCTGGATTAAGAACCTAAGCATTAATAATAACATAGAATCTTAGTTCACCTTCTTAATCAGTATAAGGGAACAATTCTAAATTTGATCCTGTTCAATATACACAAAGTATACTAGTATTATTTATTAGTCAATATAAACTAATCTAAATAATACTACAACCATTCCAGTGGATTGTCTAACACCACCTGTGCTGTGAACCATATTATATTATATAAACCGTATTTAATATTCTAATATTCTGTATCCCATTTGATACTAGATTATTCACAATATATAATATTTAGACAACATGTAAACATTTAAATTATTCTCAATAAAATAGGCCAGAAATAAATGTATATACTTCAAATAAATATTTTCAGTATACACCAACAATCTCCCACTTATACTCAAAATATTCTATGAGTATATCAGTGTTTATTTAATCCACTATTACACAGAAAACTATGTTTCCATCCATCTGACTCCTATCGCTTCCACATGCCTGTCAAAAACTTTGGCTGGTAGGCTCTTTGTGAAAGGATCTGCCCGGTTGTCTTCTGATGATATGTGAGCCACAACTATATCTCCTCGCTTTACGATTCCTCGTATGAGATGATACTTACGTTCAATATGTTTAGCTGCTTTGTGATCTCGCGGTTCCTTCGAATTTGCCACAGCATCAGTGTTATCACAATACACTGTCAAGCTCCTAGGCAAATTAGGTACCACATCCAAGTCTAAAAGGAAGTTCCTGAACCATACAGCCTCCTTTGCAGCCTCAGAGGCCGCCACGTACTCGGCTTCCATGGTAGAGTCTGCAATGCATTTCTGCTTTACACTCCTCCATATAACGGCTCCACCTCCCAAAGTAAAAACATATCCAGAGGTCGATTTACTCTTATCCCTATCTGATTGGAAATCTGAATCAATATATCCCAAAGGAAATAGATCTGAGGCCTTGTAAATTAACATATACTCCTTAGTCCTTCTCAGGTACTTGAGAATAGTTTTTACTGCACTCTAATGTTCCTGACCTGGGTTTGACTGATATCTACTAACCATGCCTACAGCAAAGCAGATGTCAGGCCTCGTACATAACATAGCATACATTAAGCTTCCACATGCCGAAGCATAAGGAACTGCTTTCATGCTCTCTATATCCTTAGGTGTCGAAGGACACTGCTCCTTGGATAGAGCCACTCCATGCTTAAAAGGTAGAAAACCTTTCTTAGAGTTCTGCATGTTAAAACGAGCTAATACTTCATCAATGTAGGGCTCTTGAGATAAAGCCAACATCCTTTTCTTGCGATCCCTTATTACTTTGATCCCAGGGATGTATGCCGTTTCACCTAAGTCCTTCATTTCAAATTGTTTGAACAACCATGCCTTTACTGATGACAACATCTTAACATTGTTTCCAATGAGTAAAATGTCATCTACATACAGTACTAGAAAAACCACTGCATTACCCTCACTTCTCTTATACACACATGATTCGCTTGGACTTTGATCAAATCCATATGACTGGACTGCCTGATCAAAACGAATATTCCAGTCCCTAGAAGCTTGTTTTAGTCCATAAATAGACCTCTTAAGCTTACAAACAAGATGCTCTTGGCCTTCCTTAATAAATCCTTTTGGTTGTTGCATATAGATGGTTTCCTCAAGACTTCCATTAAGGAAAGCTGTCTTGACATCCATTTGCCAAATCTCATAATCGAGATGAGCTGCTATAGATAAAAGAATCAGGATCGACTTAAGCATAACAACCGGCGAAAAGGTTTCCTCATAATCGATCCCTTATTTCTGAGTATACCCTTTCGCAACAAGTCGTGCTTTCCAGGCTTTCACCTTTTTGTCAGATCCTCTTTTCTTCTTGTAGATCCACATACATCCAATGGGTTTAACACCTTTGGTTGGTTCCACGAGCTCCCAAACTTGATTAGAATACATAGATTCCATCTCAGATTCCATTGCCTTTTTCCAAAGATCTGCATCTTTATCTAGAATTGCTTCTTCGTATGTCCTGGGATCCTCATCAAGTTCACCAGAGACCAAGTCCGAGGACTCTCCCAAAAACATGAATCTATCAGGTTGTTGAACAACCCTCCCACTACGACGAAGTACCGGTGTGGTATTAGTGACAGGTTGTGCATTTTCTTGTGGTTGATCTACTTGTACTATTGGCACTTGGGGATTATCTGTCCCTCCCACTAGTTCCTCTAAAACGATACTACTCATGGGTTTGTGGTTCATTATATAGTCTTCTTCTAAGAATCTAGCATTGGTGCTAATAATGATATCTCGATCCCTAGGACTATAAAATGAATAACCTTTCATTCCCATGTGATAGCCTACAAACAGCCTTACTTCAGTACGAGATTCTAACTTGGTCGCGTTCTTGTTCAGCACATGTGCTGGACAACTCCAAATACGAATATGTCTTAGACTTGGTTTGCTACCAGTCCACAATTCTATTGGAGTCTTGGGAACCGACTTAGAAGGTACCAAGTTTAGAAGGTAAGCCGCTGTTTCTATAGCATATCCCCAGAACGACTTGGGTAGATTTGAATAACTCATCATCGATCTAACACTTTCTAAAAGAGTCCGATTCCTTCTCTCTGCTACACCATTCTGCTGAGGTGTGCCAGGTGTAGACAATTGGGATGCAATCCCATTTTCTGATAAATATTCCCTAAATTCTCCAAGCAAGTATTTGCCACCACGATCTTATCGTAGTGACTTGATACATTTTCCAAGATGTCGCTTCTCCGCACTTGCTTTGTACTCTTTGAATTTTTCAAAGCACTCAGACTTACGGCGCAACAAATAAATGTACCCATATCGAGAATAATCGTCAATGAAAGTGACAAAATACTCATAACCTCCTCTTGCTTGGATACTCATAGGTCCACATAAATCAGTATGAACCAATTCTAACACTTCTTTAGCTCTATTCCCCTTTGCTTTAAAAGGCATATTAGTCATCTTACCTTTCAAGCAGGATTCACAAACTGGAAATGGCTCCACTGCCAACGAGCCTAATGGCCCATCTACTACCAGTCTTTGAATCCTCCTCAAGTTAATATGACCTAATCTTAAGTGCCAAAGATATGTTTGGTTCAATTCAGAAGGTTTCTTTCTTTTATTTGAGCTAGAAAGAATGTTATTAGTTTCCTTATGTTGCAGCATTGGTGGGATAGGATTAATAATATATAAATTGTCTTGCAATGTACCAGAACATATAACTCGTATTCATCATAATAGAAACATTACGATCCAAACAAACATTATAACCATCCATAGCAAGTTTAGAAACCGAAATTAAATTCCTTCTAAACGAAGGTACATAAAGACAATTGTTCAAAACCAAAATCCTATCATCGCCAAAAGATAATGTAATTATTCCAACTGCAACTACTGCTACTTTCGTAGCATCTCCCATGAACACATATATCTCGCCATCTCTAAGCATTCTGGATTGCTGGAACCCCTGCATAGAGTTACAAACATGGTCAGTGGCTCCTGTATCTACACACCAAGTGCTCGTAGATATAGCCGCTATATATGTTTCTGTAACTAGAGTAAGAGACATACCAGTATTGTTTGTCTTCTTAGGAAGAGGACAATCCTGTTTACAGTGACCTGACTGCTTGCACCTGAAGCACTTGCCCTTAGGCTTTTTCACAGCACTTTGAACTCCCACTGTATTAGCAATCTTTCTAGCTTTCTGTGTCTGAGTCTTTTTCTTCTTCTTACCTTTCGGCTTAGATGAAGAAGCTTTCTCGGCCAGATTCACTTGAACATTCTGCTTAAAGAGTCCTTCAGCTGCCTGAAGTTCTGTCAGAAGTTCCGCGAGACTATACATCCTTTTGTTCATGGTGTAATTCAAGCGGAACTGCTCAAAACTTTTGGGCAAGCTCATAAGGATGATATCGATCTGGGTTTCCCCATCAATATCAGCACCAAGGATCTCCATCTCATTCAGATGAGACATCATTCGGAGAACATGATCCCTTACAGGTGTTCCGTCAACCATCTGAGTGTTCGTTAAAGCCTTCATTGCTACTTGCCTAGCAGCCCTATTCTGTTCTCCAAAAAGTTCCTTGAGATTAAAGAGCATATCTGAAGCAGTGGGCATAGCCTGATGCTGATGCTGGAAAACACCCGACATTGCTGCCAGAATGTAACATCGCGACATCTCATCAGCCTTAACCCACCGCTTATAATACTCCTTCTCACTTTCAGGAGCATCTTCAGCAGGCTGATCTGGCTTGGGTTCATAAGTACAAAATTTGTACTCCTCAGCAGTCAACACTATGTCCAAATTACGTTTCCATTCAATATACTTCGGTCCAGTAAGTTTGTTATCCTTAAGTATGGTGAATAGTGGATTAAAGTCCATAATGATCTAATCCTGAGAATCATACATGTAACACATAATCAGATAGTTGCATAAATCTTAAATCCTATTGGTTTCCTCTAACAATTAATTAAAATTAATGCATTAATATTTAAACACCATAAGTATCTGGTACGCCACGATGGGTGACATATATACCACTTAAATTCGTTTAAATATTACTTCGGTCCTATTACTAAATAATACGCCACGTTAGGGTGGACTATATATTATTTTTCATAGCTAAGTGTATACCATTATTAAATCTTAAATTAATAAAAAGACTGGATACCACCATTAAATATTTCAAATCAATAATCGATAATAGGATAATTCCCAGATCGGGGGGAGCATTGTCAAGAGGCATCACTTAAGACCCCTTTCTAGACAGAATCATCATTTCTCTCAATATCAAAATCTATATTCAATCAGTGGTACCCTTCTAATTAATTGAATTCTATGAAACTTGGTACGCCACGATGGGTGGCATGTATACCTTTCAATATTCGTAATTAATTTAGGAAGTTTGTTCTAGTAATATCCATAACACTACCTGACACCATAAATCATACGCCACGATGGGTGGCATGTATATAATTTATATTCGTCTCGGTGTTAAATTACATACAAACAATAATGGAGACCATGGGATTTAATTCCTAATTAATTCCCTCACCCACTTAGAAATTTTTATTTAAAATTGAGGAATTTTATCTAGATGCATCGCCCTATGTTATTTTTTCGAGGTCTACATGTTATAAAAATAACAATACAAAGAACACATAACATAGTAGCATGCATCATAAAATTAAAGCAATAAATAAAATTAATGTCCATGTCGTCCTAATTATGTTAAACATGCAATTAAAATTACACACATAATTAACAACACACATAATAATTATTTAAAGCAATAATTAAAAAATTAAATAGCGAAATTAAAAATTAAAACAATAATTAAATCCACTATTATGGCCCCAATAATCAATTGTTGCAGCCCTTGTTGAAAAAGTTGTTGCCACGAGAGAGAAGCTGCTGGAAAGAAAAAAAAAATCTACCTTCCAGCATGTCACGCAGGAACCTCCTGCGTTACACCTCCGTAACGGCCTGTTGCGCATGTACGGCCTGCGCAACACCAGTTTTCACTGGTAACACAGGCCTGACATGCGTTACTGCCTTTTGCCAGTTTTTTTTTTCTTTTTCACGCACGCAGCTCCTGTTCTGTTCCACCAGACCTGTTTCTTGCTTCTGGTCGTGCTTTTCTTTGACAGCAACAGCAAGCAGCCCCCATCAGTTACACAGCGGAACAAATTCTTTTCTCTGTTTCGATTTCCGATCGCACGTAATTGTTACAAATTACCCGGATCTTAATAAAATCCAACAAACAATTACAAAAAAATAGATCTAATACAAAACTAATTTTGTAAATCTATTCTAACACGATCAACCCTCGTGTTTTACAACCACGATAAACCACGTGGAAACCAAACAAAATAACCACGATTAAACCACGTGGGATCCAAACACATAATTAAAATTACATGGCCATAATAGTGGATACTAAACAACCTGCAAAAAGATTATTTTCCAAGCACACCACCATACATACATGCATATATAATTACGACATGGACATCGTATCAAAAATCGCAGAACCATTGAACCTGGCTCTTGATACCAATTGTTGGGACAATCAGATCTTGGCACTACGATTTTTGATACAATAAATTAACGAGTACGAATAGAAAAGTCACCTTGTTAATGGTTGATTCCACACTCTTCTATTGTATTCCCAAATTCCCTTGAGCGAAGTGTGGCCTTCGTCTTCTCAAGTTAACCTCTCTTCTTGCTCCTGGGTGGCTACAAAATTTTTTCGACCAACCCCCAGCAAGAAGAGAATAAGAATATATATAGGCTACAATAGGGATCATGGATAATTAGGTTGGGCCTTCTAATTACATCTTGAGCCTAGCCCAATGTAATTAAATATTAATTCAATCCACTAAAGAATTAATATTTGCACTACCTTTCCTAATACCGTAATTTAATTAATTAATTCGGTTCCAATATTATTTTCTTATTAAATTCGCCATGTTTAAAATATCGCATGTCCATTAATTAAATAAATTACTGATAATTTATTTAATTAATATCTTTTATCCTTGATCATCCACTCAACCTTTATTTAATTATGCTGGAATAAATCCACCTGCAGGGTTTCACATAATTAAATCTTTTTGAGCTTTCAAGGGGACATCATTAACCCGAATATTATCAGGACATGGATTCCTTCAATAAATAATATTCACCATATATATTATTCCATCACCCAAAATATAATGAAATAAATCAAAAGAATTATTTCATATATAAATCAAAGCATGTAAATAATATACACGTGTCAATTACTATATCTGGATTAAGAACCTAAGCATTAATAATAACATAGAATCTTAGTTCACCTTCTTAATCAGTATAAGGGAACAATTCTAAATTTGATCCTGTTCAATATACACAAAGTATACTAGTATTATTTATTAGTCAATATAAACTAATCTAAATAATACTACAACCATTCCAGTGGATTGTCTAACACCACCTGTGCTGTGAACCATATTATATTATATAAACCGTATTTAATAATCTAATATTCTGTATCCCATTTGATACTAGATTATTCACAATATATAACATTTAGACAACATGTAAACATTTAAATTTTTCTCAATAAAATAGGCCAGAAATAAATGTATATACTTCAAATAAATATTTTCAGTATACACCAACATTAATAATGAACGAATGTCGGATCATATCGGTGATAAAAAGAGTTACACTAAAAGGTGTATAACGAGATAATTCGAAAACGTGTTTCGATTTAAGTGAAGTTATACTTAGACTTTTAAAACGTGTTAAGTGGTTAATCTTGAATGTTCTGATTGTTTATAGATCATCGAGCAGACCCAGGACACGCTACCTCCACCCAAACCCGATTACCAAGCAAGTTTCCAATACTTTGGAACTATTGTTGTGATAATATATATGATTGATTGTTGTTATACATATGCCATAGCATGCATGCCTGCTTATAATGTGATACTTGTTCCCTGATTGATATTGGCTTATAGACTAGATACGAATTATCAGTTATAAGCCGGATTGTTTCGGTAAGACCCTTAGCGAAGGACATATGATATTCATCCTTAATTATAGACGGGGAGTCGGTATTTTGAGATATAGATAGTCGTGGAAACCCGGAGGGATTCCAACGGCAGATTATTATTTATTTTGAGGAATGTTATTATTAAACGTTATTTATGTTTCCATAAAGTATCGACTACTTGGAAATATTTCGAGGAATGTTATTCGAGTATTATCTCAGTCGAGAGATATTAAATGTATGTTAGTTTCGAATATTCAGTTAGAGTTGATTATTTAATGAATATTATTTGGATATTCATTAGAATGTTATTTGTTAAATGAATATTACTTCGAATATTCATTTAAGGTCTATGTACTTGATAAATATTATTTTAAAATATTCATTTGAAATTCTATTTACTTAAGGAATATTATTTCGATTATTCCTTTAAGGTTTTGATTACTAAATGAATATTTTTTGGATATTCATTTAGAAGATTATTTATTAAATGAATATTATTTTCAAATATTCATTTAAAGTTTGACCTATTTATTGAATATTATTTTAAGTACTTATTGGAGTCTAATTTTTAATGAATATTATTTTGAATATTCATTTAAGGGGTGATTTATTTAGTAAATAATTCTATATATTCATTCGAGGATTACTCACGAGCAATATTATGACTTAATAATATTACGTAATTATTATTGAGTTAATAAATATTCTTGGAATATTTACTTAATTTTTTTAAATTCTTTTTAAAAGGATTTATATTATTTGGATATTATCTTTCACCTCCAAATATTATGTAAAATATTTCGGAGTCCTACGATTTATGTTATATTAAGAAAGGTCCTCAAGATTCCATCCTTCACTCGAATCTATCTCTTAAATTATAAGGGAACCTTACTTGAGAAAGGTTATTTATCTTGTTGACTTCCCGGTTATAATTTATTCTTTTCACTCGCAACTTGGTTGCTATGGACTCATTAAGTCTGTGTGTTCCTTCTCATCATTCGAAGGGTAAGATTGTTGGAACAAGTTGATATCCATTAACAAGCAAAAGCTTGGGAAATGTTGGTGAATTTTCCTTTCCAACTAGATACGACTACTTTGTGGAGTCTTATCAACAAGTATTTCACTTGGGGAAGGGAGGACAAACTCTACGTTTCAATGCTGTGGATTTATTCGAACTAGGAGTTGTGTGTAAGAGGCTGAGTCGCGCGGTCCATCACAAGGCCTAACTATTGGCCAGTGAGTTAATATTAAAGGCCATCGACAAGTGGAGCCGTCAGTTCTTCCTTCTACCGCTAGTAAACTATATTGGGCTGTACCATCCCCGACTGATCATCAGGGAGTGGGACAGCTGGCGCGTGATAACTCCAGTATTGGTTCATCTCCCAAATTGGGAATTCCCTACAACACGTATCGAAGAGACTTCTTTCAGGTTGACGGTGTCTTCCGCAACACGTATCGAAGAGACTTCTTTCAGGTTGTAGGACTTCAAAAAATGTTAATAACTGGGATTGCAATATTTTCCTTGCAAGTTCCTCTTTATATGATAAATGATAATATCTGGCTTATCTTTGACATAGCAGATATTCCCACCCATATATGCATTTTGAGTTACCTCATAGCTTCATCGTTCATGTTATTCTGGCATCATTTCCGTAAATGTATGGCATATGGTTTGAATGATACTTTTGAACTGTTATAAATTATCGTTCAGTTAAATATTATTGTTGGCGGGCTATTGCTCACCCTTGCTTTATTATTATATCACAACAACAGCTAGACCAGATGATTCGCACAGGGCGCACTCGATGCTGGCGAGGACGATGAGACTACCAGAGCCGAAGAGAAAGCTATTGGTAGGTTAGATTCGTTCTTTCAGTACCAAATATATGTACTAGTATGACTTATGTAAATGGATGGCAAAGAGTATGTATTCATATTGTAACTCTTTTGGGTTGTAAGAACTCATAATGTGTTTAATAAAATTTGATTTTTCTCTGATTTCATCTCTGGGACTATAACGGGTGTGTTTTATATTGTTGCGTTGGGTCATAAAGATGTAAATTATTTTATGTTGAGGTAAGTTCAAGTATTGTGGATAGAATTGGAGACCGTAACGATCGGATCCCGGACCCCGGATCTGGGGGTGTTACAGAAATGGTATCAGAGTGTACATTATATACCCAAGAGATGAGGTGACCTTAAAATAATAAATTCAATAAGATAATAAGAACTCTTGTCAAGTTCATAGTCGGACTACTTAATGTAGTGATGACATATAAAACCCTTATGGGAACTCTTAAGTATCATGATAATAACTTAGCTCGGTATCGTATTGACGAGTATGGCGACAGACCTTGAGGCATACGAGCAGCAGCGCGATGATGCTTTATATGATGAAGATCAGCGGGTAAATTCGATGGAGTACCCTACTGGAGACCCGGAAGAGGTTCCAGCAGATAAGGAAAATCCTGTTAGGATAAGGAGCTTACCCTTGAGGAATGAGGGCTACAGCCAGAAAGACTGTGATGATGAAGGTGTGGTGCTCAGAAAAGTGAGCATAAAGAACTGAGTTATTAGCAAGAGAACTGAAGATTCATGTTGGATTCGTAGCCGGACTACTGGAGGTAGTACCAGCAAGTAGGATGGATTGAAAGGATCACTTGAGATCTTATATGGGAATAGACGAGAATCCCTAGAGACTTCCATATTAACGATGAGAGAGCTAGAGGGATGTATGATTATCAAAGACATCGATATAAGACGAGGAGCAGGGTTCCTAAGGAGTAGTTGAGAAAGAGGTAGTAAGTGCCATGTCATTTGATAAATGAACTATTATGAATATTGTCAGTAATAATTCGCCATAAGAAGGCAAATGCCATAGGTTATAATTTACGGAACCAAAGTGAGGTTAATGAGGTGGTTTATTAAGGGAAATGTTCATTTTATGAATGAATCAGTTAGAAAGTAAAGGCATTAGGGAGTGACAGCATGATTGGATAAAGTTATATAAGGAAGTAGTAGGCAAGGCAATGATCTCAAAACCTACCGAAAGATAAGACCAGTGAGTCAAGATGCACTCGTAATGAGACTACTGTCAAAGACTGAGTATAGGGTTATTTCAACTCAGTAAAATGATGAACCAGAAACGTTAGATACATGTGATTCAGAGGAATATTAAATTCCTTCTTTTATTTGAATGGATTATAATAGTTACCCTAAGTTTACTCTGGCGCGGAATTATAATGAATCAAGTAAAACGATCAGCAGTTAAAGAGAAAAATGTGAGAAAATATTCCTGGAGCTAAAAGATGAAAGTGGTAATGACCAAGAGTTGGCATTGCTTAATGGAAAAGGAGACTTTGTGCTTCCAACGATGCTTCTCATAAAGGATTAGGATGTGTGCTTGCACAGCACGACAAGGTACTTGCGGATGAATTCGGACAGCACGATCCACCAGATCGGATGGCCTTAGTACTGCCAATTTTTGTGGAACAATTCGATGGTAATGTTACTTCTGAGACTAGTAGTCAGGTAGACTGACATTTGGTAATATTGAATATCAGGACGTATAGGTATCAGGACATTGTGGCAGGTTTCAGTTTGAAACTGTTAATTCCCTTCTAAGGGATGTATATAGTTGGTTCCTCTCCAGTGGTTAAACTTCCAACCTGATGACGATTATTTCGTAAATTATGACTGCTTATGGTTCTACCTGCTTGGAGGTTCATAGAACTATTCTTCAGGTTTCGAAACTGGTCTCCTTAGTGTTACCAGTAGGTGGATAGATAGACCAAAATTTCCCTGATTCTGGAAAGAACTTCAACGAATTCTGGCAAACCTTGTCTTTCTGATTATCAGAGAACATAATTAAAGAGAATGGGAACTGGGGCGAACCCCGTGAATTGGGTAAGGTAGCCGCTATATGGGTTAGTGGACAGACCCCAATTATCGCGATTGATTGTAGAAATAAAATGATGAAGTGAGATTGGACGAAAACAGGAAATGTAGGTAAGAAACCAGTCGGACTGAGGAATTCCGGGATTGACTTAAATGAAAAGGCTGTTATGCCAGGAATGGTAAGCTTGCGTGGCACGCGGGATTGATAAGAATAGTGGAATAGATAAAAGTAGAGGAAAGGTGACCAGAGACGGTGCCGAGAAGTCGATTAAGACTTATATGGAGTAAAGTTTTGGAAAGGTAGAAAGGTATCAAAGTAGAAGGCACTATACCGGAAATTGCTAGAAAAGTAATGCTAATTAGCCAACCCCTAAAATCATATATTTTTATTTTAGTGTGGTCAGTTGAGGCCAAGTCACAAAGGATTATCAAGTGACTAGACCAGCAAGGAAAGGACAAAGCAGGGTTGCTTCTAAGTAAGCACCGACTGCAAGGGCTTCTGATATAAAGGAAATATTAATGAGATCGTCGGAATCTTCTACTGAACCCTTTGCACCCCATGTTTGGATTGGGAATTTACTAGACTTTTGGAATGGGGTCACCCGTACTAAAGTGATTCATGTGTATATGATTGTCCAAGATTACGAGCAAAAAAAAATAGAAGTATAGTGACTTGAGATGTTTGATGTTAGGGTATTATAAATACCATGAATATATTATGACTAAGGAAAGTAAACAACGAAGGTTTATGAAGAGAGTATAGAAATGGTCAGAGATTGATCAGTATGCTGTAGAAATTTTGTATGAGGAAAGTACCTTTGCAAAGAACGATAAATACTAAGAGATTCACGTTGACCTCGACCAATATCTTCCAAAGCATTCTTGCTACCATTACCAAGTTCTGTAAGAGAGCAGATAGGCATACGTTGTCCTTTTGAAAGGCCAAATAGGCTGGCAACTATCTGAAAGAAGAGGGCGGCATTAAGTTACCAATCGATTATCAAATGAGTACAGTTGAAAGGAGACCCTTATTAAGGATACATGATCTGATTGCCAATTATAGGATGCAAGAATTCCTTGGCAGTTGAATTAAGGATAGGATATCCATGAATTAAGACAAACCCTGGGGAATGCACAAGGGATGGCATTAACCCTAATAACGACATTATGAATTCAGATGATATGAGTTGGACTTGCTAAGGCAACAATGACCTATAAGGAATATTAAAAAGAGTTCTGGAAAGACCATAGACAGAATTATTAGAGTATTGATCAATGACGTTTTGATATACCCTATACCCAGAAAATACAGGAGGAATAATAAGGATGACCAAGAAACCTTACAAGGAAAAAGGTAATATTCCGAACTTCAAAATGGAAGTTTGGTAAGGAATGTATGACATAGTAAAAATAATGCCAGATGAGGCATGTATGAAACCCTGGGGAAGTAAGGATTAAACCTATAAAGGTTGAGATTATCCTAAGATAAGGAAAGAACAAAGAAAAGAAGTATCCTAAGTAGGATTGGGAGTAAACGTGACAAAGTTCCCACGGGTAGGTGGAAGCAATGACTTATGGAAAAAGACTGATAGATATATTTTTCTCCTTCAGCAGAGCTTAAGGGAGAATGCTTTCACCCAACAGTGATGGGAGTGAGGTAGAAAAATTTGAATTGGAATGTATCCAGAAAACATGGATTACAAGGAATTATTATTATCAGGAAAGGCCAATGAGGTGGCCGACAGTCTAAGTATAAAGGAATAATTACAAATGTTCATATCGAAGAAACAAAATGATATTTGGAAATACCCTGAAGGTCATATCGGAGTGGAGGAATTTACATTCCTTTTGATGATTGTGCAAGAATCGAAGGTAATAATAGTTTAAGTAAAGATTCGATTCCTGATGGAGTCTTAAGCATATTACGTACCTTAGAAGGTCCCGTTTTGAGGCAAACCAGGACCATGATACAAAATTGACGAAGTAAACCGTTAAGTTTCCAGTCTTTTATGGAAGCTGCATGAGTGATAGTTTCATCAACCTGACATAGCTGCGATGCTTGAAACTCTTCTGCAATTTTATCTACTTCATGTAATATCTACATCAAGTTCAGGAAATGTTCCTTATGGATAAGGAATAGTGATTACTTTGTCTCCATAAAAGAGTTGAAACCCGTATGGTTAGCTATTAACGCACTACGTAAACAACAAGCGATGGTGATTCTTCTAAGAAAGTAGATGACAACGAAAAGATAAAGAAAGTGCTACTATTGATAAACTAGATGGCATGTTGATGAATGACAAGCAAGTTTTTTTTGGTGTACTTCTGCGCAAACAAGATAGAGAATATGAGGTTGATGATTTATGATGCTAAATGTATTCCCGTAGAAAGAATTAATGAGACTTAGAGAGAAGGGAAGTTGAGCCCGAGACTTATTAGGCCACCTGAGAGTTTAAAAGTGTTCGGAAGGTGGCATTCGAGCCAGTTTTACCCCCAAAAGCTTATAGCATGGTAGTAACGTGTTTCATGTGGCAAAGCTACACCAGTAAAACGCAGATGCTCAACAGATGATAAGAGTACGAGCAGGTAGATGTACGACCTGGTCTGACTTACGAAAGATAACCTGTGGAAAACCGCGGGTAGAAAAGAATAAGTGGTAAGAAACAAGTTGACAGAAGTAGATTATATTGAATCTAAGTTAAAGGGATCAGCCAGATTCATTTCGGAGAATTTAAATTGGAATAATATGATGATTATAGAGTAGATGTAACGGGATACCAATAAGGAGGTACCAAGTGCAAAAGATATCTCAATAAAGAGATGAAGGTGAAAGTAAATAACATAAGTAAATAAGAATCAGATAATAAGAAGGATGTAATTGATAAAGAAAAGACTGGGAAAGCAACTATGGAATATGAAGCAAGGAATGTTATGAATAGATTAATAAATGGGTTTTCTGAAGAATTCTCGGGATGACAACCTGATAGTGTTAATATTATAGATATGAAAAAGCTAGTAGCGTGACATGGAATGTCAGTAACAATGATGTCAAGCGAGAGACCTAAGATTTAACATGAGAGGTTGAAAGATTTTCCAAAAGTGTTGCTAAGGTTGAACCGGAGTATAGGTCCATAGAATAATGGACAAAGCAGCAAGATATGTTGACACGTGAAATTGCGACCAAATGGTATTGGATATAATCATGATTATTTTCTTCTTTGATGAACCTCTATAGTTCAGAGGTAAATTCTGAGTATGATATTTTACAATCATGAAAACTTTCTATAATCATTTAGAATTTCTTCTCTCTTATTCATCTTCTTTATGAATTGAGAAGAACAACCCTTTAAGGAGGGGAGGTACTGCTACGTGACTATCTGTCTATGTGATAGAAGTCTAAGTGGAATACCATAACTTGTTTAATTGCTTGTCAAGTACTAAAGGCTGGCCCCCTTCTGTACTAACTATGCAATATAACAAATGTTCAATTGATCATAGTGATCTTTCAATAAATCTTTCCACTTCTTTATATTGATCGAGTTTACGAAAATTAAAGCGATCAGGAAATGCACAGTACGAGCGAGGTTACCTCCGAATTCGCAGGGTGATAGCGATACCATTGTTACTGCAGGTATCAATAAGGATAAGACTGAGTAAGAGTATAACCTGGATAGTGTGTTGTACGAAAAGTAGCAACGTTGATGGAAAAAGGATACAGTATGGATTGTGGCACTAGAAGATGTGCTGAGGAAGGGTAGAACGACTAAGAATTGACCGGGAAGGTGAAAGGTGAAACGACAGTTAAGCGACTCTTGTTTTCTACCTGATTCCGGGACGGAATCATTTTAAGGAGGGGAGACTGTAAGAACCCAAATTTTCGGTAGAATTAAAACTTTTCTTATTATGATTAGGTGCATAAGTGAATGGTGATTCCAAAGAATAGTGGTTGTAAGAAATGGATATTGCTTTGGATAATGATCCCGATACATAGGTGTAATTTTTAGAATAGAGTAATTCCATGGTTGAGGACATAGATAAGAATAATCTATCGTCCAGGGAATGAGCTGATGGAGCCCTAGAGGGGAAATGAGAAGTGAGTTAGTGTAATAACCTTAAATATCTGGATTTGAGAGAATATTTCACCTTTTGATGAATAGTGTTTTTTTTCATATGTGAATAGTAATTTTGTAAGTTGGAAAACTTTTCATGCCACCCTATGTACGAGACGTGGTATGGATGTTTCGAAGTCAATTTAGTAATCCACGGAGTAAATAAGTGTATGTAAAGACGATCGGAATTCAGAAATTCCTATTTTAATTTTGGTGTAATATTTTATCGAGTAGTGAATTATATATTATTATATTCAAAAAATGGGATATTAAATTTGGGGAAATTGAGGATTTAATATTTTGGAATTTTATTATATTGGATTCGAGAATTTAGAACGAAAAGCACCGAGGTAGCGAAGCGAACGTTCTAGAAACCGCTGAAACGTTATAACGAGATTAAGCGATAAAGCGAATGAATCATGGATTATGGATTGAGTTCATATCAAGATTAATTATCCTACATGATCATTAAGAGAATTATATCGAAGGGATTTACAAGAGACAAACCACTGAGACGATCACATAATTCAATCGGTGAGTCAAACGACTAAAGAACTTTGCATAAAGCCCAAACAAAAAGCCCATGAACTTGGTAAAGGCCCAAGTTTTGGCCCAACTACAAGACAAAGAGTTATGTGAAGATATTTAAGGGAAGAAGCCCTTGGAGCAATAATAAAATGGAAGGAAAGACTTGGATGCAATAACCATAAAGCCAAGGACTATCTTGCAATTATGGTTGGATAAAGGTAATCTAAATGGACCAATAGGAAGGTGCCACCACATGAGGAAAGATGAGCTTGAATAAGAAGATAACTACATGTATTATTCAAGAAAAAGAGAAAGCAAAGACACCACCATTCCTTTCTTTGCATTCGGTTTTAAAAAAAAAAAAGATAATGAATACTAAATTTTTGCAACTCAAGTTCTAGCCAACCACAATTCATGATCTATAGCTTAAATCAAAGCTTGAAGGAAGTTAGGAAGACCCACCAAGTTTGAGAGCAAGAAAGTAAGTGGAAGATTTTCATTTTAATTTTACAAGATTCAATGTTCTTGGATGAATATTAATTTTATGATTTTCATGTTTTGTTTTCTTTATGATATAGCTCCCAAAGGATGTTCTAAGCAAGATTCAAGACTTGTAAGGCTTTGCTAGCACTCTTAAGCTTCGAATAGAGGAATAACACTTGAACCCCCTTGGTTAGATTATGAGCTTTAATGGAGTTTTGGATGAGTGTTTGAATTATAGGAATGTTTAGAGCACTAGAGCTATGTATGAGTTTTGTTAGATGTTAAAATATGTTGCACGGCTCCAATACCTGTTTAGACAGTGAGGGAGACAATGAATAGTGTCCATGAGTGTTGATGGTGGATTGGATGATTATTTGGAGGGTTTTGATTTTGGAAATATCCGAGTTATAGCCGTCGTAATGGCGAAATTTCATTAACCCTTAAAAATGGAGCATGTTCGAACCAAAACGTTTCTGACCAAGTTGAACACTCGACCCATGCTTGTAGGTCTTGAATCATAGATCGTTTTGGGGAAAGAATCGAAACATTCCGATTAAGTAAAAGTTCGTAACTTCAATTGAACCCTTGTAAAGCATGATTCTCAGTGGCGAATCTTGGTAAATAAATACTAGAGGTCATAAGGAAGGTATGAGAGAAAACCACATGTCAAACGGATCGTTTTCCGATTTATTAAAAATGTTCGAATCAAAGATAAACGCGAACGAACCCCTAAAAACCAGCTTGGTTATAACTTTGGTAAAACACTTAGAAAACGAATGATAAAACTCGAGGTATAATCTCGGTTCGTAATCGATCGACTTTAGAACTTATACGACTTAAGTATATACCAAGTGTGGGTATGATGACAGGTCTTAATAAAGAACGAATGTCGGATCATATCGGTGATAAAAAGAGTTACACTAAAAGGTGTATAACGAGATAATTCGAGAACGTGTTTCGATTTAAGTGAAGTTATACTTAGACTTTTAAAACGTGTTAAGTGGTTAATCTCGAATGTTCTGATTGTTTATAGATCATCGAGCAGACCCAGGACACGCTACCTCCACCCACACCCGATTACCGGGCAATTTTCTAATACTTTGGAACTGTTGTTGTGATAATATATATGATTGATTGTTGTTATACATATGCCATAGCATGCATGCCTGCTTTGAAATTATAATGTGATACTTGTTCCCTGATTGATATTGGTTTATAGACTAGATACGAATTATCAGTTATAAGCCGGATTGTTTCGGTAAGACCCTTAGCGAAGGGCATATGATATTCATCCTTAATTATAGACTGGGAGTCGGTATTTTGAGATATAGATAGTCGTGGAAACCCGGAGGGATTCCAACGGCAGATTATTATTTATTTTGAGGAATGTTATTATTAAACGTTATTTATGTTTTCATAAAGTATCGACTACTTGGAAATATTTTGAGGAATGTTATAGACTAGTTTCGAATATTCAGTTAGAGTTGATTATTTAATGAATATTATTTGGATATTCATTAGAATGTTATTTGTTAAATGAATATTACTTTCGAATATTCATTTAAGGTCTATGTACTTGATAAATATTATTTTAAAATATTCATTTGAAATTTTATTTACTTAAGGAATATTATTTCGATTATTCCTTTAAGGTTTTGATTACTAAATGAATATTTTTTGGATATTCATTTAGAAGATTATTTATTAAATGAATATTTTTTTCAAATATTCATTTAAAGTTTGACTCATTTATTGAATATTATTTTAAGTACTTATTGGAGTCTAATTATTAATGAATATTATTTTGAATATTCATTTAAGGGGTGATTTATTTAGTAAATAATTCTATATATTCATTCGAGGATTACTCACGAGCAATATTACGACTTAATAATATTCCGTAATTATTATTGAGTTAATAAATATTCTTGGAATATTTATTTAATTCTTTTAAATTCTTTTTGAAAGGATTTATATTATTTGGAGATTATCTTTCACCTCAAAATATTATGTAAAATATTTCGGAGTCCTACGATTTATATTATATTAAGAAAGGTCCTCAAGATTCCATCCTTCACTCGAATCTATCTATTAAATTATAAGGGAACCTTACTTGAGAAAGGTTATTTATCTTGTTGACGGGTCATAATTTATTCTTTTCACTCGCAACTTGGTTGCTATGGACTTATTAAGTCTGTGTGTACCTTCTCATCATTCGAGGGGTAAGATTGTTGGAACAAGTTGATATCCATTAACAAGCAAAAGCTTGGGAAATGTTGGTGAATTTTCCTTTCCAACTAGACACGACTAATTTGTGGATTCTTTTTTTTTTTTTGGCTAATCTGTTATATTAAAAGAAAGAAAGAATACAGAGGGATTCAACCTTGCTTTATGCCGAGGCACAATGAAACCTATCTAGATTCAATCTTGCCTTAAGAAGCAAGATTGGAAGCAGAAAGGACAAAGGAGGGCAGAACAACCCTTACAATCATTACAATCAAGGGATAGAAATCCAACTGTACATATCTAAATCTATGAATTGTGAAAACCAGGTAGCATTCTTCAGTTTTGTCTTCAAGTCAAGAACGATGCCTTTCAACAGTTTGCATGGCCCAAAGCAGCCCTTGTTATGATGCCTAGCATTTCTCTCTCGCCAAAGGTGATAGGAGTAAATCTGTGCAGCAAGCAAAACCACATGTCTCAAGGAGTAGTCTGAGATCATACCCCAATTAGTGAGCAGCTCGAGCCAAGTGTCACCAAAGCAGTCCACCCTAAGTAAACCAAAGAGCTTGGAGAGGATGAAGTTACTATAAAGGCAGGTGACAAATAGATGAGAAGCAGTTTCAATACCTCCCACACAGAAGTGACATTGCTGAGAAACATCAAGACCAAATGAAGCAAGCCTGTGAGTAGTGGGCAGTCTGTTATGACAAAGAAGCCACTAAAGATGGGCATACCTACGGATCATGAGCTTGTGCCACACAAGATCAGACCAAGGCACTATATTAGCATGGGTACGGATAGATTCCCAAATATGCCGAGTTTTCAGTTTCCTAAGAGAAATGCCATGCCAAAGTACTTCGTCTGATTTAGCCAGGTCAAAATCAGGGTAGGTAAAATTTTGCAGCCAGTAAACAAGGCCTGGATCCAAATGATGCAATCTGTGAGATGGAGTTGGTAAAACCCAAACACCTGTTGAGATCAAAGCATGAACCTTGGAGCTATGGCCCAAGTTGGACTGAGCAATGGTTTGATCAAATCTCGACCTAGCCAGACATTGAGAATTCCACCATGGATTAAACCATAAAGAAGTGCTTAGCCCATTCCCAATTTTGTATGTGATGTTTTGACAAGCCAAAGAACGAAGCCTAAGAATACTTCGAAGAATCCAGGAGCAGTCAGTAGGCATCTGCATAGTCCAGAAATGGTTTCTTTTCAGCACCGTGCAATTAACCCAACGAGGCCATAGAGCATCACTGCCCCTAACAATACTGCACAGGTGATAAAGTAACTATGCCTGGTTCCAGTCCTTCAGGTTTTTAAGGCCCAACCCACCTTCAACACGGGGGGTGCAAAGTCTGTCCCAACTCACCTTTGCACCACCTTTGGAATTTACATCACCTTTCCACAAAAACCTGGTGAAGATTGACTGTAGCTTATTGTGCACAGAATCTGGGAGAAGGAAATGCCTGGTCCAATAAGACTGGATAGCCAAGAGCACAGACTGAATGAGTTGCACCCTTCCAGCAAAAGTTAAGAGCAATGAGGTCCAAGAGTTCATCCTTGCAGTTACCTTTTCAATAAGAGGAATACACTCATTGTGGCTAAGTCTTGAAGAGATCAAAGGAACACCTAGGAATTTGACAGGTAAAGTACCATGTGTTATCCCATAGGTTTGATCAAACCAAGCAATAAAATCAGTACTGCAGTTTCCAAATAGCACAGTGCTTTTTTGAAAACTAGGGTGAAGGCCACTCGAAGTAGCAAAAGTTTGAACACATTGCATTAAGTGAGACATAGAAGTACTGTCCCCATTGCAGAAAAGTAAGACATCATCAGCATAAAACAAGTGAGTCAACTTTAGTTTTTTGCTTTTCTAGTGGTATTTGAAATCAGTGGGAGGAGCAGCCAGCAAACATGATAGGACATTCATGGCAAGAAAGAAAATATAGGGATAGATAGGATCGCCTTGGCGTAGCCCCTTTCTACCTTTAAAATAACCACATAGAGCACCATTCACTTTGACAGAGTAGGTTGGAGTGGAAATACAAGTGTAAATCCACCTAATAAAGTGACCTGGGAAATTAAGCTTATGTAGGGCAGCTAGGATGAAGTTCCAATCAATCGAATCAAAAGCCTTGCGCAGGTCCAGTTTCAAACCACACTTGGGTGAGCCTGTGTCACGGTGATAACCTCTAAACAATTCTTGAGCCATCAAGATGTTATCTGAGATGTTTCTTCCTGGATAAAGGCAGACTGAGAAGCATCAACCAGGGTAGGAATCACAGCTTTTAGTCTAGAAGCAAGAATCTTTGAGATGCACATGATGGTGCATAGAGAGAAAGGTCTAAAATCTGACATGGAAGTGACAGTTGGCAGCTTAGGAACCAGTGCAATGCTAGTGGCATTGACAGAGTGGTGCAAGCTTGAGTTGGAGAAAAACCCTTTAATAGCTTGACAGAAAGTATCACCAACAATATCCCACACATCAAGATAAAACTCAACAGGAAATCCATCAGGCCCAGGAGCCTTGTTCTTTTTCATAGATTTTAGGGTGCCCAAAATGAGGTCACTTGTAATGGGAGCCTCTAGAGATATGGCTTGGGTAGCTGAGACAGATGCACAAGAGATGTTGTCAAAGTCAAAAGGGGGCAAGGCATGTGACTCCCCTAGAGAATTTGAAAAGAAATCCACTGTCACTTGAGATACTTGTTTGTGGCCCCTAACCACAATACCTTCACTATTTTCAATTGCCAAAATTTTATTCCTGTTCCAGTTTGAGCGAACCTGATTGAAGAAGAAGCTTGTATTGGCATCACCAATAGTGATCCATTTCACCCTGGACTTTTGCAATAAAAATGCCTCCTCTTGAAGCAAGGCAGATTCAAGTTGAGAAGTGGCATCCAGTTCCTTTTGAAGAAGATCAACATTAGAACTGTTATTAACCAAAGAGTCTTGCACAGAATCAAGCAGTGCACGAGCAATAGTGACATTATTGTGAACATTGCCATGGGCCTTATTCAGAGCAATTAATTCGTTTTTGACCTCTTTGAGCCTTCGAAAGAGAATAAACATAGGGTCCCCTGTATAATGAGTAGACCAAGCACGAGAAACAGCAGTAGTAAAGCCATCCAAGTCTTTCATAAAAGAGAAAATTTGAAAAGACCTACCAACCTTTTCCAACTGCAATGGAATGTTGCAAAGGAGGGGGCAGTGATCCATGATGCCACGATTCTTGACATGAACAAACGCCTCACTAAAGGTGGAAAACCATTGTTTATTACAGAGCATCCTGTCAAGTCTTTTCTGAACAAGGGTTGAATCCCTTCGTTTGTTAGTCCAGGTGAACAGAGGGCCAATGGTCTTGATATGGTCCAAAGCACAGTCAGAAATACAATCCAAGAAAGCTTGCATCCCTGGGGTCCAATGCTCACGGCCACCCCGAACCTCAGAAAGAGAAAGTATGCAGTTCAGGTCACCAAGCACACACCAAGGAATAGAGAACATGGGGCTCATGTCCTGAAGCTCCTTCCAAAGAGGTTCCCTGTGATGGTCCCTATTTCTAGCATAAACAAAAGTTGCCAAGAAGGTGACCTGATTCTCTAGAAAAGTGACAGAGCAAGTAATTTGTTGATCTGATTTTGAGTGCACCATGACAGACCAAAAAACAGGGTCCCAGACAACCCAGATTCTACCATACCAGTGCTTATCATAATTATTAATCCAACTCCAGTTTTTATTTATGCGTTTAGAGATAGAAGCAAAATTCTCCTCACGTACTTTAGTTTCCACAAGGCTCATAAGAGTCAATTTATTTTGGGAAATGAAGTTAATAACCTCTTTTTGATGAGGGCTCTTATTTAACCCTCTAACATTCCAAATTGCATAATTCATTAAGAGGAAGTGTTTGCTAGCTTACCTGCTAGCCTCAGGCTTCTCTTGATGGGCACACTACTGCCTCCATGGGCATTGTCATTGGCATTGTCCACTTGCTCTATTTGAGTAGGAATTCCATGGCCATCCGCAGCACACAGTCCTATGACAACTGAACGATGCATAGGTGATTTGCCATTCTTCCATTTTCTTTTACCTGGAGATTTCCCATAAATTGTAGGCACACCTGCTAGGGCTCCTGTGATTTCACCTGAGATTTCACCTGTGTTTTCATCTTGAATTTCACCTGGCTCCAAAGTGTGTAGCACAGAGAATGGATTATTATGCAACAATGATTGATCTGAATTAACAGTTTCTGCATTGGGGTGCATTGTGGCCAATGGGATAGCAGGGCAGATAGCCAATGTGTTGCAGTGATCAAATTCCTCAATATTGTCTTCATTATCGGTGTCAAAATCATCATTTTGATCATTCTGAGTGGCATCATCCACATGTGTCAAATTGTCACCATCAACATTGGCTTGCTTAGTGGCCTGTTCTTTATCTAGGATCTGATCTTCATCCATAACAACATCACAACCTGCAAATTGGCCAATAACATAGGGCACCATCCCTTGTGTTGAAAATAAATCCTCACAGGGAACAGATGAGGTGGCACCCACCTGGCCAGTGGCACGAGCATTAGACTTAGAGGTAGAGCTCGTAGTTCTAGGTTTCTTCTGGGATTTAGCATTCCTGGTAGGCCTTATTGCATCAGGGTTGTCCAAACATCGAGCCAAAGAATGGCCAAAAGCCTGACAGAGACTGCAAGAGTAGGGCAATTGAGGGTACAGAATTTCCACCTTTTCACGAGCTTCAACCCCTTTGCAAACCACATCAGCCCAAGCATAGTCTGGTCTAAGACCTCCATATTCTAGCTCAACCTGCACACCAGCATACTTGAGTGGCTCTAACCTGGCAGTGGCCTCATCAAATTTCAAAGGCTTTCCCACACCACTGGCAATATTGAAGAGTCCCTCACGGTTCCAATATGATTGTGGGACATTTACCAGACGAATCCAACAGGGTACCTTAGTGATAACATTTTTTCTGAAAGTCGAACCTTCCATCCAAGGTTGCAAATACATAAGTTTTCCACCTATATAGACAGTGTTCAAGCACAGGACAGCATCCTTCTCATGTACGTGGTTAAATTTGAATGTAAAAAACCCTTTCGAGCTATAATATACTCTAGATAAACCTTTATTTTTCCACATTTTAAAAGCTTGTTCACGAACAAACTTAAAATCAAAACTCCCACCAATGAAGTAGCCAATTAAACTAGAATCCCATTGCTTATGAGCACGTTCATGAAATTCACGAGGTGGTTTGATATTTACCGACCCATCATCATTATAAGTAACAATAGTTTTAGCAGTTTGGGCATTCAAATTAGCATCAATACTAGCATTTGGGATGTTCTTACTAACCACAGAACTCCACGTTACATTTTTCTTAACCCCACTAGCCTCCCCTTGCTCTGGGTTAGTCAGTTTGAGAACCCCATGTTCAACATGAAAATTTCCTTGCAAATTCTCTAAGCTAGTAGAGGTTTGAGGATTACCTGGAATTTTAATTGTAGGAACTGAGTTAACCTCTTCCGGTGAAAGAGCAGCATTTCCTGACGAGACAGTAGGGCCACTAGCATCCCTCCAAGTACCACTATTTTCAATTAGTTGCATTTGTTCTCTCATCCTCTGTTGAGTTCGAGGTGAGAGTGGTTCGCCCATAACATCATTAGTGTTGTTGGAACCATCATTTGCTGGGACATTTTGTTGTAGATTAAGGGCAGGCAACATAGGAGCTGCATAATGGTGGCCTATGAAGTTAGCAAACTCATCGGAATCCATGGAACCCGAGTTTTCCGAGTTACGGTCACCCATCGGAAAACTAAAATTCCACAGATCGAGAGAAAAGGCAAGTAGATCTGAAAGGGGAAGATGAGAGTGATAGAAATATGTGGAGCGTGTGAAGAGTGGAGGTCCAGGTAGAACGGTGTAGGCAAGTCAACGGTGGTGGCTGTGGTGTTTTGCGGTGGGCGGGAGTTTGAAAAGCTGTGAACAGTGATGTGCGGGATGTTTTAACGGAAGAGAGAGAAGAGAGCATATTTCCGCATCAACAAGTATTTCACTTGGGGAAGGGAGGACAAACTCTACGTTTCAATGCTGTGGATTTATTCGAACTAGGAGTCGTGTGTAAGAGACCGAGTCGCGCGGTTCATTACAAGGCCTAACTATTGGCCATGGAGTTACTATTAAAGGCCATCGACAAGTGGAGCCGTCAGTTCTTCCTTCTATCGATAGTAAACTATATTAGGCTGTACCATCCCCGACTGATCATCAGGGAGTGGGACAGCTGGCGCGTGATAACTCCAGTATTGGTTCATCTCCCAAATTGGGAATTCCCTGCAACACGTATCGAAGAGACTTCTTTCAGGTTGACGGTGTCTTCCGCAACACGCATCGAAGAGACTTCTTTCAGGTTGTAGGACTTCGAAAAATGTTAATAACTGGGATTGCAATATTTTCCTTGCAAGTTCCTCTTTATATGATAAATGATAATATCTGGCTTATCTTTGACATAGCAGATATCCCACCCATATAGGCATTTTGAGTTACCTCGTAGCTTCATCGTTCATGTTATTCTGGCATCTTTTCCGTAAATGCATGGCATATGGTTTGAAAGATACTTTTGAACTGTTATATATTTTCGTTCAGTTAAATATTATTGTTGGTGGGCTATTGCTCACCCTTGCTTTATTATTATATCACAACAACTAGACCAGATGATTCGCACAGGGCGCACTCGATGCTGGCGAGGACGATGAGACTTCCAGAGCCGAAGAGAAAGCTATTGGTAGGATAGATTCATTCCTTTAGTACCAAATATATGTACTAGTATGACTTATGTAAATGGATGGCAAAGAGTATGTATTCATATTGTAACTCTTTTGGGTTGTAAGAACTTATAATGTGTTTAATAAAATTTGATTGTTCTCTGATTTCATCTCTGGGACTATAACGGGTGTGTTTTATATTGTTGCGTTGGGTCATAAAAATGTAAATTATTTTATGTTGAGGTAAGTTCAAGTATTGTGGATAGAATTGGACACCGGAACGACCAGATCCCGGACCCCGGATCTAGGGGTGTTACAAGTCGCACATACTGGTATGGAAAGTTGGGGTTGGGAAGAGTGGGACACTCCTGATTGCTTGCCGCCCTGGCTTACACTTGCACTCGCAGTTCGTTTGAATCCCACATTCCTTTCAGGTAGGGAGACTGTCCCTCAGTTAAGATTATTTGGGGGTTTCCCTCCTGCAGAACCTCCACCCATGCTTGCATGTTTCCTTTTTATCCCCCCTCTCTCTTTTTCCTTCTGCATCTGATCACTCCCTGCTTGTAACACCCCCAGATCCGGGGTCCGGGATCCGGTGGTTACGGTTTCCACTTCTGTCCACAACACTTGAACTTTCCTTAACATAAAATAAATTACGTCTCTATAACCCAACACAATAATATAAAACACACCCGTTATAGTCCCAGAGATGAAATCAGAGTAACACTCAAATTTTTATTAATCACATTATGAGTTCTTACAATCCAAAAGAATTTCAATATAAATACATACTCTTTGCCATCCATTTACATAAGGCATACTAGACCATATTCTTGGTACTGAAAGAATAAATATACCCTACCAATAGCTTCTTCTTCAGCTCTGGTAGTCTCATCGTCCTCGCCCGCGTCGAGTGCGCCTTGTGCGAGTCATCTGGTCTAGCTGTTGTTGTGATATAATAATAAAGCAAGGGTGAGCAATAGCCCACCAACAATAATATATAACTGAACGATAATGTATAACAGTTCAAAAGTATCTTTCAAACCATATGCCATGCCTTTACGGAAATGATGCCAGTATAATATGAACGATGAAGTTACAAGGTAACTTAAAGTATTTGTTTGTAGAAATATCTGCTACATCAAAGTAAGCGAGATATTCTTATTGTTATTAAGAAGAGGAACTTGCAAGAAAAGGTTGCAATTCCAGTTATGACCCTTTTCCAACTCTGCCAACAGTAATCATGTTGCAGGAAATAAATAAATTTGGATGATGAACCAATGATGGAGTATTCACCGCGCCCGCTGTTCCAATCTTGATGATCAGTCGAGATCGTACAGCTCAATTTAGATTTACTACCGGTAGAAGGAAGAACTGACGGCTTTACTTGTGTACCGCCTTACTAGCTCTCCCCGGCCAACGGTTGGGCCAAAGGGGATGGACCGGCGCTACTCGGCCTCTTACACGACTCCTAGTTCAAATAGAATTCAAGATTCTGAATGTAACGTTCGTCCCCCTTTCCCCAAGTATAATACTTGTTGATAAGACTCCACAAAGTAGTCGTATCTAGTTGGAAAGGAAAATTTACCAATAACTCCCAAGCTATTACTTGGTAACGGATATCAACTTGTTCCAGTAATCTTACCCCTCGAAAGATGAGAAGGTAAGCAACGACTTAATAAGTCAACAGCACCCGAGTTGCGAGTGAAGGGAATACTTTATGACCGGGAAGTCGACAAGATAAATAACATTTTTCCAAGTAAGGTTCCCTTATTATTAAGAAGATAGACTCAAAGATGAATGATGTCTGGGAACCTTTCTTGATATAAGATTAATAATAATATGACTTTGAAATATTTTCTGTAATAATCGAAGAAGATAAACCTTATCGAGGTTATTCTAAGTATGGAATAAATATTCAGAGAATATTTATTGAATTAAAATATTTTACAGAATATTTGGGAATATGAAAGAATATCTTTAATCAGAGTATTTCTCAAAATAATCCCTGAAGAGATATCAGGGGAATATTTATTGAATAAATAAATATTTAAATGAATATTCAAAACAATATTCATTAATTAATAAGAACTGAAAAGAATATTTAAGGTAATAATCATAATTAATTAGGAAATTTAAATGAATATTCAAAAGTAATATTCATTGAATGAATAATATCTTAAATGAATATCAAGTAATATTCATTTAGTAATCCAAGCCTTAAGGAATATTCGAGATAATATTCGATAATTAAATCAAGCTTCAGATGAATATTAAAATAATATTCATCAAGTATTTAATATCTTAAATGAATATTCGAAAGTAATATTTATTTAATAAAATAATAATCTAAAAGAATATCCAAATAATATTCATCTAACAGTCTCATCTTTAGAAGAATATTCGAAATAATAGTCGATAATCAATTCGACTCTGAATGAATATTGAGAAGTATTATTCGTTGAATAGTTAAATTCAAATAATTATTTGAAGTAAGGATCGTTAAAATAATTAGTCTCGAACGAATATTCAAATAATATTCGTCGCCCAAATAATAGAAAATATTTACTTAAATATTTTCCTCCGAGGTAATCTCGATATATCAAGGAATATTGACTCCCGGTCTATTTTTGATTAATAAGATGTATACGCCCTTCTATGAGGGTCTTACAATAATCGGCTTATAACTGATATATAACTATCTAGCTTATAAGCCAACAATAACATTCAGGGAACAAGTATATCACTTCAACTTGAAAGTAGGCATGCATGCAATGGCATATGTATATCAGCATATATATATATATTTATTCAATCACAACAACAGCCTAAAAGAAGGGAATTGAAACTTGCCTGGTAGTCGAGTACGGTAAGGGGTAGTGGTAGCGGGTCCCGGTTCAGCTTGGTGATCTATAAATAGCCAAGGCATTCGGTATTAATCACTTAACATATTAAAAGTTAAGTTATACTTAATTCGAAACACGTTCTTGAGTTATCTCGTTATACCCCTTTTTGTGGATTACTTTTATCACTGCTCCGACCCGACATCCGTTCGTTAATACGACATGTCATTGTACTTATACTTGGGACATACTTAAGTCATATGAGTTCTAAAGTCGATCGTTACGAGCCAATACTATACTCCGAGTTTTATCGTCCGTTTTCTAAGTGTTTTACCGAAGTTATAAAAGAGTCGTCTTTTAGGGGTTCGTTCGCGTTTAACCTCGACTCGAACATTTTTAATAAATCGAAAAATGATCTTTTTGACATACGGTTTTCTTTCACGCCTTCCTTTTTACCTCTAGTATTTATTTACCAAGATTCGCCATGACGTTACATAGTTTACGAGGGTTCAATTACAGTTACGAACTTTCGTTTACGGATTCGAACTACTTTTAGTAATTTGGTCATAAATCCTAAACCGTAAGTCCGTTTCATGCGATCTTTATATCAAAACGAAGCTTGAAACATAATCTATCCTATCATGGCAGAAAATGAAGCTGTACAGTGAGTTATAGCTACTGTGATGCTCGGTGTTTAATAGTCTAACGAAAATTCGGCATTACGACGGCTATAAATCGAACGTTCTAAAATTCATAACAATCAATCCAAGCCACACCGGGCATACTATACATGGTTTTCATCTTAACCAGTCCAAGAAGGTTTCAATTAACCATCATAATCATCAAAACTCTCAAATCATCACTACTAACTACATAATCATGCTTTTATGCATATAACAACACCATAATCTTAACTAATCTAAAACCATCAAGAACATATATAAAACTCAAAGTAAGATCTTGGGTTCTTAAGAATTATACCTTCCTTGGAGAGTGTACAAGCTATAATAACCCTTATATAGTCCTTGTATGGCTTTAACAAAGCTTAAATCATCCAAAGAAACCAAGAAATCAAAGTTAGTTTCTTGAAAACACTATTCACCCTCATCTTTGAGGATTTATTTGAAAATGGAAAACATGGAGTTTGAAGCTAAGATTTCTAGGAGATCATTTTTATGAAATATAGGACTCACCATAAAAATTTGGAGATCAAACAATGGTTGGAAGGTGGATTTTGAAATCTTAAAACTCCAAAATTCGAAGTGCCTTGGTTTTGGGGGAAAAACAGTGAACTTCTCGAATTTGTTTACCCATCCAAACGATCTTCAAAAATTATGAAATTAAATCCCCAACTTCACCTTGATGTGTAGAAGCTCCATGAATTTTTTCATGATTTTTAGATGAGTAGATCTAGGTGAAAAAAAATGGCAAAGACCCCTGCCCTGGAAAATGCAACTGCTGGAAAAATGGGGGAGAGGTGGTATTTGCTTCTTTTTCTCTCTTTTCCTCTTGCTTGGCTAGTTGTCAAATGATATTTGTGATATGTATAAGTGGGTATAGCTGCTAATACTCCTCTTAATACAAGTGTCAAAGGTTTATGGTGTGTTAGAAAAATTGATGATGTGAAGCCTTGTTGTTTTCTTCTTGTCCATCCACCTCATTACTTCCTTTTTCATTTCTTTTCTTCATTTCATTTCCACCAAATATTCTTATATATAACCCCAGCTGATCAAGTAGGGTTTTTTTTTTTTTTTTCTCGTTACGTATTTAATCCGTAATTTCTTTCGCGTTTGCTTGATCGCTTAATCTTGTTATAAAGTTCTAGCGATTTCTAGAACACTTGTTATTCTAACTCAAAGGTTTTCATTCTAAATCCTCAAATCATACTTAATAAATAAAATCCTTGAATCCTTAACATTATAATACTCTTGTCTTGATCGTATTGATAGGCTCTTTACGGTTCGGTCAAATATTGTACCGAAAAAGAATTTGGAATTTCTGAATTCCGATCGTTTCTGCATTCACTTATTTCCTCCGCGTATTACTAATATGACTTCGAAACATCCATAACACGTCCCGTACATAGGGTGGCGTGAAAAGTTTTCCGACTTACAAAATCACTATTCATCACTTATTTTTATTTAATTCCTATAGTTGGGAAAATGAACCTGGTTCACCCTCGAGTGTTCCTTAACCTTTTTACGGAACCGCTGGGCTTATAATAGATATTGATTTGGATGACATGAGGGTATCTATTTCTCTCTAGGGAATCTTATCTTAACTTTCTAGGAGATAGATTATTCTAACCTTAGTTATCACCCAATAGCATCCTTCAGGCCATATAACCTTGGAATATATATCCTTTCATTATTCATTCATTAAAACCAGTATTACATTCTAGTTGTAACCCCTATTCATTCTTACATCAATACATAATAAAAAGTTTTAATTCTACCCAAAAATCTGGGTTCTTACAGTCTCCCCTCCTTAAAAGGATTCCGTCCCGGAATCAGGTAGAAGACAATTGGGTATTTGTTGGTTATTTCACTTTCCAATTCTCTGGTCGATCCTTACACACTCCAATCTTTCTAAAGCATCTCATACTGGTGTTACAATACACCCTTATCCGTTCTACCAATTCTTTGATACTTTCGCACAACACATCATCCGGTATACGCTCTTGTCCGTTCTTATACTATTAACCTTATTGGTACGTGCAGTGACTTCGGTATCACTAACGCGCTACGAAGTCCGGAGATAACCTCACTCGTAATTTTGCAATTCCTAATCGCTTTAATCTTCGCAATCTCGATCAATATAGGGAAGTGGAAAGATTTATTGAGAGATCACTATGATCAATTGAACATTTGTTATATTGCCTAGTTAGTACAGAAGGGGGCCAGCCTTTAGTACTTGACAAGCAATTAAACAAGTCATGGCATTCCACTTAGACTTCTATCACATAGACAGATAGTCACGTAGCAGTACCTCCCCTCCTAAAAGGGTTGTTCTTCTCAATTCATAAAGAAGATGAATAAGAGAGAAGAAGAGAAAAGAGTTCTAAAGGATTATAGAAAGCTTTCATGATTGTAGAATATCATACTCAGAATTTACCTCTGAACTATAAAGGTTTATCAAAGAAGAAATTAATCATAATTATATCCAACACTATTTGATCTCAATCTCACGTGTCAACATATCTTGCTGCTTTGTCCATTATTCTATGGACAAATACTCTTGTTCAATCTTAGCGATACTCACATTCGGGAAATCCTTCAACCTTTCAGGTTAAATCTTAGATTTCTCTCTTGACATCATTATTACTGACATCCCATATCATGTTACTAGCTTTTTCATAACTATAATATTGACACTATCCGGTTGTCATCCTGAGAATTCATTAGAAAACCCATTCATAACATTCCTTGCTTCTCATTCCATAGTTGCTTTCCCAGTCTTTTCTTTATCAATCACATCCTTCTTATTATTTGATTCTTATTTACTTCGGTTATTTACTTTCACCTTCATCTCTTTATTGAGACATCTTTTGCACTTGGCACCTCTTTATCGGTATTCCGTCACATTATTCTATAATCATCACGTTATTTCAATTTAAACTTTCCGAAATGAATCTGGCCCGATTCCTTTAACTTAGATTCATATAATCTACTTCTGCCAACCGTGTTCCTCATCACTTGTTCTTTTCTAACCGTGGTTTTCCACAGGTTGTCTTTCGTAAGTCAGACCAGGTCGTATATCTACATGCTCGTACTCCTATCATCTGTTGAACATCTGCATTTTACTGACGTAGCCTGGCCACATGAAAACCCGTTATGACCGTGCTATAATTTTGGGGGTAAGGCTGGCTCGAATACCGCCGCCCGAACACTTTAAACTCTCAGGTGGCCCAATAAGTCTCGGGCCCAACCGCCCTTCCCTCCAAGTCTCATTAATTCTTTCTACGGGAATACGTTTAGCATCACGAATTATCAACCTCATATTCTCTATCTTGTTTGTGCAGAAGTACACTAACACAAACTTGCTTGTCATTCATCAACATGCCATTTAGCTTATCAATAGCAGCACTTTCTTTATCTTTACGTTGTCATCTCCTTTCTTAGAAGAATCACCATCGCTTGTTGTTTACGTAGTGCGTTAATAGTTAACCCTACGGGTTTCAAATCCCTTAGGGAGACAAAGTAATCATTATTCCTTATCCATAAGGAACACTTCCTGAACTTGATGTAGATATAACATGAAGCAGATAGAATTGCAGAAGAGTTTCAAGCATCGCAGCTAGGTCCGGTTGATGAAACTATCACTTATGCATCTTCCATAAAAGACTGGAAACTTAACGGTTTACTTCATCAATTTTTGTACCATGGTCCTGGTTTGCCTCAAAACGGAACCTTCTAAGGTACGTAATATGCTTAAGACCCATCAGGAATCGAATCTTTACTTAAACTATTATTACCGTCGATTCTTGCACATTCATCAGAAGGAATGTAAATTCCTCCACTTCGATATGACCTTCAAGGTCCTGTCCAAATATCATTTTGTTTCTTCGGTATGAACATTGTAATTATTCTTCTATGCTTAGACTGTCGGCCACCTCATTGGCCTTTCCTGATAATAATAATTCCTTGTAATCCATGTTTTCTGGATACATTCCAACTCAAACTTTTCTACCCCATTCCCATCACTGTTGGGTGAAAGCATTCTCCCTTAAGCTCTGCTGAAGGAGAAAAATATATCTATCAGTCTTTTTCCATAAGTCATTGCTTCCACCTACCCGTGGGAACTTTATCACGTTTATTCCCAATCCTACTTAGGATACTTCTTTTCTTAGTTCTTTCCTTATCTTAGGATAATCCCAACCTTTATAGGTTCAATCCATACTTCCTCAGGGTTTCATATATGCCTCATCTGGCATTATTGTTACTATGTCATACATTCCTTACCAAACTTCCATTTTGAAGTTCGGAATATTACCTTTTTTCCTTGTAAGGTTTCTTAGGTCATCCTCATCATTCCTCCTGTATTTTCTGGGTACAGGGTATATCAAAACGTCATTGATCAATACTTTAATAATTCTGTCTATGTTCTTTCCAGAACTCTCTTTTTAATGATCCTTACCGGTCATTGTTGCCTTAGCAAGTCCAACCCATATCATCTGAATTCATAATGTCGTTATTAGGGTTAATGCCATCCCTTGTGCATTCCCAAGGGTTTGTCTTAATTTATGGATATCCTATCCTTAATTCAACTGCCAAGGAATTCTTGCATCCTATATTTGGCAATCAGATCATGTATCCCAAATAAGGGTGTCTTTTCAATCATTCTCATTTGATAATCGATTGGTAACTTAATGCCACCCTCTTCTTTCAGATAGTTATCAACCTATTGGGCCTTCCAAAAGGCAATGTATGCCTATCTGCTCTCTTACAGAACTTGGTAATGGTAGCAAGGATGTTTTGGAAGATATTGGTCGAGTTCAACGTGAATCTTTTAGTACTCGTCGTTCTTCTCAAAGGTACTTGCCTTAGACAAAATTTCTACAGCATACTGATCGATCTCTGACCATTTCTATACTCTCTTCATAAACCTTCGTTGTTTACTTTCCTTAGTCATAATATATTCATGGTATTCATGACACCCTAACATCATACATCTCAAGTCATTATACTTCCATTTTACTCGTAATCTTGGACAACCATATACACATGAGTCACTTTAGTACGGGTTACCCCATCCCAAAAAGGTCTAGTAAATTCCCCATCAAAACATGGGTTGTAAAGGGTTTAGTAGAAGACTCCTACAATCTCATTAATATTTCCTTTATATCAGAAGCCCTTGCAGTCGGTGCTTACTTAGAAGCAACCCTGCTTTGTCTTTTCATTGCTGGTCTAGTCACTTTATAGTCCGTTGTGACTTGGCCTCATCTGGCCACACTAAAATAAAAATATATGATTTTAGGGGTTGGCTAATAGCATTACTTTTCTAGCAATTACCGGCATAGTGCCTTCTTCTTTGATACCTTTCTACCTTTCCAAAACTTTACTCCATATAAGTCTTAATCGACTACTCGGCACCGTCTCCGGTCACCTTTCCTCCACTTTTATCTTTTCAACTATTCTTATCAATCCTGCGTGCCACACAAGCTTACCATTCCTGGCACAACAGCCTTTTCATTTAAGTCAATCCTGGAATTTCTCAGTCCGGCTAGTTTCTTACTTACATTTCCTATTTTCGTCCAATCTCACTTCATCATTTTATCACTACCGTCGATTGTAATGCTCAGGGTCCGTTTACTAACCCATTTTACAGCATCCTTACCCAAATCACAGGGTTTGCTCCAATTTTTACTCTCTTCCATGACATTCTCTGATAATCAGAAAGACAAGGTTTGCCAAAATTCACCGAATTCCTTTCCAGACTCAGGGAAATTTTGATCAATCTACCCATCGACTGGTAACACTAAGGAGACCAGTTCCGAAACCTGAAGAATAGTTCTATGAACCTCCTAGTAGGTAGAACCGTAAGCAGTCATAATTAACGAAATAATCGTCATCGGGTTGGAAATTTAACCCCTGGAGAGGAACCAATTATATACATCCCTTAGAATGGAATCAACAGTTTTAAACTGAAACTTGTCACAACGTCCTGATATCTATACGTCCTGATATTCAATATTACCAAATGTTAGTCTACCTAACCCTTTATGCGAAGCGTCATTGGAAGCACAAAGTCTCCTTTTTCCATTAAGCAATGCCAGCTCTTGGTCATTACCAATTTCACCTTTTAGCTCCAGGAAGATTTTCTCACATTTTTCTCTTTAACTGCTGATCGTATTACTTGATCTATTATAATTCCGTGTCGGAGTAAACTTAAGGTAACTACTATAATCCATTCAAAGAGAAGAAGGAATTTAATATTCCTCTGAATCACATGCATCTAACGTTTCTGGTTCATCATTTAACTGAGTTGAATTAACTCTATACTCAGTCTCTGGCAGTAGTCTCATTACGAGTTCATCTTGACTCACTGGTCTTATCTTCCGGTAGGTTCTGAGATCATTGTCTTGCTTACTACTTCCTTATATAATTTACCCAATCATGCTATCACTTCCCAATGTCTTTACTTTCTAAATGATTCATTCATAAAATGAACATTTTCCTTAATAAAACCACCTTATTAACCTCAATTTGGTTCCATAATTTACAACCTACGATACCTGCCTTCTCATGGCGAATTATTACTGACCATATTCATACTAATTCATTTATCAAATGATATGGCACTTACTGCCTCCTTCTCAACTATTCCTAGGGACTCTGCTCCTCGCCCTAAATTGATGTCTTTAATAATCATACACCCCTCTAGCTCTTTCTTTGTTAAGATGAAAATCTCTAAGGATTCTCATCTATTTCCGTATAAGATCTCAAGTAATTCTTCCAATCCTTCATTCTTGCTGGTACTACATCTGGTAGCCCGGCTATGAATTCAACATGCGTCTTCAGATCTCTTAATAATATCTCGGTTCTTTATACTCACTTTTCTGAGCACCATATCTAAATCATCACCGTCATTCTGGCTGCGACCCTCATTACCCATGGGTAAGCTCCTCATCCTAACAGGATTTTACTTATCTGCTGGAACCTCTTCCGGGTCTCTAGTAGGGTACTCTATGGAATTTACCTGCTGATCTTCAGCATATAATAAATCATCATCGCGCTGCTACTCGTATGCCTCAAGGTCTGTTGCCTTACTTGTCGATGCGATATCGAGCTAAGTTACTATCATGATACTTAATAGTTCCCATAAGGGTTTTATAGGTCATCACTACATTAAGTAGTCCGACTATGAACTTGGCAAGAGTTCTTATTATCTTAGTGAATTTATTGTTTTAACGTCGCCTCATCTCTGGGGTTTATAACGTATGCTCTGATACCACTTCTGTAACACCCCCAGATCCGGGGTCCGGGATCCGGTGGTTACGGTTTCCACTTCTGTCCACAACACTTGAACTTTCCTTAACATAAAATAAATTACGTCTCTATAACCCAACACAATAATATAAAACACACCCGTTATAGTCCCAGAGATGAAATCAGAGTAACACTCAAATTTTTATTAATCACATTATGAGTTCTTACAATCCAAAAGAATTTCAATATAAATACATACTCTTTGCCATCCATTTACATAAGGCATACTAGACCATATTCTTGGTACTGAAAGAATAAATATACCCTACCAATAGCTTCTTCTTCAGCTCTGGTAGTCTCATCGTCCTCGCCCGCGTCGAGTGCGCCTTGTGCGAGTCATCTGGTCTAGCTGTTGTTGTGATATAATAATAAAGCAAGGGTGAGCAATAGCCCACCAACAATAATATATAACTGAACGATAATGTATAACAGTTCAAAAGTATCTTTCAAACCATATGCCATGCCTTTACGGAAATGATGCCAGTATAATATGAACGATGAAGTTACAAGGTAACTTAAAGTATTTGTTTGTAGAAATATCTGCTACATCAAAGTAAGCGAGATATTCTTATTGTTATTAAGAAGAGGAACTTGCAAGAAAAGGTTGCAATTCCAGTTATGACCCTTTTCCAACTCTGCCAACAGTAATCATGTTGCAGGAAATAAATAAATTTGGATGATGAACCAATGATGGAGTATTCACCGCGCCCGCTGTTCCAATCTTGATGATCAGTCGAGATCGTACAGCTCAATTTAGATTTACTACCGGTAGAAGGAAGAACTGACGGCTTTACTTGTGTACCGCCTTACTAGCTCTCCCCGGCCAACGGTTGGGCCAAAGGGGATGGACCGGCGCTACTCGGCCTCTTACACGACTCCTAGTTCAAATAGAATTCAAGATTCTGAATGTAACGTTCGTCCCCCTTTCCCCAAGTATAATACTTGTTGATAAGACTCCACAAAGTAGTCGTATCTAGTTGGAAAGGAAAATTTACCAATAACTCCCAAGCTATTACTTGGTAACGGATATCAACTTGTTCCAGTAATCTTACCCCTCGAAAGATGAGAAGGTAAGCAACGACTTAATAAGTCAACAGCACCCGAGTTGCGAGTGAAGGGAATACTTTATGACCGGGAAGTCGACAAGATAAATAACATTTTTCCAAGTAAGGTTCCCTTATTATTAAGAAGATAGACTCAAAGATGAATGATGTCTGGGAACCTTTCTTGATATAAGATTAATAATAATATGACTTTGAAATATTTTCTGTAATAATCGAAGAAGATAAACCTTATCGAGGTTATTCTAAGTATGGAATAAATATTCAGAGAATATTTATTGAATTAAAATATTTTACAGAATATTTGGGAATATGAAAGAATATCTTTAATCAGAGTATTTCTCAAAATAATCCCTGAAGAGATATCAGGGGAATATTTATTGAATAAATAAATATTTAAATGAATATTCAAAACAATATTCATTAATTAATAAGACCTGAAAAGAATATTTAAGGTAATAATCATAATTAATTAGGAAATTTAAATGAATATTCAAAAGTAATATTCATTGAATGAATAATATCTTAAATGAATATCAAGTAATATTCATTTAGTAATCCAAGCCTTAAGGAATATTCGAGATAATATTCGATAATTAAATCAAGCTTCAGATGAATATTAAAATAATATTCATCAAGTATTTAATATCTTAAATGAATATTCGAAAGTAATATTTATTTAATAAAATAATAATCTAAAAGAATATCCAAATAATATTCATCTAACAGTCTCATCTTTAGAAGAATATTCGAAATAATAGTCGATAATCAATTCGACTCTGAATGAATATTGAGAAGTATTATTCGTTGAATAGTTAAATTCAAATAATTATTTGAAGTAAGGATCGTTAAAATAATTAGTCTCGAACGAATATTCAAATAATATTCGTCGCCCAAATAATAGAAAATATTTACTTAAATATTTTCCTCCGAGGTAATCTCGATATATCAAGGAATATTGACTCCCGGTCTATTTTTGATTAATAAGATGTATACGCCCTTCTATGAGGGTCTTACAATAATCGGCTTATAACTGATATATAACTATCTAGCTTATAAGCCAACAATAACATTCAGGGAACAAGTATATCACTTCAACTTGAAAGTAGGCATGCATGCAATGGCATATGTATATCAGCATATATATATATATATTTATTCAATCACAACAACAGCCTAAAAGAAGGGAATTGAAACTTGCCTGGTAGTCGAGTACGGTAAGGGGTAGTGGTAGCGGGTCCCGGTTCAGCTTGGTGATCTATAAATAGCCAAGGCATTCGGGATTAATCACTTAACATATTAAAAGTTAAGTTATACTTAATTCGAAACACGTTCTTGAGTTATCTCGTTATACCCCTTTTTGTGGATTACTTTTATCACTGCTCCGACCCGACATCCGTTCGTTAATACGACATGTCATTGTACTTATACTTGGGACATACTTAAGTCATATGAGTTCTAAAGTCGATCGTTACGAGCCAATACTATACTCCGAGTTTTATCGTCCGTTTTCTAAGTGTTTTACCGAAGTTATAAAAGAGTCGTCTTTTAGGGGTTCGTTCGCGTTTAACCTCGACTCGAACATTTTTAATAAATCGAAAAATGATCTTTTTGACATACGGTTTTCTTTCACGCCTTCCTTTTTACCTCTAGTATTTATTTACCAAGATTCGCCATGACGTTACATAGTTTACGAGGGTTCAATTACAGTTACGAACTTTCGTTTACGGATTCGAACTACTTTTAGTAATTTGGTCATAAATCCTAAACCGTAAGTCCGTTTCATGCGATCTTTATATCAAAACGAAGCTTGAAACATAATCTATCATATCATGGCAGAAAATGAAGCTGTACAGTGAGTTATAGCTACTGTGATGCTCGGTGTTTAATAGTCTAACGAAAATTCGGCATTACGACGGCTTAAAAATCGAACGTTCTAAAATTCATAACAATCAATCCAAGCCACACCGGGCATACTATACATGGTTTTCATCTTAACCAGTCCAAGAAGGTTTCAATTAACCATCATAATCATCAAAACTCTCAAATCATCACTACTAACTACATAATCATGCTTTTATGCATATAACAACACCATAATCTTAACTAATCTAAAACCATCAAGAACATATATAAAACTCAAAGTAAGATCTTGGGTTCTTAAGAATTATACCTTCCTTGGAGAGTGTACAAGCTATAATAACCCTTATATAGTCCTTGTATGGCTTTAACAAAGCTTAAATCATCCAAAGAAACCAAGAAATCAAAGTTAGTTTCTTGAAAACACTATTCACCCTCATCTTTGAGGATTTATTTGAAAATGGAAAACATGGAGTTTGAAGCTAAGATTTCTAGGAGATCATTTTTATGAAATATAGGACTCACCATAAAAATTTGGAGATCAAACAATGGTTGGAAGGTGGATTTTGAAATCTTAAAACTCCAAAATTCGAAGTGCCTTGGTTTTGGGGGAAAAACAGTGAACTTCTCGAATTTGTTTACCCATCCAAACGATCTTCAAAAATTATGAAATTAAATCCCCAACTTCACCTTGATGTGTAGAAGCTCCATGAATTTTTTCATGATTTTTAGATGAGTAGATCTAGGTGAAAAAAAATGGCAAAGACCCCTGCCCTGGAAAATGCAACTGCTGGAAAAATGGGGGAGAGGTGGTATTTGCTTCTTTTTCTCTCTTTTCCTCTTGCTTGGCTAGTTGTCAAATGATATTTGTGATATGTATAAGTGGGTATAGCTGCTAATACTCCTCTTAATACAAGTGTCAAAGGTTTATGGTGTGTTAGAAAAATTGATGATGTGAAGCCTTGTTGTTTTCTTCTTGTCCATCCACCTCATTACTTCCTTTTTCATTTCTTTTCTTCATTTCATTTCCACCAAATATTCTTATATATAACCCCAGCTGATCAAGTAGGGTTTTTTTTTTTTTTTTTTCTCGTTACGTATTTAATCCGTAATTTCTTTCGCGTTTGCTTGATCGCTTAATCTTGTTATAAAGTTCTAGCGATTTCTAGAACACTTGTTATTCTAACTCAAAGGTTTTCATTCTAAATCCTCAAATCATACTTAATAAATAAAATCCTTGAATCCTTAACATTATAATACTCTTGTCTTGATCGTATTGATAGGCTCTTTACGGTTCGGTCAAATATTGTACCGAAAAAGAATTTGGAATTTCTGAATTCCGATCGTTTCTGCATTCACTTATTTCCTCCGCGTATTACTAATATGACTTCGAAACATCCATAACACGTCCCGTACATAGGGTGGCGTGAAAAGTTTTCCGACTTACAAAATCACTATTCATCACTTATTTTTATTTAATTCCTATAGTTGGGAAAATGAACCTGGTTCACCCTCGAGTGTTCCTTAACCTTTTTACGGAACCGCTGGGCTTATAATAGATATTGATTTGGATGACATGAGGGTATCTATTTCTCTCTAGGGAATCTTATCTTAACTTTCTAGGAGATAGATTATTCTAACCTTAGTTATCACCCAATAGCATCCTTCAGGCCATATAACCTTGGAATATATATCCTTTCATTATTCATTCATTAAAACCAGTATTACATTCTAGTTGTAACCCCTATTCATTCTTACATCAATACATAATAAAAAGTTTTAATTCTACCCAAAAATCTGGGTTCTTACACTGCTTCCACAATGGTTGCTTTCTGTACCAAGGTGGCATAGTCGGTAATCTCCAAGACTGCCACGCGATTCTGAATCCACTGCTTCAACCCCTGCTAAAATCGATTCGCTTTCTTCTCTTCAGTATCCACAAACTCTGGCACAAACCTTGATAGCTCAGTAAACTTGGCCTCATAATCAGTCACTGAAAAATTGTTCTGTTTTAGTTCTAAAAACTAAAACAATTATTTGAACCTTTCCCAGGTTACTATAGCATCCGTCTCCATGTTTTTCTTGGCCTCCCACCAGTAGTTGGCCTCTCCTTTCAGAAGGTAAGTGGTAAAAACAGTCTTTTACGCCTCCTCAATGCTTAGAATCTCAAAGGACATTTCCATTTCCTTTATCCAGGCTCTTGCCTCGAGTGGGTCAGCTGATCCTTGGAATTCTGGGGGCTTAAATGACTAAAAGGCCCTGAAAGAATTTGCCACGGTATTGTTGCTTCCCTAGGGTGGTTGGGGGTAACAGTTCAAATTTTGCCTAAGCAAATCCATAAACTGACCCTGTTTCTTCTCCTTCTATTTCTTCTTCAAACTCCGCAGTGTAAAAGGGTTCGTCTGCTTCTCCGTACTAGGAGTCGTCCTGTTCATTATAATCCTCATCTTGCTCTTCATCATATTCAAGGTTTTCTCTATGTCGATTGTGACTTTCTTGGTAGGTAGACTCACGAAGATTAGCCCTAGTTCCCATTCTTCGTTGAGGCATCTTACTGAAAATTTAGAAAATTATACTTTAGGCTTATTTACCCGTTTTAGAGATTTTCCTTCACACAGTCGTTACACATTTGGATTTAGTATCCCACATTTCTATATTTCATGGCAACTTAATCGTAAATAGTACGTGCCTAAAATAATATAATAAACTTGTGATCGTGTCACAACGGAACTGAAATGACTGAAAGGAAACAAATATATACATGGTACTGAAAGATAATCTGAGTCAACATCGACAGTTTAAAGGTACAACTGCCCTAACAACATCTAGTCAAAAGTGAAATACATGGTCTATCCTTCTAGTCACAAAAGGGAAACTATATACAATGGAACCATCCCACAAAAGTCGGCACTAATATGTCCGTACATGACTAGAAGACTAGACTAGCACATCACCATCTCTGAATCAGTAACCAGTGTAGCCCAAGGCCCTAACCCTCGCCATAGCACGGCGAAAGATCCCCTCAGCATCCATCTTGGATATCCTGCCAGCCCCATCAGTGGGTAAAGCTCGAATCCTCATCCGTGCCCTCAGCTGAATATGAGTCACCCCCCTCCGAATAGCTCAGGTACAAGAGAACCGCCCGCCGTCCTGGCATCCCAACCTGGCAGCTCTCTCTAACGCTAACTCCATCCGTGACTCTGCTAGTCTAGCCTCAGCCTCAGCCAAATCTGTAGAAACTCTGCTCACTACCCAGTTATACACACGCAATGGTATCCCCTCTATCGGAACATGAGGTGGGGTAGCTGGCTCTGCTGGTGGTGCAACCTCTGTCTGTTGTGGCTCAGGGGTAAGCTCCTCAAACTCATCATGAAAAGGGCTCAAAGACAATGTTGGAGGGGTATCTCTCAGTAGTAAGTGGGGGCAAGCGAAGTCCCGAACTCCTAATAGCATCATCAACTGGCTCCTCAGCATGAGCCTCCATCTTAGAATCATCCCCCTCAGTATCATACCCAGTCTTGTAACTCTTTGTCCCTCTGGATCATAGTGATTTGTGTTTAACCCGTTTAATGATTACAAAGGGGGTTAAAAGATTTACCTTAATCGCTACGGCGCAAGCGATTCAAATCCACGATCTTCTATTGTATTCCTTTACTCCCTTGAACGAAGTGTGGCCTTCGATCCTCCAAGGTTTAGCCTCCAAGCTCTAAAATTCAGAACCCTTATTCTTGGAGACATAATGAGTATTTATAGGCTACAATAGGGATCATGGAGTAAATTGGGTCGGGCCTTCTAATGATAACTTGGGCCAAGCCCTTTATCATTAATATTAATTAAATCCACTAAATAATTAATATTGCACCACCCACCCAATTTCGGTAATTTATTTAATTAATTAAATCGGTTCCTTTATTATTTGTTTATTAAATTCCCCATTTTTAAAATATCGCATGTCCATTAATTAAATAAATTACTGATAATTCATTTAATTAATATCTTTTATCCTTGATCATCCACTCAACCTTTATTTAATTATGCCGGAATAAATCCACCTGTTGGGTTTCACATAATTAAATCTTTTGGAGCTTTCAAAGGGACATCATTAACCCGAATATTATCAGGACATGGATTCCTTTTATAAATAATATTCACTATGTATATAATTCCATCACCTAAAATATATTGATATAATTTAAAAGAATTATTTCATATATAAATCAAAGCATGGAAATAATATACACATGTCAATTACTATATCGGGATTAAGAACCTAAGCATTAACAATAACATAGAATCTTAGTTCTCCTATAAGGGAACAATTCCAAATTTGATCCTTTTCAATATACACAAAGTATAATAGTATTATTTATTAGTCAATATAAACTAATCTAAATAATACTACAGCCATACCAATGGATTGTCCAACACCACCTGTGCTGTGAACCTTATTATATTATATTAACCGTATTTAACAATCTAATATTCTGTATCCGATTTGATACTAGATTGTCCACAATATATAATATCAGACAAATGTTGATATGGGCTGAAAATAAGTCCTAAAAGACACATTTAATGTGGCATTAATTAGACCAAGAATGGTCCAAACGTGGGGCCCACCAGATGGACCCAAAACCCCAATTATAATATTAATTTCCTAATTAATATTGGGGGAAATAAACAGCTCAGCAATAAGAGTTGGATAAGGATATTATCTCCGTCAGACTTAGCCACCAAGGCATCCAATTCAATATGGAAACAGATTTCGACAAGGAATAGATCTAGAACCTTCCTCAAAGACTTGTCCACCAAGTCTCTGACTCCTACCATAATTCAAAGGCTTCTCAGCCTATATAAATGGCCAGACCCCTCAACCTAGAACTACATTTTTTGGCTTGATCTTTGATATTCATCAAAGTACGTAGGCATCTTGTGAAGGCAGATTCAGCCATGAAAACAAGAACGGCCATTAAAGCTCGAAGCTCAACCACCCTAGCATTAATTACAAATCGTAACTTAGTTTTTATTCCACAACATTTGGCACCGTCTGTGGGAAGAAAACATCAACCATGGTTCAAACACGAAGAACAACATCGACTGAGGCCATACCCCTTATCTCTGCTCCACCTGCCACCTCTGATCCGCTCATCACCGCTGAAGAATGACAATTACCCCCATCAACAGGGACGGTCATTCAACCTCTAACCTCTCAACCCTCAGGGACGATTCCCCATGTTGAGGGAACTTTACCTGTGACTATCCCTCAAAGTCAAGAAACTAACCCTCTTCAGATGGTGGTTTCTCCTCTTGATAGCGTTGATCGTACGCTACCCCCGGGGGTACAGATCCACACTACGGATCTCCCTTTGAATACCAACCCGATGTATGGGCTGCCTAATTATCCCCCTCAACACAAGGAACCTGGACCGAGCGGTCATACCTTACAGATCCGAGATCGAGAGTACGATGATTACTCTGGCCCTTATACTGATGATTCAATGTCTGAGGATGACAATGATGATCGCGATGAAGCCCCAAGGAGGCGACGTGCTAGTAGAGAACCTCGAAGGAGGTCCCAACGAATCCATGATGGACCTCCACAAATGGCTGAGGAAAGGATTAAGGCTCATGAGGCTGAGATCCAGAGGCTGAAGGATGATATTTCTAGGGAGCAAGCAAGGCGAAGTCTGATTCGTCCTCCTCCAATTACAGGGAGGATTCCCATTATAAATCTGGAGAGGCCTTCAAGGAGACAGCGAAGGGCCGAAGCCCCAACTGAAAAATCGACAAGGGTGGATACCCCCAGAAGTAACCCCAAGGATCTGATGCCTCTTGGGGATCCTGATGACCCCACACCTCCGTTTACTGAAGAGGTAATGAATGCTCGCATCTCGAGGAAGTTTAAGATGCCGACGATTAAGGCCTATGATGGGACGGGCGACCCCGCAAACCATGTTAAGACATTCTCAAACGCACTGCTGTTGCAGCCTGCAAGCGACGCCTTAAAGTGTAGGGCGTTCCCTCAAACCCTGTCTGGCATGGTTCAAAGGTGGTATAGCCGCTTACCTGCAAACTCAATTGGCTCATTCAAGGAGCTGAGTGCCGCCTTTATCAGCCAGTTCATTAGAGGGAGAGTTCATGAAAAAAGTTCTGCATCCCTGATGTTTGTGGTGCAGGGGAAGAACGAGAATTTAAGTGATTACCTCAAGCGATTCACCACGGAGACGCTGAATATCACTGATCTGGAAAATAAGGTGGCCATGGTAGCCCTGGAACACGGAACAACTGATCTATTCTTTAAAAGGTTTTTGGCAAAACATCCCCCTGAAAACATGGCCGAGCTCCAACGAAGCGCCGACAAATATATCAAGGCTGAGGACAGCATGAAGAAGGAAACCGTAGGAGGTAATGGCAAAGGTTCTAATGACTCGCAGAAACGAAAGCAAGAGCAAGAGTACGATGCTAGGGACAAGTATCCCCGGACTAGCAAGGATTCCGATTCATCACCAAAGAAGGGTTTGGGACCGAGGTTTTCTGATTATGCAAGGCTGAACGCTCCTAGGAGTCAGATCTTACTAGATATTGAGAAGGATAAAGACTTTCGATGGTCGAAGCCACTTAGGGGTGATCCCGCGAAGAGAAACAGGGATAAATACTGTAGGTACCACCGTGATGTGGGTCATGATACAGATGATTGTAGGTAGTTGAAAGATGAGATTAAGTTCTTGATCCGAAAAGGAAAGCTAAGCAGGTTCACAAAGAATGATGATCGTGGAACCCAAAGAAGGGACTACGACAGGAGAGACAATGACAGAAGAGATAACGATCATGATCGTGATCGTAACCCACAGCCCCGAGGGCCAGTTGTTAATATGATTTGGGGAGGCCCGACAGCGGCCTGCACGACTCGAAACTCTCGAAAGGTGTATGCCAGAGAAGTAATGCACATCGTGGGAGAGACCCCAAAACGTGCTAGGACTGAAATAGTTATTGGGTTTGATGATTCAGACCTCGAAGGGGTAAAGTTCCCCCATGACGACCCGTTGGTCATAACTCCTGTGATTGGAAACTCGGAGGTTAAACGAGTCTTGATAGACAATGGGGCTTCTGTTGATATCTTGTTTCACGATGCGTTTGTGAAAATGGGGTACACTGATTCTCAGTTGACCCCCACCAACATGCCGATCTACGGATTTAATGGAGTTGAGTCCAAGGTTGAAGCGACTATTCAGTTACCCATGACAATTGGCCAGGAACCTAAAGAGGCTACTCAGATGCTGAATTTCCTTGTGATCAAGGCATCCTCGACTTATAACGCGATCCTAGGAAGGACTGGACTTAATGAATTCAAGGTTGTGGCCTCCACATATCACATGAAAATTAAGTTTCTAACCAGGAATGGTGTTGGAGAACAAAAGGGTGATCAGAAGATGGCAAGAAGTTGTTATGTATCCGCGTTAAGAGCTGATGGAATCGGGGGGCAGGTACTTTCGATCGAAGACATGGATGTCCGTGGTGATGATGAACACCGAGGAAAGCCAGCAGAGGACTTAATACCTATTCCTCTGGAGCTAGGCGACCCTGAGAAGGTGACTTATATAGGAGCCTCTTTGAAGGAACCCCTGAAGGGCAAGTTGATAGCATTCTTACAAGAAAATAGTGATGTTTTTGCATGGACAGCAGCTGATATGCCAAGGATTGATCCCCAACTCATAACTCACAGATTGAATGTCGATCCTAATCGGAAGATAATACAGCAGAAGAAGAGGAACTTTGCACCTGAAAGGCAAGAGGCCATAAAGCAAGAAGTGGAAAAGCTCTTAGAAGCTGGGTTTATTGAAGAGATTCAGTTTCCAGAATGGTTGGCTAACCCTGTGATGGTCAAGAAAGCCAACTGTAAGTGGAGGATGTGTATAGACTTCACCGACTTGAATGACGCATGCCCTAAGGATTGCTTCCCTTTACCAAGGATAGACATGTTAATAGATGCCACAGCTGGACATGAGATGTTGAGCTTCATGGATGGGTTCAGCGGCTACAATCAGATTAAGATGCACAAGGATGACATCCCTAAGGTATCTTTCATAACTGACTTTGGTGTTTTCTGCTATCTTGTTATGGCTTTCAGTCTAAAAAATGCAGGAGCCACTTTCCAACGACTGGTGAATAAGATATTCGCCCATCTCATTGGAAAAACCATGGAGGTCTATGTTGATGACATGCTAGTCAAGAGCCTATTCAAGGCAGACCACATTAAGCACCTCAGAGAGGCATTCGAAGTACTGAGGCACCACAAAATGATGTTGAATCCAGCCAAGTGTGCCTTTGGCGTTGGATCAGGCAAATTTTTGGGTTTGATGGTTTCAAAGAGAGGCATAGAGGCCAACCCTGACAAGATCAAGGCGATCTTAGACAAGGAACCGCCACGCTCTATAAGAGATGTGCAGAAGTTAACAGGCCGGGTAGCGGCTTTAGGAAGATTCATCTCCAAGTCTGGTGACAAATGCTTGCCTTTCTTTCAAGCATTGAAGAAGGTGAAATATTTTGAGTGGACCCCTGAGAGCCAAGAGGCCTTTGAACAACCAAAGAAGTACATGGTTGAAGCCCCGTTGCTGGCCAAACCTAGTCCCGGGGAGACTCTTTATCTATACCTGGCGGTATCTGAGCAAGCGTTGAGCGCCGTTCTCATTCGAGAAGAGAAGAAGGTCCAGAATCCTATCTATTATGTGAGCAAGGTGTTGCATGGGGCTGAGTTGAATTACTCTCCCATTGAGAAGTTCGCCTTGGCATTGATAACAGCCTCGAGGAAGTTACGCCCGTACTTCCAGGCATATAAGATTGAAGTCCTGACGGACCAACAGTTGAGAAACATATTGCATAGCCCAAAGTCTAGTGGAAGGCTAATCAAGTGGGCGATTGAACTTGGAGAATTTGACATCACGTATAAGCCCCGAACAGCCATTAAGGCTCAGGCATTGGCTGACTTCGTGGTTGAATGCACCATTAGCAACCAAGAAGTCGGGGGGTAGGAGATGATAACAACCCCTAGGAAGCAAGATAAAGATGAAGAACTTGAACCTGATCAGAAGGAATATTGGGTGCTCTATTTTGATGGAGCATCAAAAACAAAATCTAGTGGCGCAGGCTTAGTATTGCAAAGCCCCGATGGGTTCACAGTTGAATATGCTTTGAAGTTGGATTTCCCGACAACTAACAATGAAACTGAGTATGAGGCCTTGATAGCCGGTTAGGCTTGGCCAGAATCATGAGAGTCAAGGATCTCAAAGTTTGTGGAGATTCAAGATTAGTAGTCTCTCAAGTAAATGGTGAATTTGAGGCCAAGGATGAAACTATGGCAAATTATCTGCGAGTTGTAAAAGCTGTCATGACTTAGTTTGACGAGTGCTATGTAGAACACATTCCGAGAGAAGAGAACGTTAAGGCCGATGCCCTATCTAAGTTCGCTTCTTCCGAGATAGAAAACTATGCAGGGAGTGTTTACTTCCAGGTCTTGAAGGCCCCGACTATCAACTCGAAATTAGTGGCACCAATTGATGTAGGAAGCTGTTGGATAGATCCTATCAAAGCTCACCTTGAAACCGGATGCTCCCTGACAATGCCTTGGAGGCACGGAAGCTGTCAGTGAGAGCATTAAGATATGCCTTGATTGAGGGCGTCCTTTATAAAAGGTCTTTCGTTATCCCGTACTTGAAATGTTTGAGGCCCCAAGAGGCAAGGGAAGCTTTGGAAGAAGTTCATGAAGGTATTTTTGGGCAGCACTTGGGGGGCAGAGCCCTAGCTCACAAAATAACTCGTTTGGGATTCTACTGGCCAGAGATGTAGGCCGATGCACAGAGCTATGTCAAGCGGTGCGATCGATGCCAGAAGCACGCTCCGATAGTAAGGCAGACGCCTGAGATGTTAACATCGATTAGCTCCCCTATTCCAGTCGCGATGTTGGGAATGGATATACTTGGTCCTTTCCCCGTAGCTTCAGCGCAAAGGAAGTTTCTGATAGTGGCCATTGATTACTTTACTAAGTGGATTAAGGCTAAACCTCTAGCCAAGATAACCACCAGACAAGTTGCCCAGTTCTTTTGGGAGAATATGATTTGCAGGTATGGAATCCCACGAATTTTGGTGACAGACAATGGGACACAGTTCAATAATGAAGAGTTCAAGAAGTATTGTGAGGAGAATGCAATTGAGCTTCGTTTTACCTCAGTGGCTCATCCACAAGCTAATGGGCAAGCTAAGGTAGTTAATCAAATTATCCTTGATGGACTGAAAAAGAGGGTCGAACGCTCTAGGAACACTTAGGTTGATGAGTTGTTGCCCATACTATGGGCATACCGTACCACTTGTAAAGTGACAACTGGAGCAACCCCATTTCTGCTGGCTTATGGAGCTGAGGCAGTTGTGCCTTTGGAGATCATGCAAGCGTCACCTCGAGTTGAAGCATTTGAACCAGAGACTAAAGAAGAGGGCATGAGACTCGCCCTAGACCTGATTGATGAAGTCAGGGATGAGGCTAACGCTAGAAATGTGGAGCATCAAAAGAAAGCATCCTTTTATTACAACCACAGGGTTAAGGAAAGGTTCTTTCGACAAGGCGACCTGGTTCTAAGGAAGATTGAGGCTTCTAAAGTTGGCCAGATGGGAAAGCTAGCCCCTAATTGGGAAGGGCCGTATCGAGTCAAGAAGACGTTGGGACGAGGATCATACAAGTTGGAGACCTTGGACGGGGTTAAGGTGCCCCGTACTTGGCATGCCTTGAACCTCAAAGTTTATTATGTATAAGCTATCCTTGCACAGATTCAGCTTTCTATCTATTTTATTAGGAGAAGTAGAAATAAGGTTCGATGAAACCATTCCTGGGCTTAACGCCCCGAGTAGGAGAATAATAAGTTATGTAAGGGTTGAACCCATTTCGAATTATTAATGCAAAGTTTGTTTCCCTTCAATGATTCTGTGATTTTGTTTATGTACCAAGCACCTGTTGAGTGTAAGTCTAGAAAGGCCAAGTACCGAAAACAAGTAAACAAACAAATGAGGAAACAAATGCATAAATAAAGACCCTGAAGGGCCAACAGTTAAGTTATATCAACGAGACAGATAAAAGTTTGGTCCCGAAGGACCTTGATTGAAATCTAGATAGATAAAGCCACATACGGCTAACAAGGCCATGCAAGGCCACAAACCAACTCCGGCTACTCCTCCCCAGACTCCTCTTCGCCAGACTCCTCTTCGCCACTCTCCTCTTCCCCACTCTCCTCTTCTGAGTCTTCACCGGAGTCATCACCGGGATCGACAATCACCATTGGCTAAACTCTAGCAACTTCGGCTCCTTTTTCCTCGGAAGATGAATCAGAAGTAGAACTGCCCTCATTCTGGATCAGTCTCTTGCCAGGGATGGGTTGGCGAACTACTCCAACTTTCTTTGCAGGTGGGGGTTTCTTCCCGCGGGAGCTAGAAGAAGATGAGTCTTGGCTAGCAACTTGAACAACCCCCTTTGAGTTGGATCCAGAGCGTGGATGACTGCCTTTGGAGCCAGACCTGATGCCTGAGGAACAACTTTAGTTCCCGAACCAGAAGCTAGGTTAGCGGGGATGGCACCCCAATTTGGGCAAGGAAAATCAGCCGGGTTGACAACAGATGGATGCCTATGACTCACAGTTTTAATGGCCTTATCCCAACCAACAGACATGTTGAAGGGACGCATCTCATCATCATGATCATCAATGAGCTTAAGAAAATCTTCAGACCTATGGTAGGCCTGGATCACCTTGTCAGCATCAGAGGCCTTCTTTTTGGCTAAAGAAGCAATTTGTTTACGGGTAGATGCGACATTAGCTTCAGCACGAACGACTTGGGAGTGCAGATCGTCAATCTCTTCCCTGAACCTTGCTGAGTCATTTCTCAAGCTAACATTCTCATCCCTAAAAGCCCGGCCTTGGGTCGAAACAGTTTGAAAATAATCGTTGGCCTGCAACAAGGAAATGGGTGAGCTACAAGGAATATGCAAAGTTGAAATCAATAACAATATCAGACTTAACAGAGGGAATTTCGTACCTGATACAAGGCCTGGGCGCCCATGAGCTGAGACTCATCCATTTTGTCGCCTGCATGCAGTGTCGCTCGGTCAGGAGGAGTGATTGAAAGCTTGGACCAGTCTAGGGCTAGATAAGGACTCCCAAAGATCGAGTCTTGTTCATATATGCCCCAAGGAGGTATGAAAGGAGTCCTGACGTCCCCGTGAGCATTTCGGGATCATTTACCGCCTTGAGAACAACGTTCTAAGAAGTTAGGGATATGAGGCTTAGTTGGATCCAGCTCCTCCTCAGCCTTCTTCTTCATCCTCTTGGTAACAGTTGGCCGGTTCTCGGGACGATTATCAATCTCCTCAGCAGCTGAAATACAAAGTGAAAAATATCGGGATAAGAACAAACCGAGTTCATAATATACTCAAGTAAGAAAGTTACCCTCAATGGAAAGAAAGCTAAGGCCAGCCCCAATAAGATTCTTTTCATTTAGAAAAGTTTTATAGTATGTACGGCCGTCATCAGCAAGAAGCCTATCTCGATCCAACAATTCTGATCAGTAAGGTCACACACGAAATGTGAACTGTCCTCCACGGACCCAAATCTCTTCACAAAGAAGTTGCCCCAGTCACCACCTTTCCACTCAAGAACTACAAACTCCCTTTCCCAGAAATGCTGTGAATCTGGAAAGGAGAAGGGATTCACCATGTGTGGAAGTTTGGCTCGGTGTTTAAGGCTAACCCATCCTTTCTTGGAGTCAGAAGAGTTGCTGGCCCCAAAGATACTTCGAAACATTGTGGTTGTCGGATGAATCTCCAGTTCGCGAACCTTATTAAGAAAATAGAGATGTACCTCCAAGCATTGGGATACAACTGACAGGGGTGGATCTGATACTCCGCCAGCAATATAATGATAAAATTGTCAACCGGGAATATGAACCCAACATCTTAGGCACCCTAGTAAACACAGATCCTCTCAGGATGCCAGTTCCATGTTCTATCTGATGGATTTGGGAGACGAACCTTAATGGCACTTGGGAAGTGATAGGACTCCCTTATCATTTGGACATCTCGTTCCGACAACTTACTGGGACTGTTAAAAGAATCTAAGCTGGAACAGTTGGGAAATGCTTCCCTCATAATGTTCAGAAGTTCTAACAAGGATTGAAATCTATGTTCAACATACGAAGGAGGTTTGATTCTTTCTTTACCTTTGGCGGTCCTCATCTTACTCCTCTTCGACATAGCTTCCATCATGGAGACAGGGGGAGCCATTGGTTGATCACCTTTCGACATCTTGATATTGAAGCTGAAACTTGATATTGGATCTGAAACCTGATCTTGAAGCTCGAACTTGATCTTGCAACTTGAAGCTAGAGAACTTAAAAATTTGAGAGCTTAGAAATGAAGAAGTGAATTGAAATGAAGGCTACTTCTCCTCTTTTATAGAAAGTGCATGACCAGGTACATCAGGTTGAATCTCAGCTTGGTTCGCGTTTACAGTTCATTTATCGTTTATAGACGAAAAAAGGACAGAAATTATCCGCGTTATACAGAAAGTATCGTTATAATTCATATATGTCGGAAAAGAAATAGCTGAAATATTTGCTGTATGGATGTTTTCACTTAAGAAGATAAGCAACGAGTTTAGTCTTAAGCACAAGGTTAGTAGTGCTAATCATATATCAAGGAGTAATACTGTTGAAAGTCACGAATGACCAAACTGACGACTAAGGATTAAGATCAAGGTTCTTGATCTTTTAGGATCACGGGTGGTTTTAGATCCTAGATCCCTGACGACTTAAGATCAAGATCGAGGTTCTTGATCCTTGAAAGTCACGGATGACCAAGATACTAAACTTGAAATCAAGATCGAGGTTCTTGATCCCCAAGATCAATGAATGGTTTCAGGTCCGGGTTTCCTCGCCAACCACGAAGTGTCCGACCACGAAGCCCTAAGTAGCCGTAGCCGACCACGAAGTAGCCGACCATGGCTCCCGAAGGAGCCACAGCCGACCACCTTGTAGCCGACCACGGCGTTTTGAGGAGCCTCGGCCGACCACGAGCTGGAAGACCACGAACCGGCCGACCAAGGCACGCCAAGGAGCCACGGCCGACCAGCCCGCAGCCGACCAGCCCGCAGCCGACCAGGTGCCAGCCGACCACCTTGGATCGAGGCCCCTCGGCCGACCAGGTGCTAGCCGACCACGAGCTAGCCCTCGATCCAGCCGATCGCGGGTTAGTTCGTGGTCCTGAATCTTGATTTTTCAGCGAATCTCGGGTAGTTTCTGAACCTAGATCTCGATTTTTTCGGATGGTTTTTAGTGCACCGTTTAGCACCGTTTAGCACCGTTTAGTGCCGTTTAGTGCCGTTTAGCACCGTTTAACGCCGTTTAGCATCGTTAACATTGTTTAAACGTTGTTTAAGGCTGTTTAGCACCGTTTAGTGCCGTTTAGCACCGTTTAACGCCGTTTAGCATCGTTTAACATTGTTTAAATGTCGTTTAAGGCTGTTTAGCACCGTTTAGTGCCATTTATTGCCGTTTAGCACCGTTTAGCGCCGTTTAGCGTCGTTTAACATTGTTTAAACGTCGTTTAAGGCTGTTTAGCACCGTTTAGTGCCGTTTAGCACCGTTTAACGTCGTTTAACATTGTTTAAACGTCATCTAAGGCTGTTTATCGCCGTTTAGTGCCGTTTAGTGCCGTTTAGCACCGTTTAGCGCCGTTTATCATCGTTTAACATTGTTTAAACGTCATCTAAGGCTGCTTATCGCCATTTAACACCGTTCAATGTTGTTGGCATAATCTAACGTCATTGTAAACGCGTCGATCGCTCCACGCTTTACATCAAAACAATATCAAAGATAAACCCTGACCCGAGTCTCGAATTAGACAAATAAAACTTCAAGGAAAGCCTGATCAGTTTTCCTAGAAGTTGGGGGGCAAATGATATGGGCTGAAAATAAGTCCTAAAAGACACATTTAATGTGTCATTAATTAGACCAAGAATGGTCCAAACGTGGGGCCCACCAGATGGACCCAAAACCCAAATTATAATATTAATTTCGTAATTAATATTGGGGGAAATAAACAGCTCAGCAATAAGAGTTGGATAAGGATATTATCTCCGTCAGACTTAGCCACCAAGGCATCCAATTCAATATGGAAACTGATTCCTACAAGGAATAGATCTAGAACCTTCCTCAAAGACTTGTCCACCAAGTCTCTGACTCCTACCATAATTCTAAGGCTTCTCAGCCTATATAAAGGGCCAGACCCCTCAACCTAGAACTACGTTTTTTGGCTTGATCTTTGATATTCATCAAAGTACGTAGGCATCTTGTGAAGGCAGATTCAGCCACGAAAACAAGAACAGAAGCTCGAAGCTCAACCACCCTAGCATTAATTACAAATCGTAACCTAGTTTTTATTCCACAACAAATGTAAACATTAAAATGATTCTCAATAAAATTGGCAAGAAATAAGTGTATATACTTCAAATAAATATTTTCAGTATACAGTAACAATCTCCCACTTATACTCAAAATATTCTATGAGTATATCCGTGTTTATTTAATCCACTATTACACAGAAAACTATGTATCCATCCATCTGACTCCTATCTCTTCCACATGCCTGTCAAAAACCTTGGTTGGCAAGCTCTTTGTGAAAGGATCTTCCCGGTTGTCTTCTGATGATATGTGAGCCACAACTATATCTCCTCGCTTTATGATTCCTTGTATGAGATGATACTTACGTTCAATATGTTTAGCTGCTTTGTGATCTCGCGGTTCCTTCGAATTTGCCACAGCACTAGTGTTATCACAGTACACTGTCAAACTCCTAGTCAAATTAGGTACCACATCCAAGTCCAAAAGGAAGTTCCTGAACCATACAGCCTCAGAGGTTGCCACGTACTCGGCTTCCATGGTGGAGTCTGCTATGCATTTCTGCTTTACACTCCTCCATATAACGGCTCCACCTCCCAAAGTAAAAACATATCCCGAGGTTGATTTCCTCTTATCCCTATCTGATTGAAAATTTGAATCAGTATATCCCAAAGGAAATAGATCTGAGGCCTTGTAAATTAACAAATACTCCTTAGTCCTTCCTAGGTACTTGAGTATAGTTTTTACTGCACTCCAATGTTCCTGACTTGGGTTCGACTGATATCTACTAACCATGCCTACAGAAAAGCAGATGTCAGGCCTCGTACATAACATAGCATACATTAAGCTTCCATATGCCGAAGCATAAGGAACTGCTTTCATGCTCTCTATATCCTTAGGTGTCGAAGGACACTGCTTCTTAGATAGAGCAACTCCACGCTTAAAATGTAGAAAACCTTTCTTGGAGTTGTGCATGTTAAAATGAGCTAATACTTCATCAATGTAGGGCTCTTGAGATAAATCCAACATCCTTTTCTTGCAATCCCTTATTACTTTGATCCTAAAGATGTATGTTGCTTCAGCTAAGTCCTTCATTTCAAATTGTTTGAAAAACCATGCCTTTACTGATGACAACATCTCAACATTGTTTCTAATGAGTAAAATGTCATCTACATATAGTACTAGAAAAACCACTGCATTACACTCACTTCTCTTATACACGCATGATTCGCTTGGACTTTGATCAAATCCATATGATTGGACTGCATGATCAAAACGAATATTCCAGTCCCTAGAAGCTTGTTTTAGTCCATAAATAGACCTCTTAAGCTTACATACCAGATGCTCATGGCTTTCCTTAATGAATCATTTTGGTTGCTGCATATAGATGGTTTCCTCAAGACTTCCATTAAGGAAAGTTGTCTTGACATCCATTTGCCAAATCTCATAATCGAGATGAGCTGCTATAGATAAAAGAATCCGGATCGACTTAAGCATAACAACTGGTGAAAAGGTTTCCTCATAATCGATCCCTTCTTTCTAAGTATACCCTTTCGCAACAAGTCGTGCTTTCCAGGCTTTCACCTATTTATCAGATCCTCTTTTCTTCTTGTAGATTGTAACACCCCCAGATCCGGGGTCCGGGATCGGGTCGTTACTGTCTCATAACTTATACACAATACTTGAATTGGGTCCAAAATCAATAAGTAGCATGCTATGACCCCACAATAATATCCACTCACACACACATAGTTATAGTCCCAGAGATTAAATTGAAATAAGTCTTACATAAAAGGGGTTTACGAATGAAAGTTATTACAATCCAAAAAGGATAACATCATAAGTTTAAAAGTTTTGCCATTGATTACATTAATTATACATATAGTTAAACAGGAAACAAAAGTTGTCTAACTATGCTACCTCAACAATAGCGACTAGCATCTCAGCGGGGAGTCCGGTGGGTCGGGTAACCCGCTTGCGCCGAGTGCGCCTGACGCGAGCCATCTGCCCTAGCTGTTGTTGTGACATAATATGAACAAAGCAAGGGTGAGCGAAAGCCCACCAACAATAATATAACTGAACAGTGATACATATATACAGTAGTTCAAAATATCCTTTGAAATCATATGCCATGCCTTAATGAAGTTATTGCCAGTATAATATAAAGGATGAAGTTACCAGGTAACTCAAAGTATTTGTTTGTAGAAATATCTGCTACATAAAAAGTAAGCGAGATATTCTCATTGCCATTAAAAGAGGAACTTGCATGAAAAGATTGTAATTCCAGTTATGAACACTTTTCCAGCTCTGCCAATAGTAATCATGTTGGAGGAAATAAATAAGTTTGGATGACGAACCAATGATGGAGTATTCACCGCGCCCGCTGTTCCAATCTTGATGATCAGTCGAGATCGTACAACTCAAATTAGATTTACTACTGGTAGAAGGAAGAACTGACGGCTTTACTTGTCTACCGCCTTACTAGCTCTCCCCGACCAACGGTTGGGCCAAAGGGGATGGACCGGCGCTACTCGGCCTCTTACACGACTCCTAGTTCAAATAGAATTCATGATTCTGAATGTAACGTTCGTCCCCCTTTTCCCAAGTATAATACTTATTGATAAGACTCCACAAAGTAGTCGTATCTAGTTGGAAAGGAAAATTCACCAATAACTTCCAAGCTATTGCTTGGTCACGAATATCAACTTGTTCCAACCATCTTACCCCTCGAAAGATGAGAAGGTAAACAACGACTTAATAAGTCAATAGCACCCGAGTTGCGAGTGAAGAGAATACTTTATGACCGGGAAGTCGACAAGATAAATATCATTTTCCAAGTAAGGTTCCCTTATTATTAGGGAGATAGACTCAAAGAAGAATGATGCTGAGAACCTTTCTTGATATAAGATTAATAATAATAAGACTTCGAAATATTTTCCATAATAATCGAAGAAGATAAACCTTATTGAGGTTATTCTAAGTATGGAATAAATATTCAGAGAATATTTATTGAATTAAAAATATTTAAAGAATATTTAGGAATATGAAAGAATATCTTTAATCAGAGTATTTCTCAAAATAATCCTTGAAGAAATATCAGGAGAATATTTATTGAATAAATAAATATTTAAATGAATATTCAAAATAATATTCATTAATTAATAAGACCTGAAAGGAATATTTAAGATAATATTCATCATTAATTAGGAATTTATATGAATATTCAAAAAGTAATATTCATTTAATGAATAATATTCTAAATGAATATCAAGTAATATTCATTTAGTAATCCAAGCTTTAAAGGAATATTCGAGATAATATTCGATAAATAAATCAAGCTTCAGATGAATATTAGAATAATATTCATCAAGTAATTAATATCTTAAATAATTATTCAAAAGTAATATTCATTTAATAAAATAATATTCTAAATGGATATTCAAATAATATTCATTTAGTAGTCCAATCTTTAGAAGAATATTCGGAATAATAATCGCTAATCTATTCGACTCTGAATGAATATTGAAAAATATTATTCGTCGAATGGTTACGTTCAAATATTATTTGAAGTAAGGATCGTTAAATAAATAATCTCGAACGAATATTTAAATAATATTCGTCGCCCAAATAATGGAAAATATTTACTTAAATATTTTCCTCTGAGGTAATCTTAATATATCAAGAAATATTGACTCCCGGTCTATATTTGATGAATAAGATGTATACGCCCTTCCATGAGGGTCTTACAATAACCGGCTTATAATTGATATGTTAGCTATCTAATTTATAAGCCAATAAACAATCAGGGAACAAGCATAACGATATAACTGGAAAGTAGGCATGCATGCTATGACATATGTATAACAGAAAACATATAAATATATTCAATCACAACAACAGCCTAAAAGAAGGGAATTGAAACTTGCATGGTAGTCGAGTACGGTAAGGGGTAGTGGTAGCGGATCCCGGGTCTGCTTGGTGATCTATAAATAGCCAAGGCATTCGGGATTAATCACTTAACATCTTAAAAGTTAAGTTATACTTAAATCGAAATACGTTCTCGAGTTATCTCATTATACCCCTTTTAGTGGATTCCTTTTGTCATCGATCCGACCCGACATTCGTTCGTTAATACGACATGTCACTGTACTTACACTTGGGACATACTTAAGTCATACAAGTTCTAAAGTCGATCGTTACGAATCAATATTATACTCCGAGTTTTATCACCCGTTTTCTAAGTGTTTTACCGAAGTTATAATCAAGCGGGTTTTTAGGGGTTCGTTCGCGTTTAATTTCGATTCCAACATTTTTATAAAATCGGAAAACGATCCGTTTGACATGTGGTTTTCTCTCATACCTTCCTTACTTACGGTTTCGAACTACTTTTAGTAAATCGGCCGTAAATCCTAAACCGTAAGTCCGTTTGATCCGATTCTTTTTCCAAAATGATCTACAACTCGAGATCTACAAGGGTATGTTATATACTTAACCAGATCAGTGAATTATAGCTCCTGCTATGCACGAGTTTCAAGGTGTAACGAAATTCCGACATTATAACGGCTATAAATCGAGCATTCCAAAAATTATAACATCAAAACCAAGCCACACCGGGCATAATACACATCTTATATACATGATTCTCATCCAAATCTGTCCAAGATCATATCACTTCATCCTTATAATCATCATATGTTTCAACCACTACAAGATCATGCTAATCAAGCTTATAACCATGCTAATATCATAACTATACTAAAACTCATCAAGATCATGCATATACTTAAAGTAAAACCTAGGGTTTCAAGAGAGTTATACCTTCCTTGGTGTGTCTAGGAGTCAAACAAGCATTGATCTAGTCCTTGGATCACCTTAATATAGCTTAGAGCAACAAAGAAAACCAAGAAAGCAAAGTTAGTTTCTAAGGGTTACTATTCATCATCACTTTTGTAAAAATCATAGAAAATAGAAAAATAAGAGTTTGTCTCTCAAATTTTTACCACATCTTGGCCTCTTCATAAGCTTTGTTTTGAGTCCTATATCATCAGATTTGAAGCTTCCTAGCTAGGGTTTTGAGCCCCCTTTCTCCTCTGGACAGAAACTGTCAAGCACAGATCAGTTTGGTTTCTTCAACTTTGGGGAGGGATTAGGCTATACTACTTGGATTGCCATGAAATTTTGAACGAATACTCTACATATATTGAGGAAGCTATGGTTAAAATTTGGTGATTTATGAATGGGTAGAAGTTGAGATATAAATTTTTCTTTGAGCTTGGTTTTGCTGGGCAGTTTTGGGAGAGATGGTGTTCCTTGCTCTTTGTTTTGCTTTATGAACAAATATCCTCTAATTCATGTATTATTGCTACATTACTTTGATGCATCATCTCCTTTTGTGTTTTTTTCTTCTCAATGGTCCATGTGTTGCCCATCCATTGGTACACTTGTTGGCACCACATTATGCATACCCCTTTTTGTTAAAGTGCAGCTACACAATTTGCTTGTTAGTTGACTTTCATGTAAGTCCTTATAGTTCATTATTCTCCCACCAATTTGCACATGCTCATCTCTTGATTCTCTATTTGTTTCTTTGCCCGATTATTGCTCAATTTCACTGATCGTTCGAAAGAATATCCCAAGGATTTCTAGTTAGGGTTTTACCGGAAACCTTCTTAATATTTATAATACTATACTCCATCATTCTTAATAACTCTCGGATCCATATTCCTTAAATCCTTTAAATAATCTCTTAGGTCTTTCAGTGCTCAGTGAAATCTCGGGGAAAATAAAAGTGCTGTTTTTCAGAATCCGACAGCTTTTACATATACTCTTTTTCCCCCTGGATCACTAATACGAACTCAGAATTTCGTTCCGGGTACCTCTATATAGCGTCGTCTAATAATATTCCTAAATCCACCAAAATCACTATTCATCCATTTTTCTTTACTCATCCTCTTAGGGTTGTACAATTGTCCCTGATCTCTTTCGATCGTTCCTTAACCTTTTTACGGACCCACTGGACCAATATCAGATATCGATATTGATGACATAAGAATAATCTTCTCCTTTAGAATTATCAAATCTCAATTCCCTAGGAGATAGATAATTCTTATCTAAAGTGTCAACCAATAGTATTCTTCAAGACATATAAATATCTAAATCGAATTCCATTCCTTCCATTCATTATCTCAATTGTTACATCGTAGTCGTAATCATTATTCCCCATTACCTCAGTACATAATAATTTTTTTTATATCCAAAATTTGGGGTTCTTACATAGATCCACATACATCCAATGGGTGGTTCCACGAGCTCCTAAACTTGATTGGAATACACAGATTCCATCTCAGATTCCATTGCCTTTTGCCATAGATCTGCATCTTTATCTAGAATTGCCTCTTCGTATGTCCTGGGATCCACATCATGTTCACCAAAGACCAAGTTCGAGGACTCTCCCAAAAACATTAATCTATCTAGTTGTAGAGCAACCCTCCCACTACGATGAGGCACTGGTGCAGTATTATTGTTAAGTTGTGCATTTTCTTGTGGCTGTTCTACTTGTACTATTGGCACTTGGGGATTATCTGTCCCTCCCAATAATTCCTCTAAAAAGATACTACTCATAGGTTTTTGATTCATAATATAGTCTTCCTCTAAGAATCTAGCATTGGTTCTAACAATGATATCTCGATCCCTAGGACTATAAAATGAATAACCTTTCGTTCCCATGGGATAGCCTACAAACAGCCTTACTTCTGTACGAGATTCTAACTTGGTCGCGTTCTTGTTCAGCACATGTGCTGGACAACCCCAAATCCGAATATGTCTTAGACTTGGTTTGCTACCAGTCCACATTTCTATTGGAGTCTTGGGAACCGACTTAGAAGGTACCAAGTTTAGAAGGTAAGCCTCTGTTTCTATAGCATATCCTCAAAACGACTTGGGTAAATCTGAATAACTCATCATCGATCTGACACTCTCTAAAAGAGTCTGATTCCTTCTTTCTGCTACACCATTCTGCTGAGGTATTCCAGGTGCAGACAACTGGGATGTAATCCCATTTTATATTTCCTAAATTCTCCAAGCAAGTATTCGCCACCACGATCTGATCGTAGTGACTTGATACATTTTCCAAGATGTCGCTTCTCCGCACTTGTTTTGTACTCTTTGAATTTTTCAGAGCACTCAGACTTACGGTGCAACAAATAAATGTACCCATATCTAGATTAATCGTCAATGAAAGTGACAAAATACTCATAACCTCCTCTTTCTTGGATACTCATAGGCCCACATAAATCAGTATGAACTAATTCTAATACTTCTTTGGCTCTATTCCGCTTTCCTTTGAAAGGTGATAAGTGGATTTTATATCCACTTGGAACGCTCCAGATCAGCATAAATTGATTAACTTGGCCTCAAGTATGTCGTGTTTTTGATTCGTTTTTAGTAAGAATGGTGCAGGGTTACTATCTTGAAGTGGGGAGATACATTTGCATGTTTCATGGTGGATTCAATCTCAAGAATTGAAGAATGGGAAGTGGTAAAAGAACCAGAAGAGAAAACAGAGGAGAAATGAGCAAATTGTGGAAAATTCGGATTTCCGGGTAGGTTGCGCAGTCTACACTGTTTTGGCCATATCTGGAGTTCTAGAAGTCCGATTTTAGCGATCTTACAATCCACGCGAATCTTGGGAAATTTTCTCGAAGAATAAAGAAAAATCAAAATTTTGGCAGAAACTTGGAGCGTAGCTGCGCCTCCCTAGAGCGTAGTTGCACGTGGCATGGTTGTTGAAGGGGCGCAGTTGCGCCTGAATCAAGGGCTGTTGCGCTTGAAAATTCCGAAAAAGTCCTATTTGGCCTAGAATTGTGTTTTTGGTCGGTTTCTTGGAGGAAAAGTCACTAGAGGCCTATATAAATACCACATATCATCCTTAAACGATGGGATATATCTCACATAACACAAAAAGAGAGAACCGAGAGATGGAGAAACATAATTGAAGAAGGATTCCAATGCTCGTGATAAGCAACGGAGTTCTAGATCTACTTTTCTTTTGTATTCTTCTATTAGGCAAAACTCTTGAATGTTTTTTAGGATTTATTCTTTAACTCTATTACTTTAGTTTTATTATTATTCAGATCTTGTTTCATTATCATGTTTTCACTTGATCCAATGATGACGAACGGTTTAATTATGAACTAATCGTTGTCATGGGATTCTAACGGATTTATTTATGGAGTCTTAGTATCTTGATGCTTTAAAGATCTGTGTGTGATGGATATCTAATATCCTTGTATGGTTATTCTTAATGCTTTTAGATGCGTAGCTAACATCTAAATTGAATTGTTAATTTCTTGTGAAGTGAAAGTGGATCTTGAGATTTAGAACTTGCCATGCTAGCATAAGATTATGTATGTTTTGACACCATGATTTGTAGCATAAATAGAAATATATTATGTTGCCCTATATGACCAATATGGATAACTTGCTCCTCAACCGTTATGTTTTCAAATTCTATAGACATATAGGGTCTAAGCATAATTGGTGTCTATTCATCTTCTATCTCTTTTGTGGATGTATGGGTAGTTTGGTATACGTATGCTGACAGGTAGCGTATACTTGTTTCGTGTTGTCCGATCAGATATCATAACCATTGCATATAGTGATTAAAGGCGTCAGATCTAAGCGAAGTATTTAATAAAGTTAGGATCCCATGTTTTTATTCTCATAAGTAAATCAATTTTAAATCTCATTAATTAATTAGATCTAATTCTTGTTAATTTAAATCTTAGTCAATTTAGATAATAAAACCTCAAATTTGTTAATTGTCTTAGCAGTCAATAAAAACCATACATTGTTGCATAGGTGCATTAACTGAATTGAAACCTAAACCAGATCTCTATGGGAACGAACTTGACTTATATCTATATTACTTGTCACCATGTACGCTTGCGTGTTTTAGTGCAAACAAAAGGTCTATTAGTCATCTAACCTTCCATGCAGGATTCACAAACCAAAAATGGCTCCACTGCCAACGAGCCTAATGGCCCATCTACTACCAGTCTTTGAATCCTCCTCAAGTTAATATGGCCTAATCTTAAGTGCCAAAGATATGTTTGGTTCAATTCAGAAGGTTTCTTTCTTTTGTTTGAGCGAGAAAGAATGTTATTAGATTCCTTTTGTTGCAGCATTGGTTGGATAGGATTAATAATATATAAATTGTCTTGCAATGTACCAGAACATATAACTCGCTTATTCATCATAATAGAAACATTACTATCCAAACAAACATTATAACCATCCATGGCAAGTTTAGAAACCGAAATTAAATTCCTTCTAAATGAAGGTACATAAAGACAATTGTTCAAAACCTAAATCCTATCATCGCCAAAAGATAATGCAATTATTCCAACTGCAACTACTGCTACTTTTGTAGCATCTCCCATGAACACATATATCTCGCCATCTCTAAGCATTCTGGATTGCTGGAACCCCTACAATGAGTTACAAACATGGTCAGTGGCAAGTGCTCGTAGATATAGCCGCTATATATGTTTTCGTAACTAGAGAAAGAGACATACCAGTATTGTTTGTCTTCTTAGGAAGAGGACAATCTTGTTTCCAGTGACCTGACTGCTTGCACCTAAAGCACTTGCCCTGAGGCTTTTTCACACCACCTTGAACTCCCATTGCATTAGCAATCTTTCCAGCTTTCTCTGTCTGGGTCCTTTTCTTCTTCTTACCTTTCGGCTTAGATGAAGAAGCTTTCTCAGCCACATTCACTTGAACATTTTGTTTAAAAAGTCCTTCAGCTGCCTGAAGTTATGTTAGAAGTTCCGCGAGACTATACATCCTTTTGTTCATGGTGTAATTCAAGCGAAACTGATCAAAACTTTTGGGCAAGCTCATAACGATGATATCGATCTGGGTTTCCTCATCAATATCAGCACCAAGGATCTCCATCTCATTTAGATGAGACATCATTCTGAGAACATGATCCCTTACAGGTGTTCCTTCAACCATCTGAGTATTCATTAAAGCCTTCATTGCTACTTGCCTAGCAGCCCTATTCTGTTCCCCAAAAAGTTCCTTGAGATTAAAGAGCATATCTGAAGCAGTGGCCATAGCCTGATGTTGATGCTGCAAAACACCCGACATTGCTGCCAGAATGTAACATCGCGACATCTCATCAGCCTTAACCTACCGCTTGTAATACTCCTTCTCACTTTCAGGAGCGTCTTCAGTAGGCTGATCTGGCTTGGGTTCATAATTGCAAAATTTGTACCCCTCAGCAGTGAACACTATTTCCAAATTACGTTTCCATTCAATATAGTTTGGTCCAGTAAGTTTGTTATCCTTAATTATGGTGAATAGTGGATTAAAGCCCATAATGATCTAATCCTAAGAATCATACATGTAACACATAATCAGAGGGTTGCACAAATCTTAAAACCTATTGGTTTCCTCTAACAATTAATTAAAATTAATGCACTAATATTTAAACACCATAAGTATCTGGTACGCCACGATGGGTGATATATATACCACTTAAATTCGTTTAAATATTACTTCGGTCCTATTACTAAATAATACGCCACGTTAGGGTGGACTATATATTATTTTTCATAGCTAAGTGTATACCATTATTAAATATTAAATTACTTAAATCGAATACATCCGTTTGATATATTAATGGATAATTCCCAGGTCTCGGAGGAGTCACAACGGCCTCGCTTAATACCCGATTCCTAGACAGAATTCTCCATAGTCAACATAAAAAAGAGTATTCAATTTTCATAATGAATTCTATGAAACTTGGTATGTCACGTTAGGGTGATCTATATACCTTTCAATATTCGTAATTTGATTTAAGAATTTTGTTCTAGTAATTTCTACAACCTTTTAAAACACCGTAAATAGTACGTCACGTTATGTGATCATATATACCATCTACATTATTTAAAAGGTTATATTACATACAAAATAATGGAGACCGTGGGATTTAATTCCAAATTAATTCCCTCACCCACTTAGAATTTTTTTTTTAAAAATTGAGGATTTTTAAAAATTAAATGGGGCCTATGTCGTTAAAATTATGTCTAACATGCATTTCAAATACACACACAATTTAACAATATAAAAAAAATAATTAAAGTAATAAAATATCTATGTCCATGTCGTACTACTTATGTTAAACATGCAATTAAAAAATTACACACATAATTAACAACACACATAACAATTATTTAAAACAATAATTAAAAAAATTAAATAGCGGAATTAAAATTAAAAAAACATAATTTAAATCCACTATTATGGCCCCAAAATAATTGCTGCAGCTCCATGTTTCGTCTATTTACTTCGAACAGAACAACAACAAAGAAACTCGAAGTAAATAAAATTCTGCTGATTGCGCATCCTGTGTCAGCGATATAGCCTTCTGAATTTTTCGTTAGTCGCGCATTCGGCGCATGTGTTACACACTATCTAAGCACTATTGCGCAGGTTGGTCATGCGCGTCACTAGTTCCAACTGGCAACGCAGGCCAGACCTACGTTACAGCCTCTGGACAGAATTTTCCACGCGCCTGCTCTTGTTTCTGTTCGACTTATTCAACACAAGAACTGGGAAACAGAGTAAGAGGCGAGGGTAACGCGTCGTCCATCTATGACCTTGATGAGTTCGGGGCAGACTGAGAAATTGGAACTGTCCTCTACATGTAGAAATCTTGATCACGTGAGCCCCATGCATATCGACTAATCAACGAGCAGGGGTGCGCCTTGGAAATTCCCGTAACAAGTTCCCGTCAATTCTCTTTCTTACGAAGCATTATTCATTTTATCCAGCAGTATCTAAAGCTGCTAATTTGGTTTTTCCCCGAAGGAGCCTTTGCATCCAGCTTCTATCCTATTCCGTTAAGGGTGAATATTCAAGTTTTTAATAACGGATGCCTGTTTTATAAAATTGCTTCGGTAGATGTGAGTTTCATATATCTTTTGTAACACCCCCAGATCCGGGATCAGGGATCCGGTCATTACGGTCTCAATTTCTGTCCATAATACTTGAACTTAATTTAACTCAAAATAAATTACATCTTTATGATCCAACCCAACAGTATAAAACACACCCATTATAGTCCCAGAGATGAAATCAGAGTAAGAATCAAATTTATTAAACACATTATGAGTTCTTACAACCCAAAAGAGTTATAATATAAATACATACTCTTTGCCATCCATTTACATAAGTCATACTGGTCCATATATTTGGTACTGAAAGAATGAATCTATCCTACCAAAAGCTTTCTCTTCGGCTCTGGTAGTCTCATCGTCCTCGCCAGTGTCGAGTGCGCCTTGTGCGAGTCATCTGGTCTAGCTGTTGTTGTGATATAATCATAAAGCAAGGGTGAGCAATAGCCCACCAACAATAATATTTAACTGAATGATAATATATAACAGTTCAAAAGTATCTTTCAAACCATATGCCATGCATTTACGGAAATGATGCCAGTATAATATGAATGATAAAGTTACAAGGTAACTTAAAGTATTTATTTTGTGGAAATATCTGCTAAGTCAAAATAAGCATGATATTATCGTTTATCATATAAAGAGGAACTTGCAAGGAAAATATTGCAATTCCAGTTATTAACATTTTTCGAAGTCCTACAACCTGAAAGAAGTCTCTTCGATACGTGTTGCGGAAGACACCGTCAACCTGAAAGAAGTCTCTTCGATACGTGTTGCAGGGAATTCCCAATTTGGGAGATGAACCAATACTGGAGTTATCACGCGCCACCTGTCCCACTCCCTGATGATCAATATGTTTTACTACCGGTAGAAGGAAGAACTGACGGCTCCACTTGTAGATTGCCTTTAATAGTAACTCCCTGGCCAATGGTTAGGCCTTGTGATGGACCGCGCGACTCGGCCTCTTACACACGACTCCTAGTTCGAATAAATCCACAGCATTGAAACGTAGAGTTTGTCCTCCCTTCCCCAAGTGAAATACTTGTTGTTAAGACTCCACAAAGTAGTCGTATCTGGTTGGAAAGGAAAATTCACCAACATTTCCCAAGCTTTTGCTTGTTAATGGATATCAACTTTTTCCAACAATCTTACCCCTCGAATGATGAGAAGGTACACACAGACTTAATGAGTCCATAGCAACCAAGTTGTAAGTGAAAAGGATAAATTTTGACCGGGAAGTCAACAAGATAAATAACCTTTCTCAAGTAGGTTCCCCTATAATATGGAAGTTTGAGCGAGCATTTAAATCCTTTTAAGATAGATTTAAATGAAAAATAAAAAGAGTTGGGAACCTTTCCTTGATAAAATAGTCGTAAAAAGACTCCGAAATATTTTACATAATATTTGGAGGGGAAAGATAATCTCCAAATAATATAAATAATTTTAAAAAGAATTTAAAAGAATTAAATAAATATTCCAAGAATATTTATTAACTCAATAATAATTACGGAATATTATTAAATCATAATATTGCTCGTAAGTAATCCTCGAATGAATATATAGAATTATTTGCTAAATAAATCACTCCTTACATGAATATTCAAAATAATATTCATTAATAATTAGACTTCAATAAATATTTAAAATAATATTTAATAAATAATTCAAATCTTCCAATGAATAATCGAAATAATATTCCTTAAGTAAATAGAACTTCCAATGAATATTTGAAAATAATATTCATCAAGTACATAAAACCTTAAATGAATATTTGAAAGTAATATATATTTAATAAATAAAATTCCCATAAATATCACAGTAATTATTCATTAAATACTCAAACTCTAAGTGAATATTCAAAAAAATAATATTACCTAATATTTCTCGGCTGAGATAATACTCAAATAACATTCTTCGAGAGATTTCCAAGTAATTGATACTTTATGGAAATATAAATAATGTTTAATAATAACATTCCTCAAAATAATAATAATCTGCCGTTGGAATCCCTCCGGGTTTCCACGACTCTTTATATATATCTAAAAATACCGACTCCCGATCTATATTTAAGAATGAATATCATATGCCCTTCGCTAAGGGTCTTACCAAAATAATCAGGCTTATAACTGATAATTCGTATCTATTCTATAAGCCAATATCAATTCAGGGAACAAGTATCATCATATTATTTGACAATAGGCATGCATGCTATGGCATATGTAAAACGGCAATCACATATATATATTATCACAACAACAGGTTCAAAGTTTTGAACACTTGCTTGGTAATCGGGTGTGGGTGGAAAAAACGTGTCCTGGGTCTGCTCGATGATCTATAAACAATCAGAACATTCGAGATTAACCACTTAACACGTTTTAACAGTCTAAGTATAACTTCACTTAATTCGAAGAAACACGTTTTCGAATTATCTCGTTATACACCTTTTAGTGTAACTCTTATTATTACTGATATAATCCGACATTTGTTCGTTATTAAGACATGTCATCATACCCACACTCGGTATATACTTAATTCGTATAAGTTCTAAAGTCGATCGATTACGAACCGAGATTATACCTCGAGTTTTATCGTTCGTTTTCTAAGTGTTTTACCAAAGTTATAACCAAGCGGGTTTTTAGGGGTTCGTTCGCGTTTAACCTTGATTCAAACATTTTTATAAAATCGGAAAACGATCCGTTTGACATGTAGTTTTCTTTCATACCTTCCTTATGACCCCTAGTATTTATTAACCAATTTTAACATGCTTTACGAGGGTTCAATTGAAGTTACGAACATTCCTTTACGGTTCCAAACCAATTTTAGTAATTTGACCATAACTCCTAAACCGTAAGTCGGAATGTTTCGATTCTCATGCCAAAACAATCTATGGCTCGAGATCTACAAGGACCAGTCACAATATTACCAAGGTCAGGAAATTATATTAACTGCCATGCTTGGTTTCTAAGTGTTAACAGAAATTCGGCATTACGACGGCTATAAATCGGACGTTTCAAAAATCGTAATCATCAAACCAAGCCACACCGGGCATACCATACATCTTCTAATCATATCATCCATCTTACAAGACCAATAACCACTGACCTTAACATTATAATCATCATCATGCTTAGATCAATTTAAACCACTAGCTAACCATGCTTATAACATCACTTATAACCATACTAAGCTAAATCTACCAAGAACATGCTCTTAACCTCAAAACAAGAGCTAGGATTTCAAGTGATATTCCTTCCATGAAGTGGTTAAAGACCTTGCTAAGCCTTGTATGATCCTTGAGTGGCCTTAAGCTAGCTAAATCAACCATAAAAATCAAAGAAAACAAGATTAGTTCTTGAAGAACACTATTCATAACTCAACTTGTAAAAATCATAAAAAATCGAAAAATAAGAGTTTAGCTCTCAAATTTTTACCACATCTTGGGTTCTTCATAAGATTTGTTGTGAGCTATAGATCATGAAATTTGAAGCTTCGAAGCTATGGTTTTGAACCCGTTTTTCCTACTGGACAGAAACTGGTCAGATTTGGTTTCCCAACTTTGAGCATGGATTTGACTAGGCTATACTACTTCGATTGCAATGGAATTTTGAAAGAACCTTGCCCATGGAGTGGAGAAGCTATGGTTAAAATTTGGTGATTTTAGACTCTCTAGATTTGGAGATATGAATTTTTATTTAGCTTTTGTTTCTGCTGGGCAGTTTAGAGAAAATGAGAGAAATGGAGTTTGTTTTGCTTGCTTGTTTCTTTGTCCGGTTATTGCTCAATTCATTGATCGTTCGGAGAAATAACTCATTCGTTTCTAGTTAGGGTTTTACCGGAAACCATCTTAATATTTATACTATCATCCTCCATTCCCTTTAATAATTCTTGAACCTATTTTCCTTAAATCCATTCAATAATTCCTTAAGTCTTTCAGTGTCCAGGGAAATCTCGGGGAAAATAAAAGTACTATTTTTCAGAATCCGACAGCTTTTACATACACTTTTTTTCCCCATGGATCACTAATACGAACTCAGAATTTCGTTCCGAAAACTTATATATCGCGTCGTCTAATAATATTCCTACGTCCACCAAAATCACTATTCATCCATTTTTCTTTAGTCATCCTCTTAGGGTTGTACAATTGTCCCTGATCTCTTTCGATCATTCCTTAACCTTTTTACGGAACCACTGGACCAATAACAGATATCGATTTGGATGACATAAGAATAATCTTCTCCTTTAGAATTATCAAATCTCAATTCCCTAGGAGATAGATAATTCTTATCTAAAGTGTCAACCAATAGTATTCTTCATGGCATATAAACATTTGAATCCAAATCTGTTCCTTTCATTCATTATCTCAATCGTTACATCGCAGTCCCTCAGTATAAAATAGAAAGTTATAATTATATACAAAATTTGGGGTTCTTACAGTCTCCCCTCCTTAAAAGGATTCCGTCCCAGAATCAGGTAGGAAGTAAAGAGTCGTTTGCCTGTCGTTCACTTTCCTTTTTTTTTTAACTTCCCGGTCAATTCTTAGTCGTTTTACCCTTTCTCAGCACATCTCCTAGTGCTACAATCCATACTTTATCATTTTTCCATCAACGTTGCTACTTTTTGTACAACACATTATTCGGGTTATGCTTTTACTCAATCTTATCCTTATTGATACCTGCAGTAACATTGGTATCACTATCCCACTGCGAATTTGGAGGTAACCTCGCTGCACTGTGCATTTCCTGATCGCTTTAATCTTCGCTATCTCGATTAATATAGAGAAGTGGAAAGATTTATTGAGAGATCACTGTGATCAATTGAACATTTGTTATATTGCATAGCTAGTACAGAAGGGGGCCAGCCATTAGTACTTGACAAGCAATTAAACAAGTTATGGTATTCCACTTAGACTTCTATCACATAGACAGATAGTCACGTAGCAGTACCTCCCCTCCTTAAAGGGTTGTTCTTCTCAATTCATAAAGAAGATGAATAAGAGAGAAGAAAAGAAAAGAGTTCTAAAGGATTATAGAAGGTTTTCATGATTGTAAAATATCATACTCAGAATTTACCTCTGAACTATAGAGGTTCATCAAAGAAGAAAATAATCATAATTATATCCAATACTATTTGATCGCAATCTCATGTGTCAACATGTCTTGCTGCTTTGTCCACTATTCTATGGACCTATTCTCTGGTTTAACCTTGGCACACTTAATTTTGGAAAGTCTTTGAACCTCTCAGGTTAAATCTTAGTTTCTCGCTTGACACCATTGTTACTGACATTCCATGTCACGCTACTAGCTTTTTCATATCTATTATATTAACACTATCAGGTTGTCATCCCTAGAATTCATCAGAACCCATTTATTAATCCATTCATAACATTCCTTGCTTCACATTCCATAGTTGCTTTCCCAGTCTTTTCTTTATCAATCACATCCTTCTTATTATCTGATTCTTTTTTACTTCTGTTATTTACTTCCACCTTCATCTCTTTATTGAGACATCTTTTGCACTTGGCACCTCCTTATTGGTATCCCGTCACATTTACTCTATAATCATCACATTATTCCAATTTAAAACCTCCGAAATGAATCTGGCCGATTTCTTTAGCTTAGATCCAATATAATCTACTTCTGTCAACTTGTTTCTCATCATTTATTCTTTTCTACCCGCAGTTTTCCACAGGTTGTCTTTCGTAAGTCAGACCAGGTCGTACACCTACCTGCTCGTACTCTTATCATCTGTTGAGCATCTGCATTTTACTGGTGTAGCTTTGCCACATGAAACACGTTACTACCATTCTATAAGCTTTGGGGTAAAACTGGCTCGAATGCCACCTTCCGAACACTTTTAAACTCTCAGGTGGCCTAATAAGTCTCGGGCTCAACTGCCCTTCTCTCTAAGTCTCATTAATTATTTCTACGGGAATACATTTAGCATCATGAATCATCAACCTCATATTCTCTATCTTGTTTGCGCAGAAGTACACTAACACAAACTTGCTTGTCATTCATCAACATGCCATTTAGTTTATCAATAGCAGCACTTTCTTTATCTTTACGTTGTCATCTACTTTCTTAGAAGAATCGCCATCGCTTGTTGTTTACATAGTGCGTTAATAGCTAACCATATGGGTTTCAATCCTTTAGGGAGACAAAGTAATCACTATTCCTTATCCATAAGGAACACTTCCTGAACTTGATGTAGATATTACATGAAGTAGATAAAATTGCAGAAGGGTTTCAAGCATCGCAGCTATGTCAGGTTGATGAAACTATCATTCATGCAACTTTCATAAAAGACTGGAAACTTAACGGTTTACTTCGTCAATTTTGTATCACGGTCCTGGCTTGCCTCAAAACGGGACCTTCTAAGGTACGTAATATGCTAAAGACTCCATCAGGAATCGAATCTTTACTTAAACTATTATTACCTTCGATTCTTGCACAATCATCAAAAGGAATGTAAATTCCTCCACTCTGATATGACCTTCAAGGTCATTCCAAATATCATTTTGTTTCTTCGGTATGAACATTTGTAATTATTCCTTTATACTTAGACTGTCGGCCACCTCATTGGCCTTTTCTGATAATAATAATTTCTTATAATCAATGTTCTCTAGATACGTTCCAACTCAAATTTTTCTACCTCATTCCCATCACTGTTGGGTTAAAGCATTCTCCCTTAAGCTCTGCTGAAGGAGAAAATATAACTATCAGTCTTTTCCATAAGTCATTGCTTCTACATACCCGTGGGAACTTTATCACGTTTATTCCCAATCCTACTTAGGATACTTCTTTTATTAGTTCTTTCCTTATCTTAGGATAATCTCAACCTTTATAGGTTCAATCCATACTTCCTCAGGGTTTCATACCTGCCTCATCTGGCATTATTGTTACTATGTCATACATTCCTTACCAAACTTCCATTTTGAAGTTCAGAATATTACCTTTTTCCTTGTAAGGTTTCTTAGGTCATCCTCATCATTCTTCCTATATTTTCTAGGTACAGGGTATCACAAAACGTCATTGATCAATACTCTAATAATTCGGTCTATGTTCTTTCCAGAACTCTTTTTAATAATCCTTACAGGTCATTGTTGCCTTCGCATATCCAACTCATATCCACAATGTCTTTATTAGGGTTAATGCCATCCCTTTTGCATTCGCCAGGGTTTGTCTTAATTTGTGGATATCCTATCCTTAATTCAACTGCCAAGGAATTCTTGCATCCTATAATTGGCAATCAAATCATGTATCCTAAATAAGGGCCTCTTTTCAATCATTCTCATTTGATAATCGATCGGTAGCTTAATGCTAACCTCTTCTTTCAGATAGTTGTCAACCTATTTGACCTTTTAAAAGACAACGTATGTCTATCTGCTCTCTTACAGAACTTGGTAATGGTAGCAAGGATGTTTTTGAAGATATTGATCGAGTTCAACGTGAATCTCTTAGTACTTATCATTCTTCGCAAAGGTACTTGCCTCAGACAAAATTTGTACAGCATACTGATCAATCTCTGACCATTTCTATACTCTCTTCATAAACCTTCATTGTTTACTTTCCTCCATCATAATATATTCATGGTATTCATAATACCCTAACATCATACCTCTCAAGTCACTATACTTCTATTTTTACTCGTAATCTTGGACAATCATATACACATGAATCACCTTAATACGGGTGACCCCACTTCAAAAAGGAGTCTAGTAAATTCCCAATCGAAACATGGGTTGCAAAGGGTTCAATAGAAGATTCCTGCGATCTCATTAATGTTTCCTTTATATCAGAAGCCCTTGCAGTCGGTGCTTACTTAGAAGCAACCCTGCTTTGTCCTTTAATTGTTTGCCTAGTCACTTGATAATCCTTTGTGACTTGGCCTCAACTGGCCATACTAAAATAAAATATATGATTTTAGGGGTTTGGCTAATCGCATTACTTTTCTAGCAATTGCCGGCATAGTGCCTTCTTCTTTGATACCTTTCTAACTTTCCAAAACTTTACTCCATATAAGTCTTAATCGATTTCTCGGCACCGTCTCTGGTCACCTTTCCTCTACTTTTATCTTTTCAACTATTCTTATAAATCCCACGTGCCACGTAAGTTTACCATTCCTGGCATAACAGCCTTTTCACTTAAGTCAATCTCAGAGTTTCTCAGTCCGGCTGGTTTCTTACTTACCTTTCCTGTTTTCGTCCAATCTCACTTCATCATTGTATTTCTACAATCGATCGCGATAACCGGGGTTTGACCACCAACCCATATAGTGGCTACTTTACCCAATTCACGGGGTTCTCCCCATGTTCTACTCTCTTCCATGATGTTCTCTGATAATCAAAAAGACAAGGTTTGCCAAAATTCGTTGAAGTTCTTCCCAAAATTAGGGAAATTTTGGTCAATCTATCCATCTATTGGTAATATTAAGGGGACCAGTTTCGAAACCTGAAGAATAGTTCTATGAACCTCCAAGAAGGTAGAACCATAAGCAGTCCTAATTTACGAAATAATAGTCATCAGATTGGAAGTTTAACCATCGGAGAGGAATCAATTATATACATCCCTTAGAAGGGAATTAACAGTTTCAAACTGAAACCTGTCATAATATCCTGATACCTATACGTCCTGACATTCAATATTACCAAATGTCAGTCTACCTGGCCACTAATCTCAGAAGGAACATTACCGTCGGAGTTGGTTGTTCCACAAAATTGGCACTACTAGGGCCATCCGAACCTGGTGAACCGTGCTGTCTGAATGCCTCCGCAAGTACTTTGTCGTGCTGTGCAAGCACACATCCTAATCCTTTAGCGTCGTTGGAAGCACAAAGTCTCCTTTTTCCATTAATCAATGCCAAATCTTGGTCATTACCAATTTCATCTTTTACCTCCAGGAAGATTTTCTCACATTTTTCTCTTTAACTATTGATCGTATTACTTGATCCATTATAACTCCGCATCGGAGTAAATTTAAGGTAACTATTATAATCCATTCAAAGAAAAGAAAGAATTTAATATTCCTCTGAATCACATGCATCTAACATTTCTGGTTCATCTTTTAACTGAGTTGAAATAACCCTATACTCAGCCCCTAACAGTAGTCTCATTACGAGTTCATCTTGACTCACTGGTCTTATCTTCCGGTAGGTTCTGAGATCGTTGTCTTGCTTAATACTTCCTAATGTCTTTACTTTCTAACTGATTCATTCATAAAATGAACATTTCCCTGAATAAAACCACCTCATTAACCTCAATTTGGTTCCATAAATTATAACCTATGACATCTGCCTTCTCATAGCGAATTATTACTGACCTTATTCATACTAATTCATTTATCGAATGATATGGCACTTGCTGCCTCCTTCCCAACTATTCCTAGGGACTCTCCTCCTCGCCTAAAATCGATGTCTTTGATAATCATACATCCCTCTAGCTCTTTCTTCGTTAATATGGAAGTCTCTAGGGATTCTCGTCTATTCCCGTATAAGATCTCAAGTGATCCTTTCAATCCGTCTTACTTGCTGGTACTACCTCCAATAGTCCGGCTATGAATCCAACATGAATCTTCAGTTCTCTTGCTAATAACTCAGTTCTTTATGCTCCCTTTTCTGAGCACTATACTTTAATCATCACAGTCTTTCTGGCTGCAGCCCTCATTCCTCAAGGGTAAGCTCCTTATCCTAACATGATTTTCTCTATCTGCTGGAACCTCTTCCGGGTCTCCAGTATGGTACTCCATCGAAGTTACCCGCTGATCCCCAGCATATAAAGCATCATCGCGCTGCTGCTTATATGCCACAAGGTCTGTCGCCTTACTCGTCGATACAATATCGAGCTAAGTTACTATCATGATACTTAAGAGTTCCCATAAGGGTTTTATATGTCAGCACTACATTATGTAGTCCAACTATGAACTTGGCAAGAGTTCTTATTATCTTAGTAAATTTATCGTTTTAACGTCGCCTCATCTCTCGGGTTTATAACGTACGCTCTGATACCATTTCTGTAACACCCCCAGATCCGGGGTCAGGGATCCGGTCGTTACGGTCTCAATTTCTGTCCACAATACTTGAACTTACTTTAACTCAAAATAAATTACATCTTTATGATCCAACCCAACAATATAAAACACACCCGTTATAGTCCCAGAGATGAAATCAGAGTAACAATCAAATTTATTAAACACATTATGAGTTCTTACAACCCAAAAGAGTTACAATATGAATACATACTCTTTGCCATCCATTTACATAAGTCATACTAGTCCATATATTTGGTACTGAAAGAATGAATCTATCCTACCAATAGATTTCTCTTCGGCTCTGGTAGTCTCATCGTCCTCGCCAGTGTCGAGTGCGCCTTGTGCGAGTCATCTGGTCTAGCTGTTGTTGTGATATAATCATAAAGCAAGGGTGAGCAATAGCCCACCAACAACAATATTTAACTGAACGATAATATATAACAGTTCAAAAGTATCTTTCAAACAATATGCCATGCATTTACGGAAATGATGCCAGTATAATATGAATGATAAAGTTACAAGGTAACTAAAAGTATTTATTTTTGTGGAAATATCTGCTAAGTCAAAATAAGCAAGATATTATCGTTTATCATATAAAGAGGAACTTGCAATGAAAATATTGCAATTCCAGTTATTAACATTTTTCGAAGTCCTACAACCTGAAAGAAGTCTCTTCGATACGTGTTGCGGAAGACACCGTCAACCTGAAAGAAGTCTCTTCGATTAGTGTTGCAGGGAATTCCCAATTTGGGAGATGAACCAATACTGGAGTTATCACGCGCCAGCTGTCCCACTCCCTGATGATCAGTCGGGGATGGTACAGCCCAATATGTTTTACTACCGGTAGAAGGAAGAACTGACGGCTCCACTTGTAGATTGCCTTTAATAGTAACTCCCTGGCCAATGGTTAGGCCTTGTGATGGACCGCGCGACTTGGCCTCTTACACACGACTCCTAGTTCGAATAAATCCACAGCATTGAAACGTAGAGTTTGTCCTCCTTTCCCCAAGTGAAATACTTGTTGATAAGACTCCACAAAGTAGTCGTATCTAGTTGGAAAGGAAAATTCACCAACATTTCCAAAGATTTTGCTTGTTAATGGATATCAACTTGTTCCAACAATCTTACTCCTCGAATGATGAGAAGGTACACAAAGACTAAATGAGTCCATAGCAACCAAGTTGCGAGTTAAAAGGATAAATTATGACCGGGAAGTCAACAAGATAAATAACCTTTCTCAAGTAGGTTCCCCTATAATATGGAAGTTTGAGCGAGCATTTAAATCCTTTTAAGATCGATTTAAATGAAAAATAAAAAGAGTTGGGAACCTTTCCTTGATAAAATAGTCGTAAAAAGATTCCGAAATATTTTACATAATATTTGGAGGTGAAAGATAATCTCCAAATAATAAATCATTTTAAAAAGAATTTAAAAGAATTAAATAAATATTCCAAGAATATTTATTAACTCAATAATAATTACGGAATATTATTAAATCATAATATTACTCGTAAATAATCCTCGAATGAATATATAGAATTATTTGCTAAATTAATCACTCCTTACATGAATATTCAAAATAATATTATTAATAATTAGACTCCAATAAATATTTAAAATAATATTTAATAAATAATTAAAATCTTAAATGAATATTTGAAAATAATATTCATTTAATAAATAATCTTCTAAATGAATATCCAAATAATATTCATTTAGTAATCAAAACTTTAAAGGAATAATCGAAATAATATTTCTTAAGTAAATAGAACTTCCAATGAATATTTGAAAATAATATTCATCAAGTACGTAAAACCTTAAATGAATATTTGAAAGTAATATTCATTTAATAAATAAAATTCCCGTGAATATCACAGTAATTATTCATTAAATACTCAAACTCTAAGTGAATATTCAAAAATTAATATTACCTAATATTTCTCGGCTGAGATAATACTCAAATAACATTCTTCGAGAGATTTCCAAGTAATTGATACTTTATGGAAATATAAATTATGTTTAATAATAACATTCCTCAAAATAATAATAATCTTTCGTTGGAATGCCTTCGGGTTTCCACGACTCTTTATATATATCTAAAAATACCGACTCCCGGTCTATATTTAAGAATGAATATCATATGCCCTTCGCTAAGGGTCTTACCAAAATAATTCGGCTTATAACTGATAATTCGTATCTAATCTATAAGCCAATATCAATTCAGGGAACAAGTATCATCATATAATTTGACAATAGGCATGCATGCTATGGCATATGTAAAACGGCAATCACATATATATATTATCACAACAACAGGTTCAAAGTTTTGAACACTTGCTTGGTAATCGGGTGTGGGTGGAAATAACGTGTCCTGGGTCTGCTCGATGATCTATAAACAATCAGAACATTCAAGATTAACCACTTAACACGTTTTAACAGTCTAAGTATAACTTCACTTAATTCGAAGAAACACGTTTTCGAATTATCTCGTTATACACCTTTTAGCGTAACTCTTATTATTACTGATACGATCCGACATTTGTTCGTTATTATGACATGTCATCATACCCACACTCAGTATATACTTAATTCATATAAGTTCTAAAGTCGATCGATTACGAACCGAGATTATACCTCGAGTTTTATCGTTCGTTTTCTAAGTGTTTTACCAAAGTTATAACCAAGCAGATTTTTAGGGGTTCGTTCGCGTTTAACCTTGATTCAAACATTTTTATAAAATCGGAAAACGATCCGTTTGACATGTAGTTTTCTTTCATACCTTCCTTAAGACCCCTAGTATTTATTAACCAAGATTCGCCACTGATTAACATGCTTTACGAGGGTTCAATTGAAGTTACGAACTTTCATTTACGGTTCCGAACCAATTTTAGTAATTTGACCATAACTCCTAAACCGTAAGTCGAAATGTTTCGATTCTCATGCCAAAACGATCTATGACTCGAGATCTACAAGGACCAGTCACAATATTACCAAGGTCAGGAAATTATATTAACTGCCACGCTTGGTTTCTAAGTGTTAACAGAAATTCGGCATTACGACGGCTATAAATCGGACGTTTCAAAAATCGTAATCATCAAACCAAGCCACACCGGGCATACCATACATCTTCTAATCATATCATCCATCTTACAAGACCAATAACCACTGACCTTAACATTATAATCATCATCATGCTTAGATCAATTTAAACCACTAGCTAACCATGCTTATAACATCACTTATAACCATACTAAGCTAAATCTACCAAGAACATGCTCTTAACCTCAAAACAAGAGCTAGGATTTCAAGTGATATACCTTCCATGAAGTGGTTAAAGACCTTGCTAAGCCTTGTATGATCCTTGAGTGGCCTTAAGCTAAGTAAATCAACTATAAAAATCAAAGAAAACAAGATTAGTTCTTGAAGAACACTATTCATCACTCAACTTGTAAAAATCATAAAAAATCGAAAAACAAGAGTTTAGCTCTCAAATTTTTACCACATCTTGGGTTCTTCATAAGCTTTGTTTTGAGCTATAGATCATGAAATTTGAAGCTTGGAAACTATGGTTTTGAACCCGTTTTTCCTACTGGACAGAAACTAGTCAGATTTAGTTTCCCAACTTTGAGCATGGATTTGACTAGGATATACTACTTGGATTGCAATGGAATTTTGAAAGAACCTTGCCCGTGGAGTGGAGAAGCTATGGTTAAAATTTGGTGATTTTAGACTCTCTAGATTGGGAGATATGAATTTTTATTTATCTTTTGTTTCTGATGGGCAGTTTAGAGAAAATGAGAGAAATGGAGTTTGTTTTGCTTGCTTTGATCTCATCCTTGTCCAAAATGCATTATTGATGATAATATCTAGCATAAAGCTACTTTTTTAAAGTTCTTTGCTCATCTATGATGCAATCCAAGGGACAAGTGTTGTGATTTTGTGGTGGAAAGGTGTCATGCAAGCTAACTAAGTGATTTGGTTTCTAAAGATGCTAGTTACTTTGTAACTACTTAGTTACTTGATCTTATCTACTTGCACATGCTTGTCTCTTGGCTCTCTACTTGTTTCTTTGTCCGGTTATTGCTCAATTCATTGATCGTTCGGAGGAATAACTCATTCGTTTCTAGTTAGGGTTTTACCGGAAACCGTCTTAATATTTATACTATCATCCTCCAATCCCTTTAATAATTCTTGAACCTATTTTCCTTAAATCCCTTCAATAATTCCTTAAGTCTTTCAGTGTCCAGGGAAATCTCGGGGAAAATAAAAGTACTATTTTTCAGAATCCGACAGCTTTTACATACACTCTTTTTCCCCCTGGATCACGAATACGAACTCAGAATTTCATTCCGAATACTTATATATCTCGTCGTCTAATAATATTCCTATGTCCACCAAAATAACTATTCATCCATTTTTCTTTACTCATCATCTTAGGGTTGTACAATTGTCCCTGATCTCTTTCGATCGTTCCTTAACCTTTTTACGGAACCACTGGACCAATAACAGATATCAATTTGGATGACATAAGAATAATCTTCCCCTTTAGAATTATCAAATCTCAATTCCCTAGGAGATAGATAATTCTTATCTAAAGTGTCAACCAATAGTATTCTTCATGGCATATAAACATTTGATTCCAAATCTGTTCCTTTCATTCATTATCTTAATCGTTACATCGTAGTCGTGATCACTATTCATCATTACCTCAGTATAAAATAGAAAGTTTTAATTATATCCAAAATTTGGGATTCTTACTTCTTTAATAAAAGATAGTATTTGATAATGATGTACTGAGTTAGTACTGTTTATTTGAATATCTCTCTAGTAAGAGAGAAAAATTTCTTTTGATAAGTTGTTAAAAGATTTTTGGCATTAAATGTCTGGTATAAGTTCATATTGAGACTTTCATTCATAGGCAGATTATGCTATACTTTATTATATTGCTGAACTTTCGCTCATTCTTTCTATTGTTTATATATTATATATCAGCTAAGAGGGATGCCAAGGATTGGATACACAGCCCGCAAGCGAGTGGGAAACGCAAGACGTTTCCGTGAGTAGTTTATGGCAGCGGTCCCAGATGTAGTAAGGACCAGTTGGATCAGTCTGCAGCTTTTGTTAGTCCGCTTTATTTATAAGTATGACTTGTATAAGTTTAAACCAGAACCAGATGGTTGAACCATTGATGTACCTTCACTTAGAAGATTATGTCAGCAGTAGTATTCATTAAACAATTAGGTATTGTAATAACTATATTTTATTCCTCAAAGATTGTAATATGTCGTTTTTGAGACTCTAACCCGTGTGAGTGTGTTTATATTATGGGATCATGAGCAGGTGGATTATATATTATGAGAAATGCAGGTACAGCAAGGAATAAATGGATCGTGACTACCCTAGATCCCTGACCCAGGGTCTGGGGGTGTCACAGAGATGGTATCAGAGCTAGGGTTACAGTTCTCAAAAACGATAGTAGATCGAATCTAATAATACCCGTAATAATAGTAATAATAATATCTTGAGCTCAAATCGAGTTCGTAGTCGGGCGGTCGGAAATAGCCCTGACTGTTTAAGATTAAGCCCGTGAGCTAACTACTTCTTGGAAACCTTTTTCCTTTTGATAGAACCGATGGTTAGTAACACATTTTCGTTTGGTTTATAGATGGATGAGATACCGAATATAACAGACCCTGAGGCCTTCGAGCAGGCACATTATGATAAGCTCCTTGGGATGGAGGCAGACCCGATAGAGGAGGATCCAGAGGAGGATCCCGAGGAGGACCCCATTGAGGAGGACTGGATTACCCCTGAGGAGGGATGGACTGATATACGGATGTACCCATTACCCATTGTGAGGGCCCCTACACCCCCTATGCCCCCGTTAAGTCCGCTACCCTGGGATAGTGATGGTTATGAGGACTCTAACCCTGAGGCCGAGGCGGCTGGTGAGGCCTCTACAGGGGAACCAGATACACCACCCCCACACCCACAGCCAGTGGTCTTGGTTGAGGTCCACAACTGGATCGTGGACCATCTGACCGCTGATCTTGCCGCGGCAAAGGCTAGAGTATGTGAGCTGAGGATGCATCTATCAGCGGAGAAAGATGTTAGGTATGTGACCCAGCACGGGACTAGCCGTATGACTCCTCAGGCTGTAAGGAGGGCGATGACCAGTATTGAGATGCACAATAGGTGCGAAGTTAGGAGGTTTCCAGTGGAAGGCAATGGGTTAGTTTCCAGGTCAGAGGCAGAGTAGATATTTACAAATGCTATGCGTAGGGTCCGGGTGCTAACTCGTACCGTAGACAGTCCGTGATAGGACAGCATGGTCCGCTAGGTTCATATGGCCTTCATAGTGCCGATTTTGGGGAGCGACTAACTTTGACAATAGCGTTCCTTCTGAGACTTGTGGATAGGTAGACTGACTTTTGGTAGTACTGACAATTCAGATGTATATGTATCAGGATGATGTGGCATGTTCTAGTTTGAAACTTCTGTTTCCCCCTTTTGTGGGACGTATATATTTGTTTCTTTTTTAGTTGTCAAAATTCCAGTTTTGCTCCCATTATCCTGTTATTTCAACTATTTAAGATTCTATCTATTCTGCCACGCATAGAACTTTGAACCCTCCATTTTGCGAAAAATTTCAAAAAAAATTAAAAAAATTTGCCCGACCACTTTCGTTTTGGAAAAAATAATAATTTTGAAGGGCTTTGAATTTCATAAATACTTCCTCATGTTTCGAAATTGATTTCCAAGTGTTACCCAAGGGTAACCAAATTGATCAAATTTCCTTGATTCTAAAAATCTTACAATTCCTTATAAACCTTGTCTTTCTGATTATCAGAAATGCCACCAACAAGGATGGGAATGAGAGCTAACCCTGCTGATTCAGAGGGGTAGGGTAGTCACCATGAAGAAGGTGACCATCAGAACTTTAGTAGTGAAGAGAGTGATCAGGATTATAATGTGGAGGAAGACTTAGGTTCTGAGGAAGAGGCAGATATGAAATTTAACGAGGAAGAGTTTGAGGAAGAGGAGGTTCAGAACGATAACCAGAGAGGGGAAAACCCAGAGGGGAACCCCATGAATCAGTTTATGCATCTACTAAGATATAATTTGGACCAACACCACAATCCTCAACGACATGCTAATACGAGTGTTAATGCTTTTAGAGCCTTTAAGTCACTAAAACCCCCAGAGTTTCACAGGAATATTGATCCAATGGAAGCCAGAGCTTGGCTTAAAGAGATGGAGAAATCATTTGAAATATTGGATATTGTGGAAAATTTGAAAATAGTGTTCGCTGCTTATCTCTTGAAGGGATAGGCGAATTACTGGCGGGAGTCTAAGAAAAACCAAGAGGGACATGGTGTTGTGACTTGGGAGAGATTCAGGCAGTTATTCTTCGAAAAATATTTTCCAAGGTTTATGGAGACTCAGATGGAGTTGAAGTTTCTAGAACTGAAGCAAGGGAGCATGACAGTGGCAGAATATGAGGCTAAGTTTTCAGAGTTATCGAGGTTTGTCCCGGAGTTCGTGAACATAGATCTTAAGAGAGCCCATAGGTTTCAGCAAGGGTTGAGGCAATGGATATAGAACCGCATGGCGATATTTGAGTTAACTGATTATGCAACGTTAGTACAGAAGGCAACGATCGTGGAAGCTGGTAGCGATCCGAGCCATAAGGAGAAAGTGGGAAGAAAAAGGAAACGGGATAGCCAGAGAGGAACATCCGAAAGTGGGAGTGTGCCAAATAATTTTTACCGAGGGACAGTATCTGAGCCTAACCGGAGTACTAGAGTTAAGAAAGCTGAAAGTTGGAGCATGGGCCAAGGCGACCGGTAGGCTGGGGCATCTTATTCCAACCAGTCTAGACCCCCACTGCCAGAGTGTAAGAAATGTGGAAAGAAACATTCGGGTGTGTGTAAGCCGTTGGAGGTGAAGTGCTTTAAGTGTGGCCGAGAAGGACACTATGCCACAAATTGCCCTACGAACAGTTATAAATGCTTCCAGTGTGGAAAGGAAGGACACATGAAGAAAGATTGCCCAACTATAGGCCCAACTACATTGAAAGTTAGTGGAACTACATCTAATCGACCACCCACTGCTAGGACCATCAACATGACTGTACAATATGCCGTGCGAGACACAGATGTGATAGCAGGTACCCTCCTACTTAACTCAGTTAGTGTTAATGTTTTATTTGATTCTGGAGTTACCAAGTCATTTATATCTCATGAATTTTCTAGTCGATTAGACCTTAAGGCTCAACCTTTAGAGAAGCATTTTCAAATAGAGATAGCAAATCGAGAAGTTTTTCCAGTAAGGATGATACATCCAGGATGTGACCTAGAGATAGGAGGTCGACATTTTTTGATTGACCTGATTCCTTTTAAGCTAGGAGCATTTGATGTTATAATAGGAATGGATTGGTTAGCATCTAATGGAGCCCATATTGATTTTAAAAGAAAGAAGGTAACTTAGGAGTACCAGGAGAGAAGAGAATAACATTTAAAGGATAGCGAAAGATTCAAAAATTCTTGAATATAGTATAGACTAAGAGATTTATGCCGAGGATGTAAGGCTTATTTAGACTATCTGGTTGATACCAAGAAGGAGACACCTAGGATACAGGAAATCCCAGTGGCTGGTGAATTTGAGGATGTATTCCCGGAGGAGTTACCCGGATTACCATCGGACCGAGAAATAGAATTCACCATTAAGTTAGCACCGGGCACAGCCCCAATTTCTAAAGCACCCTATAGATTAGCCCGGGTAGAGATGAAAGAGTTGGCAACCCATTTGCAAGAATTATTAGATAAAGGTATGATAAGACCCAGTGTGTCATCATGGGAGCCCCAGTGTTGTTTGTGAGGAAGAAGGATGGTAGTATGAGATTGTGTCTCAACTACCGAGAGTTGAACAAGCTTACTATTAAGAATATGTATCTATTACCTAGGATAGATGATTTGTTTGACCATCTAAAGGATGCTGTGTATTTTTCAAAGATTGATTTGAGAACTGGATATCCCCAGTTAAAGATAAAACCCGAAGATATACCTAAAACTGCGTTTTGCACTAGGTAAGGACACTATGAATTTTTAGTGATGTCGTTTGGGTTGACTAATGTACCCGCAGCCTTTATGGATTTAATGAATCGAGTGTTCAAAAAGTACCTAGATAAATTCATTATTGTATTTATTGATGACATCTTACTTTATTCAAAGACGGAAGAAGAGCTTGCTGAGCATTTAAGGATTGTTCTGGAAACATTACGGAAAGAAATATTGTATGCTAAATTCTCAAAGTGTGAATTCTAGCTTAAGGAAGTTCAGTTTCTAGGACATGTGGTTAATAGCCAGGGAGTTTTAGTAGATCCCGTTAAAATAGAAGCTGTTTCAAATTGGGAGAGACCAACGACACCGATAGAGGTGAGAAGTTTTATAAGCTTAGCTGGTTATTATAGAAGATTCGTGTAGGATTTGGCTAAGATAGCAGCACCTCTGACATGACTCACGAGAAAGACTAAGAAATTTGAATAGACTCCTAAGTGCGAGGAAAGTTTTCCGAAATTGAAAAAGAGATTAGTGTCAGCCCCAGTGTTGGCATTACCGGATGACAAATGAGACTTTATGATTTATAGTGACGCTTCTTATAAGGGATTAGGTTGTGTACTTATGCAGCATGGTAGGTGTTGTGCCCAAAATTTGTAATGGGCTTAATTTTAGGCCCATAGAAGTGGAGGCCTGTTAAGTTATTTGGTAGGCAGGTGTCATTTTGGAGGGAAGCTGCGTAGCTGCCATTTTGGAGGGAAGCTGCGCAGGTGTACTTACAGGCACCACCTCTGGTTGCCGAATGGATAAGGATTATCTACTAATTTTTAGGAACAAAGCTTCCTAGCTATGGTTTTGAGCTCCATCTTTCCGCTGGACAGAAACTGGACAGGTTTGGTTCTCCCACTTTGAGCATGGATTTGACTAGGCTATACTACTTGGATTGCTATGAAATTTGGAGTGAATCATGACCATGGAGTGGAGAGGTTGTGGTTAAAATTTGGTGATTTTATCATAGATAGAAATGGAGATATGAAGTTTTCTTTGAGTTGTGTTCTTGTTTGGCAGATTTGAAAGCTTTGTGTTTATCTTGCTTCTTTCCCTTTACAAACGTTTTTCACCTTTTATCTATCATATATATATCAGTTATTTAGTCTTTGAAGTCCACCAATGACAAAGAGCCAATTGTTGATCATCTAAACACCTTACCATGAAAAATGCTACTTAGTACTCAAGTTTGACAAGTTTACTCCTCTTCCACTTTGGTTTTAATGTTTGCACCAATGGGATTCCTTCCCTTACACTCTAATATCACTTAATATCAGCTCCATACTTGGGTTGGGCCGAATTTGGGCTTTTGGTTTGGGTTTTGTACAAAGTTCTCTCGTCATCTGATTCATCGAACGATTTCTGCGATCGTCTCAGTGGTTTTTCTCTTGTAAATCTCTTAAATATATTTTATCCTTTCCCACTCTTAGATATATTTTATCCTTTCCCACATCATATATTAATGTGTTAGGGTGATTCTAATCCTCAAGTAGGTATTAGATCCAATATCCTTGGTATATTCTCTTTTTCTCAGAAGTTGCTCCCCTGGTTATCTCTCAGGTTCTCAAGCATTCTCAAACTCGTTTAACAATCTAAATTCCCTTGGCATTTCTTGACTTGATCACTCCTTGGTTTAACCTAATTTCACTATTTCCTCAAGATATAAACCCTTTAACATTTCTATACTCCTTAAGATCACATTCAATAGAATCTCAATCGAAATCGAAAATCCTTAAAGTCCATATTCAGGAATTTCTGAAATCCATCGTCATTTCGAGTCACTTATTTTCATAGTACATCACTAATATGGTTTCCATTTATTCATTTTCTGTTTCAAGTATAGAGTACCTACATACCATTTCTCTAAATCCTCAAAATTTACTGTTCATGTGATCACTGTAGCATTGCTAAAGTTAGGGTTATTACAGTCTTCCCCCCTTAAAAGGATTCCGTCCCGGAATCATGTTGAAAATGTCCATAGATACCTTTTTCATCAACACCTTCTAACTTCTACACCACTTTCTCTATCCCTTTTTTTTTTCCTTCATAATATCTCTATCTTGTTTGCGCAAAAATACACCAACATAAACTTGCTTGTCATTCATCAACATGCCATTTAGCTTTTCAATAGCAATACTTTCACTATCTTTTTCTTGCAAATCTCCTCCTTTATTCAGTCATTCTATCTTATCTCATCTCTCCTTCCTTTTTTGCTTAAGGGTATCGGCCACCACATTGGCCTTCCCTGAATGGTAGTGTATCTCACTATTGTTTAACGATGTTTTGATCTCTATCATGACATAAAATATTAATACTCCAACATTTGTATATATCACCTCTGTAAAATTTTCCAGAAAATAAGTTATAATAATATTCCTTGAAACAATTGTAAGAAAATATTATCTATAATATATATTTTCTGTTCATACTTATACAAACATATACTTTCCTTTCATCCTTGAAAAATATTCTCGCGCTTTCCCCAACACTCTTAATCTCCTTTTTATAGAGTTCTTTGACTCTTAACAGATATTGATTTGGATGACACGAGAATAACTCACTTTCTTATATCACCATAGTTTACTTTCTCACAGATAGATTATTCTTATCTATATTATCAGTCCATTTACACCATTCATTGACTTAGTCGATCCCTAACCAAACATTTACACTTAAGAGGTTAAATTAGAGCGTACCTGCAATTTCCTCCGGATACCTTATCCCAGATGTCTATTGTCCATTATACGCTCTTTACATCTTGCTGATCCACCTTAGTTCCTTCATGATATACTATCTATTCCACCTCTGAAATTTCCCTTAATTATTCTCATCAAAATCTTTACCTCAAGTTTTACTCATTCACACCTTTTGGATTAATCATTTGAATACTTAACATCTTTAATCTCTCTCTGCTACTTAGGGTATTAGTCACAATGTTGACCTTCCCCCACTAAAAGTTATTGCACCTCGAATCCTTCATTAATTATCCCCAAAATACACCTTCCTTTCAATAGTAAATGTCAATTATGCCTTAAAATTCCTCATTTTCTTTTCTCTTACTAATCATCAAATATTCCCATTTCTTCTCACGAAATTCCTTTCTTTTTTATATTGAAACGCTTCTAGCTCTAATTATCTCTTATTGAAATTTCCCTTGGAATCTCAAGTTCCCTTTTATAATCACGTATACTCTAAACCTTGCTTCCATTATCCCATCCATTAATGAAATCTTTTATATTCGAAACAATTTATAGAATTTAAGAAACTTTGAATTGAAATGAACCCAGAAACAAGCAAGGGTCCCACAACAATTTATAAGATTAAGAGTTTTAAATAGCTCTTATTCGAAACAAAAGAATATTTGGGAAATCAATATGATAGAAGAACCCGTACGTCACACAAGTGAGGGCGTCCCCTCCGACTTTCTATCACCCAGACAGATCGTCCTTGTGTATACATATAGGCTGTTCCTCTTAGTTGGTGTAAGAAATATAGAGGGAAATTTAAATCACAATGATAAATACCATCTTCTGAAAATAATCTTAGAGGAATATTTTGACTAATACAATTTTGAAACACATTTCAAGGGTACCAAAAAGGTTTGAAAAGATACCGGCCCTTAATAAATAATTACCCACTAGTGGAGGAAAATTTGAAACTCAATAATATAATTTAGCAGGGCTTTAGGAGCTTGAAAATAGGTACTGTTAATAGCCTTTGCCCAATTAAAAATCCCAATAATGGAAGGCTTTCCTCAAATACTATTTATATCTTAGACTGCGTACTCTCCAAAATTTCTTAAATTTGGCACTCACCATGAAGCCTCAACCTATCGTCTACTATTCCCAATTATCTTCATTTACCTAGTCGTGACTTGGCTCGATACTCTCTGCCTTTATTCATGATAGAACACAACCTTCTGATCGTAATATTGATCGTCTTGGCCTAACATTACTCTAGTATCAAGGACCCATCAACTATACTTCTATATTGTATAATCTAACACACCCTGTATACTCACGAGGTTATCTAACGTACACTTCTCAATACATCATGTATCCCCTTTCTCATATCGATCCCGTGTACTATATAAACTTAACAATTTTGGCATAATAACCTTTTCATTTTAGTCAATCTCGGAATGTCTCAGTCTGTCTTGGTCCTGTATATCTTGGCTTTACCGACCAACCTAAGTTTCACCCTTTCATCTCCACAAACAATCAGTGTTTATTCACCGATCCACTTACAATATTTCTTCAAACTCCCTTAAACACAAGAAGACTTTAAATACCCTTAACTTTGGCTCACCAATCTCCTCTCCCTATACTAAAACATAAACTTTTATTAGTAATAATCTATAAAATTATAATCACTACTTAGAATAAACGCTTCGTTCGATAAACCACCCCTGAACTCGATGTGAGTTCACAATTTATATTATTACTGATATATTTTTATTATCACTCTTGTTCCTGAGCTTTATGACTCTAAGCTCTGATACCATCTGTGACAGCCCCAGATCCGGGGTCAGGAATCCGGGCCGTCAACGACCAATTTCCATTTAGTGACACTTCATTCTTGGCAGCTGGAATATAAATGCATAATAAAACTCACACAATAGACCCCACACTTTAATATTATCACACACCAGTCATATGCTCAGAGAACAACATCCATTAATGATAGCAGTTAAAGATAAACTTTTGTTACAATCCCAGAATACCATCTATTATACCCATAAATAAGTTTATACTACCTTGAGAACAGATGTCGATACTTTCTCATAAGGTAGACTTCCCCTTTACCCTCTTCCGGGTTGTACTGTGACATTTCGGCACCTGATCTAGCTGTTATATAAATAAATAGCAAGAGTGAGCTATAATAGCTCAGCAAGATAAATTCTATCAACTAGCATCAAAGGGAAATAAACCATTATATACATATATATAATAGACAAAAAAAACAAATTTCAGTTATTATGGAAAGAATTTTATTTTCATTCAATATATATACACTTTCCAATTATCTTTGTACGAAAAGAAATATATTGTATTATAATATCAGTTTCTCTTCTAATATCATATAATATCAGTTTCTCTTCTTAAATAATAAAACAATCAATATACCATTTCAGTGTACTTTACTAAAATAATATGATAAACTTGAACAAATCTTTCGCTATCATCTTCTCATTTCCTTCTTATGCAACAATTATATAAATTAATATAAAATCAGTTTCTCTTCATCTCTAACCATAATCCCATCATCTCATCTCATTATTCTGTTTTCAGTATAGAAATCTGAAAACCATTGTCAACACTTTCTCTTCAAAAACAATGGGGATATCTGCTGTCGCCTGATACGTTAGAACGATGATCAGTCGCCTAATCGTACCTGCTCTCTTTTTACCTACCGGTAGAAGGAATGAAGATCATCCCTGGAGGAAGGCCACCTGCTAACATCCTCCCTTGGCATCTTCGTGTCGTAATAAAAATAATAAATGCTGGACTGTGTCGCACACAGCCCTGACACAGCCACTTACGCAAGTCTGTTGCAATCCCCCTTTTTGTCAAATCATTATTCCATTTATAAAATATCATTCCACATTTCCATTTTCTCGCTTTCATTTCCATATATCATTCACTCATATCATTTCCATTCTCGCACATTACTTCTATAAAGTATATATATATATATATATATATATATATATATATATATATATATATAACATAATGCTTTGATTATGATCCAGACATCTCTTTCATATTCAAGAAATCAAATATACTTTTATATTCATAAAATATTCCGTCTATTTTAAAAGTAGTAAATAACAATCAAATAATATTTATTAAACCACTGATACCCAAAAAGAATATTTTTAATATAGTATTATAAACCATATAACCCTAGATAACAACTGATACCATTCCCTTTCATATCTCTTTTACCATAGAGCATATTCGCTCCATTCGTAATCATCTCTATATCCATATTTCATAAATCATATCCATCTCTCTTTAATTCCAATATCAGGGAAATAATTCTTAGCAATATAGCAAACATAGAATAACATATATATTCCATGAAATCATTTACTTTGAAAATAAAATAGTTTCCCAAGGTAAGGATAGAAGAAATCTTGCCTCGATCTCTGTATCCTAGAAGTATGGCTCGTGGCTCTCCCGAAGTTTCTATAAACACAAAAAGGACCGTCGTTAGAATACTACATCCCTTTCTCACTTCACCTTTATATAACTACACCCTTAATGCTTACTATGTGAATAACATGCGATTATAACCCAAGTGTTCCAAGAACCTAACCATTTTAGGTTAAATCAAGGTTTTCTATGTTTGTTCACCATTTCCCTTAACAACCACACTTGACTATAAAAATTCTCAGAAAATAAAGATTTCGAATTTTACTACAAGGTCAACTTGTAATGACTCTTTGACTACCTTACTACAATATCCCAAAATTTTATAATTTTTAAAAGTGTTTAAGTATGGTACTTATAGCCTCAAAGTTGGTACAACTACGTTTTCTCGACTATCGAACGTCTTTCACTAAAACTAACTTTTCTCCTAAATCGTTCATCAGATTTTAACGCACTTTATATCAAAACGATCTATGAACTATGCTCTATCTCATCATGGTCACTTGGGGGTCTGGACAGTAAGGTACCGTACGGGTATAGTGTCCAAAAACACGGAAGTTTCTGATTCTAACGAAAATCGGACATTATAACGGCTATATTTTCATACTTTCCAAAATCCAACTCCTCCAAATCTATCATCCACCATATACACCATCACCTACACCATGTGGTCATCTTACCAACCATGGTTATAAGCACATACTCCTTCCATATTCAACTTTAATCACTTACAAACACATATATCATCATGAATAATCACTTATCATAACCTTAATCACTAAACTTTCTATAATCCATCCTATATTCAAAGTAATACTAAAGGGTCTTGAGATTTATACCTTCTTGAAGCTTTAACAACCCTTATCAAGCCTTGGGATATGCTTAATCAACCTTATACTAGCTTGGATCAACTAAAGAAACCATAAAAACAAAGTTATTTTCTAAGGGTTACTATTCATCCTCACTTTTGTAAAAATCATAACAAATCGAAAAATAAGAGTTTGGCTCTAAAATTTTTACCACATCTTGGCCTCTGTATAAGCTTTGATTTGAGCTATAGATCACCAAAAACAAAGCTTCCTAGCTATGGTTTTGAGCTCCATCTTTCGGCTGGACAGAAACTGGACAGGTTTGGTTCTCCCACTTTGAGCATGGATTTGACTAGGCTATACTACTTAGATTGCTATGAAATTTGGAGCGAATCAAGCCCATGGAGTGGAGAGGTTGTGGTTAAAATTTGGTGATTTTATCATGGATAGAAATGGGGATATGAATTTTTCTTTGAGTTGTGTTCTTGTTTGGCAGATTGGAGAGCTTTGTGTTTATCTTGCTTCTTTCCCTTTACAAACGTTTTTCACCTTTTATCTATCATATATATCAGTTATGTAGTCTTATAATAAAAGTCTTTGAAGTCCACCAATGACAAAGAGCCAGTTGTTGATCATCTAAACACCTTACCATGAAAAATGCTACTTAGTACTCAAGTTTGACAAGTTTACTCCTCTTCCACTTTGGTTTTAATGTTCGCACCAATGGGATTCCTTCCCTTACACTCTAATATCACTTAATATCAGCTCCATACTTGGTTTGGGCCGAATTTGGGCTTTTGGTTTGGGTTTTGTACAAAATTCTCTCGTCATCTGATTCATCGAACGATTTCTGCGATCGTCTCAGTGGTTTTTCTCTTGTAAATCTCTTAAATATATTTTATCCTTTCCTACATCATATATTAATGTGCTTGGGTGATTCTAATCCTCAAGTAGGTATTAGATCCAATATCCTTGGTATATTCTCTTTTTCTCAGAAGTTGCTCCCCTGGTTATCTCTCGGGTTCTCAAGCATTCTCAAACTCGTTTAACAATCTAAATTCCCTTGGCATTTCTTGACTTGATAACTCCTTGGTTTAACCTAATTTCACTATTTCCTCAAGATATAAACCCTTTAACATTTCTATACTCCTTAATATCATATTCAATAGAATCTCAATCGAAATCGAAAATCCTTAAAGTCCATATTCAGGAATTTCTGAAATCCATCGTCATTTCGAGACACTTATTTTCATAGTACATCACTAATATGGTTTACATTTATTCATTTTCTGTTTCAAGTATAGAGTACCTACATACCATTTCTCTAAATCCTCAAAATTTACTGTTCATGTGATCACTGTAGCATTGCTAAAGTTAGGGTTATTACATAAATGAGGTGAATGTGGTGAATGATGAAGCAATTAATGAGAATCTCGGTAACACAATTACTGTAACAGGTATGACTTTGCACACATATGTAGAGGAATTACGAATTACCAATCACGACTATAATTAATTATTTATTTGTGTATTTTGATAGATGAACCTAAGATCAAACGGAAGAGAGGACCTACGAAAATGAATGCAGTCTTTACATAAGAGAGGACCTAAGACCAACTCTGCCCTTGAATCATGAATTGCAGCCGGTTTCTAAAAGCCGCAAAATAAGAGCTGAATTTAGCAATTTTTTGGGGGAAGTAGCAAGAGAATGTGTGCCACTTTATTTTCATAGTTTGATTCAAGTTCCTGAAGAACAAAAAAATGGGTTGTGGGAATTTATCAAGGTAAAAACCATCTCGTCGTGTTTTTTTATTCCAAAACTTGTTTAATTTATGGTATGAACAAGAGGCTTGTTTAATTATACTATAATTATAATTAATTTATTTATTTTTCAGACAAAATATATCATTCCCGAGGAGGCTAAAGATTGGGTGTTGAAGGGTATTTGTGAAAATTGGAGAGTGTACAAAAGTCGATTCAAGGCGCAGTATTATTCCAAATATGAAACTGATGAGGAAAGATAAGGAATAGGTCTCAAAGGGTTCCATTAGAACAATTCATGATGTTGCTGCAGTATTGGGGTGATGAAGATGTGAAGAAAAATGCTGAAACAAATGCTAATAATCGCAAACAAATTAAAGATAAACACAATGCAGGTCATACTAGTTTTGCGCAGATCCGTAACGACATGGTATGCTAATTTGGAATCTTAATAACTATGTATTTTAATAAATAGCATATTATTGTGAAAACTAATCAATTACTAACATAATTTCTTTTCTTGTTTCACTCTATTTATTTTATGCTAGAAAAAGAAAAAGGCAATGCCTGACACACCCACAAAGAATGATTTATATCCTAAAACCCGCAAGGATTGCGAAAATCAGGTAAATAATAGTATTTTTAGGTATCTACTTGTTCGCTAGTTCTGAAATATATAATATGCATTTGGGATAATTTGATAATATATCAATTAATTTTAGGAAACTGTTGATGGTTCCACTGGTGAACTGAATGAAACAAACCATCCTGTAGAACTTGACTTTGCAGCACATGGCCCAAACTGGCTTGTTGGTAGAAGTGGCATTACCAGGAGGACAAAGAAATATTTGGCAACCAAGAAAAGTGACAGCAAGGAAGGATACGAGAAGAACTTTCTGCTGAAATGGAGGAGAAAATGAACCAGAAACTGAAAAGAATTCTGGGGAAAATAGCCGAGGGGAATCCCACTTTGAAAATCAATGTTGAAGAATTGTGTGATGAATCTGTCGAGGATGGAGATAAGGCAGATTAAGAAGATGCAGATGCTTGACTTGGAGCATTTTCATTTAATTTATATCTAAGCTTTTGGTGAACATTGTAAACCTTAATTGCATGTACCACGTTTATGTCGTCGTTTGATTACTTTTAGTCGTTAGACGTTGAATGGCTATGTTGACAATGTAGTCGGCTATGTTGACAATGTAGTCCGAATGATTTTGGTACTTCTTTTGGGCAGGTGATAATGATGTACCAAGGTAGTCTTTTGGATATTTGGTGTGTATTAAATACCATGTTAATGGTGGAATTCTATATGAACAAATGGGTAATGTCCATTTTTTTAAAGAAAAGCATTGCTATTGCCTCATAATGTGTTGCCATTTATTGTTAATTCCTTACTAAAAGCATTGCTATTGCCTCATAATGTGTTGCCATTTATTATTAATTCCTTACTAAAAGCATTGCTATTAAACAGAAATTTGTTGCCATTGCCACCTTAAACGTTGCAATAAATATCCAAAACAGGGTTGCTATGGCCTATTGCAATGAATTTAAACTGTTGCTATAGACTGGAAAACGTTGCTATAACAAGCATTTGCAATGACATTGAAGCATTGCTATATGGTACTATATTCTTTGCTATAGGGACCTATTGCAACCCAAGCAAAGTTAACGCCCAATTTTTGCAAAAGCACTGTCATAGCATCAATGGCAACGGTATTAGGCCCTTTAGCAACAATTTCAAGGTGTTGTTATAGGCAATATATGGTGTAGTGAGGCTTCAAAACACTTGCTATTGGTAGATGGTGGAACAACTGATAATTGTTATTGTTATCTTGGACTCCCAAATACTTCGGTTGAAGAGTCTTCTCAATAGAAAGGAGGGGTATGTGAGAAAGAATCATGCAATACAATTATGATTGTGCAACATCCAGATGAAGACCCTTACGTGGATGTAGCTTCGTTTTTGGGGGTACGTACTGGAAGGGAGGTGCTCATGCTGGAGGCACCTCAACTAAAAAATAGAAACGGCAATGATGATTTTGTTGAAGGCATCGTGGAAGAAGTCAATGATAGTGACTTTGAAGAGGTGGAAATTTTAGAGCAATCGCAAGAAGAGGTACCTGAATCTGCCCAGATGGACGATAAAAGGAACCTGGTGGAAATTTGATTTGGATCCTAGGATGCCCGAATCCAAAGAAAAAGCTGGTGCTGCAGGAGACACTGTATCTTTTATGGTGGATAACACTGATTCTGGCAAGGAGCTAAAAGTTGGAAAACAGCTGGATCCGAATATGAGGGAAGCTCTGATGAACTTTCTTAGAAAGAATGTGGATGTATTTGCTTGGGATCATTCAGACATGATTGGGATAGACCCAAAGATAATGTGTCATCGTCTTAATATTGATCTAGAAGCGAAAACGGTAAGACACAAAAGAAGGGCCATAGGTGGTGAAAGGGCTTTTGCTTTGAGAGAAGAGGTGGACAGATTATTGGTAGCTGGTCTGGTGAGGGAGTCTTTTTACCCCATGTGGTTGGAAAATCTGGTGCTGGTTAAAAAGCACGATGGAAAATGGCGTACTTGTATGGATCTTACAGACTTGAATAAGGCGTGCCCAAAGGATAGCTTCCCGCTTCCTCGTATTGACTAGTTGGTGGATGCAACTGCTGGGCATGCTCTGTTGAGCTTTATGGACGCATATTCAGGATATAATCAGATTCATATGTATGGACCGGACCAAGAACATACTTCCTTTATAACAGATAGGGGGTTGTATTGCTACATTGGGATGCTTTTTGGTTTAATTAATGCGGGAGCTACGTATCAGCGTCTGGTAAACATGATGTTCAAGGATCAAATTGGAAAAACAATGGAAGTATATGTTGACGATATGTTGGTAAAGTCAAAAAAGGTAGCTGACCATGTTTCGCACTTGGCAGAAATGTTTGACATCTTGAGGAAATATAGAATGAAGCTCAATCCTCAGAAATGTGTATTTGGGGTAGAATCTGGTAAGTTTCTCAGGTTCATGGTTAATCACCGGGGGATTGAGGCTAACCCTGCAAAAATTAAAGCTTTGTTGGAAATGAAGTCACCCAGGAGCGTTAAGGAGGTTCAGTCATTAACAGGAAGGGTTGCAGCTCTGAACAGGTTCGTCTCAAAATCCTCAGACAGGTGTAAGGAATTCTTTTCGAATTAAGAAAGGAAAGAATTTTGAGTGGACGGCTGAATGCGAAGATGCTTTTGAGAAGCTAAAGGAACAGCTGGCTAGTCCCCCGCTCCTTTCTAAACCGGTCGATGGAGAGGCTTTGATACTCTATCTAGTAGTTTCTGAGTATTCTATTAGTGCGGTGTTGGTTCAAGAGGAGGGGAAGGTGTAGTTTCCGGTGTATTATGTAAGCAAGAGGTTGCTGGATGTAGAAACCCGGTACACTAACATGGAGAAGTTAGCCTATGCATTAATTCTGGCTTCAAGGAAGCTTCGGCCTTTCTTTCAATCTCACGAGATCGAGGTACGGACTTCTTTCCCGCTAAGGCAGGTGCTGCATAAACCTGAAGCTTCTGGAAGGCTGATGAAGTGGGTTATTGAGTTAGGTCAGTTTGATGTTGAATATAAGCCGAGGTCTACAATAAAAGGGCAGGCATTGGCTGATTTTCTTTTGGAATTTCCTCCATCATTTGAGGTAGGTGGAGATAAATTCGTACCTATTGGTGAGCTACCTGTGGCAGAGGTGCCTGTGGAAAATTATGCTCCGTGGTGGACTTTGTATGTGGATGGGACTGTTAACTCTAATGGAGCAGGTGCCGGCATAGTTTTGGTAAGCCCAGAAGGACATAAGTTGCAGAGTGCTATTCATTTTTCATTCTATGCAACTAATAATGATGTTGAGTATGAGGCACTAGTTGCTGGCTTGAAGTTGGCTTTGGAAATGAAGGTGGAAAATTTGACAGTCTTCAGTGATTCAATGTTGGTGGTTTGGCATGTTAAAGTAGGGTTTCAGGCTCGAGGCCCTCGTACTGATTTATACATGAGGTATGCACAGGAATTGATAAGGAGGTTTAAGGAGGTAAATTTGGAACAGATTCCTACTTCGGAGAATGCTAATGCAGATGCACTGGCTAAGCTAGGCTCTCAAAGGGAAGCTACTTTGCTGGGAGTCATTCCCCTAGAGGTTCAGCTTCAGCCAAGTATTTCAAAAGTTGAAGCATTGAATGTGGAAGCTACGGTGAAAGATCAATGGGTGACTCCAATTGTGGAGTATATCACTAAAGGAGTTTGCATGGTGCAGGGTTACTATCTTGAAGTGGGGAGATACATTTGCATGCTTCATGGTGGATTCAATCTCAAGAATTGAAGAATGGGAAGTGGTAAAAGAATCGGAAGAGAAAACAGAGGAGAAATGAGCAAATTGTGGAAAATTCGGATTTTCGGGTAGGTTGCGCAGTCTACACTGTTTTGGCCATATCTGGAGTTCTAGAAGTCCGATTTTAGCGATCTTACAATCCACGCGAATCTTGGGAAATTTTCTCGAAGAATAAAGCAAAATCAAAATTTTGGCAGAAACTTGGAGCGTAGCTGCGCCTCCCTAGAGCGTAGTTGCACGTGGCATGGTTGTTGAAGGGGCGCAGTTGCGCCTGAATCAAGGGCTGTTGCGCTTGAAAATTCCCAAAAAGTCCTATTTGGCCTAGAATTGTGTTTTTGGTCGGTTTCTTGGAGGAAAAGTCACTAGAGGCCTATATAAATACCACATATCATCCTTAAACGATGGGATATATCTCACATAACACAAAAAGAGAGAACCGAGAGATGGAGAAACATAATTGAAGAAGGATTCCAATGCTCGTGATAAGCAACGGAGTTCTAGATCTACTTTTCTTTTGTATTCTTCTATTAGGCAAAACTCTTGGATGTTTTTTAGGAATTATTTTTTAACTCTATTACTTTAGTTTTATTATTATTCAGATCTTGTTTCATTATCATGTTTTCACTTGATCCAATGATGACGAACGGTTCAATTATGAACTAATCGTTGTCATGGGATTCTAACGGATTTATTTATGGAGTCTTAGTATCTTGATGCTTTAAAGATCTGTGTGTGATGGATATCTAATATCCTTGTATGGTTATTCTTAATGCTTTTAGATGCGTAGCTAACATCTAAATTGAATTGTTAATTTCTTGTGAAGTGAAAGTGGATCTTGAGATTTAGAACTTGCCATGCTAGCATAAGATTATGTATGTTTTGACACCATGATTTGTAGCATAAATAGAAATATATTATGTTGCCCTATATGACCAATATGGATAACTTGCTCCTCAACCGTTATGTTTTCAAATTCTATAGACATATAGGGTCTAAGCATAATTGGTGTCTATTCATCTTCTATCTCTTTTGTGGATGTATGGGTAGTTTGGTATACGTATGCTGACAGGTAGCGTATACTTGTTTCGTGTTGTCCGATCAGATATCATAACCATTGCATATAGTGATTAAAGGCGTCAGATCTAAGCGAAGTATTTAATAAAGTTAGGATCCCATGTTTTTATTCTCATAAGTAAATCAATTTTAAATCTCATTAATTAATTAGATCTAATTCTTGTTAATTTAAATCTTAGTCAATTTAGATAATAAAACCTCAAATTTGTTAATTGTCTTAGCAGTGAATAAAAACCATACATTGTTGCATAGGTGCATTAACTGAATTGAAACCTAAACCAGATCTCTATGGGAACGAACTTGACTTATATCTATATTACTTGTCACCATGTACGCTTGCGTGTTTTAGTGCAAACAAAAGGTCTATTAGTCATCTAACCTTCCATGCAGGATTCACAAACCAAAAATGGCTCCACTGCCAACGAGCCTAATGGCCCATCTACTACCAGTCTTTGAATCCTCCACAAGTTAATATGGCCTAATCTTAAGTGCCAAAGATATGTTTGGTTCAATTCAGAAGGTTTCTTTCTTTTGTTTGAGCTAGAAAGAATGTTATTAGATTCCTTTTGTTGCAGCATTGGTTGGATAGGATTAATAATATATAAATTGTCTTGCAATGTACCAGAACATATAACTCGCTTATTCATCATAATAGAAACATTACTATCCAAACAAACATTATAACCATCCATGGCAAGTTTAGAAACCGAAATTAAATTCCTTCTAAATGAAGGTACATAAAGACAATTGTTCAAAACCTAAATCCTATCATCGCCAAAAGATAATGTAATTATTCCAACTGCAACTACTGCTACTTTTGTAGCATCTCCCATGAACACATATATCTCGCCATCTCTAAGCATTCTGGATTGCTGGAACCCCTACAATGAGTTACAGACATGGTCAGTGGCAAGTGCTCGTAGATATAGCCGCTATATATGTTTTCGTAACTAGAGAAAGAGACATACCAGTATTGTTTGTCTTCTTAGGAAGAGGACAATCTTGTTTCCAGTGACCTGACTGCTTGCACCTAAAGCACTTGCCCTGAGGCTTTTTCACACCACCTTGAACTCCCATTGCATTAGCAATCTTTCCAGCTTTCTCTGTCTGGGTCTTTTTCTTCTTCTTACCTTTCGGCTTAGATGAAGAAGCTTTCTCAGCCACATTCACTTGAACATTTTGTTTAAAAAGTCCTTCAGCTGCCTGAAGTTATGTTAGAAGTTCCGTGAGACTATACATCCTTTTGTTCATGGTGTAATTCAAGCGAAACTGCTCAAAACTTTTGGGCAAGCTCATAACGATGATATCGATCTGGGTTTCCTCATCAATATCAGCACCAAGGATCTCCATCTCATTTAGATGAGACATCATTCTGAGAACATGATCCCTTACAGGTGTTCCTTCAACCATCTGAGTATTCATTAAAGCCTTCATTGCTACTTGCCTAGCAGCCCTATTCTGTTCCCCAAAAAGTTCCTTGAGATTAAAGAGCATATCTGAAGCAGTGGCCATAGCCTGATGTTGATGCTGCAAAACACCCGACATTGCTGCCAGAATGTAACATCGCGACATCTCATCAGCCTTAACCTACCGCTTATAATACTCCTTCTCACTTTCAGGAGCGTCTTCAGTAGGCTGATCTGGCTTGGGTTCATAAGTGCAAAATTTGTACCCCTCAGCAGTGAACACTATTTCCAAATTACGTTTCCATTCAATATAGTTTGGTCCAGTAAGTTTGTTATCCTTAATTATGGTGAATAGTGGATTAAAGCCCATAATGATCTAATCCTAAGAATCATACATGTAACACATAATCAGAGGGTTGCACAAATCTTAAAACCTATTGGTTTCCTCTAACAATTAATTAAAATTAATGCACTAATATTTAAACACCATAAGTATCTGGTACGCCACGATGGGTGATATATATACCACTTAAATTCGTTTAAATATTACTTCGGTCCTATTACTGAATAATACGCCACGTTAGGGTGGACTATATATTATTTTTCATAGCTAAGTGTATACCATTATTAAATATTAAATTACTTAAATCGAATACATCCGTTTGATATATTAATGGATAATTCCCAGGTCTCGGAGGAGTCACAACGGCCTCGCTTAATACCCGATTCCTAGACAGAATTCTCCATAGTCAACATCAAAAAGAGTATTCAATTTTCATAATGAATTCTATGAAACTTGGTATGTCACGTTAGGGTGATCTATATACCTTTCAATATTCGTAATTTGATTTAAGAATTTTGTTCTAGTAATTTCTACAACCTTTTAAAACACCGTAAATAGTACGTCACGTTATGTGATCATATATACCATCTACATTATTTAAAAGGTTATATTACATACAAAATAATGGAGACCGTGGGATTTAATTCCAAATTAATTCCCTCACCCACTTAGAATTTTTTTTTAAAAATTGAGGATTTTTAAAAATTAAATGGGGCCTATGTCGTTAAAATTATGTCTAACATGCATTTCAAATACACACACAATTTAACAATATAAAAAAAATAATTAAAGCAATAAAATATCTATGTCCATGTCGTACTAATTATGTTAAACATGCAATTAAAAAATTACACACATAATTAACAACACACATAACAATTATTTAAAACAATAATTAAAAAAATTAAATAGCGGAATTAAAATTAAAAAAACATAATTTAAATCCACTATTATGGCCCCAAAATAATTGCTGCAGCTCCATGTTTCGTCTATTTACTTCGAACAGAACAACAACAAAGAAACTCGGAGTAAATAAAATTCTGCTGATTGCGCATCCTGTGTCAGCGATATAGCCTTCTGAATTTTTCGTTAGTCGCGCATTCGGCGCATGTGTTACACACTATCTAAGCACTATTGCGCAGGTTGGTCATGCGCGTCACCAGTTCCAACTGGTAATGCAGGCCAGACCTACGTTACAGCCTCTGGACAGAATTTTCCACGCGCCTGCTCTTGTTTCTGTTCGACTTATTCAACACAAGAACTGGGAAACAGAGTAAGAGGCGAGGGTAACGCGTCGTCCATCTATGACCTTGATGAGTTCGGGGCAGACTGAGAAATTGGGACTGTCCTCTACATGTAGAAATCTTGATCACGTGAGCCCCATGCATATCGACTAATCAACGAGCAGGGGTGCGCCTTGGAAATTCCCGTAACAAGTTCCCGTCAATTCTCTTTCTTACGAAGCATTATTCATTTTATCCAGCAGTATCTAAAGCTGCTAATTTGGTTTTTCCCCGAAGGAGCCTTTGCATCCAGCTTCTATCCTATTCCGTTAAGGGTGAATATTCAAGTTTTTAATAACGGATGCCTGTTTTATAAAATTGCTTCGGTAGATGTGAGTTTCATATATCTTTTGTAACACCCCCAGATCCGGGATCAGGGATCCGGTCATTACGGTCTCAATTTCTGTCCATAATACTTGAACTTACTTTAACTCAAAATAAATTACATCTTTATGATCCAACCCAACAGTATAAAACACACCCATTATAGTCCCAGAGATGAAATCAGAGTAATAATCAAATTTATTAAACACATTATGAGTTCTTACAACCCAAAAGAGTTATAATATGAATACATACTCTTTGCCATCCATTTACATAAGTCACACTGGTCCATATATTTGGTACTGAAAGAATGAATCTATCCTACCAAAAGCTTTCTCTTCGGCTCTGGTAGTCTCATCGTCCTCGCCAGTATCGAGTGCGCCTTGTGCGAGTCATCTGGTCTAGCTGTTGTTGTGATATAATCATAAAGCAAGGGTGAGCAATAGCCCACCAACAATAATATTTAACTGAACGATAATATATAACAGTTCAAAAGTATCTTTCAAACCATATGCCATGCATTTACGGAAATGATGCCAGTATAATATGAATGATAAAGTTACAAGGTAACTTAAAGTATTTATTTTGTGGAAATATCTGCTAAGTCAAAATAAGCAAGATATTATCGTTTATCATATAAAGAGGAACTTGCAAGGAAAATATTGCAATTCCAGTTATTAACATTTTTTGAAGTCCTACAACCTGAAAGAAGTCTCTTCGATACGTGTTGCGGAAGATACGTGTTGCAGGGAATTCCCAATTTGGGAGATGAACTAATACTGGAGTTATCACGCTCCACCTGTCCCACTCCCTGATGATCAATATGTTTTACTACCGGTAGAAAGAAGAACTGACGGCTCCACTTGTAGATTGCCTTTAATAGTAACTCCCTGGCCAATGGTTAGGCCTTGTGATGGACCGCGCGACTCGGCCTCTTACACACGACTCCTAGTTCGAATAAATCCACAGCATTGAAACGTAGAGTTTGTCCTCCCTTCCCCAAGTGAAATACTTGTTGTTAAGACTCCACAAAGTAGTCGTATCTGGTTGGAAAGGAAAATTCACCAACATTTCCCAAGCTTTTGCTTGTTAATGGATATCAACTTTTTCCAACAATCTTACCCCTCGAATGATGAGAAGGTACACACAGACTTAATGAGTCCATAGCAACCAAGTTGTAAGTGAAAAGGATAAATTTTGACCGGGAAGTCAACAAGATAAATAACCTTTCTCAAGTAGGTTCCCCTATAATATGGAAGTTTGAGCGAGCATTTAAATCCTTTTAAGATAGATTTAAATAAAAAATAAAAAGAGTTGGGAACCTTTCCTTGATAAAATAGTCGTAAAAAGACTCCGAAATATTTTACATAATATTTGGAGGGGAAAGATAATCTCCAAATAATATAAATAATTTTAAAAAGAATTTAAAAGAATTAAATAAATATTCCAAGAATATTTATTAACTCAATAATAATTACGGAATATTATTAAATCATAATATTGCTCGTAAGTAATCCTCGAATGAATATATAGAATTATTTGCTAAATAAATCACTCCTTACATGAATATTCAAAATAATATTCATTAATAATTAGACTTCAATGAATATTTAAAATAATATTTAATAAATAATTCAAATCTTCCAATGAATAATCGAAATAATATTCCTTAAGTAAATAGAACTTCCAATGAATATTTGAAAATAATATTCATCAAGTACATAAAACCTTAAATGAATATTTGAAAGTAATATTCATTTAATAAATAAAATTCCCATAAATATCATAGTAATTATTCATTAAATACTCAAACTCTAAGTGAATATTCAAAAAAATAATATTACCTAATATTTCTCGGCTGAGATAATACTCAAATAACATTCTTCGAGAGATTTCCAAGTAATTGATACTTTATGGAAATATAAATAATGTTTAATAATAACATTCCTCAAAATAATAATAATCTGCCGTTGGAATCCCTCCGGGTTTCCACGACTCTTTATATATATCTAAAAATACCGACTCCCGATCTATATTTAAGAATGAATATCATATGCCCTTCGCTAAGGGTCTTACCAAAATAATCAGGCTTATAACTGATAATTCGTATCTATTCTATAAGCCAATATCAATTCAGGGAACAAGTATCATCATATTATTTGACAATAGGCATGCATGCTATGGCATATGTAAAACGGCAATCACATATATATATTATCACAACAATAGGTTCAAAGTTTTGAACACTTGCTTGGTAATCGGGTATGGGTGGAAAAAACGTGTCCTGGGTCTGCTCGATGATCTATAAACAATCAGAACATTCGAGATTAACTAATTAACACGTTTTAACAGTCTAAGTATAACTTCACTTAATTCGAAGAAACACGTTTTCGAATTATCTCGTTATACACCTTTTAGTGTAACTCTTATTATTACTGATATAATCCGACATTTGTTCGTTATTAAGACATGTCATCATACCCACACTCGGTATATACTTAATTCGTATAAGTTCTAAAGTCGATCGATTACGAACCAAGATTATACCTCGAGTTTTATCGTTCGTTTTCTAAGTGTTTTACCAAAGTTATAACCAAGCGGGTTTTTAGGGGTTCGTTCGCGTTTAACCTTGATTCAAACATTTTTATAAAATCGGAAAACGATCCGTTTGACATGTAGTTTTCTTTCATACCTTCCTTATGACCCCTAGTATTTATTAACCAAGATTCGCCACTGATTAACATGATTTACGAGGGTTCAATTGAAGTTACGAACATTCCTTTACGGTTCCAAACCAATTTTAGTAATTTGACCATAACTCCTAAACCGTAAGTCGGAATGTTTCGATTCTCATGCCAAAACAATCTATGGCTCGAGATCTACAAGGACCAGTCACAATATTACCAAGGTCAGGAAATTATATTAACTGCCATGCTTGGTTTCTAAGTGTTAACAGAAATTCGGCATTACGACGGCTATAAATCGGACGTTTCAAAAATCGTAATCATCAAACCAAGCCACACCGGGCATACCATACATCTTCTAATCATATCATCCATCTTACAAGACCAATAACCACTGACCTTAACATTATAATCATCATCATGCTTAGATCAATTTAAACCACTAGCTAACCATGCTTATAACATCACTTATAACCATACTAAGCTAAATCTACCAAGAACATGCTCTTAACCTCAAAACAAGAGCTAGGATTTCAAGTGATATTCCTTCCATGAAGTGGTTAAAGACCTTGCTAAGCCTTGTATGATCCTTGAGTGGCCTTAAGCTAAGTAAATCAACTATAAAAATCAAAGAAAACAAGATTAGTTCTTGAAGAACACTATTCATCACTCAACTTGTAAAAATCATAAAAAATCGAAAAACAAGCGTTTAGCTCTCAAATTTTTACCACATCTTGGGTTCTTCATAAGATTTGTTGTGAGCTATAGATCATGAAATTTGAAGCTTGGAAGCTATGGTTTTGAACCCGTTTTTCCTACTGGACAGAAACTGGTCAGATTTGGTTTCCCAACTTTGAGCATGGATTTGACTAGGCTATACTACTTGGATTGCAATGGAATTTTGAAAGAACCTTGCCCATGGAGTGGAGAAGCTATGGTTAAAATTTGGTGATTTTAGACTCTCTAGATTGGGAGATATGAATTTTTATTTAGCTTTTGTTTCTGCTCGGCAGTTTAGAGAAAATGAGAGAAATGGAGTTTGTTTTGCTTGATTTGATCTCATCCTTGTCCAAAATGCATTATTGATGATAATATCTAGCGTAAAACTACTTTATTAAAGTGCTTTGCTCATCTATGATGCAATCCAAGGGACAATTGTTGTGATTTTGTGGTGGAAAAGTGTCATGCAAGCTAACTAAGTGATTTGGTTTCTAAAGATGCTAGTTACTTTGTAACTACTTAGTTACTTGATCTTATCTAATTGCACATGCTTGTCTATTGGCTCTCTGCTTGTTTCTTTGTCCGGTTATTGCTCAATTCATTGATCGTTCGGAGAAATAACTCATTCGTTTCTAGTTAGGGTTTTACCGGAAACCGTCTTAATATTTATACTATCATCCTCCATTCCCTTTAATAATTCTTGAACCTATTTTCCTTAAATCGATTCAATAATTCCTTAAGTCTTTCAGTGTCCAGGGAAATCTCGGGGAAAATAAAAGTACTATTTTTCAGAATCCGACAGCTTTTACATACACTTTTTTCCCCATGGATCACTAATACGAACTCAGAATTTCGTTCCGAAAACTTATATATATCGCGTCGTCTAATAATATTCCTACGTCCACCAAAATCACTATTCATCCATTTTTCTTTAGTCATCCTCTTAGGGTTGTACAATTGTCCCTGATCTTTTTCGATCGTTCCTTAACCTTTTTACGGAACCACTGGACCAATAACAGATATCGATTTGGATGACATAAGAATAATCTTCTCCTTTAGAATTATCAAATCTCAATTCCCTAGGAGATAGATAATTCTTATCTAAAGTGTCAACCAATAGTATTCTTCATGGCATATAAACATTTGAATCCAAATCTGTTCCTTTCATTCATTATCTCAATCGTTACATCGTAGTCCCTCAGTATAAAATAGAAAGTTATAATTATATACAAAATTTGGGGTTCTTACAGTCTCCCCTCCTTAAAAGGATTCCGTCCCAGAATCAGGTAGGAAGTAAAGAGTCGTTTGCCTGTCGTTCACTTTCCTTTTTTTTTTAACTTCCCGGTCAATTCTTAGTCGTTTTACCCTTTCTCAGCACATCTCCTAGTGCTACAATCCATACTTTATCATTTTTCCATCAACGTTACTACTTTTTGTACAACACATTATTCGGGTTATGCTTTTACTCAATCTTATCCTTATTGATACCTCCAGTAACATTGGTATCACTATCCCACTGCGAATTTGGAGGTAAGCTCGCTCGCACTGTGCATTTCCTGATCGCTTTAATCTTCGCTATCTCGATTAATATAGAGAAGTGGAAAGATTTATTGAGAGATCACTGTGATCAATTGAACATTTGTTATATTGCATAGCTAGTACAGAAGGGGGCCAGCCATTAGTACTTGACAAGCAATTAAACAAGTTATGGTATTCCACTTAGACTTCTATCACATAGACAGATAGTCACGTAGCAGTACCTCCCCTCCTTAAAGGGTTGTTCTTCTCAATTCATAAAGAAGATGAATAAGAGAGAAGAAAAGAAAAGAGTTCTAAAGGATTATAGAAGGTTTTCATGATTGTAAAATATCATACTCAGAATTTACCTCTGAACTATAGAAATTCATCAAAGAAGAAAATAATCATAATTATATCCAATACTATTTGATCGCAATCTCATGTGTCAACATGTCTTGCTGCTTTGTCCACTATTATATGGACCTATTCTCTGGTTTAACCTTGGCACACTTAATTTTGGAAAGTCTTTGAACCTCTCAGGTTAAATCTTAGTTTCTCGCTTGACACCATTGTTACTGACATTCCATGTCACGCTACTAGCTTTTTCATATCTATTATATTAACACTATCAGGTTGTCATCCCGAGAATTCATCAGAACCCATTTATTAATCCATTCATAACATTCCTTGCTTCACATTCCATAGTTGCTTTCCCAGTCTTTTCTTTATCAATCACATCCTTCTTATTATCTGATTCTTATTTACTTCTGTTATTTACTTCCACCTTCATCTCTTTATTGAGACATCTTTTGCACTTGGCACCTCCTTATTGGTATCCCGTCACATTTACTCTATAATCATCACATTATTCCAATTTAAAACCTCCGAAATGAATCTGGCCGATTTCTTTAGCTTAGATCCAATATAATCTACTTCTATCAACTTGTTTCTCATCATTTATTCTTTTCTACCCGCGGTTTTCCACAGGTTGTCTTTCGTAAGTCAGACCAGGTCGTACACCTACCTGCTCGTGCTCTTATCATCTGTTGAGCATCTGCATTTTACTGGTGTAGCTTTGCCACATGAAACACGTTACTACCATTCTATAAGCTTTGGGGTAAAATTGGCTCGAATGCCACCTTCCGAACACTTTTAAACTCTCAGGTGGCCTAATAAGTCTCGGGCTCAACTGCCCTTCTCTCTAAGTCTCATTAATTATTTCTACGGGAATACATTTAGCATCATGAATCATCAACCTCATATTCTCTATCTTGTTTGCGCAGAAGTACACTAACACAAACTTGCTTGTCATTCATCAACATGCCATTTAGTTTATCAATAGCAGCACTTTCTTTATCTTTACGTTGTCATCTACTTTCTTAGAAGAATCGCCATCGCTTGTTGTTTACATAGTGCGTTAATAGCTAACCATATGGGTTTCAATCCTTTAGGGAGACAAAGTAATCACTATTCCTTATCCATAAGGAACACTTCCTGAACTTGATGTAGATATTACATGAAGTAGATAAAATTGCAGAAGGGTTTCAAGCATCGCAGCTATGTCAGGTTGATGAAACTATCATTCATGCAACTTCCATAAAAGACTGGAAACTTAACGGTTTACTTCGTCAATTTTGTATCACGGTCCTGGCTTGCCTCAAAACGGGACCTTCTAAGGTACGTAATATGCTAAAGACTCCATCAGAAATCGAATCTTTACTTAAACTATTATTACCTTCGATTCTTGCACAATCATCAAAAGGAATGTAAATTCCTCCACTCTGATATGACCTTCAAGGTCATTCCAAATATCATTTTGTTTCTTCGGTATGAACATTTGTAATTATTCCTTTATACTTAGACTGTCGGCCACCTCATTGGCCTTTTCTGATAATAATAATTTCTTATAATCAATGTTCTCTACATACGTTCCAACTCAAATTTTTCTACCTCATTCCCATCACTGTTGGGTTAAAGCATTCTCCCTTAAGCTCTGCTGAAGGAGAAAATATAACTATCAGTCTTTTCCATAAGTCATTGCTTCTACATACCCGTGGGAACTTTATCACGTTTATTCCCAATCCTACTTAGGATACTTCTTTTATTAGTTCTTTCCTTATCTTAGGATAATCTCAACCTTTATAGGTTCAATCCATACTTCCTCAGGGTTTCATACCTGCCTCATCTAGAATTATTGTTACTATGTCATACATTCCTTACCAAACTTCCATTTTGAAGTTCAGAATATTACCTTTTTCCTTGTAAGGTTTCTTAGGTCATCCTCATCATTCTTCCTGTATTTTCTAGGTACAGGGTATCACAAAACGTCATTGATCAATACTCTAATAATTCGGTCTATGTTCTTTCCAGAACTCTTTTTAATAATCCTTACAGGTCATTGTTGCCTTCGCATATCCAACTCATATCATTTGAATCCACAATGTCTTTATTAGGGTTAATGCCATCCCTTTTGCATTCCCCAGGGTTTGTCTTAATTTGTGGATATCCTATCCTTAATTCAACTGCCAAGGAATTCTTGCATCCTATAATTGGCAATCAAATCATGTATCCTAAATAAGGGCCTCTTTTCAATCATTCTCATTTGATAATCGATCGGTAGCTTAATGCTAACCTCTTCTTTCAGATAGTTGTCAACCTATTTGACCTTTTAAAAGACAACGTATGTCTATCTGCTCTCTTACAGAACTTGGTAATGGTAGCAAGGATGTTTTGGAAGATATTGGTCGAGTTCAACGTGAATCTCTTAGTACTTATCATTCTTCGCAAAGGTACTTGCCTCAGACAAAATTTGTACAGCATACTGATCAATCTCTGACCATTTCTATACTCTCTTCATAAACCTTCATTGTTTACTTTCCTCCATCATAATATATTCATGGTATTCATAATACCCTAACATCATACCTCTCAAGTCACTATACTTCTATTTTTACTCGTAATCTTGGACAATCATATACACATGAATCACCTTAATACGGGTGACCCCACTTCAAAAAGGAGTCTAGTAAATTCCCAATCGAAACATGGGTTGCAAAGGGTTCAATAGAAGATTCCTGCGATCTCATTAATGTTTCCTTTATATCAGAAGCCCTTGCAGTCGGTGCTTACTTAGAAGCAACCCTGCTTTATCCTTTAATTGTTTGCCTAGTCACTTGATAATCCTTTGTGACTTGGCCTCAACTGGCCACACTAAAATAAAATATATGATTTTAGGGGTTTGGCTAATCGCATTACTTTTCTAGCAATTGCCGGCATAGTGCCTTCTTCTTTGATACCTTTCTAACTTTCCAAAACTTTACTCCATATAAGTCTTAATCGATTTCTCGGCACCGTCTCTGGTCACCTTTCCTCTACTTTTATCTTTTCAACTATTCTTATAAATCCCACGTGCCACGTAAGTTTACCATTCCTGGCATAACAGCCTTTTCACTTAAGTCAATCTCAGAGTTTCTCAGTCCGGCTGGTTTCTTACTTACCTTTCCTGTTTTCGTCCAATCTCACTTCATCATTGTATTTCTACAATCGATCGCGATAACCGGGGTTTGACCACCAACCCATATAGTGGCTACTTTACCCAATTCATGGGGTTCTCCCCAGTTTCTACTCTCTTCCATGATGTTCTCTGATAATCAAAAAGACAAGGTTTGCCAAAATTCGTTGAAGTTCTTCCCAAAATTAGGGAAATTTTGGTCAATCTATCCATCTATTGGTAATATTAAGGGGACCAGTTTCGAAACCTGAAGAATAGTTCTATGAACCTCCAAGAAGGTAGAACCAGAAGCAGTCCTAATTTACGAAATAATAGTCATCAGATTGGAAGTTTAACCATCGGAGAGGAATCAATTATATACATCCCTTAGAAGGGAATCAACAGTTTCAAACTGAAACCTGTCATAATATCCTGATACCTATACGTCCTGACATTCAATATTACCAAATGTCAGTCTACCTGACCACTAATCTCAGAAGGAACATTACCGTCGGAGTTGGTTGTTCCACAAAATTGGCACTACTAGGGCCATCCGAACCTAGTGAACCGTGCTCTCTGAATGCCTCCGCAAGTACTTTGTCGTGCTGTGCAAGCACACATCCTAATCCTTTAGCGTCGTTGGAAGCACAAAGTCTCCTTTTTCCATTAATCAATGCCAAATCTTGGTCATTACCAATTTCATCTTTTACCTCCAGGAAGATTTTCTCACATTTTTCTCTTTAACTATTGATCGTATTACTTGATCCATTATAACTCCGCATCGAAATAAATTTAAGGTAACTATTATAATCCATTCAAAGAAAAGAAAGAATTTAATATTCCTCTGAATCACATGCATCTAACATTTCTGGTTCATCTTTTAACTGAGTTGAAATAACCCTATACTCAGCCCCTAACAGTAGTCTCATTACGAGTTCATCTTGACTCACTGGTCTTATCTTCCGGTAGGTTATGAGATCGTTGTCTTGCTTAATACTTCCTAATGTCTTTACTTTCTAACTGATTCATTCATAAAATGAACATTTCCCTGAATAAAACCACCTCATTAACCTCAATTTGGTTCCATAAATTATAACCTATGACATCTGCCTTCTCATAGCGAATTATTACTGACCTTATTCATACTAATTCATTTATCGAATGATATGGCACTTGCTGCCTCCTTCCCAACTATTCCTAGGGACTCTCCTCCTCGCCTAAAATTGATGTCTTTGATAATCATACATCCCTCTAGCTCTTTCTTCGTTAATATGGAAGTCTCTAGGGATTCTCGTCTATTCCCGTATAAGATCTCAAGTGATCCTTTCAATCCGTCTTACTTGCTGGTACTACCTCCAATAGTCCGGCTATGAATCCAACATGAATCTTCAGTTCTCTTGCTAATAACTCAGTTCTTTATGCTCCCTTTTCTGAGCACTATACTTTAATCATCACAGTCTTTCTGGCTGCAGCCCTCATTCCTCAAGGGTAAGCTCCTTATCCTAACATGATTTTCTCTATCTGCTGGAACCTCTTCCGGGTCTCCAGTAGGGTACTCCATCGAAGTTACCCGCTGATCCCCAGCATATAAAGCATCATCGCGCTGCTGCTCATATGCCTCAAGGTCTGTCGCCTTACTCGTCGATACGATATCGAGCTAAGTTACTATCATGATACTTAAGAGTTCCCATAAGGGTTTTATATGTCAGCACTACATTATGTAGTCCAACTATGAACTTGGCAAGAGTTCTTATTATCTTAGTAAATTTATCGTTTTAACGTCGCCTCATCTCTCGGGTTTATAACGTACGCTCTGATACCATTTCTGTAACACCCCCAGATCCGGGGTAAGGTATCCGGTCGTTACGGTCTCAATTTCTGTCCACAATACTTGAACTTACTTTAACTCAAAATAAATTGCATCTTTATGATCCAACCCAACAATATAAAACACACCCGTTATAGTCCCAGAGATGAAATCAGAGTAACAATCAAATTTATTAAACACATTATGAGTTCTTACAACCCAAAAGAGTTACAATATGAATACATACTCTTTGCCATCCATTTACATAAGTCATACTAGTCCATATATTTGGTACTGAAAGAATGAATCTATCCTACCAATAGATTTCTCTTCGGCTCTGGTAGTCTCATCGTCCTCGCCAGTGTCGAGTGCGCCTTGTGCGAGTCATCTGGTCTAGCTGTTGTTGTGATATAATCATAAAGCAAGGGTGAGCAATAGCCCACCAACAATAATATTTAACTGAACGATAATATATAACAGTTCAAAAGTATCTTTCAAACAATATGCCATGCATTTACGGAAATGATGCCAATATAATATGAATGATAAAGTTACAAGGTAACTTAAAGTATTTTTTTTTGTGGAAATATCTGCTAAGTCAAAATAAGCAAGATATTATCGTTTATCATATAAAGAGGAACTTGCAAGGAAAATATTGCAATTCCAGTTATTAACATTTTTCGAAGTCCTACAACCTGAAAGAAGTCTCTTCGATACGTGTTGCGGAAGACACCGTCAACCTGAAAGAAGTCTCTTCGATTAGTGTTGCAGGGAATTCCCAATTTGGGAGATGAACCAATACTAGAGTTATCACGCGCCAGCTGTCCCACTCCCTGATGATCAGTCGGGGATGGTACAGCCCAATATGTTTTACTACCGGTAGAAGGAAGAACTGACGGCTCCACTTGTAGATTGCCTTTAATAGTAACTCCCTGGCCAATGGTTAGGCCTTGTGATGGACCGCGCGACTCGGCCTCTTACACACGACTCCTAGTTCGAATAAATCCACAGCATTGAAATGTAGAGTTTGTCCTCCCTTCCCCAAGTGAAATACTTGTTGATAAGACTCCACAAAGTAGTCGTATCTAGTTGGAAAGGAAAATTCATCAACATTTCCAAAGATTTTGCTTGTTAATGGATATCAACTTGTTCCAACAATCTTACTCCTCGAATGATGAGAAGGTACACAAAGACTAAATGAGTCCATAGCAACCAAGTTGCGAGTTAAAAGGATAAATTATGACCGGGAAGTCAACAAGATAAATAACCTTTCTCAAGTAGGTTCCCCTATAATATGGAAGTTTGAGCGAGCATTTAAATCCTTTTAAGATCGATTTAAATGAAAAATAAAAAGAGTTGGGAACCTTTCCTTGATAAAATAGTCGTAAAAAGATTCCGAAATATTTTACATAATATTTGGAGGTGAAAGATAATCTCCAAATAATAAATCATTTTAAAAAGAATTTAAAAGAATTAAATAAATATTCCAAGAATATTTATTAACTCAATAATAATTACGGAATATTATTAAATCATAATATTACTCGTAAATAATCCTCGAATGAATATATAGAATTTTTTGCTAAATTAATCACTCCTTACATGAATATTCAAAATAATATTCATTAATAATTAGACTCCAATAAATATTTAAAATAATATTTAATAAATAATTAAAATCTTAAATGAATATTTGAAAATAATATTCATTTAATAAATAATCTTCTAAATGAATATCCAAATAATATTCATTTAGTAATCAAAACTTTAAAGGAATAATCGAAATAATATTTCTTAAGTAAATAGAACTTCCAATGAATATTTGAAAATAATATTCATCAAGTACGTAAAACCTTAAATGAATATTTGAAAGTAATATTCATTTAATAAATAAAATTCCCATGAATATCACAGTAATATTCATTAAATACTCAAACTCTAAGTGAATATTCAAAAAAATAATATTACCTAATATTTCTCGGCTGAGATAATACTCAAATAACATTCTTCGAGAGATTTCCAAGTAATTGATACTTTATGGAAATATAAATTATGTTTAATAATAACATTCCTCAAAATAATAATAATCTGTCGTTGGAATGCCTCCGGGTTTCCACGACTCTTTATATATATCTAAAAATACCGACTCCCGGTCTATATTTAAGAATGAATATCATATGCCCTTCGCTAAGGGTCTTACCAAAATAATTCGGCTTATAACTGATAATTCGTATCTAATCTATAAGCCAATATCAATTCAGGGAACAAGTATCATCATATAATTTGACAATAGGCATGCATGCTATGGCATATGTAAAACGGCAATCACATATATATATTATCACAACAACAGGTTCAAAGTTTTGAAACTTGCTTGGTAATCGGGTGCGGGTGGAAATAACGTGTCCTGGGTCTGCTCGATGATCTATAAACAATCAGAACATTCAAGATTAACCACTTAACACGTTTTAACAGTCTAAGTATAACTTCACTTAATTCGAAGAAACACGTTTTCGAATTATCTCGTTATACACCTTTTAGCGTAACTCTTATTATTACTGATACGATCCGACATTTGTTCGTTATTATGACATGTCATCATACCCACACTCAGTATATACTTAATTCATATAAGTTCTAAAGTCGATCGATTACGAACCGAGATTATACCTCGAGTTTTATCATTCGTTTTCTAAGTGTTTTACCAAAGTTATAACCAAGCAGATTTTTAGGGGTTCGTTTGCGTTTAACCTTGATTCAAACATTTTTATAAAATCGGAAAACGATCCGTTTGACATGTAGTTTTCTTTCATACCTTCCTTAAGACCCCTAGTATTTATTAACCAAGATTCGCCACTGATTAACATGCTTTACGAGGGTTCAATGGAAGTTACGAACTTTCATTTACGGTTCCGAACCAATTTTAGTAATTTGACCATAACTCCTAAACCGTAAGTCGGAATGTTTCGATTCTCATGCCAAAACGATCTATGACTCGAGATCTACAAGGACCAGTCACAATATTACCAAGGTCAGGAAATTATATTAACTGCCATGCTTGGTTTCTAAGTGTTAACAGAAATTCGGCATTACGACGGCTATAAATCGGACGTTTCAAAAATCGTAATCATCAAACCAAGCCACACCGGGCATACCATACATCTTCTAATCATATCATCCATCTTACAAGACCAATAACCACTGACCTTAACATTATAATCATCATCATGCTTAGATCAATTTAAACCACTAGCTAACCATGCTTATAACATCACTTATAACCATACTAAGCTAAATCTACCAAGAACATGCTCTTAACCTCAAAACAAGAGCTAGGATTTCAAGTGATATACCTTCCATGAAGTGGTTAAAGACCTTGCTAAGCCTTGTATGATCCTTGAGTGGCCTTAAGCTAAGTAAATCAACTATAAAAATCAAAGAAAACAAGATTAGTTCTTGAAGAACACTATTCATCACTCAACTTGTAAAAATCATAAAAAATCGAAAAACAAGAGTTTAGCTCTCAAATTTTTACCACATCTTGGGTTCTTCATAAGCTTTGTTTTGAGCTATAGATCATGAAATTTGAAGCTTGGAAACTATGGTTTTGAACCCGTTTTTCCTACTGGACAGAAACTAGTCAGATTTGGTTTCCCAACTTTGAGCATGGATTTGACTAGGCTATACTACTTGGATTGCAATGGAATTTTGAAAGAACCTTTCCCGTGGAGTGGAGAAGCTATGGTTAAAATTTGGTGATTTTAGACTCTCTAGATTGGGAGATATGAATTTTTATTTATCTTTTGTTTCTGCTGGGCAGTTTAGAGAAAATGAGAGAAATGGAGTTTGTTTTGCTTGCTTTGATCTCATCCTTGTCCAAAATGCATTATTGATGATAATATCTAGCATAAAGCTACTTTTTTAAAGTTCTTTGCTCATCTATGATGCAATCCAAGGGACAAGTGTTGTGATTTTGTGGTGGAAAGGTGTCATGCAAGCTAACTAAGTGATTTGGTTTCTAAAGATGCTAGTTACTTTGTAACTACTTAGTTACTTGATCTTATCTACTTGCACATGCTTGTCTCTTGGCTCTCTACTTGTTTCTTTGTCCGGTTATTGCTCAATTCATTGATCGTTCGGAGGAATAACTCATTCGTTTCTAGTTAGGGTTTTACCGGAAACCGTCTTAATATTTATACTATCATCCTCCAATCCCTTTAATAATTCTTGAACCTATTTTCCTTAAATCCCTTCAATAATTCCTTAAGTCTTTCAGTGTCCAGGGAAATCTCGGGGAAAATAAAAGTACTATTTTTCAGAATCCGACAACTTTTACATACACTCTTTTTCCCCCTGGATCACGAATACGAACTCAGAATTTCGTTCCGAATACTTATATATCTCGTCGTCTAATAATATTCCTATGTCCACCAAAATAACTATTCATCCATTTTTCTTTACTCATCATCTTAGGGTTGTACAATTGTCCCTGATCTCTTTCGATCGTTCCTTAACCTTTTTACGGAACCACTGGACCAATAACAGATATCAATTTGGATGACATAAGAATAATCTTCCCCTTTACAATTATCAAATCTCAATTCCCTAGGAGATAGATAATTCTTATCTAAAGTGTCAACCAATAGTATTCTTCATGGCATAAACATTTGATTCCAAATCTGTTCCTTTCATTCATTATCTCAATCGTTACATCGTAGTCGTGATCACTATTCATCATTACCTCAGTATAAAATAGAAAGTTTTAATTATATCCAAAATTTGGGATTCTTAATTCTTTAATAAAAGATAGTATTTGATAATGATGTACTGAGTTAGTACTGTTTATTTGAATATCTCTCTAGTAAGAGAGAAAAATTTCTTTTGATAAGTTGTTAAAAGATTTTTGGCATTAAATGTCTGGTATAAGTTCATATTGAGACTTTCATTCATAGGCAGATTATGCTATACTTTATTATATTGCTGAACTTTCGCTCATTCTTTCTATTGTTTATATATTATATATCAGCTAAGAGGGATGCCAAGGATTGGATACACAGCCCGCAAGCGAGTGGGAAACGCAAGACGTTTCCGTGAGTAGTTTATGGCAGCGGTCCCAGATGTAGTAAGGACCAGTTGGATCAGTCTGCAGCTTTTCTTAGTCCGCTTTATTTATAAGTATGACTTGTATAAGTTTATGACCAGAACCAGATGGTTGAACCATTGATGTACCTTCACTTAGAAGATTATGTCAGCAGTAGTATTCATTAAACAATTAGGTATTGTAATAACTATATTTTATTTCTCAAAGATTGTAATATGTCATTTTTGAGACTCTAACCCGTGTGAGTGTGTTTATATTATGGGGTCATGAGCAGGTGGATTATATATTATGGGAAATGCAGGTACAGCAAGGAATAAATGGATCGTGACTACCCTAGATCCCTGACCCAGGGTCTGGGGGTGTCACAGAGATGGTATCAGAGCTAGGGTTACAGTTCTCAAAAACGATAGTAGATCGAATCTAATAATACCCGTAATAATAGTAATAATAATATCTTGAGCTCAAATCGAGTTCGTAGTCGGGCGGTCGGATATAGCCCTGACTGTTTAAGATTAAGCCCGTGAGCTAACTACTTCTTGGAAAACTTTTTCCTTTTGATAGAACCGATGGTTAGTAACACATTTTCGTTTGGTTTGTAGATGGATCAGATACCGAATATAACAGACCCTGAGGCCTTCGAGCAGGCACATTATGATAAGCTCCTTGGGATGGAGGCAGACCCGATAGAGGAGGATCCAGAGGAGGATCCCGAGGAGGACCCCATTGAGGAGGACTGGATTACCCCTGAGGAGGGATGGACTGATATACGGATGTACCCTTTACCCATTGTGAGGGCCCCTACACCCCCTATGCCCCCGTTAAGTCCGCTACCCTGGGATAGTGATGGTTATGAGGACTCTAACCCTGAGGCCGAGGCGGCTGGTGAGGCCTCTACAGGGGAACCAGATACACCACCCCCACACCCACAGCCAGTGGTCTTGGTTGAGGTCCACAACTGGATCGTGGACCATCTGACCGCTGATCTTGCCGCGGAAAAGGCTAGAGTATGTAAGCTGAGGATGCATCTATCAGCGGAGAAAGATGTTAGGTATGTGACCCAGCACGGGACTAGCCGTATGACTCCTCAGGCTGTAAGGAGGGCGATGACCAGTATTGAGATGCACAATAGGTACGAAGTTAGGAGGTTTCCAGTGGAAGGCAATGGGTTAGTTTCCAGGTCAGAGGCAGAGTAGATATTTACAAATGCTATGCGTAGGGTCCGGGTGCTAACTCGTACCGTAGACAGTCCGTGATAGGACAGCATGGTCCGCTAGGTTCATATGGCCTTCATAGTGCCGATTTTGGGGAGCGACTAACTTTGACAATAGCGTTCCTTCTGAGACTTGTGGATAGGTAGACTGACTTTTGGTAGTACTGACAATTCAGATGTATATGTATCAGGATGATGTGGCATGTTCTAGTTTGAAACTTCTGTTTCCCCCTTTTGTGGGACGTATATATTTGTTTCTTTTTTAGTTGTCAAAATTCCAGTTTTGCTCCGATTATCCTGTTATTTCAACTATTTAAGATTCTATCTATTCTGCCACGCATAGAACTTTGAACCCTCCATTTTGCGAAAAATTTCAAAAAAAATTAAAAAAATTTGCCCGACCACTTTCGTTTTGGAAAAAATAATAATTTTGAAGGGTTTGAATTTCATAAATACTTCCTCATGTTTCGAAATTGATTTCCAAGTGTTACCCAAGGGTAACCAAATTGATCAAATTTCCTTGATTCTAAAAATCTTACAATTCCTTATAAACCTTGTCTTTCTGATTATCAGAAATGCCACCAACAAGGATGGGAATGAGAGCTAACCCTGCTGATTCAGAGGGGTAGGGTAGTCACCACGAAGAAGGTGACCATCAGAACTTTAGTAGTGAAGAGAGTGATCAGGATTATAATGTGGAGGAAGACTTAGGTTCTGAGGAAGAGGCAGATATGAAATTTAACGAGGAAGAGTTTGAGGAAGAGGAGGTTCAGAACGATAACCAGAGAGGGGAAAACCCAGAGGGGAACCCCATGAATCAGTTTATGCATCTACTAAGATATAATTTGGACCAACACCACAATCCTCAACGACGTGCTAATACGAGTGTTAATGCTTTTAGAGCCTTTAAGTCACTAAAACCCCCAGAGTTTCACAGGAATATTGATCCAATGGAAGCCAGAGCTTGGCTTAAAGAGATGGAGAAATCATTTGAAATATTGGATATTGTGGAAAATTTGAAAACAGTGTTCGCTGCTTATCTCTTGAAGGGATAGGCGAATTACTGGCGGGAGTCTAAGAAAAACCAAGAGGGACATGGTGTTGTGACTTGGGAGAGATTCAGGCAGTTATTCTTCGAAAAATATTTTCCAAGGTTTATGGAGACTCAGATGGAGTTGAAGTTTCTAGAACTGAAGCAAGGGAGCATGACAGTGGCAGAATATGAGGCTAAGTTTTCAGAGTTATCGAGGTTTGTCCCGGAGTTCGTGAACATAGATCTTAAGAGAGGCCATAGGTTTCAGCAAGGGTTGAGGCAATGGATATAGAACCGCATGGCGATATTTGAGTTAACTGATTATGCAACGTTAGTACAGAAGGCAACGATCGTGGAAGCTGGTAGCGATCCGAGCCATAAGGAGAAAGTGGGAAGAAAAAGGAAACGGGATAGCCAGAGAGGAACATCCGAAAGTGGGAGTGTGCCAAATAATTTTAACCGAGGGATAGTATCTGAGCCTAACCGGAGTACTAGAGTTAAGAAAGCTGAAAGTTGGAGCATGGGCCAAGGCGACCGGTAGGCTGGGGCATCTTATTCCAACCAGTCTAGACCCCCACTGCCAGAGTGTAAGAAATGTGGAAAGAAACATTCGGGTGTGTGTAAGCCGTTGGAGGTGAAGTGCTTTAAGTGTGGCGAGAAGGACACTATGCCACAAATTGCCCTACGAACAGTTATAAGTGCTTCCAGTGTGGAAAGGAAGGACACATGAAGAAAGATTGCCCAACTATAGGCCCAACTACATTGAAAGTTAGTGGAACTACATCTAATCGACCACCCACTGCTAGGACCATCAACATGACTGTACAATATGCCGTGCGAGACACAGATGTGATAGCAGGTACCCTCCTACTTAACTCAGTTAGTGTTAATGTTTTATTTGATTCTGGAGTTACCAAGTCATTTATATCTCATGAATTTTCTAGTCGATTAGACCTTAAGGCTCAACCTTTAGAGAAGCATTTTCAAATAGAGATAGCAAATCGAGAAGTTTTTCCAGTAAGGATGATACATCCAGGATGTGACCTAGAGATAGGAGGTCGACATTTTTTGATTGACCTGATTCCTTTTAAGCTAGGAGCATTTGATGTTATAATAGGAATGGATTGGTTAGCATCTAATGGAGCCCATATTGATTTTAAAAGAAAGAAGGTAACTTAGGAGTACCAGGAGAGAAGAGAATAACATTTAAAGGATAGCGAAAGATTCAAAAATTCTTGAATATAGTATAGACTAAGAGATTTATGCCGAGGATGTAAGGCTTATTTAGCCTATCTGGTTGATACCAAGAAGGAGACACCTAGGATACAGGAAATCCCAGTGGCTGGTGAATTTGAGGATGTATTCCCGGAGGAGTTACCCGGATTACCATCGGACCGAGAAATAGAATTCACCATTAAGTTAGCACCGGGCACAGCCCCAATTTCTAAAGCACCCTATAGATTAGCCCGGGTAGAGATGAAAGAGTTGGCAACCCATTTGCAAGAATTATTAGATAAAGGTATGATAAGACCCAGTGTGTCATCATGGGAGCCCCAATGTTGTTTGTGAGGAAGAAGGATGGTAGTATGAGATTGTGTCTCAACTACCGAGAGTTGAACAAGCTTACTATTAAGAATATGTATCTATTACCTAGGATAGATGATTTGTTTGACCATCTAAAGGATGCTGTGTATTTTTCAAAGATTGATTTGAGAACTGGATATCCCCAGTTAAAGATAAAACCCGAAGATATACCTAAAACTGCGTTTTGCACTAGGTAAGGACACTATGAATTTTTAGTGATGTCGTTTGGGTTGACTAATGTACCCGCAGCCTTTATGGATTTAATGAATCGAGTGTTCAAAAAGTACCTAGATAAATTCATTATTGTATTTATTGATGACATCTTACTTTATTCAAAGACGGAAGAAGAGCTTGCTGAGCATTTAAGGATTGTTCTGGAAACATTACGGAAAGAAATATTGTATGCTAAATTCTCAAAGTGTGAATTCTAGCTTAAGGAAGTTCAGTTTCTAGGACATGTGGTTAATAGCCAGGGAGTTTTAGTAGATCCCGTTAAAATAGAAGCTGTTTCAAATTGGGAGAGACCAACGACACCGATAGAGGTGAGAAGTTTTATAAGCTTAGCTGGTTATTATAGAAGATTCGTGTAGGATTTGGCTAAGATAGCAGCACCTCTGACATGACTCACGAGAAAGACTAAGAAATTTGAATAGACTCCTAAGTGCGAGGAAAGTTTTCCGAAATTGAAAAAGAGATTAGTGTCAGCCCCAGTGTTGGCATTACCGGATGACAAATGAGACTTTATGATTTATAGTGACGCTTCTTATAAGGGATTAGGTTGTGTACTTATGCAGCATGGTAGGTGTTGTGCCCAAAATTTGTAATGGGCTTAATTTTAGGCCCATAGAAGTGGAGGCCTGTTAAGTTATTTGGTAGGCAGGTGTCATTTTGGAGGGAAGCTGCGTAGCTGCCATTTTGGAGGGAAGCTGCGCAGGTGTACTTACAGGCACCACCTCTGGTTGCCGAATGGATAAGGATTATCTACTAATTTTTAGGAACAAAGCTTCCTAGCTATGGTTTTGAGCTCCATCTTTCCGCTGGACAGAAACTGGACAGGTTTGGTTCTCCCACTTTGAGCATGGATTTGACTAGGCTATACTACTTGGATTGCTATGAAATTTGGAGTGAATCATGACCATGGAGTGGAGAGGTTGTGGTTAAAATTTGGTGATTTTATCATGGATAGAAATGGAGATATGAAGTTTTCTTTGAGTTGTGTTCTTGTTTGGCAGATTGGAAAGCTTTGTGTTTATCTTGCTTCTTTCCCTTTACAAACGTTTTTCACCTTTTATCTATCATATATATATCAGTTATTTAGTCTTATAATAAAAGTCTTTGAAGTCCACCAATGACAAAGAGCCAATTGTTGATCATCTAAACACCTTATCATGAAAAATGCTACTTAGTACTCAAGTTTGACAAGTTTACTCCTCTTCCACTTTGGTTTTAATGTTTGCACCAATGGGATTCCTTCCCTTACACTCTAATATCACTTAATATCAGCTCCATACTTGGGTTGGGCCGAATTTGGGATTTTGGTTTGGGTTTTGTACAAAGTTCTCTCGTCATCTGATTCATCGAACGATTTCTGCGATCGTCTCAGTGGTTTTTCTCTTGTAAATCTCTTAAATATATTTTATCCTTTCCCACTCTTAGATATATTTTATCCTTTCCCACATCATATATTAATGTGTTAGGGTGATTCTAATCCTCAAGTAGGTATTAGATCCAATATCCTTGGTATATTCTCTTTTTCTCAGAAGTTGCTCCCCTGGTTATCTCTCGGGTTCTCAAGCATTCTCAAACTCGTTTAACAATCTAAATTCCCTTGGCATTTCTTGACTTGATCACTCCTTGGTTTAACCTAATTTCACTATTTCCTCAAGATATAAACCCTTTAACATTTCTATACTCCTTAATATCACATTCAATAGAATCTCAATCGAAATCGAAAATCCTTAAAGTCCATATTCAGGAATTTCTGAAATCCATCGTCATTTCGAGTCACTTATTTTCATAGTACATCACTAATATGGTTTCCATTTATTCATTTTCTGTTTCAAGTATAGAGTACCTACATACCATTTCTCTAAATCCTCAAAATTTACTGTTCATGTGATCACTGTAGCATTGCTAAAGTTAGGGTTATTACAGTCTTCCCCCTTAAAAGGATTCCGTCCCGGAATCATGTTGAAAATGTCCATAGATACCTTTTTCATCAACACCTTCTAACTTCTACACCACTTTCTCTATCCCTTTTTTTTTCCTTCATAATATCTCTATCTTGTTTGCGCAAAAATACACCAACATAAACTTGCTTGTCATTCATCCACATGCCATTTAGCTTTTCAATAGCAATACTTTCACTATCTTTTTCTTGCAAATCTCCTCCTGTATTCAGTCATTCTATCTTATCTCATCTCTCCTTCCTTTTTTGCTTTAGGGTATCGGCCACCACATTGGCCTTCCCTGAATGGTAGTGTATCTCACTATTGTTTAACGATGTTTTGATCTCTATCATGACATAAAATATTAATACTCCAACATTTGTATATATCACCTCTGTAAAATTTTCCAGAAAATAAGTTATAATAATATTCCTTGAAACAATTGTAAGAAAATATTATCTATAATATATATTTCCTGTTCATACTTATACAAACATATACTTTCCTTTCATCCTTGAAAAATATTCTCGCGCTTTCCCCAATACTCTTAATCTCCTTTTTATAGAGTTCTTTGACTCTTAACAGATATTGATTTGGATGACACGAGAATAACTCACTTTCTTATATCACCATAGTTTACTTTCTCACAGATAGATTATTCTTATCTATATTATCAGTCCATTTACACCATTCATTGACTTAGTCGATCCCTAACCAAACATTTACACTTAAGAGGTTAAATTAGAGCGTACCTGCAATTTCCTCCGGATACCATATCCCAGATGTCTATTGTCCATTATACGCTCTTTACATCTTGCTGATCCACCTTAGTTCCTTCATGATATACTATCTATTCCACCTCTGAAATTTCCCTTAATTATTCTCATCAAAATCTTTACCTCAAGTTTTACTCATTTACACCTTTTGGATTAATCATTTGAATACTTAACATCTTTAATCTCTCTCTGCTACTTAGGGTATTAGTCACAATGTTGACCTTCCCCCACTAAAAGTTATTGCACCTCGAATCCTTCATTAATTATCCCCAAAATACACCTTCCTTTCAATAGTAAATGTCAATTATGCCTTAAAATTCCTCATTTTCTTTTCTCTTACTAATCATCAAATATTCCCATTTCTTCTCACGAAATTCCTTTCTTTTTTATATTGAAACGCTTCTAGCTCTAATTATCTCTTATTGAAATTTCCCTTGGAATCTCACGTTCCCTTTTATAATCACGTATACTCTAAACCTTGCTTCCATTATCCCATCCATTAATGAAATCTTCTATATTCGAAACAATTTATAGAATTTAAGAAACTTTGAATTGAAATGAACCCAGAAACAAGCAAGGGTCCCACAACAATTTATAAGATTAAGAGTTTTAAATAGCTCTTATTCGAAACAAAAGAATATTTGGGAAATCAATATGATAGAAGAACCCGTACGTCACACAAGTGAGGGCGTCCCCTCCGACTTTCTATCACCCAGACAGATCGTCCTTGTGTATACATATAGGCTGTTCCTCTTAGTTGGAGTAAGAAATATAGAGGGAAATTTAAATCACAATGATAAATACCATCTTCCGAAAATAATCTTAGAGGAATATTTTGACTAATACAATTTTGAAACACATTTCAAGGGTACCAAAAAGTTTTGAAAAGATACCGGCCCTTAATAAATAATTACCCACTAGTGGAGGAAAATTTGAAACTCAATAATATAATTTAGCAGGGCTTTAGGAGCTTGAAAATAGGTACTGTTAATAGCCTCTGCCCAATTAAAAATCCCAATAATGGAAGGCTTTCCTCAAATACTGTTTATATCTTAGACTGCGTACTCTCCAAAATTTCTTAAATTTGGCACTCACCATGAAGCCTCAACCTATCGTCTACTATTCCCAATTATCTTCATTTACCTAGTCGTGACTTGGCTCGATACTCTCTGCCTTTATTCATGATAGAACACAACCTTCTGATCGTAATATTGATCGTCTTGGCCTAACATTACTCTAGTATCAAGGACCCATCAACTATACTTCTATAATGTATAATCTAACACACCCTGTATACTCACGAGGTTATCTAACGTACACTTCTCAATACATCAAGTATCCCCTTTCTCATATCGATCCCGTGTACTATATAAACTTAACACTTTTGGCATAATAACCTTTTCATTTAAGTCAATCTCGGAATGTCTCAGTCTGTCTTGGTCCTGTATATCTTGGCTTTACCGACCAACCTAAGTTTCACCCTTTCATCTCCACAAACAATCAGTGTCTATTCACCGATCCACTTACAATATTTCTTCAAACTCCCTTAAACACAAGAAGACTTTAAGTACCCTTAACTTTGGCTCACCAATCTCCTCTCCCTATACTAAAACATAAACTTTTATTAGTAATAATCTATAAAATTATAATCACTACTTAGAATAAACGCTGCGTTCGATAAACCACCCTTGAACTCGATGTGAGTTCACAATTTATATTATTACCGATATATTTATTATTATCACTCTTGTTCCTGAGCATTATGACTCTAAGCTCTGATACCATCTGTGACAGCCCCAGATCCGGGGTCAGGAATCCGGGCCGTCAACGACCAATTTCCATTTAGTGACACTTCATTCTTGGCAGCTGGAATATAAATGCATAATAAAACTCACACAATAGACCCCCACACTTTAATATTATCACACACCAGTCATATGCTCAGAGAACAACATCCATTAATGATAGCAGTTAAAGATAAACTTTTGTTACAATCCCAGAATACCATCTATTATACCCATAAATAAGTTTATACTACCTTGAGAACAGATGTCGATACTTTCTCATAAGGTAGACTTCCCCTTTACCCTCTTCCGGGTTGTACTGTGACATTTCGGCACCTGATCTAGCTGTTATATAAATAAATAGCAAGAGTGAGCTATAATAGCTCAGCAAGATAAATTCTATCAACTAGCATCAAAGGGAAATAAACCATTATATATATATATAATAGACAAAAAAAACAAATTTCAGTTATTATGGAAAGAATTTTATTTTCATTCAATATATATACACTTTCCAATTATCTTTGTACGAAAAGAAATATATAGTATTATAATATCAGTTTCTCTTCTAATATCATATAATATCAGTTTCTCTTCTTAAATAATATAACAATCAATATACCATTTCAGTGTACTTTTCTAAAATAATATGATAAACTTGAACAAATCTTTCGCTATAATCTTCTCATTTCCTTCTTATGCAACAATTATATAAATTAATATAAAATCAGTTTCTCTTCATCTCTAACCATAATCCCATCATCTCATATCATTATTCTGTTTTCAGTATAGAAATCTGAAAACCATTGTCAACACTTTCTCTTCAAAAACATTGGGGATATCTGCTGTCGCCTGATACGTTAGAACGATGATCAGTCGCCTAATCGTACCTGCTCTCTTTTTACCTACCGGTAGAAGGAATGAAGATCATCCCTGGAGGAAGGCCACCTGCTAACATCCTCCCTTGGCATTTTCGTGTCGTAATAAAAATAATAAATGCTGGACTGTGTCGCACACAGCCCTGACACAGCCACTTACGCAAGTCTGTTGCAATCCCCCTTTTTGTCAAATCATTATTCCATTTATAAAATATCATTCCACATTTCCATTTTCTCGCTTTCATTTCCATATATCATTCACTCATATCATTTCCATTCTCGCACATTACTTCTATAAAGTATATATATATATATATATATATATATATATATATATATATATATATATAACATAATGCTTTGATTATGATCCAGACATCTCTTTCATATTCAAGAAATCAAATATACTTTTATATTCATAAAATATTCCGTCTATTTTAAAAGTAGTAAATAACAATCAAATAATATTTATTAAACCACTGATACCCAAAAAGAATATTTTTAATATAGTATTATAAACCATATAACCCTAGATAACAACTGATACCATTCCCTTTCATATCTCTTTTACCATAGAGCATATTCGCTCCATTCGTAATCATCTCTATATCCATATTTCATAAATCATATCCATCTCTCTTTAATTCCAATATCAGGGAAATAATTCTTAGCAATATAGCAAACATAGAATAACATATATATTCCATGAAATCATTTACTTTGAAAATAAAATAGTTTCCCAAGGTAAGGATAGAAGAAATCTTGCCTCGATCTCTGTATCCTGGAAGTATGGCTCGTGGCTCTCCCGAAGTTTCTATAAACACAAAAAGGACCGTCGTTAGAATACTACATCCCTTTCTCACTTCACCTTTATATAACTACACCCTTAATGCTTACTATGTGAATAACATGCTATTATAACCCAAGTTTTCCAAGAACCTAACCATTTTAAGTTAAATCAAGGTTTTCTATGTTTGTTCACCATTTCCCTTAACAACCACACTTGACTATAAAAATTCTCAGAAAATAAAGATTTCGAATTTTACTACAAGGTCAACTTGTAATGACTCTTTGACTACCTTACTACAATATCCCAAAATTTTATAATTTTTAAAAGTGTTTAAGTATGGTACTTATAGCCTCAAAGTTGGTACAACTACGTTTTCTCGACTATCGAACGTCTTTCACTAAAACTAACTTTTCTCCTAAATCGTTCATCAGATTTTAACGCACTTTATATCAAAACGATCTATGAACTATGCTCTATCTCATCATGGTCACTTGGGAGTCTGGACAGTAAGGTACCGTACGGGTATAGTGTCCAAAAACACGGAAGTTTCTGATTCTAACGAAAATCGGACATTATAACGGCTATATTTTCATACTTTCCAAAATCCAACTCCTCCAAATCTATCATCCACCTTATACACCATCACCTACACCATGTGGTCATCTTACCAACTATGGTTATAAGAACATACTCCTTCCATATTCAACTTTAATCACTTACAAACACGTATATCATCATGAATAATCACTTATCATAACCTTAATCACTAAACTTTCTATAATCCATCCTATATTCAAAGTAATACTAAAGGGTCTTGAGATTTATACCTTCTTGAAGCTTTAACAACCCTTATCAAGCCTTGGGATATGCTTAATCAACCTGATACTAGCTTGGATCAACTAAAGAAACCATAAAAACAAAGTTAGTTTCTAAGGGTTACTATTCATCATCACTTTTGTAAAAATCATAACAAATCGAAAAATAAGAGTTTGGCTCTCAAATTTTTACCACATCTTGGCCTCTGTATAAGCTTTGATTTGAGCTATAGATCACCAAAAAAAAAAAGCTTCCTAGCTATGGTTTTGAGCTCCATCTTTCCGCTGGACAGAAACTGGACAGGTTTGGTTCTCCCACTTTGAGCATGGATTTGACTAGGCTATACTACTTAGATTGCTATGAAATTTGGAGCGAATCAAGCCCATGGAGTGGAGAGGTTGTGGTTAAAATTTGGTGATTTTATCATGGATAGAAATGGAGATATGAATTTTTCTTTGAGTTATGTTCTTGTTTGGCAGATTGGAGAGCTTTGTGTTTATCTTGCTTCTTTCCCTTTACAAACGTTTTTCCCCTTTTATCTATCATATATATCAGTGTAGTCTTATAATAAAAGTCTTTGAAGTCCACCAATGACAAAGAGCCAGTTGTTGATCATCTAAACACCTTACCATGAAAAATGCTACTTAGTACTCAAGTTTGACAAGTTTACTCCTCTTCCACTTTGGTTTTAATGTTCGCACCAATGGGATTCCTTCCCTTACACTCTAATATCACTTAATATCAGCTCCATACTTGGTTTGGGCCGAATTTGGGCTTTTGGTTTGGGTTTTGTACAAAGTTCTCTCGTCATCTGATTCATCGAACGATTTCTGCGATCTTCTCAGTGGTTTTTCTCTTGTAAATCTCTTAAATATATTTTATCCTTTCCTACATCATATATTAATGTGTTTGGGTGATTCTAATCCTCAAGTAGGTATTAGATCCAATATCCTTGGTATATTCTCTTTTTCTCAGAAGTTGCTCCCCTGGTTATCTCTCGGGTTCTCAAGCATTCTCAAACTCGTTTAACAATCTAAATTCCCTTGGCATTTCTTGACTTGATAACTCCTTGGTTTAACCTAATTTCACTATTTCCTCAAGATATAAACCCTTTAACATTTCTATACTCCTTAATATCACATTCAATAGAATCTCAATCGAAATCGAAAATCCATATTCAGGAATTTCTGAAATCCATCGTCATTTCGAGACACTTATTTTCATAGTACATCACTAATATGGTTTACATTTATTCATTTTCTGTTTCAAGTATAGAGTACCTACATACCATTTCTCTAAATCCTCAAAATTTACTGTTCATGTGATCACTGTAGCATTGCTAAAGTTAGGGTTATTACATAAATGAGGTGAATGTGGTGAATGATGAAGCAATTAATGAGAATCTCGGTAACACAATTACTGTAACAGGTATGACTTTGCACACATATGTAGAGGAATTACGAATTACCAATCACGACTATAATTATTTATTTATTTGTGTATTTTGATAGATGAACCTAAGATCAAACGGAAGAGAGGACCTACGAAAATGAATGCAGTCTTTACATAAGAGAGGACCTAAGACCAACTCTGCCCTTGAATCATGAATTGCAGCCGGTTTCTAAAAGCCGCAAAATAAGAGCTGAATTTATCAATTTTTTGGGGGCAGTAGCAAGAGAATGTGTGCCACTTTATTTTCATAGTTTGATTCAAGTTCCTGAAGAACAAAAAAATGGGTTGTGGGAATTTATGAAGGTAAAAACCATCTCGTCGTGTTTTTTTATTCCAAAACTTGTTTAATTTATGGTATGAACAAGAGGCTTGTTTAATTATACTATAATTATAATTAATTTATTTATTTTTCAGACAAAATATATCATTCCCGAGGAGGCTAAAGATTGGGTGTTGAAGGGTATTTGTGAAAATTGGAGAGTCAAAAGTCGATTCAAGGCGCAGTATTATTCCAAATATGAAACTGATGAGGAACAGATAAGGAACAGGTCTCAAAGGGTTCCATTAGAACAATTCATGATGTTGCTGCAGTATTGGGGTGATGAAGATGTGAAGAAAAATGCTGAAACAAATGCTAATAATCGCAAACAAATTAAAGATAAACACAATGCAGGTCATACTAGTTTTGCGCAGATCCGTAACGACATGGTATGCTAATTTGGAATCTTAATAACTATGTATTTTAATAAATAGCATATTATTGTGAAAACTAATCAATTACTAACATAATTTCTTTTCTTGTTTCACTCTATTTATTTTATGCTAGAAAAAGAAAAAGGCAATGCCTGACACACCCACAAAGAATGATTTATATCCTAAAACCCGCAAGGATTGCGAAAATCAGGTAAATAATAGTATTTTTAGGTATCTACTTGTTCGCTAGTTCTGAAATATATAATATGCATTTGGGATAATTTGATAATATATCAATTAATTTTAGGAAACTGTTGATGGTTCCACTGGTGAACTGAATGAAACAAACCATCCTGTAGAACTTGACTTTGCAGCACATGGCCCAAACTGGCTTGTTGGTAGAAGTGGCATTACCAGGAGGACAAAGAAATATTTGGCAACCAAGAAAAGTGACAGCAAGGAAGGATACGAGAAGAACTTTCTGCTGAAATGGAGGAGAAAATGAACCAGAAACTGAAAAGAATTCTGGGGAAAATAGCCGAGGGGAATCCCACTTTGAAAATCAATGTTGAAGAATTGTGTGATGAATCTGTCGAGGATGGAGATAAGGTAGATTAAGAAGATGCAGATGCTTGACTTGGAGCATTTTCATTTAATTTATATCTAAGCTTTTGGTGAACATTGTAAACCTTAATTGCATGTACCACGTTTATGTCGTCGTTTGATTACTTTTAGTCGTTAGACGTTGAATGGCTATGTTGACAATGTAGTCGGCTATGTTGACAATGTAGTCCGAATGATTTTGGTACTTCTTTTGGGCAGGTGATAATGATGTACCAAGGTAGTCTTTTGGATATTTGGTGTGTATGAAATACCATGTTAATGGTGGAATTCTATATGAACAAATGGGTAATGTCCATTTTTTTAAAGAAAAGCATTGCTATTGCCTCATAATGTGTTGCCATTTATTGTTAATTCCTTACTAAAAGCATTGCTATTGCCTCATAATGTGTTGCCATTTATTATTAATTCCTTACTAAAAGCATTGCTATTAAACAGAAATTTGTTGTCATTGCCACCTTAAACGTTGCAATAAATATCCAAAACAGGGTTGCTATGGCCTATTGCAATGAATTTAAATTGTTGCTATAGACTGGAAAACGTTGCTATAACAAGCATTTGCAATGACATTGAAGCATTGCTATATGGTACTATATTCTTTGCTATAGGGACCTATTGCAACCCAAGCAAAGTTAACGCCCAATTTTTGCAAAAGCACTGTCATAGCATCAATGGCAACGGTATTAGGCCCTTTAGCAACAATTTCAAGGTGTTGCTATAGGCAATATATGGTGTAGTGAGGCTTCAAAACACTTGCTATTGGTAGATGGTGGAACAACTGATAATTGTTATTGTTATCTCGGACTCCCAAATACTTCGGTTGAAGAGTCTTCTCAACAGAAAGGAGGGGTATGTGAGAAAGAATCATGCAATACAATTATGATTGTGCAACATCCAGATGAAGACCCTTACGTGGATGTAGCTTCGTTTTTGGGGGTACGTACTGGAAGGGAGGTGCTCATGCTGGAGGCACCTCAACTAAAAAATAGAAACGACAATGATGATTTTGTTGAAGGCATCGTGGAAGAAGTCAATGATAGTGACTTTGAAAAGGTGGAAATTTTAGAGCAATCGCAAGAAGAGGTACCTGAATCTGCCCAGATGGAGGATAAAGGGAACCTGGTGGAAACTTGATTTGGATCCTAGGATGCCCGAATCCAAAGAAAAAGCTGGTGCTGCAGGAGACACTGTATCTTTTATGGTGGATAACACTGATTCTGGCAAGGAGCTAAAAGTTGGAAAACAGCTGGATCCGAATATGAGGGAAGCTCTGATGAACTTTCTTAGAAAGAAGGTGGATGTATTTGCTTGGGATCATTCAGAAATGATTGGGATAGACCCAAAGATAATGTGTCATCGTCTTAATATTGATCCAGAAGCGAAAACGGTAAGGCACAAAAGAAGGGCCATAGGTGGTGAAAGGGCTTTTGCTTTGAGAGAAGAGGTGGACAGATTATTGGTAGCTGGTCTGGTGAGGGAGTCTTTTTACCCCATGTGGTTGGAAAATCCGGTGCTGGTTAAAAAGCACGATGGAAAATGGCGTACTTGTATGGATCTTACAGACTTGAATAAGGCGTGCCCAAAGGATAGCTTCCCGCTTCCTCGTAATGACTAGTTGGTGGATGCAACTGCTGGGCATGCTCTGCTGAGCTTTATGGACGCATATTCAGGATATAATCAGATTCATATGTATGGACCGGACCAAGAACATACTTCCTTTATAACAGATAGGGGGTTGTATTGCTACATTGGGATGCTTTTTGGTTTAATTAATGCGGGAGCTACGTATCAGCGTCTGGTAAACATGATGTTCAAGGATCAAATTGGAAAAACAATGGAAGTATATGTTGACGATATGTTGGTAAAGTCAAAAAAGGTAGCTGACCATGTTTCGCACTTGGCAGAAATGTTTGACATCTTGAGGAAATATAGAATGAAGCTCAATCCTCAGAAATGGGTATTTGGGGTAGAATCTGGTAAGTTTCTAGGGTTCATGGTTAATCACCGGGGGATTGAGGCTAACCCTGCAAAAATTAAAGCTTTGTTGGAAATGAAGTCACCCAGGAGCGTTAAGGAGGTTCAGTCATTAACAGGAAGGGTTGCAGCTCTGAACAGGTGTAAGGAATTCTTTTCGAATTAAGAAAGGAAAGAATTTTGAGTGGACGGCTGAATGCGAAGATGCTTTTGAGAAGCTAAAGGAACAGCTGGCTAGTCCCCCGCTCCTTTCGAAACCGGTCGATGGAGAGGCTTTGATACTCTATCTAGCAGTTTCTGAGTATTCTATTAGTGCGGTGTTGGTTCAAGAGGAGGGGAAGGTGTAGTTTCCGGTGTATTATGTAAGCAAGAGGTTGCTGGATGTAGAAACCCGGTACACTAACATGGAGAAGTTAGCCTATGCATTAATTCTGGCTTCAAGGAAGCTTCGGCCTTTCTTTCAATCTCACGAGATCGAGGTACGGACTTCTTTCCCGCTAAGGCAGGTGCTGCATAAACCTGAAGCTTCTGGAAGGCTGATGAAGTGGGTTATTGAGTTAGGTCAGTTTGATGTTGAATATAAGCCGAGGTCTACAATAAAAGGGCAGGCATTGGCTAATTTTCTTTTGGAATTTCCTCCATCATTTGAGGTAGGTGGAGATAAATTCGTACCTATTGGTGAGCTACCTGTGGCAGAGGTGCCTGTGGGAAATTATGCTCCGTGGTGGACTTTGTATGTGGATGGGACTGTTAACTCTAATGGAGCAGGTGCCGGCATAGTTTTGGTAAGCCCAGAAGGACATAAGTTGCAGAGTGCTATTCATTTTTCATTCTATGCAACTAATAATGATGTTGAGTATGAGGCACTAGTTGCTGGCTTGAAGTTGGCTTTGGAAATGAAGGTGGAAAATTTGACAGTCTTCAGTGATTCAATGTTGGTGGTTTGGCATGTTAAAGTAGGGTTTCAGGCTCGAGGCCCTCGTACTGATTTATACATGAGGTATGCACAGGAATTGATAAGGAGGTTTAAGGAGGTAAATTTGGAAAAGATTCCTAGTTCGGAGAATGCTAATGCAGATGCACTGGCTAAGCTAGGCTCTCAAAGGGAAGCTACTTTGCTGGGAGTCATTCCCCTAGAGGTTCAGCTTCAGCCAAGTATTTCAAAAGTTGAAGCATTGAATGTGGAAGCTACGGTGAAAGATCAATGGGTGACTCCAATTGTGGAGTATATCACTAAAGGAGTTTTGCCTTCGGATAAGGATGAAGCTCGGAAGTTGAAATACAAGGCGGCAAGGTATGTAATTTATGAAGGAGTACTATATAAGAGGGGTTTTAATAAACCTTTGCTAAGATGTATCTCCGGAGATGAGTGCGGATATATCATGCGGGAGGTGCATGAAGGGATTTGTGGTAACCACTCTAGAGAAACCTCTTTTGCACACAAAATACTTCGTCAAGGGTATTATTGGCCAACTTTGCAAGGAGATGCTCACAAGTACACTCGAGCATGTGATCGTTTTCCGAGGTTCGCGAAGTTGGGTGTCAACCTAGCCGTACCTCTTAAACCTCTCACCAGTCCTTGGCCTTTCGCAGTTTGGGGAATAGATTTAATTGAGGAACTTCCCAAAGGCAAAGGAGGAGTAAAATATGCGGTTGTTGCAGTGGATTACTTTACAAATTGGGCTGAGGCAGAACCTTTGGCTACAATAACTGCTGCAAAGTTGAAGGAATTTGTGTTTCGAACTATAATTTGTAGGTATGGAGTACCTTATAAACTCATCTCAGACAATGGGAAGCAGTTTGACAGCAAGGAGATGCGAGGTTTGTGTGAGGATCTTGGAATTCAAAAGGGGTTTTTAGCTGTTTGTCACCCTCAAAGTAATGGTCAAACAGAAGCTGTGAACAAGATAATAAAACATACTTTGAAGGACAAGTTGGAGGAGCGAAAGGGAAGCTGGCCGGAGGAGCTTCCAATGGTGTTGTGGTCCTATAATACCAATCCAAGAACTATAACAGGTGAATCTCCGTTCACTTTGGCATATGGATGTGAGGCAATGGTGCCTGTTGAGATAGGAGCTGGCACATTTAGGAGGGAAAATTATAACCCTGAGGATAATGAGGTGAATCATCGCTTGTACCTGGACCTTGTTGAAGAGGTACACATGAATTCACAGCTGAAGCTGGTTGCATATCAGCAACAAACTCGGAAGTATTTTGATAAGAAAGTTCGAGCCCGACCTCTGAAGGTGGGTGATTTGGTCTTAAGGAGGGTGCTACCCAATATGAGGGTACCTGGTCATGGTGCGTTTGGAGCCAATTGGGAAGGACCATACCTTATAAAGACGGTTCTTTGGGAAGGTACTTATCATTTAACTGATTTGGATGGGAAGCTGATCCCTAGGGCATGGAATGCCGAACATTTGAGGAAATATTACCAGTATGTGCGTTTTGCAGGTAACGCTTTCAAGTAGACCTCTTTCAGGTATAGGATTAATAAAGGTAGATTATTAGTTATAGCTGCCATCTTTATGACATATAGATGATTTGATTTTGTCTTGCTATGCTCGGGGGGTAGTGTATGTACACCTCACCGATAGGAAATATCATGAAATTTTGCTTCAATGAGGCCAATAAAGTTGTTGCTTTCTTTTATATATAACATTTTTTGTTTTTATATTATGCTTTGTTTCTTTATGTGCTTCATGGTGCAAGTATGGAATGGCATGCTTAAATATGTGTTTTTTAGTTCTTCATCATAGCTGTTAGTATGTTCAAGAACTAGGGGGTAGTAGGTTATGCCATATTCCTTTAGTTATTTGGATGATTTTAGGGAAAAATAAAAATCTTGGAATATAAAAATTTGTTAAGGAAATTGATTTTGGAATGGATTATGGCACGTGGGGGACTCCATGGAAAGAGGTTCTCAAAATAGACCCACCTATGAGGTTCTTCCAATATGGAAGCTGTTTTGGAATTATGGCATGAGGTTCATGTGGATCCCAGGGAATCTGGGCGCATGAAGAGCCAATGGATAAGGATATATCGTGTAGGAGCCGGAATGCAGGCTACATGAAGTGGAATAATTTATATAAAAATTTGCAATGAGCTTCAGCTGGTTGAAAAGGTGAAGCTCGCATATAAGGAACGTTATGTTCATACTTCTGGAAAACGGTTTTATGGATTCACTTTACAAAATAAAATAAAGTCATATGGGAACCTGAACATTGGCCATATGATAACTCTTTACATGGAAAGACTAGGTGCGAGCAAATGGGAAGCTCAACCTTGTTATGGGACAGGTAGCACATCGATGCGTATCATCCATAAGGACTTTGTGGTGAATGAAATGAAATATCTTAAACATGGAAAAAGGATCGGTTGCATGTTAAACTATTATGACCACCAAATGAATTAAATCATGATTAAGGGAAGCTTCATGATATATGTGTATTGGAAGGATGTTTTTGGTTTTGGAAATAGGAATTACCTCATGTCGTTTCAAACAACTCTACGCATTTGGATTGTTTCCTTTAACTCTAAATGGATAGTATCTATCTAACAGAAAATGTTAAGACATGGATTTGTAATATCAAGAATTCATGGTGAGCTTGACATTTTTAAGAAGCTGGTTTAATTAATCTAGCCACAGTTCACATCCAGGTTTAGGTATGTGCTCTGTCAATAAGAATATATGCACTCAGCATGTTAACCTTATATGAATGATACGAACATGGATGTATGGAAAGCAAAGATGCATAAATTAAAGGGAAATTCAAAGTTATGGATTACATCTTGTGAGGCAATACGAGGAGCCCACGACCTCATAAAATTCAAAGTTAATGTCTACGAAAGCCATTCAAAATGATTTTAAAAAAAAAAAGGTTAAACCCGCGAAGGGGTAGAACAGTTCTTCAATAATAGGAGGATTAATGAGTAGGAGTGTCAGGGGATACCTGAGTTGTTGGAGCAGGAGGAGTGGCGGCAGCCTGGTTGGAGGCATCTGTCTGAGCATCAGCTACCTCTCCTGAAGGAACCTCCACCTCATTATCTTTAACAGCTGGTTCGACGGCACCCACCTTGGCTACGGCAGCCTCCTTCTTTTTGATATCCTCCACTGCTTTAACAGCATCCTCACCTAGCTGGGACCAATCGAGGTCAATAAACCTGAGGTAGGTGGATTCAATATAGTCGTTAATGACAGCTTTATACCCAGTACCATAGGCTTCCTTCCTTTTCCCCTTCTGGGCAGACCTTTCTTGAGCAAGCCTGGTATTTAGAGCTTCCATTTTTAGCTCTAACTCATGGATCTTTTTGGCATGAGAAGAAACCAACTCTTCTTTCTCTGCATCTAGGCTGGAAACGGAGTTAGATAGCTGATCACGTTCCTTTAACAACTTAGTTTCAGCGGATTTGAGCTTCTTGTTAGCATCAAGGTATTTTTTCTTTTCTTCATCCTTGGCTTTGATGGATGACTTAAGTTGTTTCACCTCTTCAGCAAGCTTCTGGTCGCCTCTGGTTGTCTCCACAATTTTCTCACCATGTTTGAGGTAATGGAAAAGACTCTGGGCATTGGCATGAAGGGCAGCTTTTGCACCCTCCGGTAGCGACATCTTGTCCCAGGCAGTTACACTTTCTTTAGGGATCTGATTCCCTCTCATCTCAAAGAAATATTGCATATGAGGACCGAAACTTTCAACCTCTAGAGAAGATGACATTTTGGTTCACTTGGTAGAACGGCATCCAGGAGCACGGGCTCGCTCTATGACAGGTGGAGGCAGTTTCCTCTTCGGTGAAGTAGATGATTTTTCCAGGTGGGAAGAAGGAGCTTCAATTTTCGAAATTGGAGTGGCTGCAATAGGGGTGATCGTATCCTCATCATCTTCGAACATCACTTCGTATTTGGTCGACTTCTTAATGAAAGAAGGAATTCATCAAACCATGTCTGCAAGAATTAAACAATATGGATACTGGTTAGCAAGTCATAAACTACGAAATGGACAAGGAAAAACTGTTATAAAAATGCATATTAATGATATGGATGAGGTAATAAACAGCTTCAGCTAGTTGGAGCTAGGGTACCTCTCCCAGGTATGAAACCACAACTCATGAGGTTATCACGAGTTAATAGGCTGAGGCCATTTCCTAGTCCAGCTGACAAATTCAATGCTTCTACGGCACGTTGGAGAGTTAGACCTCTTAAAGTGGTCTTGAGAGGAATATTTGGTGAAAGATTAAAATCTATTCTTAACTGGGGGCAATCATAACAGTAAAAAAACTGTTTAAGCCAGTCGTTCATTCCTCTTTTACAACTTTTGAAGCACTGGCCTTCATGGACACTCCAGGCAGTTAAATTAAAGAAACCTGAATTTTTTTCTGTTGACTTTAGCTAGTAAAAATACCCTAGCTCTCGAGCAGAAAGGGTTTTATTAAATTTATTATGGTATAGAATATACATACACATCGTCATGCGATATGAGTTGATAGTGAGTTGGATAGGAGCTATGTCAAAAAATTCAAGAATCTCTTGGATGAAAGGATGTAAGGGCAGAGATAACCCTAATTTGAAAAATTGAGCTGCCAAAACAGCTCGAGGTAACAATTGTCCAGGCTCGAACATGTCAAACCTATGGCATCTCTCTTCAGGGGAGGGAATGACCAAGGAGCAACCTATATGGTGTGATTGGGTCAGTTTCTTTAATAAGGGAGCAGTCATGGAAGTACTTAAATTCTCACAGGACAGGTTGGTAGGAGGTTTTTCCAAGGTGCTGCTTTATAATTCAACTGTTAAAGAGTCTGTTTTGGGAAGAGCTGCAAAGATAGTATGTGAGGGGTAGCTTTTATGGAGGAAGCTTCATCAGCAGTAAGTTCTTGAGGAAGGTTTGGTGATTCTAATGACATTTGTTCATTTGATGAGGTTACAAGGATAGCTGGTCGAGTGTCTCTGGTTTTATGATCAAAGAGGTTGGTACTTAATGGATAGGTTTTTACGGACTAAGTGATCTAATTTTTGAACGGGTCCTGGTGCTTATAGAAGAAGATGGATTAATTTTAGAAGTTGGAGTGATAAAGGGAGGTTGTTTGTTCTTGAGAGTTCTGAGGAGTGGGCAATCTCCTCAGAGGTAGAGTGCTGGGAGCTAGCTACAACTGATCCACCAGACATCTGCACAAAGTGAAGCAGGATGAGTTGGTGACCAGTGAGTCTTCCCGAGTGAAGTGTCTTAACAGACACGTGTGAATAAGCTAGTACATGCTAAAGGCCAGGAGTAGTAAAAAAAAAGGTTCGCATAAATAGCTAGCTGAATACAAGTACGCCCATCAAGGAACCTTAACCACTCTTTGTAAATTGGATATTTCTACATAATGCATACATTATTTATACGGATTCAATTAAAGATAAGAGTTGGTACATGCATTATAACGGCCAATAGCAATTGATTTTTGGAAAAGGGGAATCACATATGGTTTTTTTACAATAACATATAATACTGATGGGTTTACGAATATGGATAAGCAGGATCCGGGTTCTAGGGTTTTGATTTCCAAAGGATATCGTGGTCATAGAAGGGGAATACTTGGTCTAATGGTGATCTAAAAAGCAAACAAACATAATACGATTATTTATGTGTGTAGATTTCGGTGTGTGTATCTAATTATGCATGTATAGGTGCGAATCGAAGGAAAATTGGAACATGTTATTAATCAAATATCAGTGAACATGTGTAAAGAATAGAGAGCAAGAAAGGAAGTCATACCTTGAGAGGGTGTGGAGGGTTTAAGTTGCTGGAACCGAAGAATATCACCGGACTGGTTCGCCTGTTTGGAGCTTCCGGTGAGGAGATGAACCGATGGAATTTCGGGAGAGAATACGTTTTGGAGATAAAAGAAAAATAAAAGAGGATGGAAGGGTTTGAATATATATAAAAAGGTTGTAGCGTGTAAAAAAAATATAAAAAAAGAGTTATTGTTGCCTTGGAGTATGAAACGGTGGAAGCTGTGTGAATGGAGGACACGGTTTTCGAGGGGACATATGAAAGTTCCGATATGATTTCAATTGGTGGAACTTTCTTTTCTCTTTAGAATTATTTTAGGAATCTATTTGGAAAATAACTAATTTAATTTTGAAAGAAAAGGATCAATTGGTTGAATAAAGGTTTTGTATTTCATTTCGAATTCTTTAACAAGTAGGAATGTTGCGGATTTTAATTAGGGGAAAACTCATGGGATTTTTTGTGCCTTGTAGTCTTAGTTGTGGAAATTTCATTATTAAAAGTACAGGATATTAGGGTGTTATGCTGGAGCTGGATAAAAAAGTGAAGCAGAGCCTAAGAAGAGATGGCAAGGTTCCTTTTGCATTTTATGGCTGCAAGGAACCGGGGGGTAGTTGTTGTGCCCAAAATTTGTAATGGGCTTAATTTTAGGCCGATAGAAGTGGAGGCCTGTTAAGTTATTTGGTAGGCAGGTGTCATTTTAGAGGGAAGCTGTGTAGCTGCCATTTTGGAGGGAAGCTGCGCAGGTGTACTTACAGGCACCACCTATGGTTGCCGAATGGATAAGGATTATCTCCTAATTTTTAGGGGATGTGAATTGAGTCCTTTTTATGGTTTATTTCATTGAAAGACACGTTCCTAACATGATAAATATTGAATATTCATGATCTTTGTCTATAAATACATGGAGTTATCATATGAGTAGGATTTAGGAGTTCTACTTCGAATAGGACTCTACTAGGTGGCTAGCTAAATTAGAGATAAGTAATATATCTGATTAAAACTCTTTTATTTCGTGGCTTGATCAACAAGGAAAGGATTCATAACCTAAAAGAACTACATTAGGGCTTGATTCTTATAAATAGGATATGTAGGCAATTATCGAGGGGTTCGATTTTTTACTTTTTCGATACATAAGGCACGTGTACCCTAAGTAATCATATTCCGGGCGTATTTGGCCGGAGATATATGCCATTATTATTCGGTGACCTTGCTAATCCAGCCCATTAAACACTAAACACTATTATTAGGTTTAGCTGTCCTGTTTTGTTACAGCTTTTCGGTTTGTTTAATTATCCGAAAACCAAGGATAATTTCTGTTATTCCAGCGAGGCTTTCTCGGGGTGTTGTGTGAATTTTTTGCATAACAGTAGGGTAATAGCGTATGCATCCAGACAATTGAAAGATTACGAGAGAAGATACCCCACCCATGATCTAGAATTCGCCTTAAAAATTTGGAGGCATTACTTATACGGAGAGAAGTATGAGATCTATACCGATCATAAGAGCCTGAAGTACATATTCACTCAAAAAGAGTTAAAAATGAGACAGAAGAGACGGCTAGTATTGATAAAAGACTATGACTGTGAAATACATTACCACCTAGGGAAGGCCAATGTAGTGGCCGATGCCCTTAGTCGTAAGGAAAGACTTAAGATGATAACCAAGTTAGATGAGCTGATCAAGGATTTTGCGAAGATGGAGATTGAGGTAAAGATATCAGGAAAAAGTCAGGAAGGCCTGATGGAAATTTGGGTCCAACCACCGTTGTTGCAAAAGATTAAGTTATGTTAAGAGAAGAAGATGGAAGAGGAAAAGGATTCCTCTGAAGAGATAATGACATGAAATGAGATAAAATGTGAACGAGATGAAAATGGAATTATGAGATATGTATCGAGAATATGGATTCCAAATGTTCAGGAACGAAAGGATGAGATTTTAAGCGAGGCCCATAGTTCGAGATATTGTATTCACCAAGGTAGCACCAAAATGTATGAAGATTTGAGAGAATATTATTGGTGGCCTAATATGAAAAAGGATGTCGCCGAGTGGGTACGCAAGTGTCTAACATGCCAAAGAGTTAAAGTAGAGCACCAGAGACCCCCTAGTGGAAGTGGGAACATATCGCGATGGATTTTGTGGTAGGGTTACTAAGGACAAAACGGAACTATGATGCAATATGGGTAATTATTGACCGATTGACTAAGTCATCACACTTTCTTTCGATCAATGAGGGATACACTGTCGATAACAGATATTTACATTAAGGAGATTATGGTGCGACATGGAGTCCTCGTGACTATTGTATCTGATAGAGACCCGAGATTTTACTCCAGATTTTGGAGGAGTTTTCAGGATTTTGTAGGAACCAAGTTGAGCATGGGTACGGCTTATCATCCACAAACAGATGGCCAAAGAGAGAGAACCAATCAGACTTTGGACGACATGTTAAGAGTCTGTGCAATAGACTTTAAAGGAAGTTGGGATGACCACTTGCCATTGGTTGAGTTTGCTTATAACAATAGTTACCATGCAAGTATAGGGATGCCCCTTTACGAGGCCCTATATGGAAGGAGATACCGCTCTCCCCATTGTTGGGAAGAAGTTGGCGAAAGAAAGATAATGGGGCCAGAACTAGTCCAACAGACCAGAGAGACAATAGAGATTATTTGGAAACGGCTGGTGGCAGCCCAGGACAGACAAAGAAAGTATGTGGATCAGGCCCGCAAGGATAGAGAATACGAAGTTGGAACCTTCATAATGTTGAAAGTATCCCCGTGGAAGGGACTGATGAGATTTGGAAAGAAAGGGAGGTTGACTCTGAGGTTTATTGGACCCTTTGAAATTCTAAAGCGTGGGAAGGTAGCCTATGAGCTAGCCTTACCCCCAAACCTTCAAAATATACATAATGTGTTTCATGTGTCAATGTTACGTCAATATAATGCAGATGCCCGACATGTGATAGAATAGGAGCAAGTAAACATACAACCAGATCTGACTTAAGAAGAACAACCTGTGGAAATTCTGGATCGAAAAGAACAAGTGCTGAGAAACAAGAGTGTTCAACTGGTTAGAGTGTTGTGGAAAAACCAGAATGTCAAAGAATCGACCTGGGAATTGGAGAGTGCAAAAATCCTTTTAAGGAGGGGAGACTGTAATAACCCTATTTGTACTTGAATTTTTTTTATTTTATGAATGAATAGTACTTTGCATGGATGATAGTGAAATGCAAGGATGAATAGTGATTTTGAGAATTGAGAAAATTTTCATGTTACCATATGTACAGGACAGGAAATGGATATTGTAAAGCTATAGGAGTAATCTACAAAGCGAATAAGTGTATGTAAACACAATCGAAATTCAGAAAATCTAAACTTTATTTTTATGGATAATTTGACCGAGCCGTAAAGAGCATATCAATGCGATCAAGACATGAGTATTATAATGTTAAGGATTCAAGGATTATATTTTTATTAAATAAGATTTGAGGATTTAGAACGAAAACCTTCGAGTTAGAATAACGAACATTCTAGAAATCGCTAGAACTTTGTAACGAGATTAAGCGATAAAGCGAACGCGAAATAAATTATGGAACGAGACTAGAACCATGCATGATCATCTAGGGTTGATTAATAATTGAATTTGGGTCAAAAGAAAACAAGAAAAGAAAAAGAAAAAGAAGTGATGAGGTGTGTGAAGAAGAGGGAGACAACAAGGCACCACATCATCACATTTCCAAATCACCACACAAGCATTACAAGTGTATTAAAAGGGTTTAATAGCTTGTTACACATCACATATATCTCACAAAACTAAATCACCAACTAGTCAAAAGAGATTAAAGAGAGAAAAAGCAAAGAAACCACCGCCACCTCCATTTTATTCCATTCGGCCATCCCCTTTAACTCAAAATCAAAACCATGGCTCCCAAGCCTTGTTTTTCATGATCTATGGATTAAATGAAAAGTAATAAGGAGACTAAGGTATGGTAAAAATTTTAGCTTCAAACTCGCATCCTAGCTATGTCAAATATCCATTCAAAGATGAGCATGAATAGTGATGAATAGTAACTTACATTGTTTTCTTGTTTTGATCTTAAGGTTTAAGCTTTGTAAAAGTTTTCTAAGGCTTTTTAAGTGATTGTAAACACTTGATAGTGTTGTTCGAGATTCCAAGAAGGTAAAACCCTAACCCACCCTTTGAGTTTATATGAGTTTTTGATGTGGTTTTAATGTTATATAAAGATAAGTGCATGTTAAGGAAGTTTATGATAGTTTGGTTGAATAAAATGTCTAAAATGATTGGGTATTGGATTTGAATGTTACCACTGACCTTAGTGATGTAAAATGGATGTTGGTTGATGTTGAGGAGATATGGGTTGCTTTGGTTGGTTGTTTGGAATGATCGAAAAATGGAAATATTCGATTTATAGCCATCGTAATGGCGAAATTTCTTTAGGCCATAAAAACAGTTTAACCCGAAATCTTAATATAATTTCTGGAATTACCACTACCTATGGTTGTAAGGATATGGTTGTCTAGTTTATTTCTCCGCGAGAATCATGTCAAAAGGATTTACGGTTTAAGAGATATGCTAGTTTTAGTGAAAGTGGTTCGAGAAGTTTTATCGCAGAAATGTAATCACTTTGATGCTATGTCCGAGACCCTTAAATGAGGTTAAGAATTATGAAACTTGGTGATAAAATGCTAAGGATAGTTAGTAAGGTTTGTGTGAAGCTGTCGTAATAAAATTGTTATTTTTCGATTTTATATAAATGTGTAAGCCGAGGTTGCGCAAGTGAAAACCCCTAAGGACACGACTTAGAAATCGAACTTATAAGTGGTTAAGTATAACATGAATTCGAGGATCGATTTCAAACCAAACTTATGACTTAAGCATTTGACAATTAATATGGACTTAGTACGAGTCTAGAGTGAGCCCATAGTGTTTTGATTGTGAATCGTTTAAGTATACGAGTATTGAGTTATAATGGGTCATCTAGGGGATTAATCATGCGTTCTTGATTTTGTTTAGATTATCGGACATCGTCGCGAGCCCCTACTACGACCAGTGTACCAGGCAAGTTTTCTAATCTTATACTTTGAAGTATTGTTGTATAATACAGCTTTTGCCATGTATAGTATTATACCGTTTTGCAATAATTGTTCTATCGTGTTAAATTGAATTTTGATTCTTGGTTTATATACTAGCTTCGAGATAAGTAGATATAAACCGGTTTACCTTGTAGCTCTAGAGATAAGAGCATATTTATTGTTTCGACTCTAGACCGAGAGTCAGTATTACGAGATTGTTAGAGAAACCCGAAGGGTTCCAGGGACGATTTTATTTTTAATTTCTCTGAATTATGTTTTTCTTTCATAAACATTATTCGTATATTCATAGAGTACTAATTACTTGGAAATAATTTGAGAAATATTATTCGAATAATTCCTTTATTTCAAATGATTATTTTAAATCATTATTTTATTTCGAGATTACTTAATAAATATTATTTGAATATTTATTAAATCTCTTTAAATGATTCGAAGTTCATATTATTTAGTTAAAAAAATCATTCGAGGTCTTTAAAAATTAATTTAAATATTTTCTGACATTCAAGAATATTTTTAAAAATTATTAGGATTCCCAAATAATTATTCGTGATTATTATCAGCTCACTTGAGTCACCTATACGCTTTCAATTCCATTCAAATTGGGAATCCAGTGTCCGTGCGTCATTGTTGATTCTTTTTATCAAGATCATCAAGTGTATCCAGAGAATATAACCCTATTATTACTAAGGGTTTCTAGTTTCGTTAAAAGAATATAAGATTCAGTTTTGATTTCGTATGAACCATTCGTTGTTCAACTGAGATTCCGACCATGGGCCAATAAGAAATTGTCGATTAGCTTCCATTTGATTTCGGGAGTAACCAGGATATGAGTAAGATTTGCTAACGGGTAGAAACCCGGGGGAATCAAATTTTTTTCAGTTCCAGGTCTACAGATTCGTTCAGGGATAAGAACTGGGAAATAGAGTCAGGGGCGAGTTTAGCGTGTCGTCCATCCATGACATTGATGAGGTCGGGGTAGACTGGGAAACTGGGACTGTCCTCTACATATAGAAATCTTGATCACGTGAGCCCCATGCATATCGATTGATCATCGAGTAGGGGTGCGCCTGGGAAATTCCCGTAACAAGTTCTCATCAATTCTCTTTCCTACGAAGCATTATTCATATTATCCAGCAGTATCTAAAGCTTCCAATTTGGTTTTTCCCCGAAGGGAGTCTTTGCATCCATCTTCTATCCTATTCCGTTTAAGGGTGAATATTCGTGTTTTTAATAAAGGATGCCTGTTTTATAAAATTGCTTCAAGGGTGAATATTCGTACAAGAGAACATTATTAATTTCCCGTAAATAAATTTATTTTATTTAAGATACAATTCGTAAATTACATAATTTCTATTCAATAAAAAATAACGTAGAAACTAAAGTGTCAAATGAATTACATAGAATTTAAAGTTCCAACAATTACAAAAAAAAAAAGCTTAAAATAAATCATTCTAAATTATTTAATTTGCGTCTAAATCTTCATTTGTTGGAGAAATCTTTGGTTGTGGCATAAGATTGTTTTGGCATAGGATGTTAACAACTTCATCAAGACGATTATTGGCTTCATTAAGTTGATGAACTAACTCTTGACAACTCGATTGATCAGACTCGCAAGTGTACTGAATGACGACCTAGCACTGCTTCCAAGATTTCTTTATCTGACATTTCCTCTGAAGAATAAACTTCTCTTAAATCCATCATTTTATCTTAGTTACACAATATTGATAATAAGTATCTCGAATGAAAGTAACTATAATATATTATAAGTGAAAAATAGAGAGATATTTGTTACTCACATATAAATTTTGAAGGCCTGGCCAAGTCCATCAAATTTCATCAAAATGGTTTAAACGCCATGTTTCAATTTGTCCCGTTGAAGAAGTTAATTCCATTCCACGTCGAATATGATGTCGTACGGTTGACACTGATCCATTTTTAGACTTCCAAGGTCTTTTGGATCGATTCAAAGTATTTTTAGCAGCTCTTTCCTAAACAGATAGGGTAGATCATAAATATCAAGAAAATAACAAGTGATTATAAAAACTAGGTTACCTTACACTAGTTTGAACACCATTGATCACATAAGAACTCCCAATCTTTTTGTTGGTCCTCATTCAAGTCTGGATATCGTTTTTTCTTCGCCATCTCAACATCTTTTATAACTATGCGTTTTCCATGCTTTTTTCATTTGATCATCAATACACTGTATTGTTGTTTTATCCCGCAACGACATAGTATTTGATCATCAATACACAGTATGCTAGTTTCGACAGTGTCATGCTGTGTCTGTGTCTCTGTTCCTGCTCTGCAACGGCACCCTTCAGTGTTCATCTCCAACGGCACTCAGATGGCTCCAACGTTCATCTCTTCCTCTCTATAAATGCTCGACACCCTCTCCTTTTCTCTCTCATAACAAGTCACACCGATCAAGTCTCTACTGTCTCTTACTCGATCTCTTTCTCCGTGATCTCATTCTCTTTTCTTTCTCTCATCACTGTCAAGTATTCCGGAAATTGTCTCTCCCATTCTCAATTCTCAATAATAATATATGTATAATCTCATTCTCAAGCTCTCAACTGTCTCTCATTTTGTATGTTGCAAATTTCGGCGAAGTGTAAAAATATTCGATCAAGCTTTAAAAACTCTGGTCAATTAGAAAAATGGAACTTTTTTACACATTAGATGTTGTGCTCACATTATTAACTTGACGGCCCAAGTGGGAATTAAACAGTTAACTACATTATTAGAACCAATTAGGAAAGTAATTGAATATCTACGTCTAGCGGATACATATAGGTCTAGGTACAAGAAATTTTGTAGAGATAATGGATTAAGGCCGAAAAAATAGGTTATCGATTGTCCTACTAGATGGGGTTCGACTCATAAATATTAAATGATGCAATTAAATATAAAGATATTATCACTGCATTATATAATGCCGATCCAAATCACCAAGAATCAGTTATTACCGAATTCGAGTGGGAGATGGCATCTATCGTACGCGATATTATTGATTGTTTTTCACATGCTACTAATGTTTTTTCTTATGTTTATGAACCAAATGTGCATCAAGTTATTATTGAATGCGTTCTTATTGTTAATACTTTACGTAATTATGAAGAAAACCCCCAATTTAGTAGTATTATTCATGATATGAAAGTTAAGTGGATCGAATATTTGAAATAATTTCCTTATATTTATGGTGTTGCATGTCTTCTTGATCCGGGTGTTAGACAAGAAGGTTTAGAAAACATGTTAGATCATTATTATAGTACGTTAGGAATTTCATATAGTTATAAATTATATGTAACTAATTGTTTAGGCTATTTGTATCGTCTTGTAGATATGTATACTCCTAGAACTCAAAACCCACCTAAAAAGAGTACTAGTAGTGTTAGTAGGTTTAATAGTACCATTACATCTATATTAACCAAAAAACAAAAATGTAGAATTGTCGAAAAAGATTCTAGCATTGTCCCTCCTTCTTCTTTTACTATAATTAGGGAATTTTTTTCTTATAGTTTTGAATTAAATGAGGATTTTGAAATAATAACATGGTGGAAGAATCATGAGATACAATTTCCGGTTTTAGCAAATTGCAAAGGACATTTTAGTAGTCCCCGCTTCTACCATTGCGTCCAAGTCTGCTTTTAATGCAGGTAGAAGAGTGTTAGATGAGAAGAGATCACGTCTTCCACCAGACGTGGTAAAAATTTGTATTTGCAAAAGGGATTGGGATCAAGCCGCAAAAAGACAACAAGGACAAAAAGAAGATGACTCGGATGGAGAAGACGATCCATGGATGACAATGGATACTTCATCGGAATCGGGTCAAGAAGAATGATAAATTAAATAGTGTGTAGAATTTTTATTCTGTATTATTAATTTATATTCGCTTATCTTTTTTTAAACGCATATTTTATCTATTGAAAAATTATGTAAAAATGCTTAAACTTCATTTTTAAATAATTATTTTTCAATTCTTTATATCCTAACGAAATTTGACCAATTTTTGAGGGAACAATTTTCTTAATATTTTATGGTGCTCGTAAAAATTTCAAATTTTTTAGAGCATTCTTGATTTCCGGGTATTTATTTTACTCTATATTTTGAATAAAAAGAATAGAAAATTAAAAATTCTGTTTGATGACACGTGTCAATGTGTTATTCGCTGCATAGCACAAGGATTGTGTTTCTTCAATCAATCTACAGTCGTCGATTAAAACAAAGAAACACAAATCCAACTATCCATATTTTATCCCTATTATTTTATCAAACCTTATTTTACCCTGTCTCCCCGGTCTCTCTTTTGTCTCTCCCCTCTCTCCCTTTTCTTCTAGCTCTCTCTCTTCACCGCCATCTCCCTCTCCTTTCTCAACTATAAAACCACCGCAGATTCTCTTTCTCCAAATCATCCCCTTATACATGAATCCATGGTTTTGGATTTCAAATTTTTTTATAGTTATCGTTGTGTTTTACTGCCTCGAAATCAAACAATGGTTTCAGAACTTCTTGTATAAGATGATGATTTGGTTATGTGTCTGGTGTATTGTGATGCTAACTATTTAAGAAGAAGAAGGTGAACAAAATGAAGAAGATGATGATGATGAGATCGATGGTTATGAAGATATTGACTGATTTCTATTAGTTGTAATAGATATTGTAGTCCAAAAGTTTTGATTGTAATACTTTTAATCTTAATTAAATATCATTTTTTGATTCATTCTTTAGTAGCCATTGGTTGGATGGAAAGACATCTGGGTGTTTGATGTAGTGTAAAGTGTTCAATATGCTGCACAACGAGATGGGAATGACAACTACCTTGAGGCTTACAAATATTAGACTGTGCTATCAACTAAAGTAATAAAACAAGACATACTGATTGTTCTTCAAAAAAAACAAGACATAATGAAAGTAGTTTGTAACTCTTTAGTAATAAATTCGTGATTAAATTAGCAATAGTCATAATTTTTTTTTGTGAAATACAATAGTCTTAATTTAATTGTAATGTACTCATATATAATTACTATAGGGCTCAAAACAATTTTAATATCTAAATTTGGTTTTTTATTTTAAAATATCATTGCGAAAAAACTCACAAAAATGGCAATAACAATTAACAGGCTCGGAGGAAGAAAGTGTTAGTATACAATTTGATTTCTTTTTTCCATAAAAAGGACAGTTTTGGTGTTTAAAACAAATTATTAGATAATTATATTTGAGATGCATTAAAGAAGTAATTGTGACATTTAAATGTTTAAAACTATTAACAATAATAATTAAATATAAATTTTCATATTTTAATGGGTGAAGACCCAAAATAATCATTTTTGGGATAATTTTGTCCAAATTACTGATTCTAGAAAAGTTGGCCCTAAATAATTAATGATTATAAAATAATCATTCTATATTCTTCATCCATTCATATTCTCTCATAACCATTCTTTTATACTTCTACTCCATTCTTCTTCTCTAACAAACATACACATCAATTTATATACATGAATTTCTTTTTTTTTATGTTCTTGAGTTTTCAAGAATCAAACCAACATTTGGAGGCGCTATCGATGTCCGATTTGAACGCTCTTATAGTCAAATCAAAGCCCTCATCATACTCTATCCAAAAACATCATCAGATTTTGTAGGGGTATAATTTATGAATTTCTCCTATTTTTTTATTAAATTCGAATTTACTTAATAAAATTATGAATTTTTGTAAACGTAATTGGTTGCTAATTTTGATGTTTCCATCGTGTAGAGTATGTTTTTCTAGTCAATTTCGTATATTATATGTTGAATTTCGAGTTCAATATCGTACAGAAATAGAAGTTTGATTGTCGTGTTCTTCGTGTTCTTGAGGATCGAAACTGTTTTGGAGATGTTATTGACCTCCAAATCATGAGTTTGAGTAACCAAACTGAATCCTACATGCTATGCTACACAAAATCAACGTTAGATTCAAAGAGCAGCAGATTCTGCTGCCTTTTTTTTAAAAAATCGTTGTTCCTTAAATTCGACCATATTTGATCGAATTTAGCATATTAAATTCAACCATATTTGGTCGAATTTAGCATATTAAATTCAACTATATTTGGTTGAATTTAGTACACTTTAGGCGCTAAAAATTCAAAATTTCCAAAATTCAAATTTTTTGCCAAATTTATAATTTTGACCAAATTCGGTCGAATTTAGTTGGTCGAATTTAGATGGTCGAATTTAGACGGTCGAATTTAGCTATTTTCGACCGTTTTGGTTATTTTCGACCAAGCTAAAAATGATCATTTTTGCTGCGGTCGAAATTAACTAAATTCGACCATTTTCGGTCAAAAATAGCTAAATTCGACCGTTTTGAGTTGGTCGAATTTACCCGAATTTCTTGTAGTGAGTACCCCTAAACAGGGTTTCGTCAGGGTTTAGGTTTCAATTTTTTCAAAAATATTTCTTGACGACCCAACCGTACGGGGGTCAAGATCCATCCTTTTTAATGTTATTGCCAAAATTTTAGAATATTTTTTTATTTTGTTTAGATTATCGGACATCGTCACGAGCCCCTACTACGACCAGTGTACCAGGCAAGTTTTCTAATCTTATACTTTGAAGTATTGTTGTATAATACTGCTTTTGCCATGTATAGTATTATACCGTTTTGCGATAATTGTTCTATTGTGTTAAATTGAATTTTGATTCTTGGTTTATATACTAGCTTCGAGATAAGTAGATATAAATCGGTTTACCTTATAGCTCTAGAGATAAGAGCATATTTATTGTTTAGACTCTAGACCGGGAGTCAGTATTTCGAGATTGTCAGAGAAACCCGAAGGGTTCCAGGGACAATATTATTTTTAATTATTCTGAATTATGTTTTTCTTTCATAAACATTATTCGTATATTCATAGAGTACTAATTACTTGGAAATAATTCGAGAAATATTATTCGAATAATTCCTTTATTTTAAATGATTATTTTAAATGATTATTTTATTTCGAGATTACTTAATAAATATTATTTGAATATTTATTAAATCTCTTTAAATGATTCGAAGTTCATATTATTTAGTTAAAAAAATCATTCGAGGTCTTTAAAAATTACTTTAAATATTTTCTAACCTTCAAGAATATTTTCAAAAATTATTAGGGTTCTCAAATACTTATTCGTGATTATTATCAACTCACTTGAGCCATCAATACGCTTTCAATTCCATTCAAATTGGGAATCCAGAGTCCGTGTGTCATTGTTGATTCTTTTTATCAAGATCATCAAGTGTATCCAGAGAATATAACCATATTATTACTAAGGGTTTCTAGTTTCGTTAAAAGAATATAAGATTCAGTCTTGATTTCGTATGAACCATTCGTTGTTCAACTGAGATTCCGACCATGGGCCAATAAGAAATTGTCGGTTAGCTTCCATTTGATTTCGGGAGTAACCAGGATACGAGTAAGATCTGCTAACGGGTAGAAACCCGGGGGAATCAAATTTTTTTCAGTTCCAGGTCTACAGATTCGTTCAGGGAGAAGAACTGGGAAATAGAGTCAGAGGCGAGTTTAGCGCGTCGTCCATCCATGACCTTGATGAGGTCGGGGCAGACTGGGAAACTGGGACTGTCCTCTACATGTAGAAATCTTGATCACGTGAGCCCCATGCATATCAACTGATCATCGAGCAGGTGTGTGCCTGGTAAATTCCCATAACAAGATCTCATCAATTCTCTTTCCTACGAAGCATTATTCATATTATCCAGCAGTATCTAAAGCTACCAATTTGGTTTTTCCCCGAAGGGAGTCTTTGCATCCATCTTCTATCCTATTCCGTTAAGGGTGAATATTCGAGTTTTTAATAAAGGATGCCTGTTTTATAAAATTACTTCGGTAGATGTGAGTTTCATATATCTTTCATAAAAGATAGTATTTGATAATTGATGTACTGAGTTAGTACTGTTTATTTGAATATCTCCCTAGTAAGAGAGAAAAATTTCTTTTGATAACTTGTTAAAATATTTTTGGCATTAAATGTCTAGTATAAGTTCATATTGAGACTTTCATTCATAGGCAGATTATGCCATACTTTATTAGCATGCTGAGCTTTCGCTCACTCTTGCTATTGTTTATATATTATATAGCAGCTAAGAGGGATGCCAAGGATCCGACACACGGGCCGCAAGCGAGTGGGAAATGCAAGACATTTCCGTGAGTAGTTCATGGCAGCGATCCTAGAGGTAGTAAGGACTAGTTGGATCAGTCTGCAGCTTTTCTTAGTCCGCTTTATTTATAAGTTTGACTTGTGTAAGTTTATGACCAGAACTAGACGGTTGAGCCGTTGATGTACCTTCACGTAGAAGATTATATCAGCAGTAGTATTTAGTAAACAATTGGGCATTGTAATAACTATATTTTATCCCGCAAAAATTGTAATATTTCGTTTCTGAGACTCTAACCCGTGTGAATGTGTTTATGTAAAATCCACCTATTTATTTTATTATAAGTACTAGTTGGGTAATTATTAAAAGAATATATGTCTATATTATTATTATTTTTTTAGAAAAATAAAAGTGATTAATTATTAATTTAGGAATGATCATATGTGTAGATAATATTTTCGGTTATATTATGATGAGAATAAGTTGGATTATTATATATCTAAAAACCTAAAATTTAGATTATTTATCCTTATCCTTATACTATTATATTTACAGGATTCCAGAGTAGTAGTAGCAAGTAAAAGTATTACGTCAAAAAAGAAAAAACATAAAGAAATAGGGATTGGATAGGTTGGAGGAACAAAAAGGTACTGGGTTTGGGTTTGGCAAAGTAGTACACGGCTGCATGCATCATAAAACAGGTATGATAAATTATTAGACTTTGCACTGCATATGCACATGTATAGTAACACTAAGGCTGTGTTCACTTTGATGGAATGGAATGAGAGGGGAATGAAATGAAATTTGAACTCTTATTTGGGTGAGTTTGAGCAAATGTTTAAAATTTTCATTCCTTCTTCCATTCAATTCCAAACTATTTGAACTAGAATTCTAACCCACATGTTTTGGAAGGAATGCCCATTCCATTTCTACATCAATTTTCCAATAATCTTTATCATGAAAAATTTATACTCTCTCATATTCATTCATGATTTCACTCATATATATTCTTCTTTCTTCATAAAATTTGTATATAATTTTTCATTCCATTCCATCCCCATTCCATTCCCATCAAGTGAACACAACCAAACTTATAGATTTCAGTCCCTTTTAATCTCATGTGCGAGTCCCGTTACTTGTCTTATTAGCATACATGTATTTAATTGATCTGTTATTTGTACGCATGCTTGAGGATGCAAATATGGTCAAATTGTAATGAATTTTTATGTTACATTACAATGTTATTATTTATTAAATTAATTGTATTTATTTTACGTGTAGCATTAATTTTTGCACAATACTTTTAGATTAATAAAATAACTAATGATGGGTTAAACCTACATATAAGTGGAGATAACTATAGATGTTGATATAAAAGAAATGGCATGACTACAAGCATTCATAACTCTTGGGTATTAAATACTATAATTGCTAAGCGTGTATTACTACTATTATTTATGGATTAATGGACCAAGTGTGATGTTAAATTCACGCATTTATAATGATTGTCATATTCTGTGAAATTTCCCATGTTATTCAAGTTCAAATGTTATACATTAATCTTGTATAAAGAGAGTTTATTACTTAGATTTGAGTCTACATACTTCTATAATTTCTGTAACTTCATGTCATTCTTTATATTGATTAGTAAGAGCTGCTAGATGTGTTAATTGTATTATTCATGTTCTGCGAGTAAACCATGCATGGACTACTTTTATAAATATCAGTTGACAAAGTATATTCACCGAAGTTGGCCAAAATCGTGAGTATATTAATTGGCATTATTTTAAGTATTAAATGGCTAATTGATTTTCTTGTAACTCCCTGCCAAGTGTGTCTTGCAATGCATGTACATTAGTCAATTAGCTCGGACTAGTTATAAACTAAATGTGTTATCTGTATGAATCATATGCATGTATATTTTTATATTAATTATTTAATAATGATATTACTTGTCATACGGGTAAAGGATGTTAAAAAATATTTATATCATTTAATGATTAGATTGAGTTCGGAGCTTATAACTAATTTTTGGTATTTCTGAATTAATTTAGACGCTACATTATGGTACGAATTCTTCATTCTTTTCTCTCTTCATTTAAATTATAAATATTCATTAAACATATTGTTGAGTCAAATTTATAAATTGTCATCTTTATGTACTCTCCTTGATACGAGTTATTTGCTCTCTTTCTCATTATAAATTTTTATTCTTTACTCGTTATATTTATTGTCGATTCAATTTTATAAAATTGTGACCCTTGTATTCTGTGTGTACTTTTTAGTGCACATTCGTATTTTCGTTTCGTCTCCTTTATTGTTGGAATTTTTATTGCCAGCTCATATATATTTGATTTGATTCGTTTCACTATTTTATTGCGACATTACTTTGTTTATTTTGTCTTGTGCAATGAGTCTGGCAATATTTTTTTAACCCATTTGTTGGGCTCTTAGACCTATCTATGTGGTTAAATAATAGACGAGTTCATGGAGTTCGGAGTGTCTGGTGAATTCGGCACTTACTCGTATCGGTGCTGTGAGTATACGAGCACGTCTCTGGGGTATGGGATTGTGTAAAGATCATGATCGCTAATGTGTGTTTTCTTCTTCTGGATTACCGAAGAAGGATTCTCTGTTTTGTAGAAATGCTTTGTGCATTCCATGTGTTTTCTTCTCGTGGATTAACGGGGAAGAATTCTCTGTTTTGTACTTCGCTTTGTGCGAGTACATATTTGTATAATAGACCATTATGGATACATACCTTATTTTACATTTGGACTTGTTTTGAAAATTTTGTGTTGGTAAGACACAATTCATTTGGATATTTGAAACCTTATTTTATTTTTATATTATATTCGTACTGGGCATTTGGCTCACTCGTATTGTTTTCCTTCCGCTGGTAATCAGGAGTAAACGGGGTTGAGATGAGTGATGCCAACCAGACTTTAGCAACAGTCTTTATAGTAGTATTAATAAATTTGAGAACTTGTTAGATTTGTTTTCAGACTTTTCAGTATTTTCATTTTGAAGATTAAAACATTGATATTTATCAGGATTTTCGGTTCTTTTCTATATCGATTAAATATAATTTAGATTTTATTATGATATTTGTCTATTAGTTAACGATCCGAAAAGTCGGGTTGTTACAGTTTATATTGTGGGGTCTTGAGCAGGTGGATTATATATTGTGAGAAATGCAGGTACGGCAAGGAATAAATGGATCGTGACTTCCATAGATCCCTGACCCCGGGTCTGGGGGTGTCACAAGTTGGATGAGAATAATTTGTTGGAATTGGGCCAACTTTTAGAGCCCAAGTGATTTGATATTTACGACCCAATTAAGACCATACCATACATATAAAACAAGAGCTTTAGAAACAAAAACAAGTAGAACCCATTTTAGTCTCTCATCTTCTACCGAGAGAAAAACAAAAACACACCCTCCATTAAAACTAAACCTTTCTAAGCTCATCACTTAATAGATTCTACCTAAAATTGACATGCAATAGGATTTTTGGATAGCCTGTAATCAGTTCTTCAATTTCATATATTAAAATCACAAATCCGAGAAGTTGGGTTTTTTTATCAAATTCTAAAGTTTTGATTTTCACAAGTGGGTATGATCTTATACCCTTATAAATCTTTTTTATTACCTATTTATTGCTTGAACTCGTATTTTAATAATATATTTTGTTTCATTTCAGGAAATTCGTAAATAAATAAAGAAATGGCAAAATAAAGAAATAAAGAGCAAGGAAGGGAAAAAGAGGAAGAAAAAGGACTTAAATGAAAGAGGAAAAAGAATTAGGAGCTTGGTGGAAAAGGAATCTTGGAGGACATGTGGAAGGTGGAGATCAACCCAACACATTACATAAGTGTATGGCCAAGATCAACTCTTCAAAGCTTAAGGGGGAAGGAAACAAATAGATGGCTAGGATTTCACCACCACACACCACAAATGTATGGTGGGGATTTACCCAACACCCCCCTTAACCCTAATTCCTATCCTATAAATACCCCCTCACCCCCTTGTTTTTAAAAAAGCTGAGATTTTATGGTAGCTTTAATTTCTTGTATTTTCTTTAGTTTCAAATCTTGTAAACACTCTTTTTAATTTTAATGCAATTTCATTTCCTTTAATTTCTTGTCTTGCTCTCTCGTTTATTTGACTTCGCTTTCGTTATTTTCGTAAATCCAAGTAGTGGACAAAGTAGCGAAAAGCTAACCACTATGAGTTGAAAGTAACGAAATTTTAATTTCTTGCTCTTAGTTTAAACTCGTAATTTTTGCCATTTTAAAGTTCAATTTTATTGTGGGCCATTTAATTCCAAATCCCCGTTTCATTTTAGTATAAATTTTAATTTTCGTAGTTAACTTTAGTTATTTGTATTTTAATTTTCAAATAAAAAAAATATAAGTTTTAATTACGTGCCTTTTTACTATTAATTCGAAGCCATCATTTGTTTTCCCCTGTTTTAGTTTTTTTAATCAAAACAAAACCCAACATTTTTTTCATTCGAGCCCAACCATCTCTTTCTCCTTGTTAGTCACAGAGGCATGTCTGAATACATCTAATAACAAGCCCAAGTGGTTCGTAATGCTATGCATTACCTACATGACCTCTTAACTGAGGGAACCTCTAGTTGTAGAGTTTCTACTTGTTTGTACTATGTAATAGGCATCAAATTCTATCTGTGTAACTGTACCTACTAAGTCAAGAATAAAGCTTGAAAGAAGTTCTAAGGTTCATGCCTCAAGCAAGGAAATGAAGACTGTCAAATAATCACAGTTGGGATTTGAAGAATTGAAGGAATGAAGAAATTGCCTAAGTACTAATTCGAGAAGTACATTTGTTTATTCGAGAAGTCTAGCATTCGAGAAGTCTGGAGTTCGATATCTCAGAAGACACTATTCGATATCTCTCGATATCTCATTCGATATCTCAGGGATTCGATATGTCCATTACACGGTTCGAGAACTCAAGGAGTCAACAGTTCGAGTTCTCAAAGGGTCAACAAGTCAATGCTACAGTCGATATCTCAAAGACTCAATATGCTATTCGATATCTCAGGGATTCGATATGTCAAAATGCTCTATTCGATATCTCAAGGAGTCCCAGAGAAAAGAGCTATTCGAGAAGTGATTCGATATGTCAAGATAACACTATTCGAGAACTCAGAGTTATCGATCAAGTCAACTCCAGTTCTCGAATCACTCACTTAGTCACTTCTCGAATACATTCTTGAGGACAAAATACTGAAGAATTGTACAAGTCAGAAACCTGCAACAAGCCAGGATACTTTATTTGACTCTGTCCTATAAAGCATGCTGGAAAGCCTACAAAGAAGCTTGGAGAGATAAGACAAGGGACAAGGAGCTGAAGAAGTGGATCTAAACAGGCTTTTCAAAGTCAAATCTGTAGCCGTTTGGACTCTTACTAAAATGAGATAGACAGACTGGAAAGTGCTTTTGTTTTACCTACCTCATTTGTAGTAAGTGGGTGTATCCATGTCTATTAGGATACAGCCTCACTTCCTTAGCTGTTAAGGTGTTGAAGTTTCTCAAATACCTAGAAAATATCTCTCTAAGAAAAACGAAGCTGAGAATACTATCATTTGTATTCACAGATTGTAGCAAAATCTTAATCTAATAAGATATTAGATTAAAGTGATATTGTGTTGTGTTTGTCTTTAATTATCCGCATCTTCATATCTCACACACTCATCACTTATCTTGCTGTAAAGATTCAAGAACGAAGAAAAGTTCAAGAATCCATTCACCCCCCCCTCTGTATTCTTTTACTGTATTCAATACTCAACAAGTGGTATCAGAGCAGGCTGTTTAATCTAAACAGAAAACGATCATGAGTTCGAATACACCAAAGACTACAGGTACGGTAAAGGTCCCTAAGTTCGACAAAGAGAATTACAACCTCTGGAAAATAAAAATGCTGTTGTTCATCAAAGCTGCCAATCCTCTCTACCCTGACATTCTCAAGAATGGTCCATTCATACCACAACAAGAAGTTGCTGAATCCACAGTGGGCGCAGTAGTCATTCCTAGATCATACGTTCCAAAAGAGCCATCCAAATGGACGGACTCAGAGAAGGAAAAGATTGCCCTAGACAGCCACCTCATGTTGTTAATCATAGACTCCATGGATATGTCGATGTTTGCCAACATAGCATCATGCAGATCAGCCAAGGACATGTGGAATCACATCGAGGTGTTATGTGAAGGGACAGAGGAGGTAAGAGAAAATAAGAAACAGATACTGGTCACACAGTATGAGGCGTTCATGGCACAGCCCAAGGAAAGTATCACTGATATGTTTGAAAGATTTCACAAGCTGGTGACTGAGCTCCAAATGAATGGGAAGGTTTACAGCACTAAGGAATTAAATATGAAGTTTCTACTATCGTCACCAAACCATCTAGAGCAAAGGGTCATATCCCTAAGAGAAAGAGATTTGAACAAAGTCACATATGATGTGCTCTATGGGGTTTTAAAGACACACGAGCTTGAGTTGCTTCAAAAGAGGGCTATCCAAGCTAACCAAGGCAGAATGATAAACACATCCTGTGCCTTGATTGTCAACAAATCTATTCAAGACCTGGAAGCATCTGCAAGTCAGCTGAGAATAGAAGAGATAGTAGATGATGAAAAAACTGAGGAAGTAGTGACTGAACCTGCTGATGACAAGGAAGAAGATGAGTTCTACACTCTTGAAGAGCTGGATGGCATGGAAAATACATCATATGCTTTTATGGCTAGAAAATTCCCAAACATCAGATTCAAGAGGAATCATCCCTTCAAGCCTAGACCTCAAAATCATTCATTCAACAAGAGCAAGGCACCTATGAAAACAAACAAGAACAGATTCAAAACCAGCTATGTGGATAGGTCATCTGTAAGATGTTACAGATGCAATGACCTAGGGCATTTTGCCAGTGAATGCAAGAAGCCTAAAAAGAAGGATAAGGAGTTTCTTGAGCTTGAAGCTAAGTATGAGGCCCTTCTAAAGAAGCAGACACCAGGTAAGGCTTACATAGCTGAAGGGAAGTGTTGGGATGATTCTGACAGTGATGGGGAAGAACAAGAATTCTGCAACTATGCCTTGATGGCCAATTCCAAGGAAGAACCATCTGCATCAGACTCACAGGTACCATCTCTCACTACCATAGACATGTCTGTTTCTGAATATAAATCTTTGGTTGAACAACTATCCGTTGAGATGTTTAACATTCATACTAGTATGACTGCTGCTAATGAAGAGATTGCTAAACTGTCTACTAGGAATGAACTGTTAAATAAGAGAAATGAGGAACTAGAGCTAACTACTGTGCAAATAGAAAATCTTAAACAAGAGATTGAGTATCTAAAGAACAAAGTTCTATGTGCTAGTCAAGTTGAGAAAGCTCTTAGGGATGAATTAGCTGAAAATGAATTTAAGTTGAAAACATTTAAGAATTCCTCTAGTCTATTGCAGTCTTATCATGAGAAAAATCTAGCTAGACCTAAGGCTGCCATTGGACTTGATTATGACACTCTTAAACAGAGGAAAGGCTATGCAGTCATTGAAGATGACATTGTTGTTCAAGAGGAGGTGCCTCAGGTTTTGAAAAAGACTGAGAATCCAATATTTAAAACACCAACACTTGAGATTGATGAGGATGCCTTACTCATCAAGCAAATGTTGGAGGATGAAGATGAGGCACAATCAAATGAACAACAAGCATCCTCTGAGAGTAAGAATGTCAAAACCAAAGCCAAGGAGCCAGTAGGAGGTAGACCTAGACTTGAGAAATCTGTAAATTTTGTTTCAGCTGGAAATTATGAGACTAAGAAGAAAGTGACTAATAAGAGACCAAACAGGAATGGCAAATTAGGGATTAACAAAGATAACAACTATGCTTATGTGCCAAATGCCCCTAGGAAAGTTTGTCAAAACTGTTTTAGCTCTAATCATTTGACTCATGCTTGCAAGAAACCATCTGGTAGTGTTGCTAAACCATTCTATGATTGCTCTGTGCCTTTAAGACATAGAGACTCTCCTTTCTGTGATAAAGTTGATTGTATGCCATGTAACATGAATGTGATGACTAGTTGTTTTAATTTGAGAAGACAATTCATTGAGGGCTGTATCAATCATAATGTTCACACACACTACACAAGGACAAAGTCTTCAAGTCCTCCTAAAGTTAGGAAGGTACCTCTGTCACCTAAGTCTAAGAACCCTGATTCTAAGACTCCCAACAGTGACAAGAAGACCAACATCAAGAAAACTGATAAGCATGCTGATTTTGATAAAACTGTCACTAAGTCACATGGACCCAAACTCGTTTGGGTACCAAAGGAGAAGTAATACTTTTGTGTTTGCAGGGCAAAGAAAGTAAAAAGAAGGTCATGTGGATTTTGGACAGTGGATGCTCAAATCATATGACTGGTGATATGGCCCTGCTATCACAGTATGAGGAAAAGGCTGGCCCAATGGTTGCTTTTGGAGATGACAGCATTGGCAACACACTGGGATATGGCAAGTTGGAAATTGGAAATGTCATCATTGAGAATGTAGCACTGGTCAAGGGGCTCAAGCATAATCTACTAAGTGTTGGTCAATTCACTGACAGAGGCTTCAAAGTGAACTTTGACAAAGATGAATGTTTGATCACCCACAAGAAGACTGGTGATTTTGCTCTGTCTGGAGTAAGGAAGGGAAGCCTGTTTGTAGCCAATATGGACTCTGCAAGCAAGGACACAATTTGTTGCTTCTACTCAAAAGCATCAAATGAAGACAGTTGGCTGTGGCACAAGAAGCTATCACACCTGAACTTCAAAGCCATTAATTCCCTAGTCAAAAGGGAGTTAGTGAGAGGCATTCCCACACTTGAATTCTGTCAAGAAGGAGTGTGTGAGGCGTGTCAAAAGGGAAAAATGAAAAGATCAAGCCACAAGTCAAAAACAGTGACATCTATAACCAAGCCCCTGCAACTGATTCATATGGATTTGTTTGGGCCTGTCAATATTATGTCACTAGGAAGGAAGAAGTATGCTCTAGTGATGGTTGATGATTTTACAAGATATACATGGGTAGAATTTCTGGCATCAAAGGATGAGGCTCCACAAGTAATCATTGAGCACATAAAGAAAGTTGACAAAGAAGCAAAGGCCATAAATGCAAGTGTGATTGCATTAAGAAGTGATAATGGAACAGAATTCAGAAATGCCATGCTTGGAGCATTCTGCAAAGAAAATGGTATTTCTCAACAATTCTCAGCTCCAAGGACCCCACAACAAAATGGAGTTGTTGAGAGAAAGAATAGGACTCTGATAGAGGCTACTAGAACAATGCTACTTGATGCAAAGATGCCTACATGTTTTTGGGCTGAGGCTGTGAGCACTGCATGCTACATCCAAAACAGAACCCTCATCAACAAAAACACTGGAAAGACACCTTACAACTTGATGACTGGAAAGAAGCCTACTCTAAAGTATGTTCATACTTTTGGAAGCAAGTGCTTTGTGCTAAAAGATAATTCAGAATATGTTGGAAAGTTTGATGCAAAGGCATTTGAAGGAATCTTTCTTGGCTATTCTATGGAAAGAATTGCATACAAAGTTTATGTCATTTGTCAAAAGAAAGTAATGGAGAGCACAGATGTAACATTTGATGACAGCAAACTACCTGGATTAGAAGAAGCCAATGATGAAGATAAAGATCCCTTGAAGTTTGACAATCTAGATGATTCTGATGAGGAGATTGAAAGTGAATCTGAACTCATAATCCAACAAACTCAAGTGAATGAAGAACCTGTGTCAACCAACAATGAAGAAACAAGCATCCAAGATACACCTGTGAGGAGTGACAACTTCACAGGGGGAGGAAATGTAGATGATCATGATCTAAATGATGAAGCAACATCAAGGATGAGAAATCAATCTGAACATACAAGGAAATGGGATAGATCACACACTGCAGATCAGATAATTGGAAATCCAAATGCAGGAGTAAGGACAAGGAGAGCAACTATAAATGAATGTCTCTATGGCTGCTTTCTATCCCAAGTTGAGCCTAAGAAACTTGATGATGCATTGTTGGATCCTGACTGGATAATTGCTATGCAAGAGGAGCTAAATCAATTTGAAAGGAGCAAAGTATGGGAACTAGTGCCTGCACCAAAGGATAGAACCGTTGTTGGAACTAAATGGGTTCTAAGGAATAAGATGGATGAAAATGGTGTAGTCATAAGGAACAAAGCAAGGTTGGTTGCAAAAGGATACTCTCAACAGGAAGGTATTGACTATGATGAGACCTTTGCTCCTGTTGCTAGACTAGAAGCCATCAGAATTTTCTTGGCATTTGCTGCACATTCTAATTTCAAGGTCTATCAAATGGATGTCAAGAGTGCATTCCTGAATGGGGAGTTGGAAGAAGAAGTATATGTGCAACAACCACCTGGCTTTGAGGATCCACAGTTTCCCCACTTTGTCTACAGATTACTTAAAGCATTGTATGGACTCAAGCAAGCTCCCAGGGCATGGTATGACACACTATCACAATTTCTACTGGAGAATCAATTCACTAGAGGCACACTGGACAAGACACTGTTCTACAAGAAACATGGTGATGATATTATCCTAGTTCAAATCTATGTGGATGATATCATATTTGGCTCTACAAATGAGAAGCTGTGTGAAAAATTCTCTAAGCTCATGCAAAGCAGATATGAGATGAGTATGATGGGAGAATTAACATTCTTTCTTGGACTGCAAGTTAGTCAAAGGAAGGATGGCATTTTTATAAGCCAAACCAAATACATTAAAGATTTACTGAAGAAATTTGATTTGGAAGAATGTTCACCTGCAAAGACACCCATGGCCACTGCCACCAAGTTAGATGATGACGCTAAGGGCAAAAAGGTAGATATCTCAATCTACAGAGGCATGGTTGGTTCTCTACTCTACCTCACTGCTAGTAGGCCAGATATCATGTTTGCTACATGCTTATGTGCAAGGTTTCAATCAAACCCAAAGGAATCACACATGATAGCAATAAAAAGGATCTTCAAATATCTGAAAGGCACACCAAACTTGGGGTTATGGTATCCTAAGGACACAGGGTTCAATCTGGTTGGTTATTCTGATGCTGATTATGCTGGATGCAGAGTGGATAGGAAAAGCACATCAGGTAGCTGCCAGTTTCTTGGACAAAGGTTAGTCTCTTGGTACAGCAAGAAACAACAATCTGTGTCAACTTCCACAGCTGAAGCTGAATACATAGCTGCTGGAAGTTGTTGTGCTCAAGTGCTTTGGATTAGAAACCAACTTAGAGATTATGGACTTGTGTTGGAAAGAATTCCTATCATGTGTGACAACACAAGTGCAATCTCTATAGTTGCCAATCCTGTCAATCATTCTAGGACAAAGCACATTGACATCAGATATCATTTCATTAGAGAACATGCAACTAATGGAACCATTGAGTTGCATTATCTCTCTACAGAAAAACAACTAGCTGACATATTCACTAAGCCATTAGATGAAGCCACCTTCACTAGGCTGGTCAGTGAGATTGGAATGCTGAATTCTTCGAATTCTGGCTAAGTGAATATATCAACTAGATTGTTGCAGCAGTAAATACTTACTTTATCAAATGCCCAATATTTCTGAAGTAAGTATTGGCTGGAGTATGATGTATAAATATTCCAATGCTGCACATGTTGAAAATCATACATATGTAGCTTGAAATTTCTGTAAAAATTTTGAGTAAACCACTATTTAATTTGGTAGAATATTCGTCAATGAATATTTCTAGTAAATTTTAAAGGATAGTGGAAATTGAATTTTATGAGTGAAAAGTACAGTTCGATAAGTCAGACTTCTCGAATGGTTCATTGTTATGTCTTGGCTCGAGTTCTCGAATAGGCCTATCTAGAACCCTCTTGAGTTCTCGAATAGTGTCTTTTAGAGAAATCGAATAGCACACTTTGAGTTCTCGAATAGAGTATTTTAGTTCTCTAATGATAGAGTTCTCGAATACTGCATTTGAGTTATCGAATCATTTGAAAAGGCTGATTTTTCGCTGACACTTAATCGCTTTTTGGATTTATATTCAAACCTTCATTTCACTCATAAAAATATATTCTTAACTTTGAATTATTTTCTGAGTTAAATCACTGCCAGCTGTGAGTTAAAAACTGCCTGAGATATCGAATAAGCCTTTCTTGACTTCTCGAATAGTTGTTTCATACTTCTCGAATGACTTGTCGCTACAGAACACTTATCTATCGACAACTCAAGACATTCATATATATATATACAACTTCACAACTATTCAATTCATTTCGTTCGATTTCTCAAGCATCTCAACTCCTGAAACCTCTGAAAAACCCTAACTGCGAATTTCTTCTTCAATCCTAATTCTCTTTTCTTCTCTACCCAAATGGCAAACACTCAACTCACCATACCATCCCAAACTAATTTCATCGCAATCTCCAGTGATGTGGAAGCACCGAATGCCAATTTCAAGTGCTTTGTTCGGTGGTTGTCTGAATCATACATCAAGAGTGCGCTCTCGGCCAACCCAACTCTGTACATAGATCTATTGGAATAATTCTGGAGGACTGCTACTGTGGAGGTCATCGCTCTTGAGAATGCTATCACCTCTTATATTGTTCACTGCAAGATTCAAGGAGAGGATATCACTATCACCACTGCAGACATGAATCAAGCCTTGGATATGCAGCAAGAGACGTATGATGCTCTGGCCTCCAATGATGAGTTGGAAGAATTCTTTGACTTCATCAACTACTCTGATACTATCAAGCTGGGAAAGTTGAATAGGAAGTTCTTGAGGAAAGAATGGAGCTTTGTATTTGCTACACTCCTTCAAGTATTCACTGCACGGAAATCAAGCTTTGATCAGATTAGTACACCCGTGCAGCAGCTTGCCTATGCCTTGGCTCATGGGAGAAAGATAGATGTTGGACTTCTCATCCTACAGGAACTCTATGGGAGACTTGGTCAGACTACAGCCAAGAGAGGTAATGAAATTTTCTTTCCTCGCTTTATTCAATCAGTGCTTAACTTTAAAAATGCTTCTTTGATTGAATTGCCTGGAGTAGATAAGAGTAAAATAGGCTATCCTAAGTCCATGACCAAACTCATTTTTGGTAATTTGGAGACTAGGAATGATGTGGATGTAAGACTTAACATAACTCCCCACATGGAGGGTTTGTTTAGGTCTTACCCCCACAACATGCCAATATTTGATTCAAAATCACAGTTAGCACAGCCTAAGCAAGGAGAACAAAGTGCTAACCCAAGGCCTGCTAACCAACCCCCTCAGCCAAACACTCTATCCAGCAAAGAGCCAACTGCATCATCCTCTCAAAAGGGTGATGTTAGTAAAAAGAAGAGAAAACAGGCTGCTTCTGAACCTTTAGAAATCTTAACTGAAGCAGCCTTGGCTGTAGAACTAGGGTTAGAAAGTGAGAAACCTGAGTCACCTATCATAAGCCTAAAGAAGAAGAAGAAGTCTAAAACCACCTCTTCAGTCACTCAAATGGCTGAAGTTGTAAAATCAGGGGCACACAGCTCACTAGATGTATCCTCTCAACAGGATGCATCTATAGAATCAAGCATCCTCCCCAATGCACCTATCTGTAAAGAGTCAGCACAAGGGAGTGATAAGGCTGGCACAACACTGAGTGGAGAGCACATCATAACTGAAACTCCCTCTATTTCTCAGGGGGAGTTGCCAAAATCTTGTCTACAACACACTTCTCTTTCAGAATCTACCACTCATATTTCTTTGAAGCCTGCAACTCAAGCAATTGAGGAGCAAGGCATTGATCATCAAGAATTCTTTTCCTTTGATGAGCCAATGAATTCAAGTGACTTGGTGCATGACACCTTGCTCACCACCCAGGTACCACATTTGGATGGTCAGGGAATGCATGCTGGGGCATATCCTAATGACACCATCACAAACACAGAGGATTCACTAGTTCTTACTAGAGACTCTGTGCCTGTGTCAACTACTGTTGTAACTCATCCCACTTCTGTGGAGACAGCAGTAGTAGAGTCTGTTCATCCGGTTGCAGAAGTTGCATCTGTAACTGAGGAGCCTAGCAAGCCTAGCTCTAGCTCTAACTTTTTGTCTCAATGGCTGAAGCCTGTGCAACATGACAGTGCTTCAGGATCAGGGTCTGTTCCACCACAATTGACGGTTGAAGCACTTCAAAGCTTAGTTGTGGATCAGATCCCTGAGTTCACAAAAATTGCTCAGCACCTTCTCACTGCAAACATGCCCAATCCAGACTATGAAGCTATTCTCCTATGTCACAAAGAGGATGTAGAGCTACAGAAGGAGAAGATCATAGATGAAACTGAGAGAGATGGGAATATCGATGCTTGGCTGCAAGGAACCAATTCAATCCCTCTCTCAGAAGGTCTTCAGTATCTCAGAGAAGAGTACATCACTTCACTAGGGTCCAATGCCAAATCTCTCAACCCTACTGATGTGTTTGAAGCAGTGAATGACAGCTATAAAGGCATTCTAAAGGCTGCACACTATCTTGGTAAAGGCTTAAAGACAGAAATTAATGAAGTGTGTTCAGCTACAACCAAGGAGGTGCATGAGATCAAGAGGACTTTTGATGCTAAATTCCCTCAATTGGAGACTGTTCTCAAGGACATTCGAACCTGCAATGCTACTTGCACCAGGATGGACAATGGCTTGGCTATTCTCAAGGATGCTGTCACAGGTCTGGGGCACAAATTTCAATCCTTATCAGATCAGACAACTGATGCCAATGCCATGCTCAGGACCCTCTTTGCAAATCAATATGGAGACAAGCTGGTCACTGAGGTTCCTGTGCATGAGATGTCAAGGTTCGAAGTGCAGAGACTGAAGGATCAATCCCTATCTGGTTTTAAGGCCAATGAACTCTTCATTAAAGTGGATACTCTTGAAAAGGAGGTAGTCTCTCTCCACAAGTCCAATGCTCATCTTACAGACACTGTGACAACTCTGACTGAGCAGTTGAACACTCAAGCCACCACCACAGCTGATGTTCTTCTGCATCAACAATCAATGTTGTCTGCAATGATGAAGCACATGGGTCTCCCTCTACCTGATGAATCTTCAACTCCAAAGGTGTCTCCTACAGTCCCTGTGTCTGTCAACAAGCCTAAGGGGGAGAAGAGGATATCAAAGAACTCAAATCCAAAGGGGGAGAGACCACTAGAAAAGGGCATCAAGATCACTGAGGGTGGCCATCAGAGAACTTTGAAATCTACTACTCATGTGCCTGGAAAAGGAAAGGACAAAGTTGATGAGCCTCCCACTTCTCTGCCAGTTGTCACTCTACCAACTGTGCACATCACTACTCCTGATGGTCAAAGGCAGTCTATCACAACCACAGTGGTTGCGGGGAGTATGCCATCTGACAAGCCTCGAATCTCAATATCTAAGAGTGCCAAGCCAGTAGAAGTGAAGGTGGTCACTGAGGCCAAGCTACAAGAAATTGCAAACTCAAATGTCTATCATGATGATGCATTCTTGGAGTTTCTGAAAGTCTCTAGAGAACAGGCTGGTGATGCTCTGCTATATCATGAGAGTTTGAAGAGTCAGATTGACTGTCTCACTGTAGTACCAAGGAGGCTTAATGATCTATGGCTCAAGGAGATATTGATGGTAGGAAAGAACAAGATATGGCACTTAACCATCAATACTCTACAGAGTCTAAAGCACTCAGAAGTGAATGTGCTCCTTGGACTAATTGAGAAGGGAAATGAGAACAACAAGAGTCTTCATGATGACTTGAGGAATGGTCAACCTTCAAGGCTACCTGAAGTTTTCACAGATCCTAGAACTATTATCTACCAGGCTGGAACAAGAATTGAAGATATCAAGCAGCTGGTCATTCCTAAGCATCTAACTCCTCAAAATAAAAATCTCATCATAGCCATCATTGAGAAACTGATCAAGAAGAAGGGATCAAGAACAGCAGAAGAATTAGAAGTTATATCTTACCTCAGGTCATATATTGCAACTGGCATTGTATCTGAGACTGCTAAGTTCAACCCAAGCAAAGATCAAGACAAGGATGAAGATAAAAGTGACGGAAGGGGAAGACATCACAGGAGTAATAAGGGTGATGAAGACAAGAAGAAGAAGAAGGATGATGAGAAGAGGAAGAATGATGATGATCAAGGTAAAGGCTCTGAGAGGAAAAGTGGAAGACAGCAAGCCTCAGGCATTGCTGACAGTAACCTCACCACAACGCAAGACTCTAAGTCTAGGGTGAATGCTGCCAGTAGTGACCTTTCAAAATTTGCATCTATGGCTTCTGCAACTGTCTTGCCACCTCAAGAAGAGAAGAAGATTCAAGTCAAGAAACCATCTGTATGTTTCAAAAAGCAAACTGCTAATGGAATACTACAATGGTCTACAAACAAAGGTCACATACTGCTGCCAAGTAATCATGTAAAAAGAATCAAGTTCAAGCAAGCTGCAAGGAAATCAAAGCCAACCATATCAAAAACCCTGACAATCTATCCAGGCCTAAAACTCCAACCACTAGATGAAGATTATGATGTAGACCAACTGCAATTTTTGCAAGCTCAAAGAATCTATCATGTTGCCATTGTTGATAATTGCCTTGAGATTAAATATTCTGATGGAAGGGAGGAGAAATTCAAACAAGGAGGATGTCAACACTGGGGCAAGCTATATGACATAGAGAGAATCATTGCACTGTTGAGCTCAGAAGATAAAGTGGAGAGAGTATGGAAGCTGGAGCTAATTGATTTTGTGAAAATGAAGAGAGATCATGAGGAAAAAGTCAGAAAAGGGTGTTTTGAGAAATGGCTGGCAAGAGAGAGAGAAATTGAGAGACTGGAAAGTGAAGCAGAAAAGCTGAGGAAAAAGGGTTTGTGTAGAGTTCAGTTCAACCCCTACATGGTAAAGTATAGGAGGAGAAATGGGAATCAAGTCAACATCAGAATGAATCTACTCAACCACTATCCTGCAAATATTCTGGAACCAGTACTTGAAGATTTCAAAGACTCAATTTTGCTTGAAGAATTGGATGCTATGGCAGAAATAATAAAAGCTATGGATGAGAATACAAGGAAGGAGAAAGAAAGAAGAGAGAAAGAATATGATGAATTTCAAGCCAAAGCTATGGAAAGGGAATCAAAAGACAATGGCTAGTTCTTCATCATAGGCTGTAAGATTACTCACTCTGTAGTTCTATCCAAATTGCTAATGGAAATTCATACCTGTACTGTCAAGTTTTATCTTTATGTATGTTAGGCTTGTTATCAGACATGAAATTGTGACTAAGGGTCTTACTCACAATTTGGGGGAGATTGTTAGTCACAGAGGCATGTCTGAATACATCTAATAACAAGCCCAAGTGGTTCGTAATGCTATGCATTACCTACATGACCTCTTAACTGAGGGAACCTCTAGTTGTAGAGTTTCTACTTGTTTGTACTATGTAATAGGCATCAAATTCTATCTGTGTAACTGTACCTACTAAGTCAAGAATAAAGCTTGAAAGAAGTTCTAAGGTTCATGCCTCAAGCAAGGAAATGAAGACTGTCAAATAATCACAGTTGGGATTTGAAGAATTGAAGGAATGAAGAAATTGCCTAAGTACTAATTCGAGAAGTACATTTGTTTATTCGAGAAGTCTAGCATTCGAGAAGTCTGGAGTTCGATATCTCAGAAGACACTATTCGATATCTCTCGATATCTCATTCGATATCTCAGGGATTCGATATGTCCATTACACGGTTCGAGAACTCAAGGAGTCAACAGTTCGAGTTCTCAAAGGGTCAACAAGTCAATGCTACATTCGATATCTCAAAGACTCAATATGCTATTCGATATCTCAGGGATTCGATATGTCAAAATGCTCTATTCGATATCTCAAGGAGTCCCAGAGAAAAGAGCTATTCGAGAAGTGATTCGATATGTCAAGATAACACTATTCGAGAACTCAGAGTTATCGATCAAGTCAACTCCAGTTCTCGAATCACTCACTTAGTCACTTCTCGAATACATTCTTGAGGACAAAATACTGAAGAATTGTACAAGTCAGAAACCTGCAACAAGCCAGGATACTTTATTTGACTCTGTCCTATAAAGCATGCTGGAAAGCCTACAAAGAAGCTTGGAGAGATAAGACAAGGGACAAGGAGCTGAAGAAGTGGATCTAAACAGGCTTTTCAAAGTCAAATCTGTAGCCGTTTGGACTCTTACTAAAATGAGATAGACAGACTGGAAAGTGCTTTTGTTTTACCTACCTCATTTGTAGTAAGTGGGTGTATCCATGTCTATAAGGATACAGCCTCACTTCCTTAGCTGTTAAGGTGTTGAAGTTTCTCAAATACCTAGAAAATATCTCTCTGAGAAAAACGAAGCTGAGAATACTATCATTTGTATTCACATATTGTAGCAAAATCTTAATCTAATAAGATATTAGATTAAAGTGATATTGTGTTGTGTTTGTCTTTAATTATCCGCATCTTCATATCTCACACACTCATCACTTATCTTGCTGCAAAGATTCAAGAACGAAGAAAAGTTCAAGAATCCATTCACCCCCCCCCCTCTGTATTCTTTTACTGTATTCAATACTCAACACTCCTCTCCTTCTTTTCCTCACAGAACTCCTTCTTCTCCCTATCTTCTTTTCTGTATAAACCATTCACGAACACCCCCTGCTTCTCCTCTAGTTTCTTACCCTATTTTTTTTTATTTTCCCCTGATAAATGCATATTTTTGCATATTTTATTTACCTATTTATTGCTTGAACTCGTGTTTTAATAATTTATTTTGTTGCATTTTAGGTAAATCGTAAATAAATAAAAAATGACAAAATAAATAAATAAAGTGCAAGGAAGGGAAAAAGGAGGAAGAAAAAGGACCAAAAATGAAAGAAGGAAAAGAATTAGGAGCTTGGAGCAAAAGGAATATTTCAAGAAAAGTGGAAGGTGGAGATCATCCCAACACATTAGAAAAGTGTATGGCCAAGATCAACTATTCAAAGCTTAAGGGGGAAGGAAACAAATAGATGGCTAGGATTTCACCACCACACAACCCAAATGTATGGTGGGGATTTACCCAACACCCCCCTTAACCCTAATTTCTATCTAATAAATACCCCCTCACCCCCCTTGTATTTAGTAACTTAGATTTTAGGGTAGATTTAATTTCTTGTATTTCTTCTCTTAGTTTCAAATCTTGTAAACACTCTTATTATAATTAATGCAATTTTTATTTTCTTTACTTCTTGTCTTGCTCTTTCATTATTGTTGGCCTGTTTCGTTATTTTCGTAAATCCCGTTGCTAACCACTTGGGGTTGAAAGTAACGAAACTTTAATTTCTTTCTCCTTGATTTAATTTTTAATTTTGAGCTCCTTTAAATTTAAATTTTATTTTGGGTTCAAAATTTTAAATTACCGTTTTAATTTTTAATTCGTAGTTTGCCCCTTTAAAAATTAATTTTATTGTGGGCCATTAAATTCCAAATTCTCATTTTAGGGTAATTTTAATTTCGTAGTTAATTTATTTATTATCGTATTTAGTTTAAAAAAAAAACCAACAAAAGTATTAGTTTCAATAATTTCCTGTTCGTGTTATCTGCTCCTTTTCTGTTTTATACGAAACTTTAACACTACCCTGTTTTTTTTTAACACCCCAAATTTCATCTCCTCTCTCGTTCAAACCACAAAAATGAACCTAGCTTATTCCTTTCATCCCTTTTTTTCCAGACACCATTTCCTCTTCTCCTCCCCGAAAAACCCACCTTTTGCAATTGTTGTTTTGGTTCTGTTTTAATTATTGTTGTAATTGTTGTTTCGTTGTTTGAGGTTTTGAGCTGATGAGCCTTGTGAGTAATAGCGGTTTGGTGCATTGGTTCTTTTGGTTTGTTCGAGTTTTGTTTGGTTGAATTCTTTGTTGCCGAGTTCCTTCGCTGCTTGTTGAGACTTTTTTTTTCTGCGTTCTAAATTCTAGTTAATTAATTTTAATGTTTTCAATGTTTACTTGTCCTTTTGATAATTGATCGTTTTGCGTAGTTTTCAATATAATGTATAAATACCATTTTTGTTTTCTTAGTCCAATGTTTGTTTGTTGACATTTCTAGTCCTGCATTAAAATATGGTGATTAGCCTGCTAGTGTCTTTAAGTGTAGCCTGCATTTTACAAAGTTAGTCCGTATTTATTTTAGTTTTCTGGCCCAAAATCATTTTCTGGCCCAAATCCATTTCTAATTCTAATGTCCATGCACTTTACTTTTTCAAATCAAAACTTTTGTCATTTAATTAGTTTTCGTATGGCCTAATTATTAGACAATCATTTTTTTTTATCATTATTAGGTAATCATGTTCAAACAAATTGCCCGTAACTTTAAGTTTTTATTTATATTGTTTCATTTTTGTCTCCTCAATGTATAAACATGTTTTATATATAATTTCTTTTTATTAGTTAAATTCAAATCCTTCATCTCCGTTATATTGTCCTAATTCGATTAAATTAAAAATTAAGGATTGCGTAAATTAAATAGTCCCTGTGGAACGAATCATTAAATTTTACAACGAAACGAATTGAGCGCTTGCGATTCAAATTTTAAATCCTTATTTCTAGCACAACAAGTTTTTGGCGCCGCTGCCGGGGACTAATTATTTTTCGCACCTTAGTTTTTGATTTTTCGGATTAGCTCTCTTCTCACCCTTTTTCTTGTTTGCATTTTTTCGAGGAATTTGGAGGAAAATTCGGGTGGCTTGGATTAAAGCGGAATAATTTTCTCGGAATTTTGGAAGCTTTGCTTGGGTAAACCGTATCTCTCTCCTCTTTCGTTTTTTTAGAAAATCACAAAATAATAAAAATTCACAAAAATCACAAAAAAATTAAAAATTAAAAATCCAAAAATATTAGTTGTAAATACATAATTGTTGCATCATGCATTTAATCACTTAGGGAACATCATCTAGATTTTTATTTTCTTGTTTTTAATTTCTCGTACCATATAAATTGTGGTGATCGCTGGAGGACCCCAAGGTACGTTAAATTCTTCCTTTTCTTTAGTTAGAACACGTAGTTTAAAGCATCCATAAATGTTTATAGTTTTTTTTATACCTCTTTGTTTGTTGCATCATTTAGTAAATAAACTTTAAGGGCAAAACCTCTCAAAAGATAAGGGAAGGGATTTCATCACTGTTTCCTTAGCCCAAAAACAATTTAATCCCACATTTTGCATTCCCTAGCCTTTTAATAAAATTAATTAGACAATTGCCCCTAGGAACTTCGTGCTCAATTAGGATGGTACCTAAAAATAAACGTAATTAAGACTTATTCACGACCTTCAGTGTCTAAGGTTCGCCTGGCTGTTAAGATTCGGTGTCTAAGTGATGAGTTTGGCCTCTTGGCAATACCTCCTCTAATCTGGCCGAATCGGTCTGAATAATTCTTAATTTACGGAATTTTTAGTGTGTCTTAACGTTATGAGCAATGTCTAGTTATTTTATTTAGGGAACCTAGGTTAGATTTTTCTTTTGATTTTTCACCATTTATTTTGTGTGTTTCATTTTCGCACTTATGTGCTACGTGTTTTTTTCCTTGATCAATCTTTACCATGTCCGTAGCATTTAGGGAGCGTTATTACCAAGGTGGGATAACACGATGTGGTGTGAGTCAACTAAGGAACCTAGTGTATATAACGAGTCGTCTAGTACTTTTAGTGATTTGTATTATAGTGAAAACGATATTGCAATCGACTCTGAATTAGATGTTCTTACTAGATGACTCGAAGCCTTAGAAACCCTTAGTGGCCCTTCACACACGTCTTGGGACCCAAATTTCAACTCTCCGAGTCTCGATTTTCGATATAGCCCCGACTCTCAACAAGTCAACGCCATGTTTCAACCAACCTCTCGAAATGACCAATTTACATCGTCTTCTAATTCCGGTTGGAGAGACTATCCCGATCTCTCATGGAACCAAGGTCATAGCTATCAAACTCCGCCTCCACATTTTCAAGAACCGAACTCTTATTCAATTCCAAGTCAAGTTCCTTATTCGAGTTCAATTCAAACACCCGCCCACCCACCCGGGTTTTATGATTCGAGTAGGAACCTTGACACCTTAGAAAAGAGTATCGAGGCTTTATTGATTTCTCAAGCAAACTTCATGCGAACCATAACTTCTGATAGGCAAATTTTGAACTCTAATGTTCAAGCCTTATCTAAGTTAGAATTTTAAGTGAATCAATTAGCCACCATGTGCGAGCGTGAGACGATAACCACCCCGAATCCACCCGAGGTCAACCCTAAATTTCTTATCACTCAAAGACCTATCGATACTTTCGATGATATCATTTCTCCTAGGTCTAATGTTCAAGTTGACACTCCTTTCGGTGGTGATTCACAGGAAGAAGATTCTAATGCTGACATCATTCTTTCTCTAGGTCAAACGAAGAATCCCGATGATTCTGAGTTTGTAGCTTCACCTAGACAACCATCATCTTCTTCTAGTGAACTTTTCCTTTCATCTTCCAAACCTCTTCCTGAAAAACCCAAAGAACTTCATACTCAACCAATAGGAGCTAATCTAGTTAAGGAGGTTGTTTCAAGGTCAAATTTGGACGATCATGAGATTGAGTCTCTTCTTAAACAAGATTTTCAATTGCATTACGAGACCAATCGAGAGCTTCACGAATCTTTTAAGGATTTGACCTCGGAAGAGATGTTTGGAGAGATGAAGAATATTTGTTCCAAGAGGGAAACCCAACATAAGGATAGTTCTTGTGATCCTAATTCTGTTGGTAAAACTTTTTTCGAAGATCCACCCCCACCCGTTTCTATTTCTTCATTTTCCACTCGTGCTCCATCTTTCATCGAAACTCATGATATTCATGACCAACATCTTATCGTAACTAATTTGCTTAAACACCAAAAAGAAGCATCCTCGTGGTCTATGGATGAAGTTAGGAATATGAGTTTTATTCTTGTGCCTAATCGGATCGTTCAAGTGGTCTATGCTATTTTCGTGGGTGAGTTTCTGAAATATGTTGGTTGTATAACAAAAATAGTTTTTCCGAGAGCAGGTATTGGTTAGTAAATATTTGTTTTGTACCTCCCATAGTAGAATGTAGGTATGGGGGAGGAGTTGTGTGTGTGAGTTGTTTTCTTTCATAATTTCTAGTAGTTTTCAGTCTCCGTCATCCTTTATCAGGTATTTCCTCAACTTTATCCTTTTTCATTTCTTTTGCATTTCTTTATCCTTTCTCATTTCTCTCTTCATTTGCATTTGCATACATTGAGGACAATGCATGATCTAGGTATGGGGGAGGGTTTTTAGTGTAAATAATAAAAATTGAAAAATCCAAAAAAAATTAAAAAAATCAAAAAAATCAAAAAGAATTTTTTTTTTCTTTTCTTATTCTAGTCTTGTTAATTGATTGCTAGTTGCTTGATGCACCCTTGCATGCTATGATAATCTTATGATCCATTAGCTTTTGTTTGAGAAGTGATTTGCTAAAGTTCTTGTTCACACACATACACTAGCAAGGTGAAGCTAGTAGACTTAATTGAATTGTGCATGAAATTAGAAGGTCATGATTAGGTGTAAGATGATTTGGTCTTCATGCTTTGAGTACAAGTAGGTGCATTGAGGATACCATTTCTTGAGATTGATTATGTTTTACCACACCAAGTGAGATTTTGAGCCTATATGCACATCTTTGGCATTTATATTCTTTTGCTTGAGTGTCCACTTGTCATTTGCATCGCTAGCACTTGTTTGAGTTCCTTCTTGAAATACATGACATTAATTGATGATAAAATGATAAAGGCGCTTAGGAATAACCTATATTTCCAAAAATATCCACACCATGCTTATGTGATCAATTAGTTAACCCTTTGAGCTTAATCTTATTCATTCGGTGACACACCACATTACTCGCCTAAGACCTTTTTCTTGTTTAGCCTTACGTATTCTTGATCCCATTTTGTCAAAGGCTAGTAGGAACTTGAGGGAGCAATAAGGTGTATGAAATAGGGTTTACTATTGTTCATAACTTTCGAGGAAATATTTGTTGTTACCTTGATAGTCGATTTTCAAAATTAAATCTAAAGGAGGATTATTGTTACATTTATCATTTGCTTATAAAATAAAATAAAAAAAAAGAGAAAAAAAGAAAGAAAAAATGAAAAGAAAAGAAAAAAAAAATGATATGAGAGCATACTTATATTTTTTGTAATCATCCTTCCTTCGATTAGTCAAGTCTTTTTGTTGAAAAATGAAAATAAATTGTGTGGGGAGGAAGTTTGGTGTTGTGCATGATATTCATGGTGACTACTAGCTTTTGACACTTCACCTTATTTTGGCCTTTCTTGACATACCTTGTCCCTACCCCCATTACAACCTTAATAAAGACCTTTTGATTGTCATTATTAATGTATGTTGTGATTTAAGTTGGAATGATACCAAGTGTCAAGCATGCATTTTATTTTGTTGGAATTGAGTGATACACTTTCCCTAATTATTAGACAATCATTTTTTTTATCATTATTAGGTAATCATGTTCATACAAATTGCCCGTAACTTTAAGTTTTTATTTATATTGTTTCTTTTTTGTCTCCTCAATGTATAAACATGTTTTATATATAATTTCTTTTTATTAGTTAAATTCAAATCCTTCATCCTCGTTATATTTTCCTAATTCGATTAAATTAAAAATTAAGGATTGCGTAAATTAAATAGTCCCTGTGGAACGAATCATTAAATTTTACAACGAAACAAATTGTGCGCTTGCGATTCAAATTTTAAATCCTTATTTCTAGCACAACATCCCCTCTTGTTTAAACAAATTCTTCACCTGTTTAGTAGCACGTTGGCGTTTTGACTTTGCCCCTATGTTCTGTTCTTCGAATTGATTTCCATTTTGCTTCGATTTCTGCCCTGCTGTTCTTCTGTTTCGTAACGTTTCTATACTGGGCTAGTGCTTGATTTTATTTGTTTGATTTTGGATAGTGTGTTTTTTTTCCGAATTAGTTTTGTATCGAGTCTCGAGTTTGCTGTGTGTAGCTGATTTTCTGAGATTAATTATCTTGTTTTTTTTCGAATCGCTGTCTTTTCTGAGATTGTTTATTTTCACTATTTGTCTTTGTTGTCTTTGTTTTTTCTCTGAGATGGTGCGGATTGCGCTGAATTTCTGTGAATCGCTGAGTGTGTGAGTTCAGATTATCAGAATTTTTTGGTTCAGATTTTTGGTTCTTTTTCGTTCGTTACTGAGTGTGTTTAACCGAGCCATTTATTCGAGAGTTTTTGTTCACTATTTTGCGACTGGTTTTCGTTGTTTGCTATTTCCGAATTCTGGTCAATGTTAGTAAATGTCTGCGTTCTATTTTTTATTTTTATTTTTTTCGTTCTCAAACTGTTTTATGGCCAAGTTTCTTCTGCTATGTTATTTCTTGATACCAAATTGCTGTTTTGTTGTGTTTCGCCTCTGAGTCTGCCTGTTTTATCTGTGATGTTTGCTACGAATTTTATGCTAAGTTAAACCAAGTTCTCCTATCCGAGTTTTGGTTTGTTTTTATGCCGAATCGTTCTGTTTGCTATTTTCCCGAGATGTTTTACGGTCACTGCTATGTTTGCGAGTTCTGTACCGAGTCTAATGAGTTATTGTTTGGATTCCGCATTGTAGTTTAGTGCTGTTTTTTTGTATTCACTATTTTTGTTTTATTCGAATGAGAAGTACTAGTTTTTGCAGCAATTTGGAGTTTTATTCGTTGGTGCTGGGACTTTTCTGTGTTTTGGGTTTGGTTCATTTGTTTTGGCTAGTGGTAATTACAAACATTATATGTCAAATTTTTCCGAATAAAATTCCTGTAAATAAATTGTCCCTAAAAAAATTTAGTTTAATTTGATAAAAAAATATAAAACATTTAGAATGAAATCTAGTTTTTAGTTCGAATTTAGTCAAATTTTTAGCTTTTGTTCTTTTTATTATTAGAGCAAATTTAATTTTTTTTTAAAAATAGTTTAAGTTTCTTTTGGTAATTAAATAGTATAAAAAAACCAAATTCTCAAAAATCAAACTTGTTCTAATTTGATTAAATTAAAAATTAAGATTGCGAAAAAATTAGTCCCTGTGGATCGAATCTAAAATTACTAAAACGAGATTGTGCACTTGCAATCATATTTATTTTTAACAAATCAAGTTTTTGACGCCGCTGCCGGGGATCGCACCCGGGTCACCCGCGTGACAGGCGGGAATACTTACCACTATACTACAACAACCTCAATCGCAAAACTTGATGTGCTAAAATAAATTTCAATTTCAATTTCAATAAACTTGAATTATTTTAGGTTCGTTCCTCGGAGATTAATATTTTCGCAAACCTTAATAATTAATTTAATCGAATTAGAAAAAGTTTGGATTTTGGAAAATTTGGATTTTTTTTTCTAATTATCACTAAAAGATAATTTTAATCTATTTTAAAAGAGAATGAAATTTATTCTATTTTTAAACTAAAAAAAAAATTAAAATAACAAAATCTAAATTATGTAAAGATTCTAAATTAAAATAACATAATTTAAATTTTGTAAGGATTTTAAATTAAATGAAAAAGGATTTTAGATTAAAATAATTAAAATCAAAATTTTGTAAGGATTTTGTAGGACAAAATTTACACCGCAGGATTCCTACACGGCCAATTTAACAGCAAAAGAAAACAAGATGAAAAACACAAACAGTGACAACTCAGAAATAAAACTAGCAACTTGCAACCTTCAAACAACTCAGTGAACTCGAACTCAATGATTCTCAGTACTCGGAATTCACAGCGACAGAAATGAAAATAAAACGCAGCAGAAACTCAACAAAATTTCAACCCAAAGAGCTCGGAACAAAACAAATTTTACAATCAAGACTCAGCAAACAAACACAGCACAGCCTCCGAGTTAACTCGACTAACATAAGAACAAAACGAACAACTTGCAATGAAAACTCGGCTTGGACTCGCAGCACTATTCAGTAAACTCAGAGAATCTCCATGACCCAGAACTCGAATCAAAACGGAGCAAATAAAATACAAGACTCGTACAACATACAGCGTCGTGCACTACAACCCAAATTTCGACTCATCAACAGCGATAAAAGAAAGAAACCATAGCAACGATACAAAACAGAACAAACTTGTTAACATAAAATTAAACAAGGACTCAACCACGCAAAAAACGAAGAAAGACGAAGAAAGAGAAATTCCAAAAATGAAATGGGTTAATTGAAGAAGCTAAGGTCGAATTAAAAAAAACTGATGGGTTTCGATTTGAAAAGGAGAAAAGATAATTGGTTGCTGGGTTCCAAAAAGAAAGACACGGGAAAAAGGTGAATTAAACTGAAAGAGGAGAAATAAAGCTTCAACTTGAACAATAAAACTGAAAATTTTCGAAACTAACATTTTTTTAATAAGAAAAATGAAAATAAAGAAATAAACTAAGAAATTAAAATTATACTAAAATGATGATTTGAAATTAAATGGCCCACAATAAAATTGAGATTTTTAAAGGGGCTTAATTACGATTTAAAACTAAAATTATAACTACGAGCAAGAATTTAAAATTTCGTTACTTTCAACCTCGTGTGGATAGCATTTCGCTACTTTGTCCACTAAACGGATTTACGAAAATAACGAAAGCTAAAGCAATATAAACGAAAGAGCAAGACAGGAATTTAAAGGAAATGAAATTGCATTAAAATTAAAAAGAGTGTTTACAAGATTTGAAACTAAAAAAAATACAAGAAATTAAATCTACCCTAAAATCTAAGTTCATAAATACAAGGGGGGGTGAGGGGGTATTTATAGGATAGAAATTAGGGTTAAGGGGGTGTTGGGTAAATCCCCACCATACATTTGTGGGGTGTGGTGGTGAAATCCTAGCCATCTATTTGTTTCCTTCCCCCTTAACCTTTGAAAAGTTGATCTTGGCCATACACTTATGTAGTATGTTAGGATGATCTCTACCTTCCACATGTCCTCCAAGATTCCTTTCTTACAAAGCTCCTAATTCTTTTTCCTCTTTTCATTTAAGTCCTTTTTCTTCCCCTTTTTCCCTTCCTTGCTCTTTATTTCTTTATTTTGCCATTTCTTTATTTATTCACGAATTTCCCGAAATGCAACAAAATAAATTGTTAAAATACGAGTTCAAGCAATAAATATGTAATAAAAATATGCAAAAATATGCACTTATCAAATGCCCCCATACCTATCTTTTGCTCGTCCTAGAGTAAAATAAAAACAAAAAGAAAATCTAGATAAAAAGTCCTATACTCCTTTTCGTAGGTGTGACAGTTGCATTTGTCATATGCAACAAGCCCTTTAAACCCCTGGGCAGCCCTAGTGGACGAGTGAGGTCTAGTGAGGGCCTATAGTGAATATACCCACACAATCCATCTAGTTCGTATAAAAGATTACATGGCAATGCACACTACACATACATGTCCCCTTATGATACATCAACTTAAGAATCAAAAATGAATTTGTAAAGTCTTGGTGTGGAAAGTGCAAGGATTCACATAGTCTACTTAAAGAAGCATGCACGAGTGATTACAAGTTCATGTCAAGTGCAAAAATTATTGGAAACCATGCTATGTCTACAAGAGCATACCTTAGAGTCAGAACTTGAGATCTCATATGCAAAATAAACAATACCTCACATTTCACTCACAAAAGAACATTCACTCAAGAACAAGGGTAAGTGTATCACTCAATTCCAACAAAATCAAAAGCGTGCTTGACATTTGGTATCATTCTAACTTGAACACAACATACATCAATGATGAAAATCAAAAGGTCTTTATTTGGGTTGTAATGGGGCTAGGGACAGGGTATGTCAAGTAAGGCCAAAACAAGGTGAAGTGTCAAAAGCTAGTAGTCACCATGGAAATCATGCACAACACCAAACTTCCTCCCCACACAATTATTTTTCTATTTTCAACAAAAACACTTGACTAGTCGAATGAAGGAGAATTAAAAAAACATAAGTATGCTCTCATATATATTTATAAATAAATTTTTTTTATGAGAGCTATAAGAAACCATAATCCTCCTTTAGATTTAACTTGAAAATCGACTATCAAGTTAACCAACAAAACATATATTTCCTCAAAAGTTATGAACAAAAGTAAACCCATTTCACACACCTTATTACTCCCTCAAGTTCCTACTAGCCTTTGACAAATTGGGATCAAGTATACGTAAGGCTGTACAAGAAAAAGGTCTTAGGCGAGTGATGTGGTGTGTCATCGAAAGAATTTGATTAAGCTCAAAGGGGTAACTAATTGATCACATAAGAATGGTGTGGATATTTTGGGAAATATGGGTTATTCCTAAATGCCTTCATCATCTTATCATCAATCAATGTCATGTGTTTCAAGAAAGAACTCAAACAAGTGCTAGCAATGCAAATGACAAGTGGACACTCAAGCAAATGAATATAAATGCAAAAGATGTGCATATAGGCTCAAAACTCATTTGGTGTGGTAGAACATAATCAATCTCAAGTAAAGGTATCCTCAATGCACCTACTTGTACTCAAAGCATGAGAACCAAATCAACTTACACCTAATCATGACCTTATAATTTCTTGCAGAAATCAAATAAGTCTACTAGTTTCACCTTGCTAGTGTAAGTGTGTGGACAAGAACTTAGTAAATCACTTCTCAATCAAAAGCTAAAGGATCCTAAGATTATCATAGCATGTAAGGGTGCATCAAGCAACTAGCAATCAATTAACAAGACTAGAATAAGATTAGAACTCTTTTTGTGATTTTTTAATTTTTTAATTTTTTTCTGATTTTTATATTTACGCTAAAAACCGTCCCCCATACCTAAATCATGCATTGTCCTCAATGTATGCAAATGCAAGTGAACTGAGTAAATGAGAACGAGGATGATGGAGAGGAACGAAAATGAAAAACAACTAATTAACACTACTCACGCACAGTTATACTCCCCCATACCTGAATCACGAGGGGAGCCAAAACAAAACAACCGAATCAGTCGATGCCGATTGGAAAATTGGGGTGCAGCTTTGAGAAAGAATCAAGACATTTTTGAAAATTTCGATTAAAAAACACTTTCTCAAGCAACACGGTGTCATTGAACCTTATAGAACAAGTTTCACTAATGTTCTCCCTAAACCAACTTAAGGCTTCTTTATTTTGATCAAGCAAATTAGAGACAATGAAAGTTTGGTCATGGGGTGAATCACTAGGAATGACATAGGATAAGGGTCCATCTTTTCCTAAAGGTTGTTGATCAAACTCGGGAAGATACAAAGTTGAGTCAAATGTAGGAGGTGTTCCCATTGGACTCTTAACAACATGCGCAACACGAACAACCTCGGGTGGGGTCTACCACTTGGAACAAATTTCATTAAAATCTCCTAACAATGCATGAAATGTGGGTGGTTCACCACCCGAAGTTTTAACAACAGGTTCAACACTAACATCCTCGGGTGGGGTCTCCCACGGTGAACAAATGTCTTCCAACTCTCTCAACATCTCTTCCGAGTTCATGTCCCTAAACGACTCATGAAGCTCTTTATTAGATGCATAGTTGACTTTGAAATCTTCTTTGAGAAGAGACTCAACCTCACTATCTTCAAAGCTAGACCATGTGACAAACTTATTGACCACATTAACCCCTATTGGTTGCTCAAAAAGCTCGTTGGGTTCTTTTCCAACATTAAAAATGTTAAGATCAATGGTCATGTTCCCGAAAGTGAGTTTCATCGAACCATCCCAACAATTAATCAAGGCATTGTATGTAGCAAGAAAAGGTCATCCTAGAATGATTGGGATTTGGTTTTTAGGATTCGTGACGGGTTGAGTCTCGAGGATAAAAAAGTCAATCGGGAAGATAAAATCACCAATTTTAATCAAGACATCTTCAATTAATCCCTTGGGCATTTTTATAGAACGATCGGTGAGTTGAAGTGTTATATTGGTCTTTTTGAGCTCGCCTAAACCTAGGGCTTGATAAACGGGAAATGGAAGCAAGTTCACACTAGCACCTAAGTCAAGTAAAGCCTTGTCCATGAAAGTATTACCTATGACACATGAAATAGTTGGACAACCGGGGTCCTTGTACTTCACTGGAATTTGGTTAGAAAGAATTGAGCTAACATGAGAAGTCAAGAAGGCTTTCTTAGGGACTTGGGTGGTTCGTTTATGAGTACACAACTCTTTAAGACATTTTGCATAGGAGGGAACTTGTTGAATTACGTCTAAAAGAGGAATGTTTATCTTGACTTGTTTGAATACTTCTGGAATTTGCTCCATTTGGGCCGTTTGTTTAGGAGAGATGAGGCGTTGTGAGTAAGGAGCCTTCGGTTTAAAGATTCGTTCTTCTGGAACAGGTTCCGAGGTTGTTCCATTCGAAGAAGATGGTTTGCTAGAAGGAGGTGCTGATACGGGAATTGGAGTTTGATTTGAAAGATCAAGAAGAGGGGTCGGTTCAACGTTTGACTTTTCCTCTTCGGGGGACTCGACTCCTACTCCGTTATCAACTCGATTTCCCGATCTTAAAGAGATGATGGCATTCACACTCTCATAAGGGCGTTGATTGAGAGGAAACTTAGGATTGACCTCAGTTTGACTCGGAAGCTTGTTTTTCTCACGTTCATGGATGGTATTAGCTAATTGGCTCACTTGAACCTCTAACTTAGATATGGCTTGGGTCCTAGCATTTAAGATTTGCCTATCTTGAGTCATGGTTTGCATGAAAGTTTGTTGCGATTGAGCCAAATTAGTGGTGGTTTTGAGAAGCGCATCGAGACTCTTTTCTAATGAAGTAAGTCGCTTATCCGACTCAAAAAAGCCGGGAGGGTGGGAGGGACCTTGAGTCGGATAAGGAGCATGATTTTGATGTGAAAACAAATTTGAGTGAGGTTTATGAAAAACCGGAGGTTAAGATTGGAATTGAAGAGGTTGAGATTATTGCCTTGACCATGATTCCATGAAAAGTTCAGGTGATTTTTCCAACCGGGATTATAAGTGGGAGAATAAGGATCATTTCGAAGACCCGATTGGAATTCGCATTGACTTGTTGAAAATCTTGAGGACTTTGTATCCCTTGATTGGTTGAGTTATAATTCGAGCACATGGATACTTGGGAGGAGGACCCGTTGGTTTCTAAAGCTTCTAAACGTCGAGTGAGAGTGGCTAATTTAGCCTCGGTCGCGATAGAGTTACCAACATGATGTAAACCCTTTTGATGCATGGTAGCTATTGAATCATTCGGTTTCTTGGGTTCTCTCGTGGGCTCCCTAGTCGATTCCCATAACATAGTCTTTTCTGCGAACTCTTCAAAGAATGCCCAACCCTCATCCTCGTCTTTCTCCATGAATTTCCCTTGGTACATAGATTCCAACAACGCGGTTGTTGAACTATCTAGGGCCTCGTACACAAGCTTACAGAGCCTCCATTTTTCGATTCCATGGTAGGGACATTGAGATAGAAATTTTTAAAACGGTCAAAACTCGTCCAAAATGGTTCGTTGTGTTTTTGACGAAATTGATTAATCTCATTCGTGAGTTTCGTAGTCTTGTGGCTTGGAAAGAATTTTTTAAGAAAGATGACTACGAAACCCTCCCAAGTGGAAATCTAATTGACGGGTAAATTATACAACCACTTTTTTTCATTATCTTTAAGGGCAAAGTTTATTAGTCTAAGCCGTATGGAGTCCTCGGAAAGTTGTTGGAGTTTTTGCAATGCGCAAGCCTCTTCAAATTCTTGTAGAAAAAGATAAGGATCCTCACCGTCACTCCCGTGAAAATTAGGTAACATGCTAATTTGATGACCTTTGATTTCAAATTTGTTACCATTTACGGGTGGTAGGGAGATGCAAGAGGGTAGGGCCGAACGGGCAGGGTAACAACGATTTCATAGAGGAACAGACATAGTTAAAATCGGAAGTTCTACGGGCTCGGGCTCAGGAGAAGAAGGAATCACAATCGTTCTAACTAGCCTTGACGAATTATCCCTAAGCCATGTAGGTCGCATAAACAATGAATTACCACGTAGCAAATAAGTGCGAAAAAATAAACACACAAAGAAAGGGTGAAAAATCAAAAGAAAAATCCTATAGCAAGGGTTTCCTAAAAAAAATTGAACTAGACCTTGCTCTTTGCTCCTAACTTTAAGGGCTACCAAAAACTAGGTAAATAAATATTTATTCGGACCAATTTGGCCAGGTACGTGCAAGCATTTCCAAGAGGCTAAACACCAGCCTAGACACCAAATCTTAATTGACCAGGTAAGCTTTCGCTTGCCTAGACACCAAAAAGTCGGAATAATAAAAGATTACTTCGTTTCTTAAGCACCTTCCTAAATGAGCGCGAGATTCCTAGGGTCAATGTCTAATTCAATTTTATTAAAGGATGGGGAAAATGCAAAATGAGGGATTAAATTGTTTTTGGACTAAGGAAAGAGTGATGAAATCCCTTCCCTTATCTTTTGAGAGGTTTTGCCCTTAGGATTTATTTACAAAACGATGCAACAAACAAAGAGGTAAAAAAAACTATAAACATTTATGGATGCTTAACTACGTGCTCTAACTAAAGAAAAGAAAGAATTTAACGTACATGATGCAACAATTATGTAATTACAAATAATTTTTTTGTGATTTTTCAATTTTTTTTTATTTTTTTGTGATTTTCTAAATAAAGGAAAAAAAACAAAAGAGGAGAGAGATACGGTTTACCCAAGCAAAGCTTCCAAAATTCCGAGAAAATTCTTCCGCTTTAATCCAAGTTTCTCGAATGTTCCTCCAAATTCCTCGATAAAATGCAAACAAGAAAAAGGGTGAGAAAAGAGATAATCCGAAAAATTAAAAACTAAGGTGCGAAAAATTAGTCCCCGGCAGCGGCGCCAAAAACTTGATGTGCTAAAATAAATTACAATTTCAACCGCAAGCGCACGGTTCAATCGTTGAATTATTTTAGGTTCGTTCCTCGGAGATTAATATTTTCGCAAACCTTAATAATTAATTTAATCGAATTAGAACAAGTTTGGATTTTGGAAAATTTGGATTTTTTTTTCTAATTATCACTAAAAGATAATATTAATCTATTTTAAAACAGAATGAAATTTATTCTATTTTTAAACTAAAAAAATATTAAAATAACAAAATCTAAATTATGTAAAGATTCTAAATTAAAATAACAGAATTTAAATTTTGTAAGGATTTTAAATTAAATGAAAAAGGATTTTAAATTAAAATAATTAAAATCAAAATTTTGTAGGACAAAATTTACACCGCAGGATTCCTACACGGCCAATTTAACAGCAAAAGAAAACAAGATGAAAAATACAAACAGTGACAACTCAGAAATAAAACTAGCAACTTGCAACCTTTCAAACAACTCAGTGAACTCGAACTCAATGATTCTCAGGACTCGGAATTCACAACGACATCACTAGAAAAAGAACTCAACAACTACACGAATTACTCGACTCTTTACCGTAAACAAGATCGATAAACACATAAATGAAAATAAAATGCAGCAGAAACTCAACGAAATTTCAACCCAAAGAGCTCGGAACACAACAAATTTTACAATCAAGACTCAGCAAACAAACACAGCACAGACTCCGAGTTATCTCGACTAACATAAGAACAAAATGAACAACTCGCAATGAAAACTCGGCTTGGACTCGCAGCACTACTCAGTAAACTCAGAGAATCTCCATGACCCAGAACTCAAATCAAAACGGAGCAAATAAAATACAAGACTCGTACAACACACAGCATAGTGCACTACAACCCAAACTTCGACTCATCAACAGCGATAAAAGAAAGAAATCACAGCGCTACCAAACAGAACAAACTTGTTAACATTAAATCAAACACAGACTGAACTACGCAAAAATCGAAGAAAGAGGAAGAAAGAAGAAATTCCAAAAACGAAATGGGTTAATCGAAGAAGCTAAGGTCGAATTAAAAAAAAACTGATGGGTTTCGATTTGAAAAGGAGAAAAGAGAGTGGGTTGCTCGGTTCCAAAAAGAAAGACACGGGAAAAAGGTGAATTAAACTGAAAGAGGAGAAATAAAGCTTCGACTTGAACAATAAAACTGAAAATTTTGGAAACTAACATTTTTTTTTAATAAGAAAAATGAAAAGAAAGAAATAAACTAAGAAATTAAAATTATACTAAAATGATGATTTGAAATTAAATGGCCCACATTAAAATTGAGATTTTTAAAAGGGCTTAATTACGATTTAAAACTAAAATTATAACTACGAGCAAGAATTTAAAATTTCGTTACTTTCAACCTTGTGTGGATAGCATTTCGCCACTTTGTCCACTAAACGGATTTACGAAAATAACGAAAGCTAAGGCAATATAAACGAAAGAGCAAGACAAGAATTTAAAGGAAATGAAATTGCATTAAAATTAAAAAGAGTGTTTACAAGATTTGAAACTAAAAAAATACAAGAAATTAAATCTACCCTAAAATCTAAGTTCATAAATACAAGGGGGTGAGGGGGTATTTGGATAGAAATTAGGGTTAAGGGGGGTGTTGGTAAATCCCACCATACATTTTTGGTGTATTTCCAATTTGTAAATGTTTATTTAATATTAAATGTGGATTATATTATTAAATGTGCATTATATTATGTGAATATTATTGGTAAGGTGACATCGTGTTTACATGTTTATATTATGTTTAGTTATGTGTGTTACCTATAAATCTAGGCTATTCTAATTTATAAATTCAAACATCTACTCTACTTACAATTAAATTTTTGATTTTATGTGTTTCCTTTAAATTTGAATTCTTTTTATCTATAAATTTGGATAGCTACTTTACTTTTAGTATGTTACACCTACTATTTTTATTTATAATAGTAATATTTAAAATTTTAAATTTTTTAAACAATTAGAAAAATAGAATAGGACAATTTGAGAAGCGCTACCTAATTTTCCATATATCATATCTATTACAAATGCTAATAGATTAAATGGAAAAAAAAAAAAAAAAAAACTTGCAGATCAATTTCCTATGTTGCAGGGTTGGGATGAGCTAATTTTCGTTCCTCGGATAGGCTAAAATTTCAACAACAAACATATTTGATTTTGATTGAAGATTTCATATCACTCTCCAACAAAACAAATTTTTGCCATCTTTTGGTTTTACTATATTATTATTTATTTAGACCTTAAATATGTACTCAATTTAACTTAAGTTAGATTAGTTAAGTCCTTATTATTAACGATTGGAAAATTTGATGTGAAATTTTTGGGTATGTACTAATGATTGCAACATTATATTTTAAATTAAAAGATAACTATTTTTGATTTGAAAAGAAATATTAATCATTAGAAGATAAAATAATATTTTTATGTATTTATAAAAGTAATATCTTTTAATTAAAAAGTAATGTATTTTAATTAGAAAAGATAATTGATTACTTATCATTAATTATAGTTTTTTGCTTTTTTATTAATTAAAATAACTGTAACCAACCTTCATACTCAGTTGCCTTGCTAAAAAGACACTACACTATATATAAGTGTTCATATGCAATACTTTTTAAGAATGTTGCAACAAAAGCATTGCAATGGCTAGGCTTCATTTTGGTCTTTTGAAACATTACACAATAAGTATTGCATTGTTGCAATGAAAATGCTAACCTGCAACAGCATTTAAAAGTGCGTTATACCAAAGTATTTTATAATTAAGAAATGTGGATTTATCATCAGAATTTGTACAATGACATTTAAATTTTAGTATAGTTTTTATTTTAAATTTGATAAATAAATGAAATTGTTATTATTTTTATATATTTTTTATATAAGTATCTAGCATGCATTTTCCAAAAATTTCCAAATTTAATATTAATTTAAAATTAAAAAAATAAAATTACACTTTCTAAAAAATGTTAACAGCAAATTAGCTTTTTTTTATATAAAAAAATAAGTACACACACAACACACCGCCACTAGGTGAAAATTTAGTGGAAAATTTTGGGCGGATAGTTTTCCCCTTAACCAAGTAATTTACACACACTTTTTCTAAAAACACTCAGCTTTCCCTCTCAACTCATTCTCTTTCTCTTTCTCTCTGGCCCCTTTACAAACTCGATTGGTAGATGAATATAAACTCGATTTACAAACACTCTCCACTAACACTATATAAAATTAAATTCGATTTCCGTTGGTTTATAAACTGGTTGAGATTTGCAGGTAATCTCAAACTTGATTTAGGGCTTTAATGAAGTTCCGCTGGTTTGGGTAAAAATGCTAAATCAGAGTTTTGTATTTGAATGTTTTGGGTTTTGTATCTATATTTGGGGTTTATATTCAGGACTTTGAATTTCAATGTTTGAGATTTTATATTTAGGATTTTGCTGAAGTTCTGCTTGTTTCTGCGACATTTATTATGATATAACCAATGATATAACCAAAACAGATATACTCACACACACAGTTGTTTAACAGAGATATTGTAAGACAAAAACTTATATATTACTTTTGATGATCTCAAACTACATACAAAGGAAAGTTTAAATACAAAATGCTAGCATCTATGATTACTAAAATTACTCCTAAAGATATTCCATGACTCCACAATCTCATGATTCTCCTGCAATCTCTGAAACAAACCAAATCCTAACAAATCAACTGCTTTGATTTGCCAGTTCTTTTATTATAACCGAATATCTATTTTATTAAAAATCAAATCATGCTTTAATTAAATGCCAACATATTCCCCCTTAATCTAAGCAGCAAATTCATGAGATCTAACAGTGCTCTCATCCTTTCAAACTTCGTTGTGGACATTGCCTTAGTCAGTACGTGTGCATGTTGCTTCTCTGTGCTCACGTGCTTGATAACAATTTCCTCCTTTTCACCAAATCAATGGCTGATTCGTTATCCACATAGATTACCACCGTACAATGCTTCATATCAGTTATTTGAGTAAGTAAGTTCCTCAACATGACACCTTGACAAGCTGCAGCTGTTGCTGCCACAAATTCGGCTTCGCAAGATGACAATGCCACGCATCTCTGCTTTTGTGACACCTACGTTATTAAGCTCTCATTCAGATAAAAAGCCATACCACCTGAGCTCTTTCTATCATCTATATTCCCTGCCAAATCAATATCAGAAAAACCCGACAATAGGTAATTCCCAGTTCCACGTGAAATCACCAGGCCATAGTCCACAGTCCCTTTTACATAACGCAATATGAATTTTGCTGCATTCATATGCAATATAGTAGGACGCTCCATAAATCTGCTAATAATTCCAACTACTTATGCAAGTATCTCAAACCTCCTACTAAACTTCTAAACTGAGTTGAATTTACCTCTTTGCCTTTTTCATCTTTGCTTAACTGCAACTTTGGCTCCACTGTGTACTTAGCCGGGTTACAGGCAAACAACCCGACTTTCTCATGTAATTTCTTGGCATATGCGCTTTGCTTGAGTTCAATGTAATCTCCCTTCTGGTCTACCTCAATTCCAAAATAATAAGATAGTTTACCCAAATCATTCATGTCAAACTCCTCCCCATTTGCCTCTAAAATTTTCTGATAATCGATGTACTCATGCCTGTGACAAGCAAATCATCGACGTACACCCCAATGACAAGAGCTTCTCCTCCTTCACGTTTGGTATAAACCGCGTGTTCATAAGGGCACTTGACAAAGCCCAAACTCTCCAGATATTTACTGAGCCTTGCATACCACGCTCGAGGGGCCTGGCATAACCCATACAACACCTTCACCAGTTTGTTCACAAATCTCTCTTTGCTTTTCTTCACAACCCCTCGGGTTGAGTCAAATACACCGTTTCTTGCATCTTTTCATTCAGGAACGCGGATTTTATATCCAAAAGATGTACTTCCAACCATTTTTTGCTGCTAAAGTCAACAGCAATCTAACGGTTTCCAGTTGTGTAACCGGCGTAAATACTTCCTCAAAATCTATCCCCTACTTCTGCACGTAACCCTTCACCACTAGTCGAGCTTTATGCTTAATAACCTCCCCTTTTGAGTCTCTCTTAAGCTTGTAAACCGATTTCAACTCGACTATTTTATGCCAAGCTGGTAGTTCCACTAAATCCCATGTATTATTTCTCTCTATGGCATCAACTTCATCCTTCATAGCCTGCTCCCATGCCGGTTCTATAATTGCCTCACTACTGTAGCAAGTAGGTTTGTCGACTCCCAACAATAACAGCTCATTTTTAGCCTCCACCTCTCCTGTTTCATTGTAAATTTCACTAAGTAGTGGGAAATTTATAGGAGCACTACTGCTGCTAAATGAACTATTGACAGGACTATTACTGTGTGGAATATTCTTCCACCATATTGACTGTTGTTTGAAGAAATGTCACCTCCCTGTGAATCATCTTCCCCCGTGGTTTCATTTCCCCTACTGTTACTTGAGGTAAATGATTCTTCTTCATCATTACGTGCGATTCCTCCAATCATTGGAGAATTTATTATAATAAAGGATCCACCATATGTCAAACTTTGTTCCTGTTGCTTCTCCCACATCCAGGTTCTTCCTTCTTCAAATATTACATATCTACTCACGTGCACAGCCCCAGAGATTGGATCGTACAATCTATAAGCCTTTTTCCCAGGCTCCTTCCCAAGGTGCACAACCAATTTACTTCGATCGCTGAGTTTGGTTGTGTGGGCACTTGGCACCTTCATGTGTGCCACGCAACCAAATACTCTAATATGTCACACTTCTGATTTTTCCTTAGTCCACGCCTCGTACGGTGTCTTTCCTGATAATGCTCTAGCAGGCATTCGGTTGAGAATATAGACTGAATGATGTATGGCCTCTACCCAGAACTCAGATGGCATTTTCATTTGTTTCAGCAAACTCCGTGACATAGCAACCACTGTTCTGTTTCTCCATTCCACAAACCCATTCTGTTGGGGGGTATGAGGAGCTGTGTAATGCCTGGTAATCCCTGCATCTTCGAAATATTTTGAGAATTCTTTTGATATAAACTCTCCACCTCTATCTGTTCGAAAAACCTTGATGCTTTTTCTTCATGCCTTCTCCACCTGATTTTGAAACTTTCTAAACGCACCCAATGCTTCATCTTTACTTTTTAACATAAAAATCCACATCATACTGCTATAATAATGAACCCAAAGGAAAAAATACTTATTACCCGCACTAGTTTCTGGTGTGATTGGTTCACACAGGTCTCCATGGATTAGTTCTAACATTCGAGATGCATGAAACTCTATTTGATGAGGGAACAGCTCTCGAGTCTGCTTTGACATTTGACACCCATCACAAATCTAGTTTGGTTGAGTAATTCTTGGTAAACCATATGCCATTCTATTCGTAGACATCATTGACAGTGCTTGAAAGTTGACGTGACTGTGTCGTGCATGCCACAGCCATGATGGTTCCTCCATCTTAGACAACAAGCACGTGGGCTCTGAAGTTTCAGCAATCAATTTGTACAGTCGATTTGCAAACATTTTAACTTTGATAATCAAGCGCCCATTATCATCATACACCCACAAAAATGTCCCTTTAAGAACAATTTTACGTCCCCTTTCTGAAAGCTGTCCAAGCGATATATTGTTATTGCACAGACTTGGTAAGAAGTACACATCATGGAAGATGAGTTCCTCTCCGTTCTTGCATTTAAAACCGACTGAGCCCTTTCCCTTGATGTCCACTATCGACCTGTCACCAAATCATACCTGCCCTATTATGCCTTCATCCAACTGTTTAAATTTCGAGCGGCACCCTATCATGTGATTACTTGCGCCGTTGTCTAAATACCATATATTTGATTCAGTACGAGTCTCAACGTTTTATTTTAATTTTGGAATCATCTCCCCTTCATTCAACATCAACTTGTTCTTTGTTTCTCCATCACTTTTAACCATCAATAATGTAACGCCCCAAGACCCGGGGCCGAGGTCTAGAGGGTTACCCAGTCCTTATTCCTGTTATTACATTCTTTTTACTTGATTAACAATTATATTGTATTAAAAACTTTATTTGACAGTTATAGTGGCCCCATTAGCAGTCACATTAACTACAGGTTATTGGTTCAGAGCGAACTTAAAATATTACACAAATTGTCAAATCTGTCCAGAATCAAAGTTATTACAGACCACAGTAATATAATTCCAAAAGGGTTTGATATAACAAAAGAACCAGTAACTATGGTAACAATAGTGGATGGATAATCTCATTGCTATCCAGAGTTGGCACAGGTGGAACTTATTGAGAACCTAACCAATCTCAACTAACATCCCACCCAACTAAGTCTGCCTACCTGAGATAGTGGTGATCCAAACAACTCATGGGCGTGATGCGCGCTTGCCACGTGCTTTCGACGGGTCTGAGGTGTTCTAGCCATGCTAATCTGTTGTTGTTTGTGATATATAAAAGAAAAGCAAGAGTGAGCGTAACAGCTCATCAATATAATGCTAGTTTGTAATAGTGAAGTGTACAATGATTTTGCATAAAAGAAAATGCATTATTCTGGTTTAAATCATTTTTCTTTAATTATTTGGATGGTTATCGCAATAGCCAAATTTACTAGATGAAAAGCAATACTCTGTTAACACTATCGGTAACTTAGCACCTGGGATTTCATTACAGTGTTGCAGTACAAATCCTGTTGGAAGAATGGGAATATTTTGGAGTACACCCGATACAAGGTGATCAGCCATTGTATCGTACAAACTTCGCTACTAGTAGATGGGAAGCGATCCTTCTTTCGAAGTCGTGGCCCTGACCTCATTCGGGTATTACGCTAGAGGCTTTTCGCTTCGATGGACTTTTCTAACAGCATTCTTATCTTACCCTGTCACACAAGGTGACAGCTCCCTTCAGTCCCTTAAGGAATTCTAACCAGGTCCCTAGCACGGAGCTAGTCAATAACTCTACTTCAACTTTGAATCCTTACTTCAAGAAGTATTTGAGGAAGTAAGACAGATATGTGGGTTGACCTTCGACAACAGATTTTCTTAACCAGTGCATTCATTTCGAAAATATACGTGGGAGTTAGTCGGAGTTTTGAAGTCATTCAAGTGATGAGCGAAGGGAGAAACCACTATTTTTACTCCTAAAACCTTGGTCCCCTAAGTTTTGAAGGTAACGCGAAGCCTTTACCCACTAAGGGTTTATTTAAAAATAATCATGGGGACCTTTGTTTTTTTTTTTTTTTTAACATGGGAACCCGCAGCCGCTACCCTTCGGGTACGCTCTGGGTAAACCCATGGGTTCACGCAATAGCCTGCAAACCACGTGATCCAAGGCAAACCGTACAAGTGCGACAGGCTCTGCCCCAGGATGGCATAATCACAAATCCGCCTCCCTTCGGAGTCGAACCTGTGACCAAGAGGTGAGATGACCCCTCTTTAACCAACTGAGACAACCCTTGCGGGCAATGGGGACCTTTGTTATGCATAATACGAACAAAGTTTCAATATAATCTAAAAGATGAGGTTACAAGGTACTTCAAATAAACGTTTTCGTAAATACCTCTATTATGCGAAGTATAAACAGGATCTCAACATCTTTTATAAGTCTCAAATTATTTTTATAATAATACCAAAGGTCAGAAAATATTTAAAATAATTTTTAAACCTTTGAATTAATTTTTAAAGAATAATTCAGATTTTTAAATAATTTTGAATATTTAATAAGTAATTAAACACTATTTAATAAGAAATAAACTTCAATAAATATTCTTAAAAAGGAAATAGAATAAATGCTTACTTTACTAATAAATATTGAAGGAATATTTATTAAAGGAAATTTAAAATAGCACAAACTTAAATAGCTCCAATTTATAACTATTTGGAATATTTATAAATTATATCTCAAAATAACCCTAGATAACAACTGATACCATTCCCGAATTATTTATTCATACGATTACGGTAAAATAGCTCCGACCCCCGATTTAGGTATAGAATAGGAGTGTACTTGCTTTCAGAACCTTGACATGTATGCATATATATATATATATATATATATATATATATATATATATATATACATATATATATATACATACATACAATCTATATTCCCGGTTCATACCTCGTTGGTAAGTAACCGTCACCACCATCTTAGCAGAGTAGTACAAGTATTCCATATCACATGTAAGAGCCCAGGTTTTTGATAGAATCAAAACTTTGATTATGTATTAATGTAAATAGGAATAGTGGTTACAACTACGATGTAACAATTGTTCTAATGAATGAAAGAGGAATGGATTTGGATTAAAATGTTCATATGTCTTGAAGAATGCTATTGGTTGACAACATAGATAAGAATAATCTATCTCCTCGATAAGTAAGATATGGTAATTCCAAATAGGGGAGTTATTCTCATGTCATCCAAATCGATATCTGTTATTAGTCTAGTGGTTCCGTAAAAGGGTTAAGGAACGCCCAAAAGAGAACAAGGACATTTTTATAAATATGAGGAATAAAAAGAGAATAAAGTGTAAATAGTGTTTTTGGTGGAAATAGGAATATTATTAGACGACACTATATAGAAGTACCCAGAACGGATTTCTGAGTTCGTATTAATGATCCAGGTGGAAAAAGAGTGTATGTAAAAGTTATCGGATTCTGAAAAATAGCACTTTTATTTTTCCCCAGATTTCCCTAGACAATGAAAGACCTAAGGACTTGTTAAAAATATTTAAGGGATTTAAATTCAAGAATTATAAAGGAGGATTAAAGATGTGAGCAAATATATTAAGAAAGTTTCCGGTAAAACCCTAACTAGAAATCCCTGAGATATTCCTCCGAATGATCAATCAAATTGAGCAATAACCGGACAAAGAAACAAGCAGGGAAGCAAGATGCATGCATGTGCAAGTAGAAAATATCTAGTAACCAATCTAGTTATATTACTAACTAGAATACTTAGAGATCAACCAAGTACTTAGCAATCAAACTACTAGTTAGCATGAACACCACCAAATCATCAACACTTGTCTCTCCAAAAACATCATCCATTACATCATACCTTTAATAAAGCTATTTTAAGATGAGATATTATCCAAGGCAATTCACTTTATGCATTATTATCAAAATCAACCAAGCAAAAACACCAAACTCTCTCCAAAAGCTCCCATTCGGCTTCTTCATAATTTCAAGAGCAAATTCTACTTCCAACCATTGTTTGATAATGAAACTTTTACGGTGAGTCTTATAATTCATAAAAATGATCTCCTAGAAATCTTAGCTTCAAATTCATTTTTTCCCATTTTCAAAAAAATCATTAAAGTAGATGATGAATAGTGATCTTCATGAACTAACTTTGTTTTTCTTGTTTTCTTGGTTGATCTAAGCTAACTTAAGGCTATACAAGGACCATAAAAATCTTAGTAAGGCTAGTACACTCTCCAAGGAAGGTATAACACTTAAAACCCTAGCTTGAATCTTGTGTTTTTATGGAGTTTTGGATGATATATGCATGTATAACTCTTAGAGATGTGATAAAGCTTTGTTATATGTTAAACTAGTTAGTAAGAATGGAAAGGCAGTGCTTGGCCTCATTTCTATGGTAATTATCATGTATATGTGGTTTAGAGTGGAAACCATGATTGTTGGAGTGTTTTAATTTTGGAAATATCCGAGTTATGGCCATCATAATGCCAAATTTTTGTTAAACCTTGAAAACCATGCATCACAGTAGCGCTAAATGTCTAAACGGGTTAAGTGTATAACATACCCTTATAGATCTCGAGTCATAGATCGTTTTGGTGCAAGAATCAAAGCAAACGGACTTACGGTTTAGGAATTATGGACGGTTTACTAAAAGTGGTTTGAAACCGTAAATGCAAATTCGTAATTGAAATTGAACCCCCTTAACTCGAGTAATTTAGTGATGAATCTTGGTAATTAAATATTAGGGATCATAAGGAAGGCGTGAGAGAAGACCTCATGTTAAAAAAATTGGCTTTCAATTTTATAAAAATATTCGAATCAGGGTTAAGTACGAATGAACCCCTAAAAAGAACAAGTGGTTATAACTTTGGAAAATCACTTAGATAACGATCGATAAATCGTGCAGTATAATCTTTCGACCTTAGAGCTTATATGGCTTAAGTACCTACCAAGTGTAAGTGTAATGACATGCCTTAATAGCGAACCAATGTCGGGTCATAACGGTGTTAATAAGAGTTACACTCGAGAGTGTATAACGAGATAACTTGAAAACGTGTTTCGACTTAAGTTAAGTATATACTTAACCTTTTAAAAAGTTTTAAGTGATTAATCTCGAATACTTTGATTGTTTATAGATCACCGAGCAGACCCAGGACACGCTACCCCTACTTTGAAGCTGTTGTTGTGATATATATATATATATATATATATATATATATATATATATATATATATATATATATGATTTGATGTTGTTATACATATGTCATAGCATGCATGCCTACTTTCAAAATTGATCTTGTGATACTTGTTCCCTAATTGATGTTGGCGTATAAGTTAGATACAAGATATACTAATTATAAGCCGGATATTGCTAAGACCTTTAGTGAAGGGCATATGATCTCATTCTTTTAATAAAGACCGGGAGTCTGTATTTTGTAATATAGAGATAGTCATGGAAACCCGGAGGGATTCCAGTGACATATTATTTGAGGGATGTTATTTATGAACATTATTTATATTTCCATAAGTATTAAGTACTTGGAAATTATTCGAGGAATGTTATTTCGATACTCATTCGAGTTTATTTATTTAACAAATATTATTTTGAATATTCATTTGAGTTTAATTGTTTATTCTCTATTATTTTCGAATATTCATTTGAGCTAATTTACTTAATGAAAATTATCTTGGATATTCATTTAAGGTTTTAATTATTTTCTTGGATATTATCTTGAATATTTATTCGATGAATTATTTATTTAATGAATATTTTATATATAATTATTCGAGGGTTAAACATGAGCAATATATATACTAAGAATATTCTTGAACTATTTCTGGTTTAATAAATATTCTCTAAATATTTATTTAATTCTTTCAACTAGTTCTAAAATGAGATATTTTATTCAAAAATTTCCTTGATATTTAAATACTATGTAAGTTATCTCTTAGTCGTATTATTATTATTATTTTATCAAGGAAGGTTCTCAAAACTCCATTCTTCATTCGAATCTATCTTCTAAAATATAAGGGAAACTTGCTTGAGAAATGTTATTTCTTTGACTTCCCGGTCATATACTTGTTAAAGTACCTTTTCACTCACATCTTGATTCTTTTCGAACATCGATATGAGTCTTTTTGGTTACCTCCTCAACACTCGAGGGGTAAGATTGATGGAACAAGTTTATATCCATTAACAAGCATCAGCTTGGAAAATATTGGTGAATTTTCCTTTCCAATTAGATACGACTACTTTGTGGAGTCTTATCAACGAGTATTACACTTGGGGAAAGGAGAACGAACTTTACGTTTCAGAGTCATGGATTTATTCGAACTAGGAGTCGTGTGTAAGAGGCCGAGTCGCGCGGTCCATCACAAGGCCCAACCGTTGGCCAGGGAGTTACTATTATGGGTGGTAGACAAGTAAATCTGTCAGTTCTGACTTCTACCGGTAGTAAACTATATTGGGCTGTACCATCTCCGATTGATCATCGGAGAGTGGGATAGCTGGCGCGGGATAACTCCAGTATTAGTTCATCTCCCGAATTGGGAATTTCCTGCAACATGTATTGAAGAGACTTCTTTCAGGTTGACGGGCATTTCCCGCAACACGTATCGAAGAGACTTCTTTCCCGCAACCGTTGACAAGAGTTTGAAAAATGTTCAAAACTGGGATTGTAATATTTTTCCTGCAATTCCCTTCTTTTATGACATATGATGATGTCTTGCTTTTACCTTGCACAACAAATATTTCTATAGAATACATGTTTTGAGTTAACTTGTAACTTCATCATTTATCATATACTGGTACTATGTTCGTTAATGCATGGCATATGGTTTCACAGATATTTGAGATGTTATATATATTATTGTTCATCATACATATTTGTTGGTGGGCTATTGCTTACCCTTGCTTTATTATTTATATCACAACAACAGCTAGGTCTGATGGCCCGCGTAAGGCGCACTCGGCGCAAGCAGGTGACCCCAGCCAGAGGACTTCCCGCTGAGTTTATCGCTGCCATTTCTGAGGTAGATTGGCAGCTTTTGTTTCAGCCTTAATTATATGTATAATTAATGTAATCAACGGCAAAAACTTTAAACTTATGTTGTTATCCTTTTTGGATTGTAATAACTTTTATTTGTGGATCCTATAAGTAGAAGACTTATTTCAGTTTCATCTCTGGGACTATAAATGTTTGTGTGTGTGTGATGTGATATTATTGCGGGGTCACAGCATGTGTTTATTTATTTTGACTTAAATCAAGTATTATTATTGGAATTAAGACCGTAACGACGAGGTCCCTGACCCCGGATCTGGGGCTATTACAGAAATGGTATCAGAGCAAGTGTTATATATCCCACGAGATGATATGACATTATATAATAATAAATTCACTAAGATAATAAGAACTCTTGCCAAGTTCACCTAAAACCCTTACGGGAACTTTTTAAGTATCATGATAGTAACATAGTTCGTACTGTGTTGGCGAGTGACATCTCCGACCCAGAGGCTTTTGAGAGACAATACGACGAGGCGATCTTGGCCACCGAGGACATGGCAGTGGTTGATTCTGATGATTTGTTCAGGACCAGAGATCCTTATTATGAGCGTCTGGGTGATGATGATGGAGACATAGAGGTTGTGGAGTCTGAGGAGGAGGACCCAGAGGAGGTCCAGCTAGATGCAGATACTGAGGTTGTTGAGTCTGAGGAGGAGGAGGACCCTGAGGAGGTCCAGGTAGGAGAGGATACTGAGATAGTTGCTGAGGATGTTGATGAGGAGGATCCTAAGGAGATCCAGCTTATATCTGATGTTATGGTGATAGAGGAGGACACTGATATGCCTACTGAGTAGGTTATGGCTGCTGTTGTTGGACAAACTATGGATGAGGGTACTGAGGGAGATGTTGATGAGACAGTGGATGATGATGTGGGGATTTCAGGACTTCGTGTGCCACCCCTCTCTATTGAGAGAACCCCTACCCCACCACCACTACCTGTGAGCCCATTTTCTGATGAGTTTGAGGAGCTTACCCAGAGCCCTAGCAGGCAGAGGCTGCACCTCCAGCTGAGCCATCTACCCCACCCCATATTTCGATAGAGGGGATACTAGTGTGTGTGCATAACTGGATTGTGAGCAGACTTTCTACAGATTTAGCAGTGGCTAAGGCCAGGTTAGCAGAGTCCAGGGCGGAGCTCGCGGCTGAGAGAGTTGCTAGGTTGGGATGCCAGGGCTGTGGGAGGCGTGCTAGAGCTCGAGAGATACGTAGGGCAGTGACCCGTATTGAGCTGAGGGCCCGGATGAGAGTTTGAGGATTACCTACTGATGGAGAGGGCAGGGTATCCAGGATTGATGCAGAGGAGATCTTTTGCATTGCTATGATGAGGGTTAGGGCTTTGGGTTCCACTGGTGACTGATTTCAGAGACAGTGATGTAATAGTCTAGTCTTCTAGTCATGTACGGACATAGTAGTGCCGACTTTTGTGGGATAGTTTCATTGTATTTAGTTTCCCTTTTACTGACTAGATGGATAGGCCATGTATTTCAATTTTGAGTAGATGTTGTTAGGATGGTTGTACTCCTAAACTGTCGATGTGACTCAAATGATGTATCTTTCAGCACTATGTATATATTTGTTTCCTTCCATCATTTCAGTTATGTTATGACGCGATCACCAGTTTATTAGCTTAATTACTGCACGTACTGCTTTCGATTAAGTTGCCATGACATATAGAACTGTGGGATCCTAAATCCAAATATGTAACAATTTTTGCAATGAAGAATCCTTTAAAATAAGTAATTTAGACTAATGTATAACTGTCCAAATTTTCAGTAAGATGCCTCCACGAAGAATGCGAACTAGGGCTAACCCCCGTGAGTCTACCGATCAAGAAAGTCACAATCAACATAGGGAAGATCCCGAATATGATGAAGCGCAAGATGAGGATTATAATGAGCAAGAGGATTCCCAGTATGGGACAGCAGACAAAACCTTTTTCACTAGAAAGTTCGAAGAAGAAGTAGAAGAAGAAGAAATTGAGATTGAACAGGAAGGGAAGAACCAAGATAGGGACCCCATGGGTCAGTTTATGAATCTGCTTAGGCAAAATTTGAACAGTTACCCCGAACCACCCCAGGGAAACAACAGTACTGTGGCAAACTCTTTCAGGGCCTTTAAGTCCTTTAAACCCCCAGAATTCCATGGATCAGCTGACCCGGTTGAGGAAAAAGCCTGGATAAAGGAAATGGAAAAGTCATTTGAGATTCTAAGCATTGAGGAGGCGCAAAAGACTGTTTTTGCCACTTACCTTCTGAAAGGAGAGGCCAATTACTGGTGGGAGGCTAAGAAGAACACGGAGACGGATGCTATAGTAACTTGGGATAGGTTCAAACAATTGTTTCTGGAAAAGTACTTCCCGAGGTTCATGAAAACTCAAATGGAGCTCAAGTTTTTAGAACTAAGATAGAACAACTTGTCAGTGGCTGATTATGAAGCCAAGTTTACTGAGTTATCAAGGTTTGTACCAGAATTTATGGATACTGAGGAGAAGAAAGCGAATAGGTTTCAGCAAGGGTTGAAGCAATGGATTCAGAATCGGGTAGCAGTTTTAGAGATTGCAGATTATGCCACCTTGGTGCAGAAACCAACAATTGTGGAAGCAGGGAGTGATCAAATACTAGCATTTGTTAGCACGAGTGTAAGTCAGGGAGGCAAGGCACCAGGAGTGTCCCATCCCCATCATTCTCTAGTTTCAATAAAAGTATGCGCGACTTGTGGAAAAAGACACCCCAGAGTATGTAACCAGAAGCAGCCAACTTGTTATAAGTGTGGATGAATGGGCCACTATTCTAACGTGTGCACCACAGCTATCCCTAGTGTCAACAGAAACACCACTTGTTTCCAGTGCGAACGTCAAGGTCACATGAGGAAGGACTGCCCAATGAACAAACCAGCAGCATCAAGCACTACACCATAAACAGCCTATTGTAACACCTAAAAAATGTTACAGCAGGTACATTATATGTTACCTTAGGTCCAAAAAGTAGCTAAGGTAACATTTTTCTGGTGATAGCTCTCAGCATGTTGCCTTAGGTGTCTAAGGTAACATCTTTGATCCCTAATGTAACATGCAATTTTATGTTACTGTAGCTTGCTATAGCAACAAAATTGAGGTCTACGACAACTTAATATATATGTTACCTTACCTAGATTTTTTTTAAAACAGTGGGGCCCACAGTGGGGTTCCAATGTGATCCCCATTGTGGACCCCACTTTTGTTCGCAACATTGTTTGACCTAGTGTAACATTTTTTTTGTTAAATTATCTTTTATTTAGCAACATTTTCATTAGCTAATGCAACGTCTTTTCTAGAAAAATTTTAAAAAAATTGGACATACATATTATGCATCCCATAATACAATTAAATTTTACAAGATAAATACAATTAAATTCTACAAGATAAATAGAATTAAATTCTACAAGATAAATACAATTAAATTCTACAAAAACATAGCAACTTGATGGTTGAAGAAATAAACTCATTCTCTCCCCTTCTGTGCCTTGCAGTATCCCTTATTCATGACCACGTCATTCTTGCCACTAATGTCTGTCAAAAACAAACAGTTCTTGGTTTCATAGTTTCATATTATCCTGCAAAAAAGATAATAAAATAGACAATATTTAGAAATATAATTTAATGCACTAACATAAAACAGCATTTCACCAATCATAAAACAAATTGATTGACTTATTGAAATCAAGTAGAACTAAGAGAAAATGATGGACTTGTTATTCAGAGGAGCTTAGTCTGTGAACTTACAGTGCTGTCCTGTCACGTAGCTTTGAAACCGTAAACTTTTCGTACCAAGTTTCTTGCTTTTGAGTTTGCAGTGGCTAGCGCAAGCATTAATAAACATTCCATTACTATCGGAACTATTCAATTGTGCCAGCGCCTGATAAAACTGACTCTGAAAACCTAAAGATCAAAGTGAACACATGAACAATGTAGCTGTCCATGTAACTGGATAACATCAAGGACATATATTGAGCCTTTGTATAAGTGTGCAAGTCTTTGTTACAATTTAAAAATATACTGCTCGTACTTACCTCGCCAAAGTTTCACCTGGTCACAAGAGCAGGTCTCTATATCATGACCACATGGAGCAAATTCATTATTCATTGGCATCAGGATGTCCTCTATCTGAACAATTATTATAAAAACAAATTATAGAACTAAACCGAAAGCTTGTTCTTATAATTGTTGAAAACACGTAAAGAACAAAAGACAAGATTGAGCCTGAACTCGTTTTTGTATTAAAACTGCTAAACCTGAATACAACTACAATAATGAGACTTACAAAACTAAAGAACTAGATGCATACTTATGTGCATGTTTGCACGACTAGAATAAGGCCTAAAGAATAGCAACTGCTAGACTACTGGACTCCTACAAATGCTCCAACTCTACACGACTGATTCCATCTCCTAAAACTACGCCAGAACATCTGACTTTATTTAATTAAAACAATGAAACTAAATAAATGTTTAGATTAATATCTAACATTCTCCCCTTTAATCTAAACATTCTGCAAATTCTGGACACCAAGCAGCTTCCTCATATTCTCGAACTTGACTGTGTGCAGAGCCTTGGTTAGTATGTCTGCTCGTTGCTCATTACTCTTCACATGTTTGATGACAATGCTTCCCTGTTCCACACACTCCCTTATGAAGTGGTACCTAACATCTATGTGTTTGCTACGGCCATGAAATACGGGATTCTTTGTAAGATCTATTGCAGACCTGTTATCGATGTATAGAACCACTGGTCCTGCCTTCACTTGAGATATGTAACTTAGAACCCTTTGCAACCAAATGCCTTGGCATGCTGCAACTGTAGCAGCCATAAATTCCGCCTCACAAGACGACAACGCAACACACCGTTGTTTCTGAGACACCCAAGTAATCAAACTCTCGTTGAGGTAGAAAGCCATGCCACCAGTAGACTTCCTGTCATCCACATTCCCTGCCAGATCACTATCCGAATAACCGGACAGCAAATAATCTCCTTGTCCTTTCTTGTATTTAAGACCATAGTTCAGTGTGCCTTGAACATATCGTAGTATCCGTTTTGCTGCATTCAAATGTAGTGTGGTAGGCCTCTCCATGAATCGACTAACAACACCAACTGAAAAAGAAATGTCCGGTCGAGTATGCACCAAATACCTCAAGCCACCAATCAAACTCTTGAATAAAGTTGAATCTACCATTTCCCCGTTCTCGTCCTTGTGCAGTTGTGTCTTGAGCTCCATAGGATACTTCACAGGGTTACATTCTGCCATACCAGCTCGTTCCAGAAGTTTCTTTGCGAAGGCTGTCTGTTTGAGTTCAATATACTCTCTCTTTTGATCAACTTCTATTCCAACATAGTAGTTCAGACGTCCTAAGTTGCTCATTTTAAACTGACTGCCCATCTGCTCCTTGAATTGCTCGATACTTGACACGGTAGTACCTGTTACCAAAAGGTCGTCGACATAAACCCCCACTATCAGTGCCTCGTTTCCTTTGCGCCTAACATACACAGCATGCTCAAATGGACACTTAGTAAATCCAAGGTCAGTGAGACATTTTTTTAAACGTGCATACCACGCTCGAGGAGCTTGGCGTAATCCATAGAGAGCCTTGAATAACCTGTATACTTTATGTTCTTCACCCTTCCTTTCATAGCCTCTTGGTTGCGATACATAAACCTCTTCCAACAACTCACCATTCAAGAATGCTGATTTTACATCGAGATGGTGTACCTCCCACTCATTTTTGGCTGCAAGGGCGAGTAACAACCGTACCGTTTCCATCCTTGTAACCGGTGCAAAAACCTCCTCATAGTCTACTCCGTATTTCTGAACATAGCCTTTCGCCACGATCCTGGCCTTGTGCTTGACTACCTTTCCATCCGTGTCTTTCTTTAACTTGAAAACCCATTTCAAGTCAATTGCTTTATGCCCGGGGGGCAACTCTGTAAGTTCCCAGGTTTTGTTGTCTTCGATAGAATCAATCTCGTTTTGCATTGCCAGTTTCCATGCTTTTGCTTTGACAGCTTGATCATATGTCACGGGCTCATCTATTTCTGACAATAGTAATTCATCTGCAGCCTCTATTTCTTCTGTCTCCTCATAGGTGCTTTCAAGTGACCTGAATCTGAGAGGCTCACTGCTGCTGTCACTCAGAGTGCTCGAACTACTACTCGTGCCGCCAGAATTATATTCACTGCTACTGTCATCAACATTACTTGACCTGGGAGTTGATTCCAAACTTTCTTCACTACTTTCTTCACTCTCCCCTTCTCCTCCAATGCCCTCCAATGCGTTTGGCTGATAGTCTATGATTGTAAAATTTGTTGGAGTATGCACCACTGGTGTTTGCTTTTCATACCATGACCAGGCCTTTTTCTCTTCAAAATGCACATCTCTGCTCACATGTACAGTGCCTTCAACTGGATCATAGAGACGAAAAGCTTTAGTCCCTGCTTCCTTTCCCAAGTAGATTACTAACTTGCTTCTGTCATCAAGCTTCTTGACATGCACAGTAGGTAACTTCATGTACCCCAAACACCCAAAAACCTTTAGGTACTCAAGGTGAGGCTTCTTTCCTGTCCATGACTCATACGGTGTCAGTTTTGACAGAGCACGTGTAGGCAACTTGTTCAATACATACACAACATGACGTATCGCCTCTCCCCAAAACTTTGCTGGGACATTTCTCTCTTTCAACATACTTCTTCCCATGGCCACCACAGTACGATTTCGTCATTCTACAACTCCGTTCTGCTGTGGTGAATACGGGGCTGTGTAGTGCCTCTGTATACCTGCAAGTTCACAATACGACTCGAATTCTTTTGAAAGAAACTCTCCTCCCCGATCAGTTCTGAAAAGCTTAATTTCCTTTTTTGACTCTTTCTCCACTATCGCCTTGAATCTTTTAAAATAGTTTAAAGCTTCATCTTTTGTCTTAAGCATAAAAACCCACATCATGCGACTGAAATCATCCACAAGCAACATGAAATATTTATTACCTGCAGGAGTTGGCGGTGAAATAGGTCCACACAAGTCTCCGTGCACCAAGTCAAGTCGTTCCTTTGCTGCAAAGTTGCTCTGACTTGGAAATGATTTCCGTGTTTGCTTGGACAGTAAACATCCCTTGCAGGCCTCTTTTGGTAGACTTAAATTTGGCAATCCACACACCATGTCGGTTTTGACCATCAGCTTCATTGCTTGGAAATTAACGTGTCCCAATCGTAAGTGCCATAGCCAGGTGGTTTCCTCGGTTTTTGACAGTAAGCACACAGATTCACTTTGTTCGACAACTAACTTGTACAAACGATTTGAGGATCTTTTAACCTTCATTAGCAGTGTTCCACTCTTCTCATACACCCACAAGAACTCCCCATTCATGACAACTCTATTCCCAGCCTCAGATAGTTGTCCCAGACTTATAATATTGTTACAAAGTGTGGGAATAAAATATACCTCCTTTAAGATTCGTTCTTCGCCGTTCTTGCATTTGAAAGCCACAGATCCTTTCCCCTTTATGCACACCGTTGAACCATCCCCAAACCTGACTGATCCCTGCACATTCTCGTCCAAGTCCTTGAATTTTGAGCGTTGCCCGGTCATATGGTTACTGGCTCCATTGTCCAAGTACCAAACGTTCATGTCTCCCTTGTGTCCACGATCTAATCCCGCCAGCATCACTCTCTCTTCGTTCAAACGAACCAAGTTACTTTCTTCACTTCTGCACTCAGCAATCAGCAGTGCAGGTTCTTCGTCCTTGACCTGGGTAAGATTCACCTCAGATTCTTGCTCCATTTCCTTTCCTCGTCGTGGCTTACGACACTCTGAAGCGTAATGCCCAAATGCACTACAATTGAAACACCTCAATCTGCTTCTGTCACGAGTCCCACGACTCATGAATTTGCCACGGTTATCACCTGTGCTACGAGTTCCATCCTTGCCTGTCTTCCTTAGCCACTCTTCTCTGGTCAGTAAAAGTTGGCCCTCCGTGTTTTCCCGTTTTTTCCACTCATCTTCTGTCAACAGCAACTTGCCATCGTTGCTCTCGACCTGTCCTCGTGTTCTTTCTTCATGTGCCTTGAGAGAACCAACTACCTCCTCGACAGACATCGTATCCAAATTTCCAAACTGCTCTATAGTGGATGCAATTTGTAAGAACCTTGAAGGAACTGCTCTCAGCAACTTCTTAACAACGTAAGTCTCTTCCACGTTCTCCCCTAAAGCTCGAATATTCGTGACCAAGCTGTTCAGTTTCATACAAAAGTCATCGAGTGACTCTGCTTCCTTCATACTCAGTGTTTCAAATTCGCCCTTGAGTGTTTGAGCCCTTGCCTTTTTCGCCTTGTCAGACCCTTGGCATACTGTTTTTATTGCTTCCCAGGCTTCCTTAGCGCTTTTCTTCTCCGCCAGTGACATCAGAACATCTTCAGGAATACTTTGATAAATCGCAGCCAATGCCAACTTGTCGGTCCTCTCTTCTACGACTGTCGTAGCATCTTTGGGTTCTATAGCTATCCACACACCATGAGCTTGCATGAATACTTTCATTTTAAGGGACCATGCTGTGTAATTTGTTTTGGTTAACATGGGGTAGTTCAAACTGACAGAGTTTTCTTTGGTTTTGCTGGGTTCCATTGTTGTTTGTTTTGGGCCGTACTTTGGCATTCACCAGGAATACGCTCTGATACCAGATTGTTGAAAACACGTAAAGAACAAAAGACAAGATTGAGCCTGAACTCGTTTTTGTATTAAAACTGCTAAACGTGAATACAACTACAATAATGAGACTTACAAAACTAAAGAACTAGATGCATACTTATGTGCATGTTTGCACGACTAGAATAAGGCCTAAAGAATAGCAACTGCTAGACTACTGGACTCCTACAAATGCTCTAACTCTACACGACTGATTCCATCTCCTAAAACTACGCCAGAACATCTGACTTTATTTAATTAAAACAATGAAACTAAATAAACGTTTAGATTAATATCTAACAATAATAAAAGGAATAGAATGTAGCAAGCGAGCAGAAGTGAAATGGTCATTTACTACACAGATAATGTGTTTGCTGCTAGAATGGAAAAAGACCTAAACCACATGACGGCATTGACTAGATTTGAGTTGAATATCAATAACGCTTTTACGGGAGATTTGGTAAGAGGATGATGCTTCTACGTTACGATATTAATGATGACTGGATTTACACAAAGCATGTCCGTTTTTGAAACTACACTCATAGTTATACTGAACAAACCCCAAAAAGTAAACTTCCATAAATGGTTGTATAAATGAGCGGGCTTCTACAAAATTTAGGTTTTGAAGCTAAAACGTAGTTTCAAATACGTGGTCAATATATGAACTGGACTCGCAACAGTCTAGAGAACTTAGTATATGTTATGACTTAAAAATCATTATGCTATAACGTGTCGAAAGTTTTTGATATCCAAGCACAAACTAGAACTGGTGAAAAAAGAAACATGGATACAGGAAAATGGGAGTATCAACTACTAAAGAAAATCTATTCACAATAACGTAAGAAAATGCTTACCTGCCAAGTATCATAGACTGAATTTACGAACCACGTCTGAATTTCAGCTACAAAGTTTTGTGGGAGCATGCACTGCAGGTATATTTTGAGGAATTAGGGGATAACAAATTATTACTATCAGCTAATACACATTATATGTTCTTACCAAACTCGCATTCATCTTTGATGTACACGATTTCGACAAATTCTTTTATGATTGCTGCAATACAAGGAATTCAGTTTTGATTAAGTAGAGAATAATATTATGACCCAGCTAATGAAGTTAGTTATTTGGTTACTACGTAATTGAATTTCACAGTGGTTGTTATATGATTGTATTTTAAGTTTTTTGGTTAGTTCGATACATTCTGTTTCGGAGTTTTTTGATGGGGAAATTTTTTTTTTTTTTTTTTAACTTCTAGGAGTAATAGGTTTCTGTATGTGAATGGTTAGGATTATACAAGATTTTCTTGAGTCATAATAAAATGCCTCAAACTTCCAAGTTCAGGCTGATAAGATTTGGAAATTTGAATGCAACGTTAATTTAGAAGTTGGTATTATAAAGATAAAGCAATAGAAAGAAACGAGTAAATATATATCAGTCCTATTTCAAATAAGATAGCACCAAAAAAGTTAAGGTCAGCATAAAAGGGTAAAAAAGAACTAGGAGCAAGATGAGATTTGCACCTTACCCGTCAATGAAAAAACCAGCATCTGCAGCACATTTAACCTTGGCACTTTCAGCACATTTCCCCTACATATTGCTGCTTGACAAGATTGAGTGAGATCAATTTTCTTATCATCTCTAAATCCACATAGCATTAAGAGATGTCTATTAATTACTCATACAAATACAACACTAAATCAAGTAGAACCCGAAGAAACCTTAAATATCAACATGGGCGTGTGATCATCAATTCATTTTTTGTTCTATTCGGACATTCTTGATAAAAACTAAAATATAATCAATGACCCAGATCAACAGGGAATCAAAATATTCAATCTTTATCTTCACAAAAGCTATCCAGGGTCATTCTTACATTATATCACTTCTTATCATCAGCAATTAATGCCCAAATTAAAAATCTTGGGAATGATAAAATTGCACCGCATTGGAAAGAAAATGAAAATATAAAAAGCAAAATTAATAAAAAAATATATAATGGCAACCTGTTTGGTTCGCCAGAAAACAAACGTAGGGAGGGGTGAGATTAATATCTAAAAAAACATTTTAGATATGAAGTAAGTTTTGGAAGATTGTACCATTTGCTACTGTAACAACAGATTGTACAAATGTAGTCTGCAATGACAAGTTCAGATATGAATGAGCGAAAACCACATATTTAAAAACATAAACAGGTTACCTTCGGAAAATTTCAAAGAGACAATAAGAACATGCTTACGTCTTTGATTCCCACATAAAAGCGCAGCGACAAACTAAGTCACGCAGTACCATTTATGTCATATTGTAAACTACATTATACAAGATCAGAGATTGATTTATGCAGTAAGATACATATAAAAGATATTAACTAACACTACACTATATGTTTTCATATGGAAAGGTGGTTATACCTCCAAATTGAAGGCCCAAATTTGAACAAGTCAAAGCCTCAAACCCAAGCCCTAATCAGTTGAGAATCTCTAATTTGAACCCAAATACGTACTAACTTGAAGAAAATTAAAGAAGAATTGAGAGCCTTGCGAGAGAACTCAGAGTGAGAGCCAAGACAGAGAGAGGGAAAGAAAGAGCGAGTAATTGAGATATTGTAATGACAACTGCGTTATTTTTGTTTAAGTGTTAAAATTGTGAAATTTCAGCCTGGCCGATGGCGGTATATTTTGCCGCTTACAAAGTTTCGTCAATTTGTGTGCCATTCAATATTATTTCAAAATATTTATGAATTTCATTTCTATAAAAAATGTACATTAAATTTAATAATAAATAGAAATTGAAAAAATTAATAAATAAACACTCTTAATATTTAAAAATAATAACTCATTTATATGGAAAATAAAAATTAATTAATTTAAAGATAAATGTGATTTTTAAATAATTAAATAATTTTTTTGTTAAAAAAATTAAAAATTGAGTTTATTAAGGATCTAAGGCAACATATCATGTATGTTGCTAACAATCAACACTTTAAAGCTAAAGTAACATCAACTCTGTGGCTAAGGTAACAAAAAAAACAAAATGTTATATTTGGTCCAAAGTAACATGCTAAGGTAACATACTCTAGCAACATCCTTGAAAAAGATGTTCCGATAGCTCATTTATGGCATAGTGAAGGGCAAGCAAAGCTATCTCCAATAGGCCAACAACTGCTAGAACTTTTAATATGACGGTGCAGGATGCCGTGAGAAACACGGATGTGATAGCTGGTACATTTTCTCTCAACTCAGTTAGTGCAAATGTCCTATTTGATTCTAGAGCAACTAAGTCTTTTATATCGAGGGATTTTGCGCGTAAATTGAAACTTAAGACCCAACAGCTAAGGGATTCTTTACAAGTAGAAATAGCCAACCAGGAAGTAGTTCCCGTCAATTAGATTCACCCCGATTGTAAATTAGAAATAGGAGGACAATCTTTTTATGTTGATTTGATTCCTTTTAAACTAGGGGAGTTTGACGTCATTTTGGGAATGGACTGGTTGTCTCATAATAACGCTCAGATAGATTGTAAAGGGAAAAAGGTTAAGTTAAAAACCACAGGAAAGAAGGAAGTAGTGTTTCGAGGGATACGACAGACCCAGAATATTCTAACCATGGCGCAGACCAAGAGATTGTTGCGAAAAGGGAGCGAAGCTTATTTAGCCTATGTTATAGATACCCAGAAGGAAATGCCCAAGATACAAGACATTCCGGTAGTTAATGAGTTCGAAGACGTGTTTCTACAAGATCTTCCCGGATTACCACCTGATAGGGTAATTGAGTTTGCTATCGAGTTAGCCCCGGGGACGGTGCCTATTTTGAAGGCCCCGTACCGATTAGCCCCAGTTGAAATGAAAGAGCTAGCTAAGCAATTGCAAGAATTGCTGGATAAAGGTATGATACGACCCAATGTGTCATCATGGCGGGCATCAGTGTTGTTCGTTAAGAAGAAGGACGGGAGTATGAGGTTATGCATCAACTATCGAGAGTTGAACAAGTTAACCATAAAGAATAAGTACCCACTACCCAGAATAGATGATTTTTTTGACCAGTTAAATACTTATTCTTATGTCCAAACCTTTGCTGCCTCGAGTGGTCTTCATCCTAGTTTTCAAAAAAGCACTGTGCTCTTTGGAAACTGCAGTAACGATTTTATTGCCTGGTTTGATCAAACCTGTGGGATAACTCATGGTACTTTGCCTATCAAATTCCTCGGTGTTCCTCTGATTTCATCTAGGCTGAGCCACAATGACTGTATTCCCCTTATTGAAAAGGTAACGGCAAGGATAAACTGTTGGACCTCGATGCTTCTCTCTTTTGCTGACGGGTGCAACTCATCCAGTCTGTTCTCTTTTCTATCCAGGCTTATTGGACTAGGCATTTCCTTCTCTCAGATTCTGTGCATAGTAGACTGCAGTCAATCTTCACCAGGTTTTTGTGGAAAGGTGACGTGAATTCTAAAGGTGGTTCAAAAGTCAGTTGGGACAGACTACGTACCCCTCGTGATGAAGGTGGGTTGGGCCTAAAAAATCTGAAGGACTGGAACCAGGCACAGTTACTGTATCACTTATGCAGTATTGTTAGGGGTAGCAATGCTCTATGGCCTCGTTGGGTTAATAGCACTGTGCTCAAAAGAAATCATTTTTGGACTATGCAGATGCCTATTGACTGCTCATGGATCCTTCGTAGTATTATTAGGCTACGTCTCATGGCATGTCAATACATTATGTACAAAATTGGCAATGGGCTTAGCACTTCTCTATGGTTTCATCCTTGGTGGAATTCCCACTGTTTGGCCCTGTCAAGGTTTGATCAGATCATTGCTCAGTCAAACTTAGGCCATAGCTCCAAGGTTCATGTCTTGATCTCTACAGGTGCTTGGGTTTTGCCCACTCCGTCTCATAGACTGCATCACTTGGATCCAGGCCTATCTAACTGGCTTCAAAATTTTGACTACCCTGTTTTGGACTTGGCTAGCTCTGATGAAGTCCTATGGCATGGCACCCCTCTTAGGAAACTGAAGACTGGGCATATATGGGAATCTATTCGTAACCATGCTACTGCAGTGCCTTGGTCTGATCTTGTGTGGCACAAGCTCTTGATCCGTAGGTATGCCCATCATGAGTGGCTTCTTTGCCATAACAGACTGTCCACTGCTCACAGGCTTGCTTCCTTTGGCTTGGAGGTTTCTCAGCTATGTCACTTCTGTGTGGGAGGTATTGAAACTGCTTCTCATCTCTTTGTCACCTGTCATTATAGCAACTTCATTCTCTCCAAGCTTGCTGGTTTCCTAAGGGTGGACTACATTGGTGACACTTGGCTCGAGTTGCTCACAAATTGGGACATGATTTCAGACTGTTCTTTGAGGCATGTGGTTTTGTTAGCTGCCCAGATTCACTCATATCACATTTAGAGGGAGAGAAATGCTAGACACCATAACAAGGGTTGTTTTGGCCCTTGCAAGCTGTTGAAAGGCATCCTGCTTGACTTGAAGACTAAACTGAAGAATGCTAGCTGGTTTTCACAATACATAGATTTAGATATGTACAGTTGGATTTTTATTCCTTGATTTGCAAGGGTTGTTCTGCCCTCTTTTGTCCTTTCTGTTTTCAATCTAGCTTCGATTAGGTTAGATTGTAACTAGATAGGTTTTTCTTTGTGCCCCGACATAAAGCAAGGGTGAATTCCTCTGTATTCTTTCCTTCTTTTTTAATACAACAGATTAGCCAAAAAAAGGGTGCTGAATACGTCTCTAAGATTGACCTGAGAACAGGATATCACCAACTGAAGATTAAACCCGAAGATATCCAAAAGACTGCATTCCGTACAAGATTTGGACATTATGAGTTCTTGGTGATATCATTTGGACTAACCAATGCCCCACCAGCTTTCATGGATTTAATGAATAGAGTGTTCAAGGAGTATTTGGACTAGTTTGTGACAATTTTCATCAATGATATTCTTATCTACTCAATGACAGAGGCTGAACACGCCGAACATTTGAGGATAGCCTTAGAAATACTCAGGAAAGAACAACTATATGCCAAATTTTTGAAGTGTGAGTCCTGGAAAAATGAGGTGCAATTCTTAGGGCATGTGATCAATAGGGAAGGAGTGTTGGTTGACCCCTCCAAGATAGAGGAAGTTTCAAACTGGGAATGGCCAACCACTCCAACAGAAGTAAGGAGTTTCATCGGACTGGCAGGATATTATAGAAGATTTGTTCAAGATTTTGTGAAAATCGCAGCCCCGTTAACTCGACTTACCCGTAAAACTGAGAAATTTGAATGGACTAAAAAATGCGAGAAGAGTTTTCAAGAGCTAAAGAAGAGGTTGGTGACGGCCCCAGTGTTGGTGTTGCCCGATGAAAAAGGAGATTTTGTAATTTACAGTGATGCTTCGCATAAAGGATTAGGATGCGTGTTTATGCAGCACGGTAAGGTAATCGCGTATGCGTCAAGGCAGCTAAAGGAATATGAGATCCGATATCCCACTCATGATCTAGAATTAGCAGCAATAGTTTTCGCTTTAAAGATTTGGAGGCACTGCTTATATGGAGAGAAGTGCGAGATTTACACTAACCATAAGAGCCTCAAATACATTTTCACTCAGAAAGAGCTTAATATATGCCAGCGAAGATGGCTGGAATTAATCAAGGATTAAGATTGTGAGATTCATTATCACCCGGGGAAAGGCAATGTGGTGGCTGACGCCCTCAGTAGGAAAGAGAAACTCAAAATGATAACCTCAGAAGAAGAATTGGTGAGGGATTTCGAAAAGTTGGAAATCGAGGTCTAGATACCCGGAGATGGCCAAGAAACGTTAATGGAAATTCGAATCCAACCCCCATTGTTAGAAAAGATTAGACTATGTCAAGAACGGATAATGGAGGAAGAAGAGAACTCCACGGAAGATATAATGACCGGAGAAGAAATTAAGTGTGAAAGAGACAAAGAAGGAATCATGAGGTAAACATACAGGATATGGATTCCAAATGTGCAAGAGCTCAAGGACAAGATTTTATATGAGGGACACAACTCAAGGTACTCAGTGCACCCCGGTAGTACCAAGATGTATACAGATTTGAAAGAGTACTACTGGTGGCCTGACATGAAAAAGGACGTAGCAGAATGGGTAAGCAGATGCTTGACCTACCAATGAGTGAAAACAGAGCACCAGAGACCCAGTGGACTTTTGCACCCCTTAGAGATTCCCGAATGGAAATGGGAACATATAGCCATGGATTTCATAGTAGGTTTACCAAGGATCAAAGCTAATCATGACGCCATATGGGTAATTATTGACCGAATAACGAAGTTAGCTCACTTTCTCCCGATCAATGAAAGGTAAACGGTCGACAGATTAGTGGATATCTACCTAAAAGTGATAGTGGCACGACATGGAATCCCAATCGCCATAGTATTCGATCGAGATCCCATATTTAACTCCAGGTTTTGGAGAAGCTTTCAAGAAGGTGTAGGAACCAGACTAAACATGAGTACAACCTATCACCACCAGACAGACGGGCAAAGTGAAAGGACCATCCAAACACTAGAAGATATGTTAAGAGTCTGTGCTATAAACTTTAAAGGAAACTGGGATGATCACTTGCCATTGATTGAGTTCTCCTACAACAATAGTTTTCATTCAAGCATAGGGATGCCGCCTTACGAGGCCCTTTATGGAAGGAAATACCGATCTCCCTTGTATTGGGATGAAGTTGGAGAGCGAAAGATGCTCGGACCCGAAATGGTCCAACGGACTAAAGATACAGTAGATCTAATCAGAGGACGGCTAGTAGTAGCCCAAGATTGACAGAAGAGATATAGCCATCGTAATGGAGAAATTTCTTTAGGCCATAAAAACAGTTTAACCCGAAACCTTAATATAATTTCTGGACTTACCACTACCTATGGTTGTAAGGATATGGTTGTCTAGGTTATTTCTCTGTCAAAAGGATTTACGGTTTAAGCGATATGCTAGTTTTAGTGAAAGTGGTTCGAGAAGTTTTATCGCAGAAATGTAATCACTTTGATGCTATGTCCGAGACCCTTAAATGAGGTTAAGAATTATGAAACTTGGTGATAAAATGCTAAGGACAGTTAGTAAGGTTTGTGTGAAGCTATCGTAATAAAATTGTTATTTTTCGATTTTATATAAATGTGTAAGCCAAGGTTGCGCAACTGAAAACCCCTAAGGACACGACTTAGAAATCGAACTTATAAGTGGTTAAGTAACATGAATTCGAGGTTCGATTTCAAACCAAACTTATGACTTAAGCATTTGACAATTAATATGGACTTAGTACGAGTCTAGAGTGAGCCCATAGTGTTTTGATTGTGAATCGTTTAAGTATACGAGTATTGAGTTATAATGGGTCATCAAGGGGATTAATCATGCGTTCTTGATTTTGTTTAGATTATCGGACATCGTCGCGAGCCCCTACTACGACCAATGTACCAGGCAAGTTTTCTAATCTTATACTTTGAAGTATTGTTGTATAATACTGCTTTTGCCATGTTTAGTATTATACCGTTTTGCGATAATTGTTCTATCGTGTTAAATTGAATTTTGATTCTTGGTTTATATACTAGCTTCGAGATAAGTAGATATAAACCGGTTTACCTTATAGCTCTAGAGATAAGAGCATATTTATTGTTTCGACTCTAGACCAGGAGTCAGTATTTCGAGATTGTTAGAGAAACCCGAAGGGTTCCAGGGACAATTTTATTTTTAATTTTTCTGAATTATGTTTTTCTTTCATAAAAATTATTCGTATATTCATAGAGTACTAATTACTTGGAAATAATTCGAGAAATATTATTCGAATAATTCCTTTATTTCAAATGATTATTTTAAATCATTATTTTATTTCGAGATTACTTAATAAATATTATTTGAATATTTATGAAATTTCTTTAAATGATTCGAAGTTCATATTATTTAGTTAAAAAAATCATTCGAGGTCTTTAAAAATTACTTTAAATATTTTCTGACCTTCAAGAATATTTTCAAAAATTATTAGGATTCCCAAATAATTATTCGTGATTATTATCAGCTCACTTGAGCCATCTATACGCTTTCAATTCCATTCAAATTGGGAATCCAGAGTCCGTGCGTCATTGTTGATTCTTTTTATCAAGATCATCAAGTGTATCCAGAGAATATAACCCTATTATTACTAAGGGTTTCTAGTTTCGTTAAAAGAATATAAGATTCAGTCTTGATTTTGTATGAACCATTCGTTGTTCAACTGAGATTCCGACCATGGGCCAATAAGAAATTGTCGATTAGCTTCCATTTGATTTCGGGAGTAACCAGGATACGAGTAAGATCTGCTAACGGGTAGAAACCCGAGGGAATCAAATTTTTTTCAGTTCCAGGTCTACAGATTCGTTCAGGGATAAGAACTGGGAAATAGAGTCAGAGGCGAGTTTAGCGTGTCGTCCATCCATGACATTGATGAGGTCATCAAGTGTATCCAGAGAATATAACCCTATTATTACTAAGGGTTTATAGTTTCGTTAAAAGAATATAAGATTCAGTCTTGATTTCATATAAACCATTCGTTGTTCAACTGAGATTCCGACCATGGGCCAATAAGAAATTATCGATTAGCTTCCATTTGATTTCGGGAGTAACCAGGATACGAGTAAGATCTGCTAACGGGTAGAAACCCGGGGGAATCAAATTTTTTTCAGTTCCAGGTCTACAGATTCGTTCAGGGATAAGAACTGGGAAATAGAGTCAGAGGCGAGTTTAGCGTGTCGTCCATCCATGACATTGATGAGGTCGGGGCATACTGGGAAACTGGGACTGTCCTCTACATATAGAAATCTTGATCACGTGAGCCCCATGCATATCGACTGATCATCGAGTAGGGGTGCGCCTGGGTTCCCGTAACAATTTCTCATCAATTCTCTTTCCTACGAAGCATTATTCATATTATCCAGCAGTATCTAAAGCTGCCAATTTGGTTTTTCCCTGAAGGGAGTCTTTGCATCCATCTTCTATCCTATTCCTTTAAGGGTGAATATTCGAGTTTTTAATAAAGGATGCTTGTTTTATAAAATTGCTTCGGTAGATGTGAGTTTCATATATCTTTCATAAAAGATAGTATTTGATAATTGATGTACTGAGTTAGTACTGTTTATTTGAATATCTCCCTAGTAAGAGAGAAAAATTTCTTTTGATAACTTGTTAAAATATTTTTGGCATTAAATGTCTAGTATAAGTTCATATTGAGACTTTCATTCATAGGCAGATTATGCCATACTTTATTATCTTGCTGAGCTTTCGCTCACTCTTGCTATTGTTTATATATTATATAGCAGCTAAGAGGGATGCCAAGGATCAGACACACAGCCCGCAAGCGAGTGGGAAATGCAAGAAATTTCCGTGAGTAGTTCATGGCAGCGATCCTAGAGGTAGTAAGGACTAGTTTGATCAGTCTGCAGCTTTTCTTAGTCCGCTTTATTTATAAGTATTAGACTTTGGCATCATAAAACAGGTATGATAAATTATTAGACTTTGCTCTGCATATGCACATGTATAGTAACACTAAGGCTGTGTTCACTTTGATGGAATGGAATGAGATGGGAATGAAATGAAATTTGAACTCTTATTTGGGTGAGTTTGAGGAAATGTTTAAAATTTTCATTCCTTCTTCCATTCAATTTCAAACTATTTGAACTAGAATTCTAACCCACATGTTTTGGAAGGAATGCCCATTCCATTTCTACATCAATTTTCCTATAATCTTTATCATGGAAAATTTAGACTCTCTCATATTCATTTATGATTTCACTCATATATTCTTCTTTCTTCATAAAATTTGTATATAATTTTTCATTCCATTCCATCCCCATTACATTCCCACCAAGTGAACACAACCTAACTTATAGATTTTAGTCCCTTTTAATCTCATGTGCGAGTCCCGTTACTTGTCTTATTAGCATACATGTATTGAATTGATCTGGTACGCTGTTCTGTGTATACTCATGTTAAAATATATATATCTCAGGCAAGCAAAGATCCATTGGTACTGTTCTTAATTAGTACTAAATGTAATTTACATATGAGGTTTTATGGCACTAAAATTATTATGAATTTATGTTTTCTATGTGGAGATAGTTTCGGTTAAAAATTAAAATTCTCTTAATATTTTGTAGGAAGAGTATTCAATGTGTGATTTGTACGCATGCATGAGGATGCAAATATGGTCAAATTGTAATGAATTTTTATGTTACATTACAATGTTATTATTTATTAAATTAATTGTATTTATTTTACGTGTAGCATTAATTTTCGCACAATACTTTTAGATTAATAGAATAACTAATGATGGGTTAAACCTACATATAAGTGGAGATAACTATAGATGTTGATATAAAAGAAATGACATGACTACAAGCATTAATAAAACTTGGGTATTAAATACTATAATTGCTAAGCGTGTATTACTACTATTATTTATGGATTAATGGACCAAGTGTAATGTTAAATTCACGCATCTATAATGATTGTCATATTCTATGAAATTGCCCATGTTATTCAAGTTCAAATGTTATACATTAATCTTGTATACAGAGAGTTTATTACTTAGATTTGAGTCTACATACTTCTATAATTTTTGTAGCTTCATGTCATTCTTTATATTGATTAGTAAGAGCTGCTAGATGTGTTAATTGTAGTATTCATGTTCTGCCAGTAAACCATGCATGGAGTACTTTTATAAATATCAATTGACAAAGTATATTCACCGGAGTTGGCCAAAACCGTGAGTATATTAATTGGCATTATTTTTGGTATTAAATGGCTAATTGATTTTCTTGTAACTCCCTGCCAAGTGTGTCTTGCAATGCATGTACATTAGTCAATTAGCTCGGACTAGTTATAAACTAAATGTGCTATCCATATGAATCATATGCATGTATGTTTTTATATTAATTATTTAATAATGATATTACTTGTCATACGGGTAAAGGATGTTAAAAAATATTTATATCATTTTATGATTAGATTGAGTTCGGAGCTTATAATGGATTTTTGGTATTTCTGAATTAATTTAGATGCTACATTAAGGTACGAATTCTTCATTCTTTTCTCTGTTCATTTAAATTATAAATATTCATTAAATATATTGTTGAGTCAAATTTTTAAATTGTCATCTTTTTGTACTCCCCTTGATACGAGTTATTTGCTCTCTTTCTCATTATAAAATTTTATTCTTTACTCGTTATATTTATTGTCGATTCAATTTTATAAATTTGTGACCCTTGTATTCTGTGTGTACTTTTTAGTGCACATTCGTATTTTCGTTTCGTCTCCTTTATTGTTGGAATTTTTATTGCCAGCTCATATATATTTGATTTGTTTCGTTTCGCTATTTTATTGCGACATTGCTTTGTTTATTTTGTTTTGTGCAATGAGTCTGGCAATATTTTTGTAACCCATTTGTTGGGCTCTTAGACCTATCTATGTGGTTAAATCATAGACGAGTTCATGGAGTTCGGAGTGTGGTGAACTCGGCACTTACTCGTATCGGTGCTGTGAGTATACGAGCACGTCTCTGGGGTATGGGATTGTGTATAAATCATGATCGCTAATGTATGTTTTCTTCTTCTAGATTACCGGAGAAGGATTCGCTGTTTTATAGAAATGCTTTGTGCATTTCATGTGTTTTCTTCTCGTGGATTACCGGGGAAGAATTCTCTGTTTTGTACTTCGGTTTGTGTGAGTACATATTTGTATAAGAGAACCTTATGGATACATACCTTACTTGATTCAGCCTTATATTTGTTCTGCTTCAGTCAGTATTTTATTCTTGTTGGTTATCTTTCTTATTTTACATTTGGACTTGTTTTGAAAATTTTGTGTTGGTAAGACACAATTCATTTGGATATTTGAAACCTTATTTTATTTTTATATTATATTCATACTGGGCATTTGGCTCACTCGTATAGTTTTCCTTCCGCAGGTAATCAGGAGTAAACGAGGTTGAGATGAGTGATGCCAACCAGACTTTAGCTACAGTCTTTATAGTAGTATTAATAAATTTGAGGACTTGTTAGATTTGTTTTCAGACTTTTCTGTATTTTCATTTTGAAGATTAAAACATTGATATTTATCAGGATTTTCGGTTCCTTTCTATATCGAATAAATATAATTTAGATTTTATTATGATACTTGTCTATTAGTTAACGATCCGAAAAGTCGGGTTGTTACAGTTGGTATCAGAGCTAAGGTTATAGATTCTGTAGACTGTCTTTAGGCATTGACCTGTGAGTTTTGGGTTGACTTCGCATGGGTAGATATAAGATGTTTGATTTATGATTTATATTTTGTGAGATAAATGCATATTATTTTTGCACTTATGGAAAATTTTGCAGGATGCCACCAAGGAGAGCCAGTACAAGTCGAAACAATAGTGGAAACACTGATCAACAGATTGTGATGGATCAAAAACCTTTTATGAATATGGTAGAGCAGGTGGTGGCTCGGAAAATGCAGAATCCGGGTGGTAACACTGAAAATCAGGGAGGCGAGACTATGTTTGATCGCTTTATGAAACAAAGGCCTAATTACTTCAAGGAGGATAAGACACCGATGTATGCAGAAGCATGGATTGATCATATGGAGAAGATCTTTCGGGTACTGAACTGTTCAGAGCTGGAAAAGGCCCGTTTTGGCATTTACCGTCTTGAGGGGGACACTAGCATTTGGTGGAAGTCAGTGGTGGCTTCTCACGCAGCTGGATATGAGAATACTGTCACTTGGGATGTGTTCAAGGCACAGTTCGATCAGAGGTACTTTCCTGCCAGTATTCGTGAGAAGTATGTTCGAGAATATCGGAGCATAACTCAGAAGGAGGATGAATCTGTGGCGGACTTTCAGATGAGGTTTCAGAGGTTAGCTAGCTATGCACGTTCCATTGCTGGTACAGAAGAAGATAAAATAATGAAATTCAAGTGGGCTCGGAAGACTTCGATCCGTAACCACATCTTCGCAAACCGCTACACTTACATGGAAAGTGCCAGAGATCAAGAACTACATCAAACTAATTTTCGTAAACAACAAGACATGTAGAATCAGAAAAGAAAATGGGATGATGACTCTGCCGAGCAAAACAAGAGTTTGAAGAATAAAAATGGGTCTTCTGGTGGATTCAAGAAAATGATCATGGGTACAACACTCGAAACTTTCCACAAAGAAATGGAAACCAGGGAAATGGGCAAAATGTATCGTCTAACAAAAATCAGAATGGAGCAAAGTCTCGTTGTTAGCATTGCGGGAAGATACACGGAGGAAACACTTGTCATTGGACTATTGGCGCATGTTTTAGGTGCGGAGAGCAAGGTCACACTATTCGAAATTGCACAGTGACATCCAACAACCGCAAGATGACAATGATCAGGGTGAGAACAACAAACAAATAACTTCAAGTGATGCTGCAAATAATTGAGGTACTATTCTGGAAACACATTTTGTTTTTTTTGCGATGCATGTTATAATTTTTTATGTGTGGATAATGAATTCTTGTATTTATAATTCATAATGCTGCTTGGGCATTGGATCTGTTCTGTTTATAAGTAAAAATTTGTTGTCATTCTTACAAAAGAATAATTATGTGTTTTGGAAAAAAAAGGTAATGTATAATATATGATTTTACTAGTCAAATTTGTTTTAAAAAAAATATCGATAGTTGTGAAATCGTGATGTATTTTTGAGAAATTGACATTTGTGTTCGTTTGAGGTGCTCATGTTTTCGGAATCAGGTACGTCACTTAAATTTCGAGGTCGAAATTTTTGTAAGGAGGAAAGAATGTAAAATCCACCTATTTATTTTATTATATGTACTAGTTGGGTAATTATTAAAAGAATATATGTCTATATTATTATTTTTTTTTTTAGAAAAATAAAAGTGATTAATTATTAATTTAGGAATGATCATATGTGTAGATAAGATTTTCGGTTATATTGTGATGAGAATAAGTTGGATTATTATATATCTTAAAACCTAAAATTTAGATTATTTATCCTTATCCTTATACTATTATATTTACACGATTCCAGAGTAGTAGTAGCAAGTGAAAGTATTAAGTCAAAAAAGAAAAAACATAAAGAAATAGGGATTGGTTAGGTTGGAGGAACAAAAAGGTACTGGGTTTGGGTTTGGCAAAGTAGTACACGTCTGCTGGCATCATAAAACATAAAACAGGTATGATAAATTATTAGACTTTGCTCTGCATATGCACATGTATAGTAACACTAAGGCTGTGTTCATTTTGATGGAATGGAATGAGAGGGCAATGGAATCAAATTTGAACTCTTATTTGGGTGAGTTTGAGGAAATGTTTAAAATTTTCATTCCTTCTTCCATTCAATTCCAAAATATTTGAACTAGAATTCTAACCCACATGTTTTGGAAGGAATGCCCATTCCATTTCTACATCAATTTTCCTACAATCTTTATCATGGAAAATTTAGACTTTCTCATATTCATTCATGATTTCACTCATATATTCTTCTCTCTTCATAAAATTTGTATATAATTTTTCATTCCAATCCATCCCCATTCCATTCCCACCAAGTGAACACAACCTAACTTACAGATTTCAGTCCCTTTTAATCTCATGTGCGAGTCCCGTTACTTGTCTTATTAGCATACATGTATTGAATTGATCTGTTACGCTGTTCTGTGTATACTCATGTTAAAATATATATATCTCAGGCAAGCAAAGATCCATTGGTACTGTTCTTAATTAGTACTAAATGTAATTTACATGTGAGGTTTTATGGCACTAAAATTATTGTGAATTTATGTTTTCTATGTGGAGATAGTTTCTGTAAAAATTAAAATTCTCTTAATATTTTGTAGGAAGAGTATTCAATGTGTGATTTGTACGCATGCATGAGGATGCAAATATGGTCAAATTGTAATAAATTTTTATGTTACATTACAATGTTATTATTTATTAAATTAATTGTATTTATTTTACGTGTAGCATTAATTTTTGCACAATACTTTTAGATTAATGGAATAACTAATGATGGGTTAAATCTACATATAAGTGGAGATAACTATAGATGTTGATATAAAAGAAATGGCATGACTACAAGCATTCATAAAACTTGGGTATTAAATACTATAATTGCTAAGGGTAATAGCTAAGCGTGTATTACTACTATTATTTATGGATTAATGGACCAAGTGTGATGTTAAATTCACGCATCTATAATGATTGTCATATTCTATGAAATTGCCCATGTTATTAAAGTTCAAATGTTATACATTAATCTTGTATACATAGAGTTTATTACTTAGATTTGAGTCTACATACTTCTATAATTTTTGTAGCTTCATGTCATTCTTTATATTGATTAGTAAGAGCTGCTAGATGTGTTAATTGTAGTATTCATGTTCTGCCCATGCATGGAGTACTTTTATAAATATCAATTGACAAAGTACATTCACCGGAGTTGGCCAAAACCGTGAGTATATTAATTGGCATTATTTTAAGTATTAAATGGCTAATTTATTTTCTTGTAACTCCCTGCCAAGTGTGTCTTGCAATGCATGTACATTAGTCAATTAGCTCGGACTTGTTATAAACTAAATGTGCTATCTGTATGAATCATATGCATGTATGTTTTTATATTAATTATTTAATAATGATATTACTTGTCATACGGGTAAAGGATGTTAAAAAATATTTATATCATTTTATGATTAGATTGAGTTCGGAGCTTCTAACGGATTTTTGGTATTTCTGAATTAATTTAGACGCTACATTAAGGTACGAATTCTTCATTCTTTTCTCTCTTCATTTAAATTATAAATATTCATTAAATATATTGTTGAGTCAAATTTATAAATTGTCATCTTTTTCTTCTCATTATAAAATTTTATTCTTTACTCGTTATATTTATTGACGAATCAGTTTTATAAAATTGTGACCCTTGTATTCTGTGTGTACTTTTTAGTGCACATTCGTATTTTCGTTTCGTCTCCTTTATTGTTGGAATTTTTATTGCCAGCTCATATATATTTGATTTGTTTCGTTTCGCTATTTTATTGCGACATTGCTTTGTTTATTTTGTTCGGTGCAATGAGTCTGGCAATATTTTTGTAACCCATTTGTTGGGCTCTTAGACCTATCTATGTGGTTAAATCATAGACGAGTTCATGGAGTTCGGAGTGTCTGGTGAACTCGGCACTTACTCGTATCGGTGCTGTGAGTATACGAGCACGTCTCTGGGGTATGGGATTGTGTATAAATCATGATCGCTAATGTGTGTTTTCTTCTTCTGGATTACCGAAGAAGGATTCTCTGTTTTGTAGAAATGCTTTGTGCATTTCATGTGTTTTCTTCTCGTGGATTACCGGGGAAGAATTCTCTGTTTTGTACTTCGCTTTGTGTGAGTACATATTTGTATAAGAGACCCTTATGGAAACATACCTTACTTGATTCAGCCTTATATTTGTTCTGCTTCCGTCAGTATTTTATTCTTGTTGGTTATCTTGCTTATTTTACATTTGGACTTGTTTTGAAAATTTTGTGTTGGTAAGACACAATTCATTTGGCTCACTCGTATTGTTTTCCTTCCGCTGGTAATCAGGAGTAAACAGGGTTGAGATGAGTGATGCCAACCAGACTTTAGCTACAGTCTTTATAGTAGTATTAATAAATTTGAGAACTTGTTAGATTTGTTTTCAGACATTTCAGTATTTTCATTTTGAAGATTAAAACATTAATATTTATCAGGATTTTCAGTTCTTTTCTATATCGATTAAATATAATTAAATTTTATTATGATATTTGTCTATTAGTTAACGATCTGAAAAGTCGGGTTGTTACAGTTTATATTGTGGGGTCTTGAGCAGGTGGATTATATATTGTGAGAAATGCAAGTACGGCAAGGAATAAATGGATGGTGACTATCCTAGATCCCTGACCCCAGGTCTGGGGGTGTCACAAGTTAGATGAGAATAATTTGTTGGAATTGGGCCAACTTTTAGAGCCCAAGTGATTTGATTTTTACGACCCAATTAAGACCATACCATACATATAAAACAAGAGCTTTAGAACCCAAAACAAGTAGAACCCATTTTAGTCTCTCATCTTCTACCGAGAGAAAAACAAAAAAACACCCTCCATTAAAACTAAACCTTTCTAAGCTCATCACTACATAGATTCTACCTAAAATTTACATGCAATAGGATTTTTGGATAGCCCGTAATTAGTTCTTCAATTTCATATATTAAAATCAAAAATCCGAGAAGTTGGGTGTTTTTTTATCAAATTCTAAAGTTTTGATTTTCACAAGTGGGTATGATCTTATACCCTTATAAATCTTTTTGTAATCATGTTTGTATGAATTTTGTTGTTGTATTTTATTTTTTAAATTAGGGCTTGTAATAATTAGTTAGAAATTTTATTTTATTGTATGAATTTTATATTTTAAATTTTATGTTTTGATTTTCACAAGTGGGTATGATCTTGTAATGAAGTTTGTGTGGATTGTAATTGATATGGGGGTATTAGGAGAAAGGTTTGTATTGGGGGCACAATTGTGGTTGCATGTCAGTTTTGAGGCCACCATCGCAGCGATAGAGGTGACCGGTGGTGGTGGGTGTCATCGGAAATGGAGGAGAGGGGCCGGGGGTGTCGAGCGAAGGGAGAAAAGGAAGATTGATGGGGGACAAACAAGGAGAAATTGAGAGAGGGATTAAGAGAGGCAGAGAGATTGAGGTAAACAGAGAGAGAGAGAGAGATAGGGCGGAGGGAGAGAGAAGAAGAGAGAAGGGCGGAGAGAGAGAGAGGAGAACTAGGAGAGGAAGGAGAGAGAGGTGCGAGATTGAACGAGAGAGAGAGAGAGAGACAAGGAGAGATTGAGACAGAGAGATGAGAGATTGGGAGAGAACGAGAGATTGAGGGACGACGAGAGATTGAGAGACGTCGAGAGAGAGGGGGAGAGAGAGAGAGAGAGAGAGAGAGAGAGAGAGAGAGAGAGATTGAGAGATTGAGGAGGAGGCCGACGTTGGTGGTGGTCGCTACCGGCGCCGCCGTGGCATCCGGCCGGTGGCTGCCCGTCGGTGGTGGTGGTGCAGAAAGTGGGTTTGATAAGTGGGGTAATATTTTATTTAATTGAGTGATAAAAGATAGGAATTATTGAATTGTAGAAATTGTTTTAATAAAAGGGTAAATATTATTTTCCCAAGAAGAGGAGAAAAGAAATTGATTAATATTTTGGTTGTTAATTGATTTGTTTGAAATGTTGGAAGTATTAAAATGAGAATAAAATGGAATTTTTGATTATCAAAATGGGATGTTAAATAATGGATGAAAAGAAATGGTATTAAAATATTGGGTTATGATTAAAATAAAGAATTTGGTAATATATTTTCTAGATCTTTTATATAATTAAATTTTTGAGATATTTCATTTTTGAGAATAAAATTTTGTCATTAGGATGGACTCTAGAATTATTTTACCTTAAGAATAAAATAGGAGTATTAAAATTGGTTTCAAAAGAAAGAAAAGAAATTTTGTTATTAATTGGACTAAAAAGAGATAATTGAGATACTTTTATATATATTTTAAATAATTAGTAGAAATTTGATAAGACCTAATTTAATATCGAGATGTGATTTAAATAACTCTTTGTTAACTTTAATTTAATTAGGAATAATTAGAGACCTCTTAATTGAGAAATTCCCTTATGAATAAACAGAGTGAAATTTTCACGTAAAATTATATTTTGATTAGAACTATGTCATAAAATAAGATTTATTAAAATTTATTAGGGAAACGAGTAGAGCTCCATTCCAATATATATATATATATATATATATGTATGAATAATGCGCTAGTGCGATTTTAAGGATACGAGTATATCTCAAATTATATTCTTTGATATTACCTGATTACTAAAATTATATTCTTTGATTTTAAGGATACGAGTATATCTCAAATTATATTCTGGTTGCATGAATAGATAGGTTAAACAAGATTTATAAGTAACATGGTTTAAGGTAGGCATGCTCAAATAAACAGGATATATCAGTTTATGAAATGTAATCTTCAAGAAAAGACAGAGTTACTTGCCTCCGGTAGAATGTAACAGCTCAATAGCTCAGCCTACTGAATATCAACCTTAGCTTCCCTTTATTGCTAGGGCCTACGTCCTTCGTATCTACATAAACCATAATCTCTACTATAGAATACTATACCTCTTAATCGTCTAATCCTATTCTACCCAAACGATTCTTATAACGCATTATTAATTAACACATATCTTACGTGCCTGATATTACACTAGAATCACTCCTTAAACAGATAACCACTTACGCACGTAGCACATAGAACATGCATATCACATAAGTCACTTAGCAGATAAACCTAACTCATAACCAGTCATTCTATACACACTTTACTATTTATAATCTTACGAAAATCGGGCAGAGTTCCTTTATAATATGGACTATCCCGTCGGAAGATATCCGACTCAAATCACATTCAAACCAAACCGATGGATTTTAGATCCACTTACACACCCAATGGATTTATAATCATACTACTTTCTACTTATGTCATATTTCTGACAAAATCCGAAATCAGTAACTAAACATTCATATTCACTTAATCACCAAACTCATATAATTTATCCTTATAATCTAAAGTTTGAATTTTAACTTACATACATCCAAAAATTTATACATGCAATTATTTTAATTCGAGACTACAGACATAATCAATCAATAAGCATAATCAAGAATTACAATTTCATAATAAACCGAATATTTCATAATTTAATCCTAAAAATTCGAATTAATCAATAATTAAATAAAGAGATTATGCATGCAGGTCATAATAATTCGAATAATATTCAGAAACTTCATATCAATCATAAACACCATCTCGAGCAATTAATAAATAACTTAACGAATCGATTTGTTCGATTTTATCACATAATTCGTGCAAAATTGTCAAGAACATATCATAAAAATCTTCGAAATATACATGCAAACTTCAAACCATATCAAACAGAATTTATAACAAGTTATAGGCCTCAAGAACATCATTGGCCACCACCGGTTCATCGGAGTTCATCACCGATGGTGGTGGAAATTTGGGGTACCTTTATTGGGCCTCTTGTTGGGTTTTCAGCCCAATACAATGGTATGGGTCTTGGGTGATCCAAGACAAGTATGGGTTTTGGTGATCCAAAACATATATGGATTAGGTAATAATATATGTTTAGATAATTATTATAGATGGTATATTTAGATACCAAGTATGATAAGGATTGTAATTGGAAACCAAGTATGATTAGGATATCTTGGTGGCTAAGTTTGTGATGGCTATATATACATAGTCCTATTATGTTTGATGGGTATGCTTGAGAATTGTTCTGGCTTGAGTATCGTGTGATTGATGTATTATTGATATTGTTAAGATTAATAATACGAGTTTGGGATATGGGTTTTCCGCGTCAAGTATATTTGTGTGTGTGCTTTATTTTATTTTTTTGTTTGAATCTCGTTATTTGTGTAGCCCCTAACCTAACAAGTGTTATCTAGAGCTCAGGTTCGAGGTTAGTGATGGATAAGGTTGGGGGATTCGAGATTGAATTGTTTAGTGGAAGAAACAATTTTACCTTGTGGCAGAGCACGGTGAAAGATCTGTTGATTCAACGAGGGCTATATGCAACTCTTGAAGACAAGAAGCCTATTGATGTAGAAGATCCAAAGTGGGCAGATATGAAGTTACGTGCAGCATCGACAATCCGGTTGGCCCTTGCAGCGGAAATCAAGTATGATGTTCTTGAGGAGAATAACCCTAAGAATTTATGGGAGAAGTTGACGAAGACATATCACTCAAAGTTTTTGGCTAACAAGTTGTTCCTCAAGAAAGATTTGTTCGGGCTTAAGATGGTAGAAGATGGAGATTTAAGAGATCATCTGAATCGTTTTAATGAATTGATTAACCAGTTGAATAATTTGGATGAAAATTGAAGGATGAGAACAAAGCTATTCTTCTACTTGTGTCTCTAACAAAGAAGTACAGTACTGTGATTACTTCTTTATTGGTTGGGAAAAAGATGTTAGATTTGGATGAGACCATTGTAGTTCTTCTAGAGACCGAAAGATTAATGAAGCAAAGATCGAGTGACGTATCTGATGGAAGTGCACTTGTGGTAGATGCGCGTGACTAGAATAAGATGTATGGTAAGAAACATAACCCTAATATCATGTGCTTTTATTGTGAAGAATTGGGACATGTACAATCCTGGTGTCCAAAGGCAAGAGAAGACTTGAAGAAGTTGAAGTAAACTCGAGGAAGGGGTAGTGTTTCGCTTGTGGAAGGTGATGGTGATGCTCTTTTGGTTCAAGAAGAGCAGGGATCGAAAGAAGAATGGGTACTTGACTCGGGATGTTCTCATCACATATGTGCTAGGAAGGAGTGGTTCTCGTCCTACGAGAAGTGTGAGAGAAAGATGGTAACTTTACCAAACGGTAAAAGGGTAAAGGTTGATGGCATTGGTGAGGTAACAATGAAGCTTCACAATGGCCGTGTTCGGAGGTTAACTCAAGTAAGGTACGTACCGGAGTTAAATCGAAATCTAATTTAATTGGGTAAATTAGTTGATTTGGGACATACTGTTATGATGAAGAACGGTATGTTGGAGGTCACTAAAAAGGATTTAGAGATACTCAAAGGTAGGAAGGACAAGAGGAATCTTTTTGTGCTAGAAGGAGAGGTTATTGTTCAAGGGGAGGCATTGACGGATGGACGTCGTTGGCTTGATAGTGACCGTTATGGTGACCGTTAATTCGGTTATGAAATTGTATTGGGTTGATGGGGAGGATTGTTGGGTTTTCAACCCAATACAATGGTATGGGTCTTGGGTGATCCAAGACAAGTATGGGTTTTGGTGATCCAAAACATATATGGATTGAGTAATAATATATGTTTAGATAATTATTATAGATGGTATATTTAGATACCAAGTATGATAAGGATTGTAATTGGAAACCAAGTATGATTAGGATATCTTGGTGGCTAAGTTTGTGATGGCTATATATATATAGTCCTATTATGTTTGATAGGTATGCTTGATAATTGTTTTGGCTTGAGTATCGTGTGAGTGATACACCGAGTGATTGATGTATTATTGATATTGTTAAGATTAATAATACGAGTTTGGGACGTGGGTTTTCCGCGTCAAGTATATTTGTGTGTGTGCTTTGTTTTATTTGTTTTTTTGAATCTCGTTATTTGTGTAGCCCCTAACCTAAAACCTCCAACCACGAGATTTCCTCCGATTAAATAACTATCAGTTATATATAATCATCACAGAGGCATCAAAATAAACTAGGTTTAAGAATTCCGGCCAAAAACTCGACCAACAACCTTCGGCCAAAACTATACGTACACGAACACATACAATTTTGGTGTCAATAGAAAGAGGATAACAAAGGGAGTAATAATATGGGACTTGATCACATAAACAAGCAAGAAATGGTCTTGCATGCGAAGAATTTCAAAAACCGAGGAAAGAGACTCACAAGAGATATAGAACGGAGAGAACAGCCGATAGATAAAGTGAGGAAAAGTAGAAGAGGCAGTCGCCTCTTGTCAAATAAGACAGGGGCAAAACTATCTTTTCACATTTGTTATTTACTTTCTGAAAAATCTACTCTTTTAATCACTTTTAAATCGAAATAAAATAGAAAAGGGGAAGAAAATATTTTATAAAAATTCTAAAAATAGAGTTCATGAAATTAGAAGCATCCCCACATTTTTAAAATAATATTTGGATCAAATATGAATTTTATACGAATTTTCAAAATAAAAGATCTTTAAAAGAAATAATGCTCTTTAAATAATTTTAAAATATCAACACACACAATTAAATAACCACACTAATTTTCGTAACTCAAAAATATCACAAAGATGATAATGCAAAAGATTTCATGATTTAAATCAACTCCAATGATTTTATATGATTTTTAAAAATTATAAATGCACTTTAAAAATACTTTTAATGCTCCAAAAATATAATTAAAATTCCTCGAGCATATACGACATATACCAATCATCATATAATCACATAATGATGTTTTCACACATAACTTGACTTCATCAAAATATGCTCATCATATATTTCACATAAGAGACTCGTGTACGGCCATACGGACATGAGAATTTTTTAGGCATTAACATTGCCAGAGTTGATCTTCTGGTGTTCCTTCTCTACTTACATTTCTTTCCTGAAAGTTCTTTTCTTCTAAAACTTCACTTTGCTTGTTCTTTTTCAACGTGTTAAGTTTCTTGTTTTCATAACATGTACATTAACTTAATAGAATTTATCATCTGTATTATATGGACACTATCTGGGCATCATACCATTTCTTCATTTTTGATACTTGAAGTCAGATATATATATCCAATAAATCTTTATTTATTTTATTTTGTGTTTTATATAGTTGTCAGTTTGTTCTAAGTTTTGTTTTTGGTTTGTTTTGATGTAAATTAAAAAGAAAAACTCATTCAAAAGAAAAAGGGATGTAGCTATTTGCTAACCAGAAAAATAGATAGTGTAACCAGAAAAACTCATTCATTTTAACTAGTTTGTAAAATAAATTAAGAAATTAATTAAAAATAAAAAAATATTGAAGAAAAATATATATTTACGACAGATTAAGAAGATCGTCGTAATTCTGGGTAAGTTATGACAAGTAAGTTACCCAGAATTTACGACGGAAATTCTATCGTAAGTTCACCGCTAAACAACGTCGTTTCGTCATCAAAAAAGTAATTCATTTTGCATTTAAATTTAATTAAAATTTAAAAAATTATGAAGGAATTTCCGTCGTAATTTCAAAACTAAACAACGTCGTTTCGATAGCAGAAAAATTAATTCATTTTGTAATTAAATTTAATTACAATAAAGAAATGTACGACGGAAATTCCGTCGTAAGTTGAGTGGTGGACGAACTTTCGACGGATTTTTCGTCATAAATTTACTGCCAAACGTCATCGTTTCGCCATCACAAAAGTAATTTTTTTTACAATTACATTTTTAAATAACAAAATGTACGACGGAAATTCCGTCGTGAGTTCGTTGCTAAAATGAATTTACGACAGAAAATCCGTCGTAAGTTCACTGAAATTATTTTTCAATTAAATTTTAATTGTTTGGAGCTAAATTTTATTAATAAAATAATTATCTTGCGACGAATTTTATTTTCGTCGTAAGTTGGGCGCGAAATATATGACAGATTTGAAAGTCCCTCGTAAGTTGGATGCAAAAATTACTTATGTCGCAAAAATATGCCCTTATCACTATTATAATATGATATGATGAATTTCAACCATTAATTACGTTATACTAACCAGTCCAAGAATTTTTTCCATCATCTCCCTCATAATCTCTCTGTAAATTGTTTGATACCCATTTAAATCTCTCTCTATATCTTATCTTTATATACTATTATTCTCTTTTGTATTTGCCTAATTCCACTAATTCCAGATACCAAAATATGTCAAATAAAGGTCAAGACAAGATCAAAAAACAAATACCATTTTAAGAAAATGTAAAAAAAAAAAGAAGCAATGGGAAAAAAATGGCTCCTGCAAAGAGATATATAGTATATATCTAGGTTAAGTAACTATCATAAACACACATGTTTAATAAAGTTTTAAAATTCAAAATACAAAATAATCTGAAGTATAGAAATGCAATACAATCGGTGCCACTACATTACACCTTTGAAAAAGTTATGAACATGCATTGAATAAAAAGATGACACAGAAGGATTCGTGATGCAAATGAACACTACTCATGGGCCGTGTTCATGCGACGAAGATAGCTCGTGATGCATCTCATTAGCTGGTGATGCATCTCATCATTCATGTCGATGACAATATTATATAAGATGCAGCAGGCCCCAATTATTCTTGGCAACTTGTCTACGTCAAGTTTCCAGATTACATTTTGAAGAAACTTCCATTCTTCTTTTAGCCTAGCCAATGCCCTAGGTGCAAGTTTCAAAGTGCTGTTCATTGAAGTCAAATTCACGTTCAGAGATTTTATCTCCTTGAAAAGGCGTGACAAGCCATTCGCGAGAGGAAAAGCTTGAATCTCCAACTATATACTCTCTTAATTCTGTACCATCCGAGAGCTTTATCTTTGTTCCATTCAATCTTTCTCCTTTGTCACTGCAGAGCTGAAAGAATGATGAGCATACGTAGTTAAAAGTTTTTCTGGATATCTTTAAATATTGTTCAAATCTATCCACGTCCGTTGCTGGAGGGAAATGTCCTGCAGAGAAGAGAAGACCTAGGAATTATGGCCAGGGCATGCCAATTTGTACTGATAAATAAATAGTTAACTAACTTCTCATAATTCTTTTGTGATTTAATAAATAGTTAACTAACTTCTCATAATTCTTTTGTGATTTATCTTTGATCGTTAGTGGCTATCAAATTCTATTGTAAATTATATTTATCTTTGATAATTTTATTGATATACAAATTATAATGAAAGTAGATATCTTCATATACATAATTATGTTAAATGCTTTTAAATACAATGGGTAAATTAAAAATGATCAGGGTTTAATTAATATCCATAGTTTTTGTTTGACTAGTAAATTTATTTTTATTTTAACTATAAGAAATGATCATTTTCAAAAACAATGTAGTAAAAATAAATTTAATATTCAAATTAGGGAAATTCTCAATGGTACCACTGTACTTTTGGCTTTTGTCAATGGTACCATTACGTTTTTGACTCCTCTAAACAGTACCCTTAAAAAATTGACTTTCTAAAAGAAATATCATTCTATTAAAAAAAACGTTCTAGAAATGTTAAGTAAGGTCAAAAGGACATGGTACCACCGGCAAAAACAAAAAGTACGGTGGTACCATTGAGAATTTCACAAAAAATATAAGAACAATCTTGGCCATGGTTGCAGTATGCAATAAGAAAAAAGGTTGAATATTGGTCGCAAACCCTACTTAACGTTTCTATAACGTTTTTCTAACAGAATGGTATTTCTGTTAAGAAGTCAATTTGTTAAGGGTACCGTTTAGAGGAGTCAAAAACGTAATGGTACCACTGGCAAAAGCCAAAAACACAGTGGTACCATTGAGAATTTCCCTTCAAATTAAAACACAATTGTACAAACGTGGACCAACACATTTAATATAAAATTTACTTTAATTATTTTATTAACGGATCAAATTAATTGAAATAGTAAAAAAAATGTTATATAATCAGGCAACATGTACATAGTATGAGAATAAATTAATAAATATAAAAAATATTACCTGTATACACAGCCTTACATAGTAAGTTTTTGGAGCATATTCTTCATTGTCTATCTGCAAATATTTGATAACAAACAAAAGAAATATGATACAAGAATTTCAGAAAAACATTCTTAAAATCAAATTTAATATATTAAAAAATACCTGATATTCCAAAAAAATTGCATATCAAATATGTTTTAATATTTTCTATTAGGATTATCATCAGGTTATTAACTGTTTTTTGAAAGGTGTTCAATTCACATCTTAAAAAGAACATAAATTCAAAATTAAATATCAATTTTGATCTCGATTAATTCAAATTTTATGTACACTGTGATTAAAATCAAAAATAATCGAAGAACTATTGTTTAAATCTAAAATTGAAATAAAAATTTTGGAAGTTGTGATAGTATTTATTTTTTGGAATGTTCTCATCGAACCAGTTGATTTTAGCATTGATAAGGAGAAAATCAGTGGAAATAACACGGACATATACACCACTAAAAACATGAAAAAACACAATAAATAATTATACAACACTTAATTCCATTAATCAACACAATTAAACATTGAGAAAAAAACAATAAACAATTCTAAACGTACCTTTGATGTGTTAAGGCTGGTTGAATTATGATTGAGTAGTCCATTAAAGATCATCAGACTCATAAACTTTTAGTTTGATTAATTACAAACATTCAAAGAATACAAAATAAGTGCTCTATCATGAAAGGTTTGTGGGTGTGGTTTGAGAAGACAAGATGTGGAGATTAGTTTCATTGCGGCTAGGTTCATATGGTTGCTGATATATATATATATACACATGTAAAACCTAAAATTTGATGATTGGGCCTATGACAATTTGGTGATTGGGCCAGTCCAATGAGAAATTTGTAGAGGCATGAAACCCAAGGAAAACTAGAGGCCTTCTAGAATTTAAATAAAAAATATTTTTTACCAAAAAATTATTATGATAAAAAATTATATTTTTCAACTTTTTTTCTAAAGAGAAGCAATGGGAAAATTCCCAGTTCAGTGTACGCATCACTTGTGACACTTGCTGTTTTTCTGTTTCAAAAATCAACACGCAAAATCACATGAAGATCTTGTAAAGTTTCTCAACATTGTACACGCGCAAGATCAAAAGCAAACATTAGTGCTTCATATTATATTTATATGTAGTAGACAGTGTGTTTTTATCTAGTTTCAGATGAAAACCCTTTGATACCCACGTATATAACTCGTTTAGTTGTATGTATAAATCACACAAAAACAGAAAAATCGCGATTAAAAGTTGAGTCCAAAACAATTTGGTTCTCTAGTGGCCTATATTGTGTGTCTGTGTGTGGGAGCGAGAGGGGCGGAGGGAGAGAGAGAGGGGGGAGGGAGCGAGACAGGGGGAGAAGGAGAGAGAGAGAGAGAGAGAGAGAGAGAGAGAGAGAGAGAGAGAGAGAGAGAGAGAGATGTGTGTGTTACCATGTGATTTCTTCAATGGAGGTTAGCTCGTCATGCTCTCATCTATCCACTAACTAGCCACAAGATAAAATTAAACAATCATCAAAAAGCACATGAATCGAAACTTGAAAGAGACGATGCATCTAGCCAAGGCCCCAATCGAAACCCTAATTGAAAGCCTGATAGAAATCCAACGAAGCCCTAAATGAAAACAAAATTAAGAGCGGAGAAGAGGCAATTATGTTTGAAAAACCAAGAAAGTAATGAAATTATGTATGTAATTACCCATTAATTGAGTGAGTGAGTAAATCCCTAATTAATCAGCCGAAAAATCAAAAGACCAATTAGATTGAAAATCAATTAGAGAAGAGAAAAGAAAAGTGAAGAAAGGAAAGAAGAGTGTTTTTGAAACTACGGCGATGTTGGCAGAGTTCTTCGATTGACACCGTTGGTGGGGAGTGTGTGAAAGGGTCTGAGCCGTGAAGTCTATGAGTGTGTAAGTGTTTAAGGAGAAATGGGAAAGTGAGTAACAATTTGGGGGGAAAAGTTGCCACCCACATTTTTTTAGTTTTTTTTTTGTAATTTAAAATTAAATAAGTAAAAATGAAAAAAGAAATTATTTAGATAATTTGGTTTATAATTTTTTTTTAAATAATTTTGGATTGTACTAATTTGTTTAGGGGGAAAAGTGCAGCCCGTTTTTTTCAGAATTTTTTTTATTCTTTGATTCTTTGAATTAATTTTTTAGTTTATTTTTAAAAACTTTCATAATTTAAAATTAAAAAAATGCTATGTGCATAACTTAATTGATTTGTATAACTTAAATTGTTAAGATGTGGCACAACCGAACCTTTTGATTTTTTGATTAGTTTTTGCCAAAATTAACATCCGTGTGTGTGTTTGAGCGCGACAATAATGTCTCAGGGGAAAGGGGGAAGTGGACTTGGCTTACAATAATTTACAATAATGTGGGTTTGGGAAATTGGGGGGAAAGCATACTGCCCATGCTATTTCCACACTTTTTTACCGAAATTTTAGAATTTTTTTTTATTTAATTTGGTAATTTAACGGTCAACTCATACTTTGACCAGTCATTTCAAGAAAGTTAGGCTATTTTCGACCAAGTATTTACGCCTGCGGCTAATTTCGATCGAATATGGTTGAATTTAACCGGGCCGGATAATTTCTACCAAATATGGTCGAATTTAGGAGCGGTCCAAAATAATCGGTCGAATTTATCAATTTTTCGAATAAATACGATCGAATTTAGCAATTTAGATCCCGCCAAAAGTAGGAGGGAAACTTCCCGCCAATGGAAAAATTAAATTCGACCATTTTTGGTCGAATTTGGCAATTGGGGTGAGCGGGAAAATTTAATTCAAAATTTGTAAAAAGCGGGAAACTTACCGCCAAAAAAATTTCAAGACGTTCGAATTTAATTTCGACCATAATTGGTCGAATTTAGCTAATTTCGACCATATTTGGTCGAAATTAGCTAATTTCATTTATTTTAATAATTACTTAAAAATGGGGGGAAAAATAAACAAAATGGAAAATTAGTGAAACTAAGGTAAGATTCATCAGACAAATATTGAGTATTACTAATCTCGTCTATATGAATTTACGTTAAAAAATTGGCTTTTTTTTCTATTATTATTTAATTTTGTAATTTTTTTTACAAACTAGTTGACCATTAAATTACCAAACCAAATTAATTTATTTTTTTCTGAAATTTTGGCAATAACATTAAAAATGATGGATCTTGACCACCGTATGGTTGGGTCGTCGCGAAATATTATTAAAAAAATCGAAACACTGAACCCTGACGAAACCCCTTTTAGGTGTTATCGTCAAAGTACTAGTTGACCATTAAATTACCAAACCAAATTAATTTATTTTTTTCTGAAATTTTGGCAATAACATTAAAAAGGATGGATCTTGACCACTGTATGGTTGGGTCATCGAGAAATATTTTTTAAAAAATCGAAAGACTAAACCCTGATGAAACCCCGTTTAGGGGTTATAGTCAAAGTACTAGTTGACCATTAAATTACTAAACCAAATTAATTTATTTTTTTCTAAAATTTTGGCAATAACATTAAAAATTATGGATCTTGACCACCGTATGGTTGGGTCATCGAGAAGTATTTTTTAAAAAATCGAAACACTGAACCCTGACAAAACCCCGTTTAGGTGTTATAGTCAAAGTACTAGTTGACCGTTAAATTACTAAACCAAATTAATTTATTTTTTTCTGATATTTTGGAAATAACATTAAAAAGGATGGATCTTGACCACCGTATGGTTGGGTCAACGAGAAATATTTTTTAAAAAATTGAAAGACTAAACCCTGACGAAACCCAGTTTAAGGCACTACAAGAAAAGTAAATTTTGGTAAAACTTCGCTATTGGTAAGTAAAGAGAATTTCCTACCAATACAGCATTGGTCAAGATTGGTTGGTAAAAGTTGGTGGAGAAAGACTCATTACCTACACATTTATATATTGGCAGGTAATAAAATTTGTGGACCCCATAATAATAAAAGTCATCATATGACATGTCATTGGCTTACGTGGCATGTCGATGGGTCATCTGATTGCATGGATATGTGGTGCCTCATTGTCATGCCACTTGGAACATGTGTTGTGCCATGTGGCGCATTACAAATCGTGCCATGTGGTGTTTAAAAAATGTGACATGTGTCACCTCCGAAGGGTGGCACATGTAGGCCTATATAATTGACATGTGGCAATTTTTCAATGGTTGAAATTTATCATAGAAGAGAACATATATAATTTACCGTAAATAAATTTATTTTATTTAAGATACAATTCGTAAATTACATAATTTCTATTCAATAAAAAATAACGTAGAAACTAAAGTGTCAAATGAATTACATAGAATTTAAAGTTCCAACAATTACAAAAAAAAAATGCTTAAAATAAATCATTCTAAATTATCTAAATTTGCATCTAAATCTTCATTTGTTGGAGAAATCTTTGGTTGTGGCATAAGATTGTTTTGGCACAGGATGTTAACAACTTCATCAAGACGATTATTGGCTTCATTAAGTCGATGAACTAACTCTTGATAACTCGATTGATCAGACTCGCAAGTGTACTGAATGACGACCTAGCACTGCTTCCAAGATTTCTTTATCTGACATTTCATCTGAAGAATAAACTTCTCTTATATCCATCATTTTATCCTAGTTACACAATATTGATAATAAATATCTCGAATGAAAGTAACTATAATATATTGTGAGTGAAAAATAGAGAGATATTTATTACTCACATATAAATTTTGAAGGCCTGACCCAGTCCATCCAATTCCATCAAAATGATTTAAATGCCATGTTTCAATTTGTCCCGTTGAAGAATTTAATTCCATTCCACGTCGAATATGATGTCGTACGGTTGACACTGATCCATTTTTAGACTTCCAAGGTCTTTTGGACCGATTAACAGTATTTTTAGCAGCTCTTTCCTAAACAGATAGGGTAGATCATAAATATCAAGAAAATAAGAAAAGTGATTATAAAAACTAGGTTACCTTAAACTGGTTTGAACACCATTGATCACATAAGAACTCCCAATCTTTTTGTTGGTCCTCATTCAAGTCTGGATATCGTTTTTTCTTCGCCATCTCAACATCTTTTATACCTCTAATGCGATTAAATTATGAGTGTAACTTGTACCTGTGCGTTTTCCATGCTTTTTTCATTTGATCATCAATACACAGTATTGTTGTTTTATCCCGCAACGACATAGTATTTGGTCATCAATACACAGTATGCTAGTTTCGACAGTGTCATGCTCTGTCTGTGTCTCTGTTCCTGCTCTGCAACGGCACCCTTCAATGTTCATCTCCAACGGCACTCATATGGCTCCAACGTTCATCTCTTCCTCTCTATAAATGCTCGACACCCTCTCCTTTTCTCTCTCACAACAAGTCACACCGATCAAGTCTCTACTGTCTCTTACTCGATCTCTTTCTCCGTGATCTCATTCTCTTTTCTTTCTCTCATCACTGTCAAGTATTCCGGAAATTGTCTCTCCCATTCGAAATTCTCAATAATAATATATGTATAATCTCATTCTCAAGCTCTCAACTATCTCTCATTTTGTATGTTGCAAATTTCGGCGAAGTGTAAAAATATTCGATCAAGCTTTAAAAACTCTGGTCAATTAGAAAAATGGAACATTTTTACACATTAGATGTTGTGCTCACATTATTAACTTGACGGCCCAAGTAGGAATTAAACAGTTAACTACATTGTTAGAACCTATTAGGAAAGTAATTAAATATCTACGTCTAGCGGATACATACAGGTCTAGGTACAAGAAATTGTGTAGAGATAATGGATTAAGGCCGAAAAAATGGGTTATCGATTGTTCTACTAGATGGGGTTCGACTCATAAATATTAAATGATGCAATTAAATATAAGGATATTATCATTGAATTATATAATGCCGATCCAAATCACCAAGAATCAGTTATTACCGAATTCGAGTGGGAGATGGCATCTATGGTACGCGATATTATTGGTTGTTTTTCACATGCTACTAACGTTTTTTCTTATGTTTATGAACCAAATGTGCATCAAGTTATTATTGAATGCGTTCTTATTGTTAATACTTTACGTAATTATGAAGAAAACCCCCAATTTAATAGTATTATTCATGATATGAAAGTTAAGTGGATCGAATATTTGAAATAATTTCCTTATATTTATGGTGTTGCATGTCTTCTTGATCCGGGTGTTAGACAAGAAGGTTTAGTAAACATGTTAGATCATTATTATAGTACGTTAGGAATTTCATATAATTATAAATTATATGTAACTAATTGTTTAGGCTATTTGTATCGTCTTGTAGATATGTATACTCCTAGAACTCAAAACCCACCTAAAAAGAGTACTAGTAGTGTTAGTAGGTTTAATAGTACCATTACATCTATATTAACCAAAAAACAAAAATGTAGAATTGTCGAAAAAGATTCTAGCATTGTCCTTCCTTCTTCTTTTACTATAATTAGGGAATTTTTTTCTTATAGTTATGAATTAAATGAGGATTTTGAAATAATAACATGGTGGAAGAATCATGAGATACAATTTTCGGATTTAGCAAATTGTAAAGGACATTTTAGTAGTCCCCGCTTCTACCATTGCGTCCGAGTCCGCTTTTAATGCAGGTAGAAGAGTGTTAGATGAGAAGAGATCACGTCTTCCACCAGACGTGGTAAAAATTTGTATTTGCAAAAGGGATTGGGATCAAGCCGCAAAAAGACAACAAGGAAAAAAAGAAGATGACTCGGATTGAGAACACGATCCATGGATGACAATGAATCTTTTTTTAAACGCATATTTTATCTATTGAAAAATTATGTAAAAATGCTTAAACTTCATTTTTAAATAATTATTTTTCAATTCTTTATATCCTAACGAAATTTGACCAACTTTTGAGGGAACAATTTTCTTAATATTTTAAAGTGCTCGTAAAAATTTCAAATTTTTTAGAGCATTCTTGATTTCCGGGTATTTATTTTACACTATATTTTGAATAAAAAGAATGGCAAATTAAAAATTCTGTTTGATGACACGTGTCAATGTGTCATTCGCTGCATAGCACAAGGATTGTGTTTCTTCAATCAATCTACAACCGTCGATTAAAACAAAGAAACACAAATCCAACTATCCATATTTTATCCCTATTATTTTATCAAACCTTATTTTACCCTGTCTCCCTGGTCTCTCTTTTGTCTCTCCCCTCTCTCCCTTTTCTTCTATCTCTCTCTCTTCACCGCCATCTCCCTCTCCTTTCTCAACTATAAAACCACCGCAGATTCTCTTTCTCCAAATCATCCCCTTATACATGAATCCATGGTTTTGGATTTCAAATTTTTTTATAGTTATCGTTGTGTTTTACTGCCTCGAAATCAAACAATGGTTTCAGAACTTCTTGTATAAGATGATGATTTGGTTATGTGTCTGGTGTATTGTGATGCTAACTATTTAAGAAGAAGAAGTTGAAGAAAATGAAGAAGATGATGATGATGATGAGATCGATGGTTATGAAGATATTGACTGATTTCTATTAGTTGTAATAGATATTGTAGTCCAAAAGTTTTGATTCTAATACTTTTAATCTTAATTAAATATCATTTTTTGATTCATTCTTTAGTAGCCATTGGTTGGATGGAAAGAAATCTAGGTGTTTGATGTAGTGTAAAGTGTTCAATATGCTGCACAACGAGATGGGAATGCCAACTACCTTCAGGCTTACAAATATTAGACTGTGCTATCAACTAAAGTAATAAAACAAGACATAATGATTGTTCTTCAAAAAAAACAAGACATAATGAAAGTAGTTTGTAACTCTTTAGTAATAAATTCGTGATTAAATTAGCAATAGTCATAATTTTTTTTTGTGAAATACAGTAGTCTTAATTTAATTGTAATGTACTCATATATAATTACTATAGGGCTCAAAACAATTTTAATATCTAAATTTGGTTTTCTATTTTAAAATATCATTGCAAAAAAACTCACAAAAATGGCAATAACAATTAACAGGCTCGGAGGAAGAAAGTGTTAGTATACAATTTGATTTCTTTTTTCCATAAAAAGGACAGTTTTGGTGTTTAAAACAAATTATTAGATAATTATATTTGAGATGCATTAAAGAAGTAATTGTGACATTTAAATGTTAAAACTATTAACAATAATAATTAAATGTAAATTTGCATAATTTAATGGGTGAAGACCAAAAATAATCATTTTTGGGATAAATTTGTCCAAATTACTGATTCTAGAAAAGTTGGCCCTAAATAATTAATGATTATAAAATAATCATTTTATATTCTTCATCCATTCATATTCTCTCATAAACATTCTTTTATACTTCTACTCCATTCTTCTTCTCTAACAAACATACACATCAATTTATATACATCAATTTCTTTTTATATTTCTTTTTTTTATGTTCTTGAGTTTTCAAGAATCAAACCAAAATTTGGAGGTGCTATCGATGTCCGATTTGAACGCTCTTATAGTCAAATCGAAGCCCTCATCATACTCTATCCAAAAACATCATCAGATTTTGTAGGGGTATAATTTATGAATTTCTCCTATTTTTTTATTAAATTTGAATTTACTTAATAAAATTATGAATTTTTGTAAACGTAATTGGTTGCTAATTTTGATGTTTCCATCGTGTAGAGTATGTTTTTCTAGTCAATTTCGTATATTATATGTTGAATTTCGAGTTCAATATCGTCTAGAAATAGAAGTTTGATTGTCGTGTTCTTCGTGTTCTTGAGGATCGAAGCTGTTTTGGAGATGTTATTGACCTCCAAATCATGAGTTTGAGTAACCAAACTGAATCCTACATGCTATGCTACACAAAATCAACGTTAGATTCAAAGAGCAGCAGATTCTACTGCCTTTTTTTAAAAAAAATCGTTGTTCCTTAAATTCGACCATATTTGATCGAATTTAGCATATTAAATTCAACCATATTTGGTCGAATTTAGCATATTAAATTCAACTATATTTGGTCGAATTTAGTACACTTTAGGCGCTAAAAATTCGAAATTTCCAAAATTCAAATTTTTTGCCAAATGTATAATTTCGACCAAATTCGGTCGAATTTAGTTGGTCGAATTTAGACGGTCGAATTTAGCTATTTTCGACCGTTTTGGTTATTTTCGACCAAGCTAAAAATGACCATTTTCGTTGCGGTCGAAATTAACTAAATTCGACCATTTTCGGTCAAAAATAGCTAAATTCGACCGTTTTGAGTTCGTCGAATTTACCCGAATTTCTTGTAGTGAGTACCCCTAAATAGGGTTTCGTCAGGGTTTAAGGTTTCAATTTTTTCAAAAATATTTCTTGACGACCCAATCGTACGGGGGTCAAGATCCATCCTTTTTAATGTTATTGCCAAAATTTTAGAATTTTTTTAATTTATTTTGTTTAGATTATCGTACATCATCGCGAGCCCCTACTACGACCAGTGTACCAGGCAAGTTTTCTAATCTTATACTTTGAAGTATTGCTGTATAATACTTCTTTTGCCATGTATAGTATTATACCGTTTTGCGATAATTGTTCTATCGTGTTAAATTGAATTTTGATTCTTGGTTTATATACTAGCTTCGAGATAAGTAGATATAAATCGGTTTACCTTATAGCTCTAGAGATAACAGCATATTTATTGTTTCGACTCTAGACCGGGAGTCAGTATTTCGAGATTGTCAGAGAAACCCGAAGGGTTCCGGGGACAATATTATTTTTATTTATTCTGAATTATGTTTTTCTTTCATAAACATTATTCGTATATTCATAGAGTACTAATTACTTGGAAATAATTCGAGAAATATTATTCGAATAACTCCTTTATTTCAAATGATTATTTTAAATCATTATTTTATTTCGAGATTACTTAGTAAATATTATTTGAATATTTATTAAATCTCTTTAAATGATTCGAAGTTCATATTATTTAGTTAAAAAAAATCATTCGAGGTCTTTAAAAATTACTTTAAATGTTTTCTGGCCTTCAAGAATATTTTCAAAAATTATTAGGATTCTCAAATAATTATTCGTGATTATTATCAACTCACTTGAGCCATCAATACGCTTTCAATTCCATTCAAATTGGGAATCCAGAGTCCGTGTGTCATTGTTGATTCTTTTTATCAAGATCATCAAGTGTATCCAGAGAATATAACCATATTATTACTAAGGGTTTCTAGTTTCGTTAAAAGAATATAAGATTCAGTCTTGATTTCGTATGAACCATTCGTTGTTCAACTGAAATTCCGACCATAGACCAATAAGAAATTGTCGGTTAGCTTCCATTTGATTTTGGGAGTAACCAGGATACGAGTAAGATCTGCTAACGGGTAGAAACCCGGGGGAATCAAATTTTTTTCAGTTCCAGGTCTACAGATTCGTTTAGGGACAAGAACTAAGAAATAGTGTCAGAGGCGAGTTTAGCGCGTCGTCCATCCATGACCTTGATGATGTCGGGGCAGACTGGGAAACTTGGACTGTCCTCTACATGGAGAAATCTTGATCACGTGAGCCCCATGCATATCAACTGATCATCGAGCAGGGGTGCACCTGGTAAATTCCCCTAACGACATCTCATCAATTCTCTTTCCTACGAAGCATTATTCATATTATCCAGCAGTATCTAAAGCTACCAATTTGATTTTTCCCCAAAGGGAGTCTTTGCATCCATCTTCTATCCTATTCCGTTAAGGGTGAATATTCGAGTTTTTAATAAAGGATGCCTGTTTTATAAAATTACTTCGGTAGATGTGAGTTTCATATATCTTTCATAAAAGATAGTATTTGATAATTGATGTACTGAGTTAGTACTGTTTATTTGAATATCTCCCTAGTAAGAGAGAAAATTTCTTTTGATAACTTGTTAAAATATTTTTGGCATTAAATGTCTAGTATAAGTTCATATTGAGACTTTCATTCATAGGCAGATTATGACATACTTTATTATCTTGCTGAGCTTTCGCTCACTCTTACTATTGTTTATATATTATATAGCAGCTGAGAGGGATGCCAAGGATCCGACACACAGGCCGCAAGCGAGTGGGAAATGCAAGACATTTCCGTGAGTATTTCATGGCAGCGATCCTAGAGGTAGTAAGGACTAGTTGGATCAGTCTGCAGCTTTTCTTAGTCCGCTTTATTTATAAGTATGACTTGTGTAAGTTTATGATCAGAACCAGACGGTTGAGCCATTGATGTACCTTCACTTAGAAGATTATATCAGCAGTAGTATTTAGTAAACAACTGGGTATTGTAATAACTATATTTTATCCCGCAAAAATTGTAATATGTCGTTTCTGAGACTCTAACCCGTGTGAATATGTTTATGTAAAATCCACCTATTTATTTTATTATATGTACTAGTAGTATTTATTATTTTTTTTAGAAAAATAAAAGTGATTAATTATTAATTTAGGAATGATCATATGTGTAGATAAGATTTTCGGTTATATTATGATGAGAATAAGTTGGATTATTATATATCTTAAAACCTAAAATTTAGATTATTTATCCTTATCCTTATACTATTATATTTACACGATTCCAGAGTAGTAGTAGCAAGTGAAAGTATTAAGTCAAAAAAGAAAAAACATAAAGAAATAGGGATTGGATAGGTTGGAGGAACAAAAAGGTATTGGGTTTGGGTTTGGCAAAGTAGTACACGGATGCAGGCATCATAAAACAGGTATGATAAATTATTAGACTTTGCTCTGCATATGCACATGTATAGTAACACTAAGGCCGTGTTCACTTTGATGGAATGGAATGAGAGGGGAATGAAATGAAATTTGAACTCTTATTTTGGTGAGTTTGAGGAAATGTTTAAAATTTTCATTCCTTCTTCCATTCAATTCCAAACTATTTGAACTAGAATTCTAACCCACATGTTTTGGAAGGAATGCCCATTCGATTTCTACATCAATTTTCCTACAATCTTTAACATGGAAAATTTAGACTCTCTCATATTCATTCATGATTTCACTCATATGTTCTTCTTTTTTCATAAAATTTGTATATAATTTTTCATTCCATTCCATCCCCATTCCATTCCCACCAAGTGAACACAACCTAACTTATAGATTTCAGTCCCTTTTAATCTCATGTGCGAGTCCCGTTACTTGTCTTATTAGCATACATGTATTGAATTGATCTATTACGTTGTTCTGTGTATACTCATGTTAAAATATATATATATCTCAGGCTTACATGTGAGGTTTTATGGCACTAAAATTATTGTGAATTTATGTTTTCTATGTGGAGATAGTTTCGGTTAAAAATTAAAATTCTCTTAATATTTTGTAGGAAGAGTATTCAATGTGTGATTTGTACGCATGCTTGAGGATGCAAATATGGTCAAATTGTAATGAATTTTTATGTTACATTACAATGTTAATATTTATTAAATTAATTATATTTATTTTACGTGTAGCATTAATTTTTGCACAATACTTTTAGATTAATAGAATAACTAATAATGGGTTAAACCTACATATAAGTGGAGATAACTATAGATGTTGATATAAAAGAAATGGCATGACTACAAGCTTATTACTTAGATTTGAGTCTACATACTTCTATAAAAGAAATGGCATTAATTTGTGAAATTGCCCATGTTATTCAAGTTCAAATGCTATACATTAATCTTGTATACAGGGAGTTTATTACTTAGATTTGAGTCTACATACTTCTATAATTTTTGTAGCTTCATGTCATTCTTTATATTGATTAGTAAGAGCTGCTAGATGTGTTAATTGTAGTATTCATGTTCTGCCAGTAAACCATGCATGGAGTACTTTTATAAATATCAGTTGACAAAGTATATTCACCGATGTTGGCCAAAACCGTGAGTATATTAATTGGCATTATTTTAAGTATTAAATGGCTAATTGATTTCTTGTAACTCCCTGCCAAGTGTGTCTTGCAATGCATGTACATTAGTCAATTAGCTCGGACTAGTTATAAACTAAATGTGCTATCTGTATGAATCATATGCATGTATGTTTTTATATTAATTATTTAATAATGATATTACTTGTCATACGGGTAAAGGATGTTAAAAAATATTTATATCATTTTATGATTAGATTGAGTTCGGAGCTTATAACGGATTTTTGGTATATCTGAATTAATTTAGACGCTACATTAAGGTACGAATTCTTCATTCTTTTCTCTCTTCATTTAAATTATAAATATTCATTAAATATATTGTTTAGTCAAATTTATAAATTGTCATCTATTTGTACTCTCCTTGATACGAGTTATTTGCTCTCTTTCTCATTATAAAATTTTATTCTTTACTCGTTATATTTATTGTCTATTCAATTTTATAAAATTGTGACCCTTGTATTCTGTGTGTACTTTTTAGTGCACATTCGTATTTTCGTTTCGTCTCCTTTATTGTTGGAATTTTTATTGCCAACTCATATAAATTTGATTTGTTTCGTTTTGCTATTTTATTGCGACATTGCTTTGTTTATTTTGTTCTGTGCAATGAGTCTGGCAATATTTTTGTAACCCATTTGTTGGGCTGTTAGACCTATCTATGTGGTTAAATCATAGAGGAGTTCATGGAGTTCGGAGTGTCTGGTGAACTCGGTACTAATTCGTATCGGTGCTGTGAGTATACGAGCACGTCTCTGGGGTATGGGATTGTGTATAAATCATGATCGCTAATGTGTGTTTTCTTCTTCTGGATTACCGAAGAAGGATTCTCTGTTTTGTAGAAATGCTTTGTGCATTTCATGTGTTTTCTTCTCGTGGATTACCGGGGAAGAATTCTCTATTTTGTACTTCGCTTTGTGCGAGTACATATTTGTATAAGAGACCCTTATGGATACATACCTTACTTGATTCAGCCTTATATTTGTTCTGCTTCAGTCAGTATTTTATTCTTGTTGGTTATCTTGCTTATTTTACATTTGGACTTGTTTTGAAAATTTTGTGTTGGTAAGACACAATTCATTTGGATATTTGAAACCCTATTTTATTTTTATATTATATTTGTACTGGGCATTTGGCTCACTCGTATTGTTTTCCTTCCACAGGTAATCAGGAGTAAACGGGGTTGAGATGAGTGATGCCAACCAGACTTTAGCTACAGTCTTATAGTAGTATTAATAAATTTTAGAACTTGTTAGATTTGTTTTCAGACTTTTCAGTATTTTCATTTTGAAGATTAAAACATTGATATTTATCAGGATTTTCGGTTCTTTTCTATATCGATTAAATATAATTTAGATTTTATTATGATACTTGTCTATTAGTTAACGATCCGAAAAGTAGGGTTGTTACAGTTGGCATCAGAGCTAAGGTTATAGATTCTGCAGACTGTCTTTAGGCATTGACCTGTGAGTTTTGGGTTGACTTCGCATGGGTAGATATAAGATGTTTGATTTCTGATTTATATTTTGTGAGATAAATGCATATTATTTTTGCACTTATGGAAAATTTTGCAGGATGCCACCAAGGAGAGCCAGTACAAGTCGAAACAATAGTGGAAACACTAATCAACAGATTGTGATGGATCAAAACACTTTTATGAATATGGTAGATCAGGTGGCGGCTCGGCAAATGCAGATGCCGGGTGGTAACACTCAAAATCAGGGAGGCCAGACTATGTTTGATCGCTTTATGAAACAAAGGCCTAATTGCTTCAAGAAGGCTAAGACACCGATGGATGCAGAAGCGTGGATTGATCATATGGACAAGATCTTTCGGGTACTGAACTGTTCAGAGCTGGAAAAGGCCCGTTTTGGCATTTACCGTCTTGAAGGGGACACTAGCATTTGGTGGAAGTCAGTGGTGGCTTCTCACGCAGCTGGATATGAGAATACTGTCACTTGGGATGTGTTCAAGGCACAGTTCGATCAGAGGTACTTTCCTGCCAGTATTCGCGAGAAGTATGTTCGAGAATATCAGAGCATAACTCAGAAGGAGGATGAATCTGTGGCGGACTTTCAGATCAGGTTTCAGAGCTTAGCTGGCTATGCACGTTCCATTGCTGGTACAGAAGAAGATAAAATCATGAAATTCAAGTGGGCTCGGAAGACTTCGATCCGTAACCACATCATCGCAAATAGCTACACTTCCATGGAAAGTTTGGTGGACAGTGCCAGAGATCAAGAACTTCATCAAACTGATTTTCGTAAACAGCAAGGCATGCAGAATCAGAAAAGAAAATGGGATGATGACTCTGCCGAGCAAAACAAGAGTTTGAAGAATAATAATGGGTCTTCTAGTGGATTCAAGAAAAATGATCATGGGTACAACACTCGAAACTTTCGACAAAGGAATGGAAACCGGGGAAATGGGCAAAATGTATCGTCCAACAAAAATCAGAATGGAGCAAAGTCTCGTTGTCAGCATTGCGGGAAGATACACGGAGGAAACACTTGTCATTGGACTACTGGCGCATGTTTTAGGTGAGGAGAGCAAGGTCACACTATTCGAAATTGCAAAGTGACATCCAACAACCGCAAGGATGACAATGATCAGGGTGAGAACAACAAACAAATAACTTCATGTGACGCTGCAAATAATTGAGGTACTATTCTGGAAACACATTTTGTTTTTTTTTTGCGTTGCATGTTATAATTTTTGATGTGTGGATAATGAATTCTTGTATTTATAATTCATAATGCTAGTTGGGCATTTGATCTGTTCTGTTTATAAGTAAAAATTTGTTGTCATTCTTACAAAAGAATAATTATGTGTTTTGAAAAAAAAAGGTAATGTATGATAATACGATTTTACTAGTCAAATTTGTTTTTAAAAAAAATATCGATAGTTGTGAAATCGTGATGTATTATTGGGAAATTGACATTTGTGTTCGTTTGAGGTGCTCATGTTTTCGGAATCAGGTACGTCACTTAAATTTCGAGGTCGAAATTTTTGTAAGGAGGGAAGAATGTAAAATCCACCTATTTATTTTATTATATGTACTAGTTGGGTAATTATTAAAAGAATATATGTCTATATTATTATTATTTTTTTTTAGAAAAATAAAAGTGATTAATTATTAATTTAGGAATGATCATATGTGTAGATAAGATTTTCGGTTATATTATGATGAGAATAAGTTGGATTATTATATATCTTAAAACCTAAAATTTAAATTATTTATCCTTATCCTTATACTATTATATTTACACGATTCTAGAGTAGTAGTAGCAAGTGAAAGTATTAAGTCAAAAAAGAAAAAAACATAAAGAAGTAGGGATTGGTTAGGTTGGAGGAACAAAAAGGTACTGGGTTTGGGTTTGGCAAAGTAGTACACGGCTGCACGAATCATAAAACAGGTATGATAAATTATTTGACTTTGCTCTGCATATGCACGTGTATAGTAACACTAAGGCTGTGTCCATTTTGATGGAATGGAGTGAGAGGGCAATGGAATGAAATTTGAACTCTTATTTGGGTGAGTTTGAGGAAATGTTTAAAATTTTCATTCCTTCTTCCATTTAATTCCAAACTATTTGAACTAGAATTCTAACCCACATGTTTTGGAAGGAATGCCCATTCCATTTCTACATCAATTTTCCTACAATCTTTATCATGGAAAATTTAGACTCTCTCATATTCATTCATGATTTCACTCATATATTCTTCTTTCTTCATGAAATTTGTATATAATTTTTCATTCCATTCCATCCCCATTCCATTCCCACCAAGTGAACACAACCTAACTTATAGATTTCAGTCCCTTTTAATCTCATGTGCGAGTGCCGTTACTTGTCTTATTAGCATACATGTATTGAATTGATCTGTTACGTTGTTCTGTGTATACTCATGTTAATGTATATATATATATATATATCTCAAGCAAGCAAAGATCCATAGGTATATATATACATATATATATATATATATATATATATATATATATATATATATATATATATATATATATATATATATATATCTCAGGCAAGCAAAGATCCATTGGTACTGTTCTTAATCAGTACTAAATGTAATTTACATGTGAGGTTTTATGGCACTAAAATTATTGTGAATTTATGTTTTCTATGTGGAGATAGTTTCGGTTAAAAATTAAAATTCTCTTAATATTTTGTAGGAAGAGTATTCAATGTATGATTTGTACGCATGAGGATGCAAATATGGTCAAATTGTAATGAATTTTTATGTTACATTACAATGTTATTTTTTATTAAATTGATTGTATTTATTTTACGTGTAGCATTAATTTTTGCACAATACTTTTAGATTAATAGAATAACTAATGATGGGTTAAACCTGCATATAAGTGGAGATAACTATAGATGTTGATATAAAAGAAATGGCATGACTACAAGCATTCATAAAACTTGGGTATTAAATTCTATAATTGCTAAGCGCGTATTACTACTATTATTTATGGATTAATGGACCAAGTGTGATGTTAAATTCACGCATCTATAATGATTGTCATATTCTGTGAAATTGCCCATGTTATTCAAGTTCAAATGTTATACATTAATCTTGTATACAGAGAGTTTATTACTTAGATTTGAGTCTACATACTTCTATAATTTTTGTATTGTAGTATTCGTGTTCTGCCAGTAAACCATGCATGGAGTACTTTTATAAATATCAGTTGACAAAGTATATTCACCGGAGTTGGCCAAAACCGTGAGTATATTAATTGGCATTATTTTAAGTATTAAATGGCTTATTGATTTTCTTGTAACTCCCTGCCAAGTGTGTCTTGCAATGCATGTACATTAGTCAATCAGCTCGGACTAGTTATAAACTAAATGTGCTATCTGTATGAATCATATGTATGTATGTTTTTATATTAATTATTTAATAATGATATTACTTGTCATACGGGTAAAGGAAGTTAAAACATATTTATATCATTTTATGATAAGATTGAGTTCGGAGCTTATAACGGATTTTTGGTATTTCTGAATTAATTTAGACTCTACATTAAGGTACGAATTCTTCATTCTTTTCTCTTTTCATTTAAATTATAAATATTCATTAAATATATTGTTGAGTCAAATTTATAAATTGTCATCCTTTTGTACTCTCTTTGATACGAGTTATTTGCTCTCTTTCTCATTATAAAATTTTATTCTTTACTCGTTATATTTATTGTCAATTAAATTTTATAAAATTGTGACACTTGTATTCTGTGTGTACTTTTTAGTGCACATTCGTATTTTCATTTCGTCTTCTTTATTGTTGGAATTTTTATTGCCAGCTCATATATATTTATTTGTTTCGTTTCGCTATTTTATTGCGACATTGCTTTGTTTATTTTTTTCTGTGCAATGAGTATGGCAATATTTTTGTAACCCATTTGTTGGGCTGTTAGACCTATCTATGTGGTTAAATCATAGACGAGTTCATGGAGTTCGGAGTGTCTGGTGAACTCGGCACTTACTCGTATCGGTGCTGTGAGTATACGAGCACGTCTCTGGGGTATGGGATTGTGTATAAATCATGATCGCTAATGTGTGTTTTCTTCTTCTGGATTACCGAAGATCAGGATTCTCTGTTTTGAAGAAATGCTTTGTGCATTTCATGTGTTTTCTTCTCGTGGATTACCGGGGAAGAATTCTCTATTTTGTACTTCGCTTTGTCCGAGTACATATTTGTATAAGAGACCCTTATGGATATATACCTTACTTGATTCAGCCTTATATTTGTTCTGCTTCAGTCAGTATTTTATTCTTGTTGGTTATCTTGCTTATTTTACATTTGGACTTGTTTTGAAAATTTTGTGTTGGTAAGACACAATTCATTTGGATATTTGAAACATTATTTTATTTTTATATTATATTCGTACTGGGCATTTGGCTCACTCGTATTGTTTTCCTTCTGCAGGTACTCAGGAGTAAACGGGGTTGAGATGAGTGATGCCAACCAGACTTTAGCTACAGTCTTTATAGTAGTATTAATAAATTTGAGAACTTGTTAGATTTGTTTTCAGACTTTTCAGTATTTTCATTTTGAAGATTAAAACATTGATATTTATCAGGATTTTCGGTTCTTTTCTATATCGATTAAATATAATTTAGAATTTATTATGATACTTGTATATTAGTTAACGATCAGTTCTTCAATTTCATATATTAAAATCACAAATCCGAGAAGTTGGGTTTTTTTTATCAAATTCTAAAGTTTTGATTTTCACAAGTGGGTATGATCTTATACCCTTATAAATCTTTTTTATTACCTATTTATTGCTTGAACTCGTATTTTAATAATTTATTTTGTTGCATTTCAGGAAATTCGTAATTAAATAAAGAAATGGTAAAATAAAGAAATAAAGAGCAAGGAAGGGAAAAAGAGGAAGAATTAGGAGCTTGGTGGAAAAGGAATCTTGGAGGACATGTGGACGGTGGAGATCAACCCAACACATTACATAAGTGTATGGCCAAGATCAACTCTTCAAAGCTTAAGGGGAAGTAAACAAATAGATGACTAGGATTTCACCACCACACACCAAATGTATGGTGGGGATTTACCCAACACCCCCCTTAACCCTAATTCCTATCCTATAAATACCCCCTCACCCCCTTGTTTTTAAAAAAACTGAGATTTTAGGGTAGCTTTAATTTCTTGTATTTTCTTTAATTTCAAATCTTGTAAACACTCTTTTTAATTTTAATGCAATTTCATTTCCTTTAATTTCTTGTCTTGCTCTCTCGTTTATTTGACTTTGCTTTCGTTATTTTCGTAAATCCAAGTAGTGGACAAAGTAGCAAAAAGCTAACCACCATGGATTGAAAGTAACGAAATTTTAATTTCTTGCTCTTAGTTTAAACTCGTAATTTTTGCCCCTTTAAAGTTCAATTTTATTGTGGGCCATTTAATTCCAAATCCCCGTTTCATTTTGGTATAAATTTTAATTTTCGTAGTTAACTTTAGTTATTTGCATTTTAATTTTCAAATAAAAAAATATTAGTTTTAATTACGTGCCTTTTTACTGTTAATTCGAAGCCATCATTTGTTTTCCCCTGTTTTAGTTTTTTTTTAATCAAAACAAAACCCAACATTTTTTTCATTCGAACCCAACCATCTCTTTCTCCTCTCCTTCTTTTCCTCACAGAACTCCTTCTTCTCCCTATCTTCTTTTCTGTATAAACCATACACGAACAACCCCTGCTTCTCCTCCAGTTTTCTTACCCTGTTTTATCTGATTTTCCCCTCTTGTTTAAACTAATTCTTCACCTGTTTAGTAGCACGTTGGCGTTTTGACTTTGCTCCTATGTTCTGTTCTTCGAATTGATTTCCCTTTTGCTTCGATTTCTGCCCTGATGTTCTTCTGTTTCGCAACGTTTCTGTACTGGGCTACTGCTTGATTTTATTTGTTTGATTTTGGATAGTGTGTTTTTTTTCCGAATTAGTTTTGTATCGAGTCTCGAGTTTGCTGTGTGTAGCTGATTTTCTGAGATTAATTGGTTTGTTTTTTTTCGAATCGGTTATTTGTTTGATTTTGGATAGTGTGTTTTTTTTCCGAATTAGTTTTGTATCGAGTCTCGAGTTTGCTGTGTGTAGATGATTTTCTGAGATTAATTGTCTTGTTTTTTTTCGAATCGTTGTCTTTTCTGAGATTGTTTATTTTCACTATTTGTCTTTGTTGTGTTTGTTTTTTCTCTGAGATGGTGCGGATTGCGCTGAATTTCTGTGAATCGCTGAGTGTGTGAGTTCAGATTATCATAATTTTTTGGTTCAGATTTTTGGTTCTTTTTCGTTCGTTACTAAGTGTGTTTAACCGGGTCATTTATTCGAGAGTTTTTGTTCAATATTTTGCGACTGGTTTTCATTGTTTGCTATTTCCGAATTCTGGTCAGTGTTAGTAAATGTCTGCGTTCTATTTTTTATTTATTTTTTTGTTTTTTTTCGTTCTCAAACTGTTTTATGGCCAAGTTTCTTCTGCTGTGTTATTTCTTGATACCAAATTCCTGTTTTGTTGTGTTTCGCCTCTGAGTCTGCCTGTTTTATCTGTGATGTTTGCTACGAATTTTATGTTAAGTTAAACCGAGTTCTGCTATTCGAGTTTTGGTTTGTTTTTATGCCGAGTCATTCGGTTTGCTATTTTCCCGAGCTGTTTTACGGTCATTGCTATGTTTGCGAGTTCTGTACCGAGTCTTATGAGTTATTGTTTGGATTCCGCATTGTAGTTTAGTGCTGTTTTTTTGTATTCACTATTTTTGTTTTAGTCCAATGAGAAGTATTAGTTTTTGCAGCAAGTTGGAGTTTTATTCGTTGGTTCTCGGACTTTTCTGTGTTTTGGGTTTGGTTCATTTGTTTTGGCTAGTGGTATTTACAAACATTAGATGTCAAATTTTTCGGAATAAAATTCCAGTAAATAAATTGTCCCTAAAAAAAGAATTTAGTTTAATTTGATAAAAAAAATATAAAACAGTTTTAGAATGAAATCTAGTTTTTAGTTCGAATTTAGTCAAATTTTTAGCTTTTGTTCTTTTTTATTATTAGAGTAAATTTAATTTTCTTTTAAAAATAGTTTAAGTTTCTTTTGGTAATTAAATAGTATAAAAAAAACCAAATTCTCAAAAATCAAACTTGTTCTAATTTGATTAAATTAAAAATTAAGATTGCGAAAAAATCATTCCCTGTGGATCGTATCTAAAATTACTAAAACGAGATTGTGCACTTGCAATCGTATTTATTTTTAACACATCAAGTTTTTGGCGCCGCTGCCGGGGATCGAACCCGGGTCACCCGCGTGACAGGCGGGAATACTTACCACTATACTACAACAACCTCAATCGCAAAACTTGATGTGCTAAAATAAATTACAATTTCAACCGCAAGCGCACGGTTCAATCGTTGAATTATTTTAGGTTCGTTCCTTAAAGACTAATATTTTCGCAAACCTTAATAACTAATTTAATCGAATTAGAACAAGTTTGGATTTTGGAAAATTTGGATTTTTTTTTCTAATTATCACTAAAAGATAATTTTAATCTATTTTAAAAGAGAATGGAATTTACTCTATTTTTAAACTAAAAAAAATATTAAAATAACAAAATCTAAATTATGTAAAGATTCTAAATTAAAATAACAGATTTTAAATTTTGTAAGGATTTTAAATTAAATGAAAAAGGATTTTAGATTAAAATAATTAAAATCAAAATTTTGTAAGGATTTTGTAGGACACAATTTACACCGCATGATTCCTACACGGCCAATTTAATAGCAAAAGAAAACAAGATGAAAAACACAAACAGTGACAACTCAGAAATAAAACTAGCAACTTTCAACCTTTCAAACAACTCAGTGAACTCGAACTCAATGATTCTTAGGACTCGGAATTCACAGCGACATCACTAGGAAAAGAACTTAGCAACTACATGAATTACCTGACTCTTTACTATAAACAAGATCGATAAACACAGAAATGAAAATAAAACGCAGCAGAAACTCAACGAAATTTCAACCCGAAGAGCTCGGAACACAACAAATTTTACAATCAAGACTCAGCAAACAAACACAGCACAGACTCCGAGTTAACTCGACTAACATAAGAACAAAACGAACAACTCGCAATGAAAACTCGGCTTGGACTCGCAGCACTATTCAGTAAACTCAGAGAATCTCCATGACCCAGAACTCGAATCAAAACGGAGCAAACAAAATACAAGACTCGTACAACACACAGCGTCGTGCACTACAACCCAAACTTCGACTCATCAACATCAACAGCGATAAAAGAAAGAAACCATAGCAGCGATACCAAACAGAACAAACTTGTTAACATAAAATTAAACACGGACTCAACCACGCAAAAAACGAAGAAAGAAGAAGAAAGAAGAAATTCCAAAAACGAAATGGGTTAATCGAAGAAGCTAAGGTCGAATTAAAAAAAACTGATGGGTTTCGATTTGAAAAGGAGAAAAGAGAGTGGGTTCCTCGGTTCCAAAAAGAAAGACACGGGAAAAAGGTGAATTAAACTGGAAGAGGAGAAATAAGCTTCGAGTTGAACAATAAAACTGAAAATTTTCGAAACTAACATTTTCTTTTTAATAAGAAAAATGAAAATAAAGAAATAAACTAAGAAATTAAAATTATACTAAAAAGATGATTTGAAATTAAATGGCCCACAATAAAATTGAGATTTTTAAAGGGGCTTAATTACGATTTAAAACTAAAATTATAACTACGAGCAAGAATTTAAAATTTCGTTACTTTCAACCTCGTGTGGATAGCATTTCGCTACTTTGTCCACTAAACGGATTTACGAAAATAACGAAAGCTAAAGCAATATAAACGAAAGAGCAATACAAGAATTTAAAGGAAATGAAATTGCATTAAAATTAAAAAGAGTGTTTACAAGATTTGAAACTAAAAAAATACAAGAAATTAAATCTACCCTAAAATCTAAGTTCATAAATACAAGGGGGTGAGGGGGTATTTATAGGATAGAAATTAGGGTTAATGGGGGTGTTGGGTAAATCCCCACCATACATTTGTGGGGTGTGGTGGTAAAATCCTAGCCATCTATTTGTTTCCTTCTCCCTTAACCTTTGAAAAGTTGATCTTGGCCATACACTTATGTAGTGTGTTAGGATGATCTCTACCTTCCACATGTCCTCCAAGATTCCTTTCTTACAAAGCTCCTAATTCTTTTTCCTCTTTTCATTTAAGTCCTTTTTCTTCCCCTTTTTCCCTTCCTTGCTCTTTATTTCTTTATTTTGTCATTTCTTTATTTATTCACGAATTTCCCGAAATGCAACAAAATAAATTAGTAAAATACGAGTTCAAGCAATAAATAGGTAATAAAAATATGCAAAAATATGCACTTATCAAATGGCCCCATACCTATCTTTTGCTCGTCCTCGAGTAAAATAAAAACAAAAAGAAAATCTAGATAAAAAGTCCTATACTCCTTTTCGTGGGTGTGACGGTTGCATTTGGCATATGCAACAAGCCCTTTAAACCCCTGGGCAGCCCTAGTGGACGAGTGAGGTCTCGTGAGGGCCTATAGTGAATATACCCACACAATCCATCTAGTTCGTATAAAAGATTACATGGCAATGCACACTACACATACATGTCCTATTATGATACATCAACTTAAGAATCAAAAATGAATTTGCAAAGTCTTGGTGTGGAAAGTGCAAGGATTCACTTAGTCTACTTAAAGAAGCATGCACGAGTGATTACAAGTTCATGTCAAGTGCAAAAATTATTGGAAACCATGTTAAGTCTACAAGAGCACACCTTAGAGTCAGAACTTGAGATCTCATATGCAAAACAAGCAATACCTCACATTTCACTCACAAAAGAACATTCACTCAAGAACAAGGGTAAGTGTATCACTCAATTCCAACAAAATCAAAAGCATGCTTGACATTTGGTATCATTCTAACTTAAACACAACATACATCAATGATGAAAATCAAAAGGTCTTTATTTGGGTTGTAATGGGGCTAGGGACAGGGTATGTCAAGTAAGGCCAAAACAAGGTGAAGTGTCAAAAGCTAGTAGTCACCATGGAAATCATGCACAACACCAAACTTCCTCCCCACACAATTATTTTTCTATTTTCAACAAAAAGACTTGACTAGTCGAATGAAGGAGAATTACAAAAACATAAGTATGCTCTCATATATATTTATAAATAAATTTTTTTCTCTTTTTTTTTTTTATGAGAGCTATAAGAAACCATAATCCTCCTTTAGATTTAACTTAAAAATCGACTATCAAGGTAACCAACAAAACATATATTTCCTCAAAAGTTATGAACAAAAGTAAACCCATTTTACACACCTTATTACTCCCTCAAGTTCCTACTAGCCTTTGACAAATTGGGATCAAGTATACGTAAGGCTGTACAAGAAAAAGGTCTTAGGCGAGTGATGTGGTGTGTCATCGAAATAATTTGATTAAGCTCAAAGGGGTAACTAATTGATCACATAAGAATGGTGTGGATATTTTGGGAAATATGGGTTATTCCTAAATGCCTTCATCATCTTATCATCAATCAATGTCATGTGTTTCAAGAAAGAACTCAAACAAGTGCTAGAAATGCAAATGACAAGTGGACACTCAAACAAACGAATATAAATGCAAAAGATGTGCATATAGGCTCAATACTCACTTGGTGTGGTAGAACATAATCAATCTCAAGTAAAGGTATCCTCAATGCACCTACTTGTACTCAAAGCATGAGAACCAAATCATCTTACACCTAATCATGACCTTATAATTTCTTGCACAAATCAAATAAGTCTACTAGTTTCACCTTGCTAGTGTAAGTGTGTGGACAGGAACTTAGCAAATCACTTCTCAATCAAAAGTTAAAGGACCACAAGATTATCATAGCATGTAAGGGTGCATCAAGCAACTAGCAATCAATTAACAAGACTAGAGTAAGATTAGAACTCTTTTTGTGATTTTTTCATTTTTTAATTTTTTTTCTGATTTTTATATTTACGCTAAAAACCGTCCCCCATACCTAAATCATGCATTGTCCTCAATGCATGCAAATGCAAGAGAATTGAGTAAATGAGAACGTGGATGATGGAGAGGAACGAAAATAAAAAAAACTAATTAACACTACTCACGCACACTTATACTCCCCCATACCTGAATCACGAGGGGAGCCAAAACAAAACAACCGAATCAGTCGATGCCGATTGGCAAATTGGGGTGCAGCTTTGAGAAAGAATCAAGACATTTTTGAAAATTTCGATTGAAAAACACTTTCTCAAGCAACACGGTGTCATTGAACCTTACAGAACAAGTTTCACTAATGTTCTCCCTAAACCAACTTAAGGCTTCTTTATTTTGATCAAGCAAATTAGAGACAATGAAAGTTTGGTCATGGGGTGAATCACTAGGAATGACATAGGATAAGGGTCCATCTTTTCCTAAAGGCTGTTGATCAAACTCGGGAAGATACAAAGTTGAGTCAAATGTAGGAGGTGTTTCCACTGGACACTTAACAACATGCGCAGCACCAACAACCTCGGGTGGGGTCTCCCACTTGGAAAAAATTTCATTAAAATCTCCTAACAATGCATGAAATGTGGGTGGTTCACCACCCGAAGTTTTAACAACGGGTTCAACACTAAAATCCTCGGGTGGGGTCTCCCATGGTGAACAAATGTCTTCCAACTCTCTCAACATCTCTTCCGAGTTCATATCCCTAAACGACTCATGAAGCTCTTTATTAGATGCATAGTTGACTTTGAAATCTTCTTTGAGAAGAGACTCAACCTCACTATCTTCAAAGCTAGACCATGTGACAAAATTATTGACCACATTAACCCCTATTGGTTGCTCAAAAATCTCGTTGGGCTCTTTTCCGACATTAAAAATGTTAAGATCAATGGTCATGTTCCCGAAAGTGAGTTTCATCGAACCATCCCAACAATTAATCAAGGCATTGTATGTAGCAAGAAAAGGTCATCCTAGAATGATTGGGATTTTGTTCTTAGGATTCGTGACGGGTTGAGTCTCGAGGACAAAAAAGTCAATCGGGAAGATAAAATCACCAATTTTAATCAAGACATCTTCAATTAATCCCTTGGGCATTTTTATAGAACGATCGATGAGTTGAAGTGTTATATTGGTCTTTTTGAGCTCGCCTAAACCTAGGGCTTGATAAACGGGAAATGGAAGCAAGTTCACACTAGCACCTAAGTTAAGTAAAGCCTTGTCCCGAAAGTATTACCTATGATACATGATATAGTTGGACAACCGGGGTCCTTGTACTTCACTGGAATTTGGTTAGAAAGAATTGAGCTAACATGAGAAGTCAAGAAGGCTTTCTTAGGGACTTGGGTGGTTCGTTTATGAGTACACAACTCTTTAAGACATTTTGCATTGGAGGGAACTTGTTGAATTACATTTAAAAGAGGAATGTTTATCTTGACTTGTTTGAATACTTCTAGAATTTGCTCCATTTGGGCCGCTTGTTTAGGAGAGATGAGGCGTTGTGGGTAAGGAGCCTTCGGTTTAAAGATTCATTCTTCTAGAACAGGTTCCGGGGTTGTTCCATTCGAAGAAGATGGTTTGCTAGAAGAAGGTGCTGATACGGGAATTGGAGTTTGATTTGAAAGATCAAGAAGAGGGGTCGGTTCAACGTTTGACTTTTCCTCTTCGAGGGACTCATCTCCTACTCGGTTATTAACTCGATTTCCCGATCTTAAAGAGATGATGGCATTCACACTCTCATAAGGGTGTTGATTGAAAGGAAACTTAGGATTGACCTCAGTTTGACTCGGAAGCTTGTTTTTCTCACGCTCATGGATGGTATTAGCTAATTGGCTCACTTGAACCTCTAACTTCGATATGGCTTGGGTTCTAGCATTTAAGATTTACCTATCTTGAGTCATGGTTTGCATGAAAGTTTGTTGCGATTGAGCCAAATTAGTGGTGGTTTTGAGAAGCGCATCGAGACTCTTTTCTAATGAAGTAAGTCGCTTATCCGACTTAAAAAAGCCGGAGGGTGGGAGGGAGCTTGAGTCGGATAAGGAGCATGATTTTGATGTGAAAACAAATTTGAGTGAGGTTTATGAAAAACCGGAGGTTGAGATTGGAATTGAGGAGGTTGAGATTGTTGACCTTGACCATGATTCCATGAAAAGTTCGGGTGATTTTTCCAACCGGGATTATAAGTGGGAGAATAAGGATCATTTCGAAGCCCCGATTGGAACTCGCATTGACTTATTGAAAATCTTGAGGACTTTGTATCCCTTGATTGGTTGAGTTATAATTCGAGCACATGGATACTTGGGAGGAGGACCCTTTGGTTTCCAAAGCTTCTAAACGTCGAGTGAGAGTGGCTAATTTAGCCACGGTCGCGATAGAGTTACCAACTTGATGTAATCCCTTTTGATGCATGGTAGCTATTGAATCGTTCGGTTTCTTGGGTTCTCTAGTGGGCTCCCTAGTCGATTCCCATAACATAGTCTTTTCTGCGAACTCTTCAAAGAATGCCCAACCCTCATCCCTCGTCTTTTCCACAGGCAGACATTCCCCTGTCTTTCAACGCTGCTAAGAATATAATTAGAGATTTAGGTCTCGATTATAAAAAGATACACACATGTCCAAATAGTTGTATGCTTTATTGGGGTAAAAATGAAAACGAACAAGAATGTAGAACCTGTGAAACTTCAAGGTGGGTTATGGTTGGAACGACAAGCCCAGATGACAATGAAACAGAGAAGATGCCTCGCAAAGTACCGACAAATGTGATGCGATATTTTCCATTAAGGCCAAGGCTGCAGAGATTGTTTATGCACAAAGACTATTCAAAACTGATGTTGTGGCATGCACTTGGACGTACAAAGGATGGGAAACTTAGGCATCCTGCTGATGAGGAGGCTTGGAAGAAGATGGATGCACTTTATCCCCTTTTCTCGTCAGAAAATAGGAACATCAGACTAGGTCTAGCATCGGATGGATTCAATCCTTTCCGTTCGATGAACATAAATCATAGTACTTGGCCAATAGTTTTGGTAAATTACAACCTGCCTCCTTGGTTGTGTATGAAGCCAGAAAACCTAATTCTGTCAACGCTTATCACCGGTCCTGAATCCCCTAAGAATAGCATTGATGTGTACATGCAACCTCTAATAGCCGAGTTGAAAGAGTTATGGGATGAGGGAGTAGAAACATACAATGCTTCTGCTGATCAGACATTCAACTTACGTGCAAGTCTTTTATGGACAATCAGCGATTTTCCGGGATATGCAATGTTATCCGGTTGGAACACGAAGGGGTATTTAGGTTGTCCCGTATGCAATTACGAGGCTTTTTCACAATACCTAAAACATAGTAAAAAAGTGTGCTACATGTGCCATAGGAAATTTCTTGATCCAGGACACAAGTGGAGGTTCGATAAGAATAGGTTCAATGGTCAAATCGAGATGGGGAAGCCTCCTGAAATTTTAACTGGAACAGACGTAGAAATATTATTGTCGAATTTTCAAAATGAGTTTGGAAAGAAAAAGAAGGTGCCAGGCCAAAAAAAAGTTAAAAAGGTTGATTCCCCTTTCAAGAAGAAGTCAATATTTTTCACTTTGCCGTATTGGAGTCAGAACTTACATCGGCATAACCTCGATGTTATGCATATCGAGAATAACATCTATGAGAGCATACTTGGAACTTTACTGAATATTCCTGGAAAGTTAAAAGACCATGTCAATGCTCGCAAATATTTGCAAGAACTTGGCATCAGGAAGGAACTTCATCCTGTTTTATCAAGTGATGGGAAATACCTTGAAATCAGAGCTGCCATATTTGACATGACGAATGATGAGAAAGATCGATTTTGCTCGGTACTGAAAAATGCCAAATTGCCTTATGGTAGTGCATCTAACATCGCTCGGTTTGTTAATACTAAGGAGAGGAAAGTCTCAGGCTATAAGAGTCATGATGCACATTTTGTGTTGCACCATTTATTGCAATTTGTTGTTAAAAAATCACTGAAGCCTGCAGTTGACAGCCCTTTAATCAGATTAGGGGCCTTTCTGAGAAATGTTTGGAGCAATGTGATCGACTTAAGTGAGGTGAACAGGCTACAACAAGAAATCGTGGAAGTACTTTGTCAATTTGAGACAATATTTATACAGGCTTTCTTTCATATAATGTTCCACTTGTTGGTTCACTTATGCAGTCAACTAGCTTATGGTGGACCAGCACACCTTCGTTCCATGTGGCCTATTGAACGTTATTTATGCAAGTTAAAAAAATATGTGTGAAACAGAAGTAAACCTGAGGGTTCTATCGCCGAGGGTTACCTTGCAGAAGAATGCTTGACATTTTGTTCAAGATTCTTGGGTGACAATGCCGGATCAGGTGATATTACCAAGCCTGGAAAACTTCAAGGTTGTCCAGAAAAGTTGCAATACCATATTGGTACAAGAAAAAATAAAAATGGAAAAGCTATACATTTAGAAGTACCTCAGTGGATGGACATGCATCGTTATATTCTATTCAACTCTGGAAACAAAGAAGTAGAGGAGTTAATTGCGTAAGTTTCAATTCCTAATTCCTAACTTAGTTTCTTTATATAATTAGTCATTTTTTTCTAGAATTTTAAACTTACTTTCTGTAGGAAGCATAAAGCTTTGATTGATGGTCAAACAAAGTTGAAAAGATTTAAAAGGGCCAAACAACATAGCGATGACTTCTGGAACTGGATGCAGGAAGAGGTTGGCAAAAGAGAAAATATTTCATAGGAATTAGAAGTGTTTGCAATGGGCCCTAATCGATCAGCTAAGAGGTATAATGGATATGTAATCAATGGGTACAGATACCACACGAAGAACCGGGATGCTAGATGCACAACACAAAATAGTGGTGTTTTTTTGACGTCTTTGACGACCAGTTTTACAAGCTCAAAAGATGATAAACCAAAGGTCGGTGATGTCAATTACTATGGAGCAATTGAAGAGATAATAGAACTTGATTATTGGGGAAAATTAGTTGTAGTGTTGTTTAAGTGTTGTTGGTACCAAGAAGAAAAGGATTTATATGGGATTACACGAGTGAATTTTAATCGATTATGCCATAAATCTGATCCATACGTATTGGCTTCACAAGTACAACAGGTATTCTATGTAGAAGATCCAGTTGAAAAGATGAAGTATAATGTCATCAAGAAACTGTCAAGGGACTGGTGTGATGTGGAAGATGAAGATGAAGGTCAAATGAAGCACTTTTACATGATGCACCACTTGGATCAGAAATTGAAGTTCAAGACAATGAGGATACATGGGCTAGAGATGATGTTCCAACTAGACATGTTCTTATCGAGATCGACGTAGTCGAAAAACCTGCATAATTTTCTAAATCTAGATGTTTTTATGCAATATGTTAATGTTCAATTGTCTTTTGTAGTCACTGAACCTTTAATTAATTAAGTTAATTATCTAGCATTCCTAACATTTACTTATTTATGTTCAATTATTTATGTAACACCATGTGGTAACCGATTACTTGCTATGTTAACTTGACATTTACTTATTATTTTTCTTATTAGCTATGTGCACTATGTTCTTACTCTAATGTAATTTCCATTCTTAATTATTTTTCAGGATATATGGAAAAATTTATTCATCTCAGATTCCACCATCAAGGTGAATTCCAAAGTACACGATATACTGGTGGGACAGAGACTGTTGTACGTGGTGTCGATACTGAAAAATTTTCATATACCGTACTCATGGAGCATGTCCACGATGACCTTAAATATTCAAAAATTGGAGGAATTTATGTAATGGCAGAGAATTCTGGTGATTGGAAGTTGCTGACGAGTGACTTGGAACTTAATCGAGTAGTTGACCAAACTAAAAGCAATGACCATATTGATTTTTACATTGATAATGTCGATTGACATGAGTGTGCATCCAATCAAAAAAATGCAGCCGCATGTGGTTATGAGGCCAAGACCTATAAATCTACTTACAGGTACAATGTTTATATGGTTAACTTCTTGGTACTGGTAACTTCTTGAATTTTGTCTAATTTATTTCACTTAACTATTGTGTAACTACCCTTGCACTTTTGTAGCTAAAAAACCCCCTAAGCACCAATTCACAACGGCTCATCAACTACAACAGCAGAGGAAGCACACAGTGAAGCAGATGGGTTCAGAGAAGTGGCCACAAGATGGTACTCGAAAGTCACCACGACTGAATAAATTGGGAAAATCCATTGATACACCTGTGATGCAGAGACCTATGACTGCCAAAAGAAAATTGTGTTGTTCCAGTCCATGGGAAAATGAAACAATGGGAGAAAATGAGGTTCAGGTTAGATGTCTTCAATTTTACCTTTCTTGTTCAATTTTATTATTCCAGAAAAATTTTACCTTATATAATTGTTTCCAATCTTTATATGCAGAGCAAGAGGACCATCATCCCACCCCCTCCACATATAACAGATTATGAAAAACAAAGGATGGTAAGAATCCAACATAATAATCAAGTTCTTTACCAGCTGTTACCTTCACTGTCAGCGAAAGAAAACAATAATGGACCGAAGGGCAATGGAAATGGTGTGGCCCAAGATGTTAGTGCCGATTATGATCCGGGACAGGATACAGGACATCACTACTACAAACAGGTCAATAGACATCGGAAAAAAACCGATGTCTGGCCATTTTTCAACCGATGTCTTTGTGGGTGTAGAGAAAGGTCCAACCCTTTTCACATCGGTTTTAAACCGATGTCAAAGAGTATCTATCACATCGTTCACTACCTTTTCACATCGGTTTATAACCGATGTCAAAGAGTATCTATCACATCGTTCACTCGAACCTGACTGATGTTAGATACTATCTGGAACATCGGTTACTAGCAACTAACCGATGTCAAAGAGTACTTTGGACATCGTTTACTATAATATAACCGATGTGTATCATACATATTAACATCAGTTAGACACCGATGTGATGCAACTTATCAATCCAAAACTAAAACACTTATGAAAATAACAAAAACTTCCTTATCATTATCAAAAAAATTCAGTATATACATCAATGACTATCCGCAAAACTAACAAACTAGCTACATTTCAAATCAAAATGCCTCCTCCAAACTAAAAACATAATTGACATACTACTCCATGTAAAAACAAACTATACCGCTCTAACTACCATAGTTAAAACAACCTAATTAAAACAACCTATATCTTGGCCGTTAATGGAGTGCTCGGAAGGTGAATGCCAATGACATTGTTGTAGAACATAATCAGATCAATACCATCCTAATCTGCATATAAACAAAACATGGGAAAACTTATCATCAGTTCAACAAGGTTAGCAAATATACATGAATACATATACAGATGGTAGACGAACAATATGAATTTCTACGTAAAGAATGATTTCTACATATCAACTTTACTAACCTGCTTCTCTGAGCTGTTAAACATACGCAAGCACCTAGTCATCCCTGCAAAGGCCCCCATATCCTCCTGATCAGATTGGCGATTTACATTTGCTAAACTAACTTCATCTTGTTCTCCAGAACATCCAGGAATATAATTTACCATTCCAGCCTTGCTTCTGCAACAGACACTAACAATTTTAAAACAAAAAAAATAGGGACATGAATGATCATTAAACGCCTACAGTGAAGCTAATAGCACTTACATAAAGCAGATCCTAAACTAATTGGATAAGAAAAAATGACGTGAAGTCATCAAGTAACTGAAAATGGATCTTGACTCTTGACAATTCTAGTTTAAAGTTATCCAACTAATATAACACATTGAATCACTTCTACCATACAGTAGAGATTAATTAAGAAGTTCAGGCAAAGAAAGAGTTAATTACAAATGACATCCAATCCCTATACTTACTTTCTCCGTTCTTTTTACTTTCTTCCTCCTATAAAATTCATGTTGTAATAGTTGCATAGTTGTTCCTAATAACATTAAAGTCGGATTACTGTGCTAAATTATAATTTTTGCAAGACTCGGCTATTAACATAATTTCCGGACAATGTTTCAATCCAATAGTTGTAAAGCACAAAAATTCAGCCACCGAGTCTTTTAACCTCATTACTCAAAGGACTTTAAAGAAACATTAAGATGAGATACCAACCAGTACCATTAAGAACACATAATAAACATGTTTACAAGCATAATGTTATAAACAATATAAGCTTCTTCTTACTGGTGTTGTAGGTGCTGGAAACTGGGTATGTATCCCAGCAACAACAGAAGATGGAGCCTGATTCTGCATACTCATTGGATGCCAGGGATTTGGCAGATTATGATTGTGAATAGTCTCAACTGTGTTTGGCATTGGCCTGCAAGATTAAGCATTAGTATAAATAGTGCTACTGTAGAGAGCAAGGTGGATTAAATTATAACCATGCAATCAGATTTTAAAAAATAGATTAAGAATACTGTAAGTTAATTAATTCAATTAAGAATACATTAACAAAATTTGGACAAAATAAATAATGACATCTTGTTAAATCCCAATACATTAATAGACTAAAAATAATTATTTGCAATAATAAAGTTTTGACAATTTAAATATTAAAATGATAGAAACAGTGGCACTCATATTAAAATAAATAATGATATTGTTTACTCAAAAAAATTTTGGGGGAACTAAAATTTCACTAAGGGGGGAATATTTTCTGATGGAGGGAACTAAAATTTCACTAAGCGGGGAAAATTGTGGGAGCGCGGAAGTAACAATTTTTTTAAGCAAAGATCGATTATGTAAAACGCAAGAAGCTCCATCTGGTTCAAGATCAAGGAATAAGTTAAGAGACAAAATTAATAATGTTTGTATTCTATAATAAGCAAGTAAAATGCTCAACCTGACTACATCGAGCATGGATTATAAACTAATTAGGATATGCATGCTTACATCGATTCTGCAATATTATGTCGTTGGAAAATGAAGGACAAATCTTATTGTCAGGTTTTGCAGCTTTCTGGAACTTCTTCATGAACACATGCCATTGAAATTTATAGTATGTTTTCTATTCTATGATAAATAAGTAAAATGCTCAACCTGACTCGAGTAAGCATTAAATATAAACTGATTAGGCAAAGCCGTAATCGTATTGCGTACATTGATCCTGCTATAATATCATGTCGCAGGAAAATTAAAAAAAACCTCATTGTCAGACTCAGCAGCTTTCAGGAACCTCTTCACAAAGACATACACAGTTGGAACTGAGAGGTCAAACTCAAGCTTGTTAATCATCAAAGTTTCCTGTCGGTTGGAAGTCAGAATATCTAAAGATGATTACTAATTACCCTTGGACGACAACAGAAATCTTACAATGGCAAAGGAAAACATGTTTTAGATATTACCATTTGAAGAACCTCATTTATGGTGTAAGCTTTGTCAGATATCAGGATGAGATCTTCGACAAAGGGTGCCCAGACTTCTTCATATTTTCTTGCAAGAAGCATGGTTGTGACTCCAACAAGTTGAAGTTTTTTTCTTATCACAGGTTGGATAGCTAAGAACCTATCGATCAGATTGACAGTCAAGTATAGGACCTGTTCATTCCATCGAAGTGTTTATTATGTTTGCTGCATATTACTTAACAATGTAAACTTTCGCTATAACACTGACCTCAATTAACCAGTCAATGAGAATCCTTCGCATTTTTTCATTGATATCAGTTTGACTTGCCATGTAGTTTGGTGTCACACAGAAAGAACTCTACATTAAGAATGCGACTGACCAGTTAAGCGTATCACAGAATTTAGCATGCATATGCTCCAAATCATTGAATTGGGGCATAGACAGTCACATTAGAGAGCATTTATAATCATCTTAACTGATACCACATGCTCAAATACAAAAAAGTAGTATGTATGGGACTTAATTTTTTTAACTCTAGTAACTTTAAAGAACAACTTTACGAGGGCCGGGAAAGTGCACGTGTTCCTTAACATATGATTACCTCTACATTTCTGTAGTATTCATAAAGATCATCCATGTACCCGACAACATCAAGCGGATCTTTCTTGTCACCCCCATCTATGTCCAGATCCTCTGCGTCTATCATTTCTATTTCGTCATCCTATAGACAAAATTCATACTGAAGTCCTTTCTAACACCAACAGACAAATAAAGTAACAATTCAAGGTAAAAATATCATACAGTTATGTCATATTGCACGGACATAGGCTCAGGATCACTGTCTCTGGCCTTGGATACATCCACATCAATTACAGAACAATCTGTTTCAATGACTGGTTGCTTAATTTCCTATATCAATATAATCAAACATTAGAATTACATACCACTGACTTCTTTTTCTAAGTTAACGAAGATTATAACTTAAAACAGGTATAACAAAAAAATACCTCAGCTGAAACTTCATGCTGCTTAGCGGCTATTTCCACAGCATGCATCCTAATTCACCAAAAAATTTTACATAAATACAACTCGCAACATAAAGATCAACAGAGCATAACATAAAACCATCTATAATCAGATGCCTCAAGTGCCAGTTGCAAACCTAGTCAATGGTCGATGAAACTCTGGAATTTGCGCCAGATTCTTCCTACAAATGGCCTTCTTTCTAAATAAAATAACAGTACAGATGATCAAAGGTCAGACTAGGTACTAAAATAAGGAAAACATATATACAAAACACCAACAAACAAATACACAAATGTGAGAATACTCTTTGACATCGGTTATAACCTTCATAAAATCCATAGCAAATCTGCAAAAAAACAAAATACACAAATGTGAGAATACAAACAGGAATAGAGAACAGATTCAAACACACATATAGATACGAACAGGAAAACATATATACAAAACACCAACAAACAAATACAAACAAAAACTGTTTTGTTCTGTATAGAGAACACAATTAAAAGATAATACAAGTTAGTCACTTACTAATTGTATATGAAACAAACTCAAGAATCAATCTCCTTACTAATGCTTGCCGAATCAAGCTCCAATTCGTAAGAATAAGGTAAATTAAAAATAAAAAAATTAAATTCAAAAAGCACTTACAAATTGCAAGAACACTGAGCTAACAATTGAAGATAATGGCACGATTCAAGGTTCGAGTTTGTTCAATCAACGTATATCGATTGATTTCTACACAAACAAAACCAAGGGTTTTGGTATTAATGGGTGGAAAGTTTTGGTATTAGCTAGGGTTCTTAAAATATGAGTTCGAGAGAGGTGAGGTAGAGAGAGAGGGGGTGAGGTCGAGTGAGGAGAAAGCGAGAAAGAGAAAGAAAGAGAGAAAGTAAAGGAGTGAATTAGGGTTCTTAAGATCTGAAGTCGAGAGAGTGTGAAGTCGAGAGAGGGGGAGAGAATGTAATTTTTGTTATTTTTGTTTTTGTTTTTTTGTTTTTGTCTGTCTGGGTGAAGATATTGTTTACTCAAAAAAATTTTGGGGGAACTAAAATTTCACTAAGGGGGGAATATTGTCTGATGGAGGGAACTAAAATTTCACTAAGCGGGGAAAATTGTGGGAGCGCGGAAGTGACAATTTTTTTAAGCCTACTTTAGACATCAGTTGTATTTTGACCGATGTCATAATATGTCAAAGACATCAGTTGTTTCCCTGACCGATGTCATTGATTTTTCAATGAAATGTCAATGACATCGGTTGGCTGGTAATGTGATTTCATAATATATTAAATACATCAGTTTTTTTCCGACCGATGTCATTGATAGTTTTTACATATGGGACATCGTGAACTGATGTAAAAGGGGCGATGTCTATTCTACTTTTTGTAGTAGTGCATGATGCAAATAGTGACGGTGATGCATCAGTGACTCCACCAAAGGTGTGTCGTAGCTAGATGTTTGTATTTATTCATGCATTATAACTAGAATCATATTATTTTGTACCTAAGTGGTTGTATTTTGCAGGGTAGAAAGAAAACAAACAAGAAAAAGCTTGCTCGGGGACGGGCACCAACAACACGTTCCCGAACCAATTCAATACCCAAGCCTGCAAATGAAGAAGCAAGGGAGAAGGATGAGACATGTCAATTTGTGGAATCTGAGATATCTCCACATCCAGATGAAGGTCAAGGTTCAATGGATGCTTGGAGGGCTATGCGGAAACGACAAAGAGAACAATCTGAAAAGGAGAAAGCTCGGGGACAAGAAAAAGCAGGAGCAAGTGCAAGTAAGAAGGTTGTCGACGAAAATATCTTGCCTGATATTGAGGAAGGCGATATGGAAGGTTAGCCTAATATATATTATTCGTTGCATATCTATTTATATCTTCATTTAAGCAGAGGCATATTTATTTTACATTCACAAAATCTTGCAGATCCAGTTCCTAAAAAATTGAGAGGAAAAACCAGGATGGATGTTGTTCACATGAGAAGCTTTGACAAGAGAGTTGTCATCGGGATGAATGACGATTTCCATCCTATTGCATAAAATGACAAAGTACTATCAGAATTAAGTTCCTACCTTGGAACACTTGCTAAGCGTTGTGTGTCGCTAAGTTATGTTAGTTGGCGCCATGTTTCGAAATACTTGAGGCAGGCTATGTGGAATCATGTCAAGGTAATTTATGACCACATATCGATTTTTATCGTTACTTGTTATTTAATTAGGTGATGATAATTTGTTAAATACTGATTAGGTTTGAGGGTTTTATTTATTTATTCTTATTGATTTTTGTAAGGAACGATATATAATTCCTGATGAGTTGGAGAATTGGGCGCTCGAGACAATTCATTCATGTTGGAAGGTGTACAAGAGTCGAATCAAGGAAAATCATTTTACAGCGTATGAAAATGATGAAATGAGGTTGGTTAATAGACCAGATGACATTGCACTCGAGACTTTCAAACTACTTTTGGAATATTGGAATGATGAGAGTGTTCAGGTATATATACCGATTTTAAGCATTTAGGCTCTCTCGAAAACATAATTACATCATTTTTCATTATTTTCTATAGGAGAAAGCGAAGAAAAATGCAGGAAGCCGTAAAAAATATGTTGACACTCACACTTTTGGTCCAAAAAGTTTTGCATAACGTCGGTATAAGATGGTATGTGATTATTTTATTTAAATTTTTTGTTAACATTATTTTTTTGTTCGATTTAACTTGTTCATTGTTTCTGTCTAAAGTAATACCACAATGTTGATTATTGTTTCGTGTTCATTTTTTTTACTAGAAAAAAAAAAGCAGTGGCAGATGAGCTTGAACCATGTGATGCAGAGGTTTTTATTTGTTTACTGGATTTTCTTGTTCGATTTAACTTGTTCATTGTTTATGTCCAAAGTAATACCACAATATTGCTCATTTATTCGTGTTCATTTTTTTTACTAGAAAAAAAAGCTGTGGCAGATGAGCTTGAACCAGGTGATGCAGAGGTTTTTGTTGAAACTCGGAAGCGAGTTGAAAGACGTATCTACAAGACCAATCCTGAAATAATCACAAAAAAAAACTGTAAATATTTCATGGTAACATTACATATGGTTGTCTATATATATGGTTGACATTATCTGTGTTCTGTAAGAAAAGTGGATAGGGATTTAAATGTTGTCTGTTAGCCCATCTATATATACACAAGTTTTCTTTTATGCATGTCTAACCAGGTGTGTTTAACCAGGAGAATATTATAATTAACTAAGTAATCTTATGCATGTTTAACATGCCAAGTCTCTGCAGTAGAAATCTAAATTCTAGTTGAAAAGAAATCTTTTCTTTTTATTTAAAAGATCACACACTTAAGTCTCCCACATTAGTTGAGTTCGGAAAATATGTTCCGATATAGGCAGACTTGATTTTAGAATTATGATCTAACTAAGAAAAACATGAACTTAAGTTCAAACTCATGCCCCTAGCATAAGCCTGTCTAATTGTTGAATGGATTCTACTTGGAGGTTGTGACGTTTTGTTTGCAATGCAATACATTGCGATATTGTTACATCTGTTAGAAGCTCTTTGCCAGACCCATAATACTTCTGGTATACTTTAACTCTTTCCTGATGCTATCATTGTGAAATCAGTGGGAAAATGCTGTTAATAATGTGTAATCTGGAACTGTTTCTATATTTGATAGTTTCCTACCCTGTTCCCAGTTCTCACCACACAAGTGTCTTATAGTAGGCTTCCTACAGACATAAAATCAGGTACTCTATAGACTAAAATAAATTAACTGTGAATTTCCGAACACACCTGATTCGGTCTTTGTTTGTTTCAACTAGAATTTAGATTTCTACTGTAGAGACTTGGCATGTTTAACCAGGAGACTTGGCATGTTTAACCAGGAGAATATTATAATTAAATCAAGTAATCTTATGCATGTTTAACCAGTTGACTTTTATGTTTTCTTTTGTAGGACAATATTACCCAAAAACTCACCACCGGAGATGCCGCTTCTGATGAGCTTGGTGCAAAACATGGTCCTAATTGGCTAAAAGGAAGATGCTTTAAGTCAGGAATGAGCAGTTGTTCAAATCCTCCAACAGAAACATATGTGAAAGAGCTGACCATAAGGATTAAGAAAAGCCTCGCTTCTGAGGTGGAGGAGAAAATGAAGAAAGTCGAGTCTGAATTTGAACAGAAGATGCAACGGAACTTGGCATTTGCACTTAAAAAACTTCGAGAGGCCAACCCGGATCAAAGTTGATGTCGAGCAGTTGTGTGCAATTGCTACAAGTGAAGCTGATGATGGTACACCTATCACTGGAGGCAGTAGCTTCTAGTATCACTGCTTTCTAAGTTTAAGCTTCTAGTACATTATTTAACTTAGAATTGGGATGTAAAAGTACTTATGGATGTTAACTAGCTTTTATCTTCTAATTCGGATGTTAAATTAGTTTGTTTTGTTTGGATGTTGAATCAGAATTTATAAGTTTGTTTGGATGTTGAGATTGATCTCTTTGTGGTTCATTGTGGTTGAATGGTATTTTGGGATTGTATACTTTCAAAGAGGTGCTGTTCAATTGTTTTTTGTTAAAGTGTTACATTTGCCTATTAAAGTGTTACATTAGACTCTTAAAGTGTTACATTAGCCAGTTAAAGTGTTACATTAGACTGTTAAAGTGTTACATTAGCCTGGTTAAAAAATAGGGGGCACAGGTGGGGTCCACATGTGAGGCCCAGTAGTGGGGCCCACTGGTGGGGCCTATTAGTGGGGCCCACTGGTGGCCCCACTTTTTTAAAAAAATTGAAGCACCCTAAGGTAACCGAATTTTATGTTGCAATATGTCATTTTTATGTTACAGTAGACCTCTAAGGTAACCGATAGGGCATGTTACCCTAGGGGTGAAATATGTTACCTTAGGTACCCTAGGGTAACATCGAAAATTGTAACTTATAATTTATGTTACCTTAGCCCAAAAATGGGTCTATAGTAACATTTTAGCACCCTAAGGTAACATAATTTTTTGGTTACCGAAGGCCTTATATGGTGTAGTGTTGATTTCAAATTTGTTACCATTTACGGGAGGTAGGGAGACGCAAGAGGGTAGGGCCGAACGGGCAGGGTAACAACGATTTCATAGAGGAACAGACATAGTTAAAATTGAAAGTTCTACGGGCTCGGGCTCGGGCTCAGGAGAAGAAAGAATCATAATCGTTCTAACTAGCCTTGACGAATTATCCCTAAGCCATGTAGGTCGCATAAACAATGAATTAACCACGTAGCAAATAAGTGCGAAAAAATAAACACACAAAGAAAGGGTGAAAAATCAAAAGAAAAATCCTATAGCTAGGGTTTCCTAAAAAAAATTGAACTAGACCTTGCTCCTAACTTTAAGGGCTACCAAAAACTAGGTAAATCAATATTTATTCGGACCAATTTGGCCAGGTACGTGCAAGCATTGCCAAGAGGCTAAACACCAACCTAGACACCAAATCTTAATTGGCCAGGTAAGCTTTCGCTTGCCTAGACACCAAAAAGTCGGAATAATAAAAGATTACTTCGTTTTTTAAGCACCTTCCTAAATGAGCGCGAGATTCCTAGGGTCAATGTCTAATTCAATTTTATTAAAGGATGGGGAAAATGCAAAATGAGGGATTAAATTGTTTTTGGACTAAGGAAAGAGTGATGAAATCCATTCCCTTATCTTTTGAGAGGTTTTGCCCTTAGCATTTATTTACAAAATGATGCAACAAACAAAGAGGTAAAAAAAACTATAAACATTTATGGATGCTTAACTACGTGCTCTAACTAAAGAAAAGAAAGAATTTAACGTACCTTGGGTCCTCTAGGAATCACCACAATTATAAGGTACGAAAAATTAAAAACAAGAAAATAAAAATCTAGATGATGTGCCCTAAGTGATTAAATGCATGATGCTACAATTACGTAATTACAAATATTTTTTTTGTGATTTTTCAATTTTTTTATTTTTTTGTGATTTTTCAAATAAGGGGAAAAAACGGAAGAGGAGAAAGATACGGTTTACCCAAGCAAAGCTTCCAAAATTCCGAGAAAATTCTTCCGCTTTAATCCAAGTTTCTCGAATGTTCCTTCAAATTCCTCGATAAAATGAAAACAAGAAAAAGGGTGAGAAAAGAGCTAATCCGAAAAATTAAAAACTAAGGTGCGAAAAATAATTAGTCCCTGGCAGCGGCGCCAAAAACTTGATGTGCTAAAATAAATTACAATTTCAACCGCAGGCGCACGGTTCAATCGTTGAATTATTTTAGGTTCGCTCCTTGGAGACTAATATTTTTGCAAATCTTAATAATTAATTTAATCGAATTAGAACAAGTTTGGATTTTGGAAAATTTTGATTTTTTTCTAATTATCACTAAAAGATAATTTTAATATATTTTAAAAGAGAATGAAATTTATTTTATTTTTAAACTAAAAAAAATATTAAATTAACAAAATCTAAATTATGTAAAGATTTTAAATTAAAATAACAAAATCTAAATTTTGTAAGGATTTTAAATTAAATGAAAAAGGATTTTAGATTAAAATAATTAAAATCTAAATTTTGTAAGGATTTTGTAGGACACAATTTACACCGCAGGATTCCTACACGGCCAATTTAACAGCAAAAGAAAACAAGATGAAAAACACAAACAGTGACAACTCATAAATAAAACTAGCAACTTGCAACCTTTCAAACAACTTAAAACGCAGCAGAAACTCAACGAAATTTCAACCCAAAGAGCTAGGAACACAACAAATTTTACAATCAAGACTCAGCAAACAAACACAGCACAGACTCCGAGTTAACTCGATTAACATAAGAACAAAACGAACAACTCGCAATGAAAACTCGGCTTGGACTCGCAGCACTACTCAGTAAACTCAGAGAATCTCCATGACCCAGAACTCGAATCAAAACGGAGCAAATAAAATACAAGATTCGTACAACACACAGCGTCGTGCACTACAACCCAAACTTCGACTCATCAACAGCGATAAAAGAAAGAAACCACAGCGATACCAAACAGAACAAACTTGTTAACATTAAATCAAACACGAACTGAACCACGCAAAAAACGAAGAAAGAGGAAGAAAGAAGAAATTCCAAAAACGAAATGGGTTAATCGAAGAAGCTAAGGTCGATTTAAAAAAAAAACTGATGGGTTTCGATTTGAAAAGGAGAAAAGAGAGTGGGTTGCTGGGTTCCAAAAAGAAAGACACGGGAAAAAGGTGAATTAAATTGGAAGAGGAGAAATAAAGCTTCGACTTAGAACAATAAAACTGAAAATTTTGGAAACTAACAATTTTTTTTACTAAGAAATTAAAATTATACTAAAATGATGATTTTAAATTAAATGGCCCACAATAAAATTGAGATTTTTAAAGGGGATTAATTACGATTTAAAACTAAAATTATAACTACGAGCAAGAATTTAAAATTTCGTTACTTTCAACTTTGTGTGGATAGCATTTCGCTACTTTGTCCACTAAACGGATTTACGAAAATAACGAAAGCTAAGGCAATATAAACGAAAGAGCATGACAATAATTTAAAGGAAATGAAATTGCATTAAAATTAAAAAGAGTGTTTATAAGATTTGAAACTAAAAAAAATACAAGAAATTAAATCTACCCTAAAATCTAAGTTCATAAATACAAGGGGTGAGGGGTATTTGGATAGAAATTAGGGTTAAGGGGGGTGTTGGTAAATGCCCGCCATACATTTTTGGTGTGTTTCCAATTTGTAAATGTTTATTTAATATTAAATGTGGATTATATTACGTGAATATTATTGGTAAGGTGACATCGTGTTTACATGTTTATATTATGTTTAGTTATGTGTGTTACCTATAAATCTAGGCTATTCTAATTTATAAATTCAAACATCTACTCTACTTACAATTAAATTTTTGATTTTATGTGTTTCCTTTAAATTTGAACTCTTTTTATCTATAAATTTGGATACCTACTTTACTTTTAGTATGTTGCATGTACTATTTTTATTTATAATAGTAATATTTAAAATTTTAAATTTTTTAAACAATTAGAAAAATAGAATAGGACAATTTGAGAAGCGCTACCTAATTTTCCATATATCATATCTATTACAAATGCTAATAGATTAAATGGAAAAAAAAAAAAAAAACTTGCAGATCAATTTCCTATGTTGCAGGGTTGGGATGAGCTAATTTTCCTTCCTCGGATAGGCTAAAATTTCAACAACAAACATATTTGATTTTGATTGAAGATTTCATATAACTCTCCAACAAAACAAATTTTTGCCATCTTTTGCTTTTACTATATTATTATTTATTTAGACCTTAAATATGTACTCAATTTAACTTAAGTTAGATTAGTTAAGTCCTCATTATTAATGATTGGAAAATTTGATGTGAAATTTTTGGGTATGTACTAATGATTGCAACATTATATTTTAAATTAAAAGATAACTTTTTTTGATTTGAAAAGAAATATTAATCATTAGAAGATAAAATAATATTTTTATGTATTTATAAAAGTAATAACTTTTAATTAAAAAGTAATGTATTTTAATTAGAAAAGATAATTGATTACTTATCATTAATTATAGTTTTTTGCTTTTTTATTAATTAAAATAACCGTAACCAACCTTCATACTCAGTTGCCTTGCTAAAAAGACACTACGCTATATATAAGTGTTCATATGCAATACTTTTTAAGAATGTTGCAACAAAAGCATTGCAATAGCTAGGCTTCCTTTTGGTCTTTTGAAACATTACACAATAAGTATTGCATTGTTGCAATGAAAATGCTAACCTGCAACACCATTTAAAAGTGCGTTACACCAAAGTATTTTATAATTAAGAAATGTGGATTTATCATCAGAATTTGTACAATAACATTAAATTTTAGTATAGTTTTTATTTTAAATTTGATAAATAAATGAAATTGCTAGTATTTTTATATATTTTTTATATAAGTATCTACCATGCATTTTCCAAAATTTTCCAAATTTAATATTAATTTAAAATTAAAAAAATAAAATTACACTTTCTAAAAAATGTTAACAGCAAATTACCTTTTTTTTATATAAAAAAATAAGTACATACACAACACAACGCCACTAGGTGAAAATTTAGTGAAAAATTTTGGGCCGATAGTTTTCCCCCTTAACCAAGTAATTTACACACACTTTTTCTAAAAACACTCGGCTTTCCCTCTCAACTCATTCTCTTTCTCTTTCTCTCTAGCCCCTTTACAAACTCGATTGGTAGATGAATATAAACTCGATTTACAAACTCTCTCCACTAACACTATTTACAATTAAATTCCATTTCCGTTGGTTTATAAACTGGCTGAGATTTGCACGTAATCTCAACTTGATTTAGGGTTTTAATGAAGTTCCGCTGGTTTGGGTAAAAATGCTAAATCAGAGTTTTGTATTTGAATGTTTTGGGTTTTGTATCTATATTTGGGGCTTATATTCAGGACTTTGAATTTCAATGTTTGAGATTTTATATTTAGGATTTTGCTGAAGTTCTGCTTGTTTCTGCGACATTTATTATGATATAACCAAAACAGATATACTCACACACACAGTTGTTTAACAGAGATATTGTAAGACAAAAACTGATATATTACTTTTGATGATCTCAAACTACATACAAAGGAAAGTTTAAATACAAAATGCTAGCATCTACGATTACTAAAATTACTCCTAAAGATATTCCATGACTCCACAATCTCATGATTCTCCTACAATCTCTGAAACAAAACAAATCCTAACAAATCAACTGCTTTGATTTGCCAGCTCTTTTATTATAACCTAATATCTATTTTATTAAAAATCAAATCATGCTTTGATTAAATGCCAACATATTCCCCCTTAATCTAAGCAGTAAATTCATGAGACCCAACAGTGCTCTCATCCTTTCAAACTTCGTTGTGGACATTGCCTTAGTCAGTACGTCTGCATGTTGCTTCTCTGTGCTCACGTGCTTGATCACAATTTCCTCCTTTTCAACACCCTCCCGAATAAAATAATAGCGAATGTCTAAATCTGTGCTTCTACCATGAAACACTGGGTTCTTAGCCAAATCAATGGCTAATTTATTATCCACATAGATTACCACCGTACAATGCTTCATATCAGTTATTTGAGTAAGTAAGTTCCTCAACCAGACACCTTGACAAGCTGCAGCTGTTGCTACCACAAATTCGGCTTCGCAAGATGACAATGCCACGCATCTCTGCTTTTGTGACACCTACGTTATTAAGCTCTCATTCAGATAAAAAGCAATACCACCTGAGCTCTTTCTATCATCTATATTCCCTGCCAAATCACTATCAGAAAAACCCGACAATAGGTAATTCCCAGTTCCACGTGAAATCACCAGGCCATAGTCCACAGTCCCTTTTACATAACGCAATATGCATTTTGCTGCATTCATATGCAATATAGTAGGACGCTCCATAAATCTGCTAATAATTCCAACTACTTATGCAAGTATCTCAAACCTCCTACTAAACTTCTAAACTGAGTTGAATTTACCTCTTTGCCTTTTTCATCTTTGCTTAACTGCAACTTTGGCTCCATTGTGTACTTAGCCGGGTTACAGTCAAACAACCCGACTTTCTCATGTAATTTCTTGGCATATGCGCTTTGCTTGAGTTAAATGTAATCTCCCTTCTGGTCTACCTCAATTCCAAAATAATATGATAGTTTACCCAAATCACTCATGTCAAACTCCTCCCCCATTTGCCTCTAAAATTTTCTGATAATCGATGTACTCATGCCTGTGACAAGCAAATCATCGACGTAGACCCCAATGACAAGAGCTTCTCCTCCTTCACGTTTGGTATAAACCGCGTGTTCATAAGGGCACTTGACAAAGCCCAAACTCTCAAGATATTTACTGAGCCTTGCATACCACGCTCGAGGGGCCTAGCATAACCCATACAACACCTTCACCAGTTTGTTCACAAATCTCTCTTTGCTTTTCTTCACAACCCCTCGGGTTGAGTCAAATACACCGTTTCTTGCATCTTTTCATTCAGGAACGCGGATTTTATATCCAAATGATGTACTTCCAGCCATTTTTCGCTGCTAAAGTCAACAGCAATATAACGGTTTCCAGTTGTGTAACCGGCGTAAATACTTCCTCAAAATCTATCCCCTACTTCTGCACGTAACCCTTCACCACTAGTCGAGCTTTATGCTTAATAACCTCCCCTTTTGAGTCTCTCTTAAGCTTGTAAACCCATTTCAACCCGACTGTTTTATGCCAAGCTGGTAGTTCCACTAAATCCCATGTATTATTTCTCTCTATGGCATCAACTTCATCCTTCATAGCCTGCTCCCATGTTGGTTCTATAATTGCCTCACTACTGTAGCAAGTAGGTTCGTCGCCTCCCAACAATAACAGCTCATTTTCAGCCTCCACCTCTTCTGTTTCATTGTAAATTTCACTAAGTAGTGGGAAATTTCTAGGAGCACTACTGTTGCGAAATGAACTATTGACAGGACTATTATTGTGTGGAATATTCTTAGCACCATATTGACTGTTGTTTGAAGAAATGTCACCTCCCTGTGAATCATCTTCCCCCGTGGTTTCATTTCCCTTCTGTTACTTGAGGTAAATGATTCTTCTTCATCATTACGTGCGATTCCTCCAGTCATTGGAGAATTTATTACAATAAAGGATCCACCATATGTCAAACTTTGTCCCTGTTGCTTCTCCCACATCCAGGTTCTTCCTTCTTCAAATATTACATCTCTACTCACGTGCACAGCCCCAGAGATTGGATCGTACAATCTATAAGCCTTTTTCCCAGGCTCCTTCCTAAGGTGCACAACCAATTTACTTCGATCGCTGAGTTTGGTTGTGTGGGAACTTGGCACCTTCATGTGTGCCACACAACCAAATACTCTAATATGTCACACTTCTGATTTTTCCTTAGTCCACGCCTCGTACGGTGTCTTTCCTGATAATGCTCTAGCAGGCATTCGGTTGAGAATATAGACTGAATGATGTACGGCCTCTACCCAGAACTCAGATGGCATTTTCATTTGTTTCAGCAAACTCCGTGACATAGCAACCACTGTTCTGTTTCTCCATTCCACAAACCCATTTTGTTGGGGGGTATGAGGAGCTGTGTAATGCCTGGTAATCCCTGCATCTTCAAAATATTTTGAGAATTCTTTTGATAAAAACTCTCCACCTCTATCTGTTCGGAAATCCTTGATGCTTTCTCTTCATGCCTTCTCCACCTGATTTCGAAACTTTCTAAACGCACCCAATGTTTCATCTTTACTTTTTAACATAAAAATCCACATCATACTGCTATAATAATCAACCAAAAGGAAAAAATACTTATTAGCCGCACTAGTTTCTGGTGTGATTGGTTCACACAGGTCTCCATGGATTAGTTCTAACATTCGAGATGCATGAAACTCTATTTGATGAGGGAACGGCTCTCGAATCTGCTTTGACATTAGTCACCCATCACAAATCTAGTTTGGTTGAGTAATTCTTGGTAAACCATATGCCATTCTATTCGTAGACATCATTGACAGTGCTTGAAAGTTGACGGGACTGTGTCGTGCATGCCACAGCCACGATGGTTCCTCCATCTTAGACAACAAGCATGTGGGCTCTGAAGTTTCAGCAATCAATTTGTACAGTCGATTTGCAAACATTTTAACTTTGATAATCAAGCGCCCATTATCATCATACACCCACAAAAATGTCCCTTTAAGAACAATTTTACGTCCCATTTCTGAAAGCTGTCCAAGCGATATATTGTTAATGCACAAACTTGGTATGAAGTACACATCATGGAAGATGAGTTCCTCTCCGTTCTTGCATTTAAAACCGACTGAGCCCTTTCCCTTGATGTCCACTATCGACCTATCACTATATCATACCTGCCCTATTATGCCTTCGTCCAACTGTTTAAATTTCGAGCGGCACCCTATCATGTGATTACTTGCGCCATTGTCTAAATACCATATATTTGATTCAGTACGAGTCTCAACGTTTTATTTTAATTTTGGAATCATCTCCCCTTCATTCAACATCAACTTGTTCTTTGTTTCTCCATCACTTTTAACCATCAATAATGTAACGCCCCAAGACCTGGGGCCGAGGTCTAGAAGGTTACCAAGTCCTTATTCCTGTTATTACATTCTTTTTACTTGATTAACAATTATATTGTATTAAAAACTTTATTTGATAGTTATAGTGGCCCCATTAGCAATCACATTAACCACAGGTTATAGGTTCAGAGCGAACTTAAAATATTACATAAATTGTCAAATCTGTCCAGAATCAAAGTTATTACAGACCACAGTAAAATAATTCCAAAAGGGTTTGATATAACAAAAGAACCAGTAACTATGGTAACAATAGTGGATGGATAATCTCGTTGCTATCCAGAGTTGGCACAGGTGGAACTTATTGAGAACCTAACCAATCTCAACTGACATCCCATCCAACTAAGTCTGCCTACCTGAGATAGTGGTGATCCAAACAACTCATAGGCGTGCTGCGCGCTTGCCACGCGCTTTCGATGGGTCTGACGTGTTTTAGCCATGCTGATCTGTTGCTGTTTGTGATATATAAAAGAAAAGCAAGAGTGAGCGTAACAGCTCAGCAATATAATGATAGTTTGTAATAGTGAAGTGTACAATGATTTTGCATAAAAGAACATGCATTATTCTGGTTTATATCATTTTTCTTTAATTATTAGGATGGTTATCGCAATAGCCCAATTTACTAGATGAAAAGCAATACTCTGCCAACACTATCGGTAACTGAGCACCTGGGATTTCATTACAGTTTTTCAGTACAAATCAAGTTGGAAGAATGGGACTATTTCGGAGTACACCCGATACAAGGTGATCAGCCATTGTATCGTACAAACTTCGCTACTAGTAGATGGGAAGCGATCCTTCTTTCGAAGTCGTAGCCCTGACCTCATTCGGGTATTACGCTAGACTGTCCCATCGGCTTTTCGCTTCGATGGACTTTTCTAACAGCATTCTTATCTTACTCTGTCACACAAGGTGACAGGTCCCTTCAGTCCCTTGAGGAATTCTAACCAGGTCCCTAGCACGGAGCTAGTCGATAACTCTACTTCAACTTTGAATCCTTACTTCAAGAAGTATTTGAGGAAGTAAGACAGATATGTGGGTTGACCTTCGACAACAGATTTTCTTAACCAGTGCGTTCATTTCGAAAATATACGGGGGAGTTAGTCGGAGTTTTGAAGTCATTCAAGTGATGAGCGAAGGGAGAAACCACTATTTTTACTCCCAAAACCTTGGTCCCCCAAGTTTTGAAGGTAAAGCGAAGCCTTTACCCACTAAGGGTTTATTTAAAAATAATCATGGGGACCTTTGTTATGCATAATACGAACAAAGTTTCAATATAATCTAAAAGATGAGGTTACAAGGTACTTCAAATAAACGTTTTCGTAAATACCTCTATTATGCGAAGTATAAACAGGATCTCAACATCTTTTATAAGTCTCAAATTATTTTTATAATAATACCAAAGGTCAGAAAATATTTAAAATAATTTTTAAACCTTTGAATTAATTTTTAAAGAATAATTCAGATTTTTAAATAATTTGGAATATTTAATAAGTAATTAAACACTATTTAATAAGAAATAAACTTCAATAAATATTCTTAAAAAGGAAATAGAATAAATGCTTACTTTACTAATAAATATTCAAGGAATATTTATTAAAGAAAATTTAAAATAGCACAAACTTAAATAACTCCAATTTATAACTATTTGGAATATTTATAAATTATATCTCAAAATAACCTTAGATAACAACTGATACCATTCCCGAATTATTTATTCACACGATTACGGTAAAATAGCTCCGACCCCCGATTTAGGTATAGAATAGGAGTGTACTTGCTTTCAGAACCTTGACATGTATGCATATATATATATATATATATATATACATATATATATATATACATACATACAATCTATATACCCGGTTCATACCTCGTTGGTAAGTAACTGTCACCACCATCTTAGCAAAGTAGTACAAGTATTCCATATCACATGTTAGAGCCCAGGTTTTTGATAGAATCAAAACTTTGATTATGTATTAATGTAAATAGGGATAGTGGTTACAACTACGATGTAACAATTGTTCTAATGAATGAAAGAGGAATGGATTTGGATTAAAATGTTCATATGTCTTAAGAATGCTATTGGCTGACAACATAGATAAGAATAATCTATCTCCTGGATAAGTAAGATATGGTAATTCCAAATAAGGGAGTTATTCTCATGTCATCCAAATCGATATCTGTTATTAGTCCAGTGGTTCCGTAAAAGGGTTAAGGAACGCCCAAAAGAGAACAAGGACATTTTTATAAATATAAGGAATAAAAAGAGAATAAAGTGTAAATAGTGTTTTTGGTGGAAATAGGAATATTATTAGACGACACTATATAGAAGTACCCGGAACGGATTTCTGAGTTCGTATTAATGATCCAAGTGGAAAAAGAGTGTATGTAAAAGTTATCGGATTTCGAAAAATAGCACTTTTATTTTTCCCAAGATTTCCCTAGACACTGAAAGACCTAAGGACTTATTAAAAATATTTAAGGGATTTAAATTCAAGAATTATAAAGGAGGATTAAAGATGTGAGCAAAAATATTAAGAAAGTTTCCGGTAAAACACTAACTAGAAATCCCTGAGATATTCCTCCGAACGATCAATCAAATTGAGCAATAACCAGACAAAGAAACAAGCAGGGAAGCAAGATGCATGCATGCGCAAGAAGAAAATATCTAGTAACCAAGCTAGTTACATTACTAACTAGAATACTTAGAGATCAACCAAGTACTTAGCAATCAAACTACTAGTTAGCATGAACACCACCAAATCATCAACACTTGTCTCTCCAAAAACATCATCCATTACATCATACCTTTAATAAAGCTAATTTAAGATGAGATATTATCCAAGGCAATTCACTTTATGCATTATTATCAAAATCAACCAAGCAAAAACACCAAACTCTCTCCAAAAGCTCCCATTCGGCTTCTTCATAATTTCAAGAGCAAAATTCTACTTTCAACCATTATTTGATATTGAAACTTTTACGGTGAGTCTTATAATTCATAAAAATGATCTCCTAGAAATCTTAGCTTCAAATTCATTTTTTTCCATTTTCAAAAAAATTATTAAATAGATGATGAATAGTGATCTTCATGAACTAACTTTGTTTTTCTTGATTTCTTGGTTGATCTAAGCTAACTTAAGGCTATACAAGGACCATAAAAATCTTAATAAGGCTAGTACACTCTCCAAGGAAGGTATAACACTTGAAACAAAGCTTTGTTATATGTTAAAGTAGTTAGTAAGAATGGAAAGGCAGTGCTTGGCCTCATTTCTATGGTAATTATCATGTATACGTGGTTTAGAGTGGAAACCATGATTGTTGGAGTTTTTTAATTTTGGAAATATCCGAGTTATGGCCATCGTAATGCCGAATTTTTGTTAAACCTTGAAAACCATGCATCAGAGTAGCTCCAAATGTCTAAACTGGTTAAGTGTATAACATACCCTTGTAGATCTCTAGTCATAGATCGTTTTGGCACAAGAATCGAAGCAAACGGACTTACGGTTTAGGAATTATGGCCGGTTCACTAAAAGTGGTGTGAAACCGTAAATGCAAATTCGTAATTGAAATTGAACCCCCTTAACTCGAGTAATTTAGTGATGAATTTTGTTAATTAAATATTAGGGATCATAAGGAAGGCGTGAGAGAAGACCTCATGTTAAAAAGATTGGCTTTCGATTTTATAAAAATATTCGAATCAGGGTTAAGTACGAATGAACCCCTAAAAAGAACAAGTGGTTATAACTTTGGAAAATCACTTAGATAACGATCGATAAATCACGCAGTATAATCTTTCGACCTTAGAACTTATATGTCTTAAGTACCTACCAAGTGTAAGTGTAATGACATGCCTTAAGTGTAAGTGTAAGTGTAAGTGTAATGACATGCCTAAATTATCTTGGATATTCATTTAAGGTTTTAATTACTTTCTTGGATATTATCTTGAATATTTATTCGATGAATTATTTATTTAATGAATATTTTATATATACTTATTCGAGGGTTAAACATGAGCAATATATATACTAAGAATATTCTTGAACTATTTCTGGTTTAATAAATATTCTCTGAATATTTATTTAATTCTTTCAACTAGTTCTAAAATGAGATATTTTATTCAAAAATTTCCTTGATATTTAAATACTATGTAAGTTATCTCTTAGTCGTATTTTATTATTATTTTATCAAGGAAGGTTCTCAAAACTCCATTCTTCATTCGAATCTATCTTCTAAAATATAAGGAAAACTTGCTTGGGAAATGTTTTTTCTTTGACTTCCTGGTCATATACTTGTTAAACTACCTTTTCACTCACATCTTGATTCTTTTCAAACATCGATGTGAGTCTTTTTGGTTACCTCCTCCACACTCGAGGGGTAAGATTGATGGAACAAGTTTATATCCATTAACAAGCATCAGCTTGGTAAATATTGGTGAATTTTCCTTTCCAATTAGATACGACTACTTTGTGGAGTCTTATCAACGAATATTACACTTGGGGAAAGGAGGACGAACTTTAAGTTTCAGAGTCATGGATTTATTTGAACTAGGAGTCGTGTGTAAGAGGCCGAGTCGCGCGGTCCATCACAAGGCCCAACCGTTGGCCAGGGAGTTACTATTATGGGCGATAGACAAGTAAATCTGTCAGTTCTGACTTCTACCGATAGTAAACTATATTGGCCTGTACCATCTCTGATTGATCATCGGAGAGTGGGATAGCTGGCGCGGGATAACTCCAGTATTAATTCATCTCCCGAATTGGGAATTTCCTGCAACACATATCGAAGAGACTTCTTTTAGGTTGACGGGCATTTCCCGCAACACGTATCGAAGAAACTTCTTTCCCGCAACCGTTGACAAGAGTTTGAAAAATGTCCAAAACTAGGATTGTAATATTTTTCTTGCTTTTACCTTGCACAACAAATATTTCTATAGAATACATGTTTTGAGTTAACTTGTAACTTCATCATTTATCTTATACTGGTTCTATGTTCGTTAATGCATGGCATATGGTTTCACAGATATTTGAGCTGTTATATATATTATTGTTCAGCATACATATTTGTTGGTGGGCTATTGCTCACCCTTGCTTTATTATTTATATCACAACAACAGCTAGGTCTGATGGCCCGCATAAGTCGCACTCGGCGCAAGCAGGTGACCCCAGCCAGAGGACTACCCGCTGAGTTTATCGCTGCCATTTCTGAGGTAGATTGGCAGCTTTTGTTTCAGCCTTGATTATATGTATAATTAATGTAATCAACGGCAAAAACTTTAAACTTATGTTGTTATCCTTTTTGGATTGTAATAACTTTTATTTGTGGATCCTATAAGTAGAAGACTTATTTCAGTTTCATCTCTGGGACTATAAATGTTTGTGTGTGTGTGATGTGATATTATTGCGGGGTCACAGCATGTGTTTATTTATTTTGACTCAAATCAAGTATTATTATTGGAATTAAGACCGTAACGACGAGGTCCCTGACCCCGGATCTGGGGCTATTACAGAAATGGTATCAGAGCAAGTGTTATATATCCCAAGAGATGATACGACATTATATAATAATAAATTCACTAAGATAATAAGAACTCTTTCCAAGTTCACCTAAAACCCTTACGGGAACTTTTTAAGTATCATGATAGTAACATAGTTCGTACTGTGTTGGCGAGTGACATCTCCGACCCAGAGGCTTTTGAGAGACAATACGACGAGGCGATCTAGGCCACCAAGGACATGGCAGTGGTTGATTCTGATGATTTGTTCAGGACCAGAGATCCTTATTATGAGCGTTTGGGTGATGATGATGGAGACATAGAGGTTGTGGAGTCTGAGGAGGAGGACCCAGAGGAGGTCCAGCTAGATGCAGATACTGAGGTTGTTGAGTCTGAGGAGGAGGAGGACCTTGAGGAGGTCCAGGCAGGAGAGGATACTGAGATAGTTGCTGAGGATGTTGATGAGGAGGATCCTGAGGAGATCCAGCTTATATCTGATGTTTGGGTGATAGAGGAGGACACTGATATGACTACTGAGCAGGTTATGGCTGCTGTTGTTGGACAGACTGTGGATGAGGGTACTGAGGAAGATGTTGATGAGATAGTGGATGATGATGTGGGGAGTTCAGGACTTCGTGTGCCACCCCTCTCTGTTGAAAGAACCCCTACCCCACCACCACTACCTGTGAGCCCATTTTCTGATGAGTTTGAGGAGCTTACCCAGAGCCCTAGCAGGCAGAGGCTGCACCTCCAACTGATCCATCTACCCCACCCCATATTTCAATAGAGGGGATACCAGTGTGTGTGCATAACTGAATTGTGACCAGACTTTCTACAGATTTAGCAGTGGCTAAGGCCAGGTTAGCAGAGTCCAGGGCGGAGCTCACGGCTGAGAGAGTTGCTAGGTTGGGATTCCAGGGCGGTGGGAGGCGTGCTAGAGCTCGAGAGATACAAAGGGCACTGACCCGTATTGAGCTGAGGGCCCGGGTGAGAGTTCGAGGATTACCTATTGATGGAGAGGGCAGGGTATCCAGGACTGATGCAGAGGAGATCTTCTGCATTGCTATGATGAGGGTTAAGGCTTTGGGTTCCTCTGGTGACTGATTTCAGAGGCAGTGATGTAGTAGTCTAGTCTTCTAGTCATGTACGGACATAGTAGTGCCGACTTTTGTGGGATAGTTTCATTGTATTTAGTTTCCCTTTTACTGACTAGATGGATAGACCATGTATTTCAATTTTGACTAGATGTTGTTAGAATGGTTGTACTCCTAAACTGTCGATGTGACTCAGATGATGTATCTTTCAGCACTATGTATATATTTGTTTCCTTCCGTCATTTCAGTTATGTTATGACGTGATCACCAGTTTATTAGCTTAATTACTACACGTACTGCTTTCGATTAAGTTGCCATGACATATAGAACTGTGGGATCCTAAATCCAAATATGTAACGATTTTTGCAATGAAGAATCCTTTAAAATAAGTAATTTAGACTAATGTGTAACTGTCCAAATTTTCAGTAAGATGCCTCCACGAAGAATGGGAACTAGGGCTAACCCCCGTGAGTCTACCGATCAAGAAAGTCACAATCAACATAAGGAAGATCCCGAATATGATGAAGCGCAAGATGAGGATTATAATGAGCAAGAGGATTCCCAGTATGGGATAGCAGACAAAACCTTTTTCACTGGAGAGTTCGAAGAAGAAGTTGAAGAAGAAGAAATTGAGATTGAACAGGAAGGGAAGAACCAAGATAGGGACCCCATGGGTCAGTTTATGGATCTGCTTAGGCAAAATTTGAACAGTTACCCCGAACCACCCCAGGGAAACAACAGTACTGTGGCAAACTCTTTCAGGGCCTTTAAGTCCCTTAAGCCCCCAGAATTCCATGGATCAGCTGACCCAGTTGAGGAAAGAGCCTGGATAAAGGAAATGGAAAAGTCATTTGAGATTCTAAGCATTGAGGAGGCGCAAAAGACTGTTTTCGCCACTTACCTTCTGAAAGGAGAGGCCAATTATTGGTGGGAGGCTAAGAAGAACATGGAGACGAATGCTATAGTAACTTGGGATAGGTTCAAACAATTGTTTTTGGAAAAGTACTTCCCGAGGTTCATGAAAACTCAAATGGAGCTCAAGTTTTTAGAACTAAAATAGAACAACTTGTCAGTGGCTGATTATGAGGCCAAGTTTACTGAGTTATCAAGGTTTGTACCAGAATTTATGGATATTGAGGAGAAGAAAGTGAATAGGTTTCAACAAGGGTTGAAGCAATGGATTCAGAATCGGGTAGCAGTTTTAGAGATTGCAGATTATGCCACCTTGGTGCAGAAAGCAACAATTGTGGAAGCAGGGAGTGATCAAATACAGTGGGAAAGAGAGAAAGGGGGAATAAGGAGAAAGCATGCCAGCATGGGCAGAGGTTCCGTATGAGGAAAGCCCCCAAATAAGTTTAACCGAGGAGCGGTTTCCCTACCTGGAAGGAGTATGGTATTCAAACAATCTGTTAGCACGAGTGTAAGCCAGGGAGGCAAGGCACCAGGAGTGTCCCATCCCCATCATTCTCGAGTTTCAATAACAGTATGTGCGACTTGTGGAAAAAGACACCCCAGAGTATGAAACCAGAAGCAGCCAACTTGTTATAAGTGTGGACGAATAGGCCACTATTCTAACGTGTGCACCACAGCTATCCCTAGTGTCAACAGAAACACCACTTGTTTCCAGTGCGAACGTCAAGGTCACATGAGGAAGGACTGCCCAATTAACAAACCAGCAACATCAAGGGCAAGCAAAGCTATCTCCAATAGGCCACCAACTGCTAGAACTTTTAATATGACGGTGCAGGATGCCATGAGAAACACGGATGTGATAGCAGGTACATTTTCTCTCAACTCAGTTAGTGCAAATGTCATATTTGATTCTAGAGCAACTAAGTCTTTTATATCGAGGGATTTTGCGCGTAAATTGAAACTTAAGACCCAATAGCTAAGGGATTCTTTACAAGTAGAAATAGCCAACCAGGAAGTAGTTCCCGTCAATTAGATTCACCCCGATTGTAAATTAGAAATAGGAGGACAATCTTTTTATGTTGATTTGATTCCTTTTAAACTAGGGGAGTTTGACGTCATTTTGGGAATGGACTGGTTGTCTCATAATAACGCTCAGATAGATTGTAAAGGGAAAAAGGATGAGTTAAAAACCCCAGGAAAGAAGGAAGTAGTGTTTCGAGGGATACGACAGACCCAGAATATTCTAACCATGGCGCAGACCAAGAGATTGTTGCGAAAAGGGAGCGAAGCTTATTTAGCCTATGTTATAGATACCCAGAAGGAAATGCCCAAGATACAGGACATTTCGGTAGTTAATGAGTTCAAAGACGTGTTTCCACAAGATCTTCCCGGATTACCACCTGATAGGGTGCTTGAGTTTGCTATCGAGTTAGCCCCGGGGACGGCGCCGGTTTTGAAGGCCCTGTACCAATTAGCCCCAGTTGAAATGAAAGAGCTAGCTAAGCAATTACAAGAATTGCTGGATAAAGGTATGATACGACCCAATGTGTCATCATGGGGGGCATCAGTGTTGTTCGTTAAGAAGAAGGACGGGAGTATGAGGTTATGCATCAACTATCGAGAGTTGAACAAGTTAACCATAAAGAATAAGTACCTACTACCCAGAATAGATGATTTGTTTGACCAGTTAAAGGGTGCTGAATACTTATTCTTTATGTCCAAACCTTTGCTGCCTCGAGTGGTCTTCATCCTAGTTTTCAAAAAAGCACTGTGCTCTTTGGAAACTGCAGTAACGATTTTATTGCCTGGTTTGATCAAACCTATGGGATAACTTATGGTACTTTGCCTGTCAAATTCCTAGGTGTTCCTCTTATTTCATCTAGGCTGAGCCACAATGACTGTATTCCCCTTATTGAAAAGGTAACTGCAAGGATAAACCGTTGGACCTCGATGCTTCTCTCTTTTGCTGGACGGGTGCAACTCATCCAGTTTGTTCTCTTTGCTATCCAAGCTTATTGGACTAGGCATTTCCTTCTCCCAGATTCTGTGCATAGTAGACTGCAGTCAATCTTCACCAGGTTTTTGTGGAAAGGTGACGTGAATTCTAAAGGTGGTTCAAAACTCAGTTGGGACAGACTCTGTACCCCTCGTGATGAAGGTGGGTTGGGCCTAAAAAATCTGAAGGACTGGAACCAGGCATAGTTACTGTATCACTTATGCAGTATTGTTAGGGGTAGCAATGCTCTATGGCCTCGTTGGGTTAATAGCACTGTGCTCAAAAGAAATCATTTTTGGACTATGCAGATGCCTAATGACTGCTCATGGATCCTTCGTAGTATTCTTAGGCTACGTCCCATGACATGTCAATACATTACGTACAAAATTAGCAATGGGCTTAGCACTTCTCTATGGTTTGATCCTTGGTGGAATTCCCACTGTTTGGCCCTGTCAAGGTTTGATCAGATCATTGCTCAGTCAAACTTAGGCCACAGCTCCAAGGTTCATGTCTTGATCTCTACAGGTGCTTGGGTTTTGCCCACTCCGTCTCACAGACTGTATCACTTGGATCCAGGCCTATCTAACTGGCTTCAAAATTTTGACTACCCTATTTTCGACTTGGCTAGCTCTGATGAAGTCCTATGGCATGGCACCCCTCTTAGGAAACTGAAGACTGAGGATATATGGGAATCTATTCGTAACCATGCTACTGCAGTGCCTTGGTCTGATCTTGTGTGGAACAAGCTCTTGATCCGTAGGTATGCCCATCATGAGTGGCTTCTTTGCCATAACAGACTACCCACTGCTCACAGGCTTGCTTCCTTTGGCTTGGAGGTTTCTCAGCTATATCACTTCTGTGTGGGAGGTATTGAAACTACTTCTCATCTCTTTGTCACCTGTCATTATAGCAACTTCATTCTCTCCAAGCTTGCTGGTTTCCTAAGGGTGGACTATATTGGTGACACTTGGCTCGAGTTGCTCACCAATTGGGACATGATTTCAGACTGTTCTTTGAGGCATGTGGTTTTATTAGCTGCCCAGATTTACTCCTATCACATTTGGAGGGAGAGAAATGCTAGACACCATAACAAGGGTTGTTTTGGCCCTTGCAAGCTGTTGAAAGGCATCCTGCTTGACTTGAAGACTAAACTGAAGAATGCTAGCTGGTTTTCACAATACATAGATTTAGATATGTACAGTTGGATTTTTATTCCTTGATTTGCAAGGGTTGTTCTACCCTCTTTTGTCCTTTCTGTTTTCAATCTAGCTTCGATTAGGTTAGATTGTAACTAGATAGGTTTTTCTTTGTGCCCCGGCATAAAGCAAGGGTGAATCCCTCTATATTCTTTCCTTCTTTTTTAATACAACAGATTAGCCAAAAAAAAGGATGCTGAATACTTCTCTAAGATTGACCTGAGAACAGGATATCACCAACTGAACATTAAACCCGAAGATATCCCAAAGACTACATTCCGTACAAGATATGGACATTATGAGTTCTTGGTGATGTCATTTGGACTAAGGGATTCCCCACCAGCTTTCATGGATTTAATGAATAGAGTGTTCAAGGAGTATTTGGACTAGTTTGTGACAGTTTTCATCGATGATATTCTTATCTACTCAATGACAGAGGCAGAACACACCGAACATTTGAGGATAGCCTTAGAAATACTCAGGAAAGGACAGCTATATGCCAAATTTTTGAAGTGTGAGTTCTGGAAAAATGAGGTGCAATTCTTAGGGCACGTGATCAATAGGGAAGGAGTGTTGGTTGACCCCTCCAAGATAGAGGAAGTTTCAAACTGGGAACGGCCAACCACTCCAACAGAAGTAAAGAGTTTCATTGGACTGGAAGGATATTATAGAAGATTTGTTCAAGATTTTGCGAAAATTGCAGCCCCGTTAACTCGACTTACCCGTAAAACTGAGAAATTTGAATGGACTAAAAAATGTGAGAAGAGTTTTCAAGAGCTGAAGAAGTGGTTGGTGACGGCCCCAGTGTTGGCGTTGCCCGATGGAAAAGGAGATTTTGTAATTTACAGTGATGCTTCGCACAAAGGATTAGGATGCGTGCTTATGCAGCACGGTAAGGTACTCGCGTATGCGTCAACGCAGCTAAAGGAATATGAGATCCGATATCCCACTCATGATCTAGAATTAGCAGCAATAGTTTTCACTTTAAAGATTTGGAGGCACTACTTATATGGAGAGAAGTGCGAGATTTACACTGACCATAAGAGCCTCAAATACATTTTCACTCAGAAAGAGCTTAATATGTGACAGCGAAGATGGCTGGAATTAATCAAGGATTATGATTGTGAGATTCATTATCACCCGGGGAAAGGCAATGTGGTGGCTGACACCCTCAGTAGGAAAGAGAAACCCAAAATGATAACCTCAGAAGAAGAATTGGTGAGGGATTTCGAAAAGTTGGAAATCGAGGTCTAGATACCCGGAGATGGCCAAGAAAGGTTAATGGAAATTCAAATCCAACCCCCATTGTTAGAAAAGATTAGACTATGTCAAGAAAGGATAATGGAGGAAGAAGAGAACTCCACGGAAGATATAATGACCGGAGAAGAAATTAAGTGTGAAAGAGACAAAGAAGGAATCATGAGGTACACATACAGGATATGGATTCCAAATGTGCAAGAGCTCAAGGACGAGATTTTATATGAGGGACACAACTCAAGGTACTCAGTGCACCCCGGTAGTACCAAGATGTATAGAGATTTGAAAGAGTACTACTGGTGGCCTGACATGAAAAAGGACGTAGCAGAATGGGTAAGTAGATGCTTGACCTACCAATGAGTGAAAACAGAGCACCAGAGACCCAGTGGACTTTTGCACCCCTTAGAGATTCCCGAATGGAAATTCGAACATATAGCCATGGATTTCATAGTAGGTTTATCAAGGATCAAAGCTAATCATGACGCCATATGGGTAATTATAGACCGAATAACGAAGTTAGCTCATTTTCTCCCGATCAATGAAAGGTACACGGTCGACAGATTAGTGGATATCTACCTAAAAGAGATAGTGGCACGACATGGAATCCCAGTCGCCATAGTATCCGGTCGAGATCCCAGATTTAACTCCAGGTTTTGGAGAAGCTTTCAAGAAGGTGTAGGAACCAGGCTAAACATGAGTACAGCCTATCACCACCAGACAGACGGGCAAAGTGAAAGGACCATCCAAACACTAGAAGATATGTTAAGAGTCTGTGCTATAGACATTAAAGGAAACTGGGATGATCACTTGCCATTGATTGAGTTCTCCTACAACAATAGTTTTCATTCAAGCATAGGGATGCCGCATTACGAGGCCCCTTATGGAAGGAAATACCGATCTCCCTTGTATTGGGATGAAGTTGGAGAGCGAAAGATGCTCGGACCCGAAATGGTCCAACGGACTAAAGATACAATAGATCTAATCAGAGGACGGCTGGTAGTAGCCCAAGATTGACAGAAGAGATATGCCGACTTAGCTTAGAAAGGCAAGGAATATGAAGTTCGAGACCTAGTGTTTTTAAAGGTATCTTCCTGGAAAGGTTTAATGAGGTTTGGGAAGAAGGGAAATTGAGTCCTAGATACATTTGGCCCTTTGAGATCTTAAGATGTATTGGGGAACTAGCCTATGAACTAGCATTACCCCCAAATCTGCAACAAGTACACAATGTGTTCCATGTTTTGATGCTAAGGAAATATAATCCGGTTGCTAAGAAAATTGTGGAATAAAAGCATGTGGACAAGCAACAAGACCTAACCTATGTGGAACAGCCTGTGGAAATCATAGACCGAAAAGAACAAGTGCTCCGAAACAAGGACATGAAGCTTGTCAGAGTTTTGTGGCAGAACCACAACGTAGAAGAATCAACTTGGGAGCTAGAAATCGTGATGCAAGAGAAGTACCCCCATTTGTTTTCAGACTGATTCCGGGATGGAATCCTTTTAAGGAGGGGAGACTATAAGAGCCCAGGTTTTTGATAGAATTAAAACTTTGATTATGTATTAATGTAAATATGAATAGTGGTTACAACTACGATGTAACAATTGAGCAATAACCGGACAAAGAAACATGCAGGGAAGCAAGATGCATGCATGTACAAGTAGAAAATATCTAGTAACCAAGCTAGTTACATTACTAACTAGAATACTTAGAGATAAACCAAGTACTTAGCAATCACTCTAATAGTTAGCATGAACACCACCAAAAAATCAACACTTGTCTCTCCAAAAACATCCTCCATTACATCATACCTTTATTAAAGCTACTTTAAGATGAGATATTATCCAAGGCAATTCACTTTATGAATTATTATCAAAATCAACCAAGCAAAAACACCAAACTCTCTCCAAAAGCTCCCATTCGGCTTCTTCATAATTCCAAGAGCAAAATTCCACTTCCAACCATTGTTTGATCTTGAAACTTTTATGGTGAGTCTTATAATTCATAAAAATGATCTCCTAGAAATATTAGCTTCAAATTCATCTTTTTCCATTTTCAAAAAAATCATCAAAGTAGGTGATGAATAGTGATCTTCATGAACTAACTTTGTTTTTCTTGATTTCTTGGTTGATCTAAGCTAACTTAAAGCTATACAAGGACCATACAAAGCTTAGTAAGGCTAGTACACTCTCCAAGGAAGGTATAACACTTAAAACCCTAGCTTGAATCTTGAGTTTTTATGGAGTTTTGGATGATATATGCATGTATAACTCTTAGAGATGTGATTAAGCTTTGTTATATGTTAAACTAGTTAGTGAGAATATAAAGGTAGTGCTTGGCCTCAGTTCTATGGTAATTATCATGTATATGTGGTTTAGAGTGGAAACCATGATTGTTGGAGTGTTTTAATTTTGGAAATATCCGAGTTATAGCCGTCGTAATGCCAAATTTTCATTAAACCTTGAAAACCGTGCATCACAGTAGCTCTAATTGTCTAAACTGGTTAAGTATATAACATACTCTTGTAGATCTCGAGTCATAGATTGTTTTTGGCACAAGAATCGAAGCAAACAGACTTACGGTTTTGGAATTATGGCCAATTTACTAAAAGTGGTTCGAAACCGTAAATACAAATTCTTAATTGAAATTGAACCCCCTTAACTCGAGTAATTTAGTGACGAATCTTGGTAATTAAATATTAGGGATCATAAGGAAGGCATAAGAGAAGACCTCATGTTAAAAAGATTGTTTTTCGATTTTATAAAAATATTCGAATCTGGGTTAAGTACGAATGAACCCCTAAAAAGAACAAGTGGTTATAACTTTGGAAAATCACTTAGATAACGATCGATAAATCTCGCAGTATAATCTTTCGACCTTAGAACGTATATGGCTTATGTACCTACCAATTGTAAATGTAATGACATGCCTTAGTTGTGAACCAATGTCGGGTCATAACGGTGTTAATAAGAGTTACACTCGAGAGTGTATAACGAGATAACTTGAAAACGTGTTTCGACTTAAGTTAAGTATATATACTTAACCTTTTAAAAAGTGTTAAGTGATTAATCTCGAATACTTTGATTGTTTATGGATCACCGATCAGACCCAGGACACGCTACCCCTACTCGACTACCAGGAAAGTCTTCAATCAATTTGAAGCTGTTGTTGTGATAATATATATATGATTTGATTTTGTTATACATATGCCATAGCATGCATGCCTACTTTCAAAATTGATATTGTGATACTTGGTCCCTAATTGATGTTGGCTTATAAGTTTGATACAAAATATACTAATTATAAGTCGGATATTGCTAAGACCCTTAGTGGAGGGCATATGATCTCGTTCTTTTAATAAAGACCGGGAGTCTGTATTTTGTAATATAGAGATAGTCATGGAAACCCGGAGGGATTCTAGGGATTCTAGTGACAGATTATTTGAGTGATGTTATTTATGAACATTATTTATATTTCCGTAAGTATTAAGTACTTGGAAATTATTCGAGAAATATTATTTGAATACTCATTCTAGTTTATTTATTTAACGAATATTATTTTGAATATTAATTTGAGTTTAATTTTTTATTCTATATTATTTTCGAATATTCATTTGAGCTTATTTACATAATGAATATTATCTTGGATATTCATTTAAGGTTTTAATTATTTTCTTGGATATTATCTTGAATATTTATTCAAGGAATAATTTATTTAATGAATATTTTATATATACTTATTCGAGGGTTAAACATGAGCAATATATATACTAAGAATATTCTTGAACTATTTCTTGTTTAATAAATATTCTCTAAATATTTATTTAATTCTTTCAACTAGTTCTAAAATGAGATATTTTATTCAAAAATTTCCTTGATATTTAAATACTATGTAAGTTATCTCTGAGTCGTATTATTATTATTTTATCAAGGAAGGTTCTCAAAACTCCATTCTGCATTCGAATCTATCTTCTAAAATATAAGGGACCTTGTTTGAGAAATGTTATTTCTTTGACTGCCCGGTCATATACTTGTTAAACTACCTTTTCACTCACATATTTATTCTTTTCAAACATCGATATGAGTCTTTTTGGTTACCTCCTCAACACTCGAGGGGTAAGATTGATGGAACAAGTTTATATCCATTAACAAGCATCAGCTTGGTAAATATTGGTGAATGTTTCTTTCCAATTAGATACGACTACTTTGTGGAGTCTTATCAATGAGTATTACACTTGGGGAAAGGAGGACGAACTTTACGTTTCAGGGTCATGGATTTATTCGAACTAGGAGTCGTGTGTAAGAGGCCGAGTCGCGCGATCCATCACAAGGCACAACCGTTGGCCAGGGAGTTACTATTTTGGGCGGTAGACAAGTAAAACTGTCAGTTCTGACTTTTACCGGTAGTAAATTATATTGGGCTGTACCATCTCCGATTGATTGATCATCGGAGAGTGGGATACCTGGCGCGGGATAACTCCAGTATTAGTTCATCTCCCGAATTGGGAATTTCCTGCAACACGTATCGAAGAGACTTCTTTCAGGTTGAAGGGCATTTCCGCAACACGTATCGAAGAGACTTCTTTCCCGCAACCATTGAAAGGAGTTTGAAAAATGTTCAAAACTGGGATTGCAATATTTTTCCTGCAATTCCCTTCCTTTTCTTGCTTTTACCTTGCACAACAAATATTTCTACAGAATACATGTTTTGAGTTACCTTGTAACTTCATCATTTATCTTATACTGGTACTATGTTCGTTAATGCATGGCATATGGTTTCACAGATATTTGAGCTGTTATATATATTATTGTTCAGCATACATATTTGTTGGTGGGCTATTGCTCACCCTTGCTTTATTATTTATATCACAACAACAGCTAGGTCTGATGGCCCGCGTAAGGCACACTCGGCGCAAGCAGGTGACCCCCGCCAGAGGACTACCCGCTGAGTTTATCGCTGCCATTTCTGAGGTAGATTAGCAGCTTTCGTTTCAGCCTTAATTATATGTATAATTAATGTAATCAACGGTAAAAACTTTAAACTTATGTTGTTATCCTTTTTGGATTGTAATAACTTTATTTGTGGATCCTATAAGTAGAAGACTTATTTCAATTTCATCTCTGGGACTATAATTGTTTGTGTGCGTGTGATGTGATATTATTGCGGGGTCACAGCATGTGTTTATTTATTTGGACTCAAGTCAAGTATTATTGTTGGAATTAAGACCGTAACGACCAGGTCCCTAACCCCGGATCTGGGGCTGTTACATCACACAACAACAGTGACAAAATACTTTTAAAGCTAGAGTCTTAATAACTTGCCTGGTGATGTGAGCAGGGTCGAGTCTCGTGCCTGAGAATTCCCATCTATTAACACAAGTAATCACTTGGTTAGCTCCTTATTCGTTTTAGCTCCTAAGGCACACACTAACGTAACTCTCATTGACACCACCATATATTGACACTTGGCTCATTATCTAGGTATATCATTATCCCTTATACTTGGTAAATATTTAAGTCGTAAAGGTTTTAAGTCCGCCATTTACTCGAGAAGATTATACTTTATTATTCTTTGTCCGTTTAAGGGGGTGTTTTACTTGCTTAACCTAGATTCGAACATTTTTATAAAATTGAAAAATTATCTTTTTGAGGTGATTCTTTCGCACACATTCTCTTTACGATATCTAGTATTTAATAACCTAGATTCGTTACCAAATTTGATAATTTAAGAGATTTAAATAAAGCCACAAACTTAGCATTTACGCTTTCGAACCACTTTTACTAAATCGATCATATCTCCTAAACCGTAAATCCAAATGCTTCGATCCTTGCGTCAAAACGATCTATGACTCGAGATCTTCAAGGATAGGTAATATATTTAACAAGGTCAGAAGCTTTTTATCTCAGGTATGCTTTGTTTTTAAAGGTTAATGAAATTCCGGCATTACGACGGCTATAAATCGGATATTTCCAAAATTAAAACCTTCCAACAATCATGGTTTCCACTCCAAACCACACATACATGTTATTTAACTCTCAACCAAGACCAAATAATGTCTTTTCATCCATAAAAACGTTTTTAACATTTATCAAAGCCCAATCATAGCCTTAATGCTTTAAACATGTAAAATATCACTAAATCTCCATAAAACTCATGATTCTTAAAAAGGGTTCAAGTGTTATACCTTTGTTGGAATCTTGTTAATGTTTATATACCCTCACAACACTAAATCCTTGCTTACATTATCCTTTGGAATCTATAAATCAAAGAAAAAAATAAACAAAAATATTAGTTACTATTCATCATCATCTTCTTCAAGCTTTTTGGACAAGAAATCTTTAATGGATGATCATAAGATTTTGGTCATACCTTCTACTCTTCTCCTCCTTTGATTTAAGCTAAAGATTGTAGAAAATGAATGGTGGAAGCTCAAGATCGCTCCTTTCTTTCCTTCTTGGCCGAGAGCAAGAGAAAGAGGAATGGTGGTGTTTTGTGTTTTGTAATGTTTATGGCATAATACATGTATTATATCTATCTCACTTAGATGCATCTTCTTTTTATGTATTGTCACTCATCCATTAGTCCATTTGTTGCTCCTTGATTTGGCCAAGTGTTGGCAGCACATCATGCATTCCGTTTTTTTGTAAAAATGCTAAAAGACCATTCTAGTTGTAGTTGACTTTCATGTAAATGACTTTGGTTTCTCCTTTTCCCACCAATTGGATTCCTTTTTGTTTATTTAATAAAATTAATACGTTACAACTTATATGTTGCATTTCATTGCTTCGCTGTGGTACAATTCCATAAATCAATATTATATCCAACATTACTTATTTATCCTCTCTTTAATTCTTGTACTTAGAAAATGTCCTCGCGCTTTCTCGAGCATTCTTAATCTCCTTTGCGGAGTTACTTGACTCTTACTAGATAACGATTTGGATGACATGAGCATAACTTCCTTTCTTAGGATACCATAGCTTACTTTCTAGACGATAGATTATTCTTATATAATTTTCCAATCTATTATATCATTCATAGCATATAAACACTAGAACCCACATTCATTGAAATATTCATTCATTAAAACCACTGATACATCGTAGTCATAACCTCTATTCATTTATACACCAATACATAATAAAAGTTTTAATTCCTCCAAAAATCTTGGTTCTTACAAATAATGTCGGTTCTTCATCCTGTACATTTGTCAAGTTTACCTCTATTCGCTTCTTAACCTTAGTACGTGTTGTTGCTGCTTTGATTTCTCAGTCCTGGAGATGTCTCTCCTTTGTTTGATTTTTTTAACCACTCTTCCCGTGTAAGGAGTAGTTTCCCATCGTTATTCTTCCGTTTCTTCCATTCCTCTTCTGTTAACAAAAGCTGTCATCCACCATTCTCACTTTGCCCACAGAGTCTCTCTTCATGAGCTTTTAACGAGCCCACTACCTCTTCTATGGTCATCATCTCCAAGTTTCTAAATTGTTCTATAGTCGAGGTTATCTATAGGAATTTTGCTGGAATGGCAGGAAGTAGTTTCTTTACGACGTATGCCTCATCAACCATTTCACCTATTTCCCTGATATCAGTGAACATACCATTCAAATTCATACAGAAATCGTCTATCAGATCTAAGTCCTTCATGCTTAAGAACTCGAATTCAACCTTTAGCATCTCGATCCTTGCCTTTTTTACCCGATCCGCATCTAGGCATATTGTCTTTACTACTTTCCAAGCCTCCTTTGCCATTTTTTCTCTGCGATTGACAGTAATATATCCTCAGGAATCCCTTGATATATCACCGCTAATGCCATCTTATCGGTCTTTTTCATAATTATGTCTTTTGTATTCTTGGGTTCGATCGCATCCCAAACACCATGTGCCTGTATATAGACCCTCATCTTAAGTGACCAAGAAGTGTAATTGGTTTTTGATAACATCGGGTAACTCAATCCTACTGATCCTTCTTTTTTTTCAATTTCTCTATCTTCATTGCTTTGGGCATATACTTTGGCATACAAAGATATACCTCACTCTAAAGCTCTGATACCAAATGATATAACCAAAATATATATACTTACACACATAGTTGTTTAACAGATATATTGTCAGACAAAAACTGATATACTACTTCTGATGATCTCAAACTACATACAAAGGAAAGTTTAAATACAAAATGCTAGCTCCTACGATTATTAAAATTACTCCTAAAGATATTCCATGACTCCACAATCTCATGATTCTCCTGCAATCTCTGAAACAAACCAAATCCTAACAAATCAGCTGCTTTGATTTGCCAACTATTTTATTATAACCTAATATCTATTTTATCGAAAACCAAATCATGCTTGGATTAAATTCCAACATTATACTGTTGAGTCTTTATATGTTATGTATTAGTTATTTTGACACTGGTTTAGACATTTTTGTTTACTAGTTAGTGGTCGATGTTATGCATGTTTGGAAGAAATGGATATTGTACTTTCTTTATTAATCGCAAGGGCTCGTTTGTTTCTTCTGAATTACTATTTGTGAAATCTGAGATTCAAATCATGTATAATATTTTGAGTATTTTTTGTGGACACTATATTATTTGATTATTGACCTCCTTGTAAATTAGAATTCAGTGAACTTGCATTAGAGTGAATGTTTAAATTTCACAATTGTTCCATGCTAAAGCATTAAACAAAACTCATGGTGACATGGACCAGGATACAAGAGATATAAATATGTGTGACTATTGTTCTGGTTCTTTTTGTGTGCTACTTACAATTAATCTCCTAGCATGTCGTATAGATGCCCAGCAAGTTTCACATGTGATTAACTATGATCTGCTAACACGGTTGGAGAACTACCTTCATCGGATTGGACGTAGTGGATGTTTGGAAGGAATGGTGTTGCAATCAACTTTGTTACCAAGGAACGATGACAGGATGTTAATGGACACACAGAAGTTTTATAATGTGGTAGTCGAGGAGCTGCGAGAAAATTTTGTCGATCTTCTTTAGTGAGAGAACTATTATGACGAGGTATATATCTTCAAAAAGTTACTTGCTATCCTATCTAGTTAGAGTTCACTAACACATATATATTTATTTTGGACTTTAATTGTGAATATGTGATAATTCTCACGAACTTTATTGTGTACTGATATTTGCAAATTTTAGTAGATTTATATGTATACTATGTTTCCCCCACAATTTTCAAGATAGGATGTTTCAACCAACATCAACGAGCTCAGTAGCTGATTTTTATTTTAGCTCTGTGGTAAGTTGATTTCTATAAAGGTATGATAATTTTTAAAACTGCTTGATACTTGTATATTCCTAGAATTTGAATGTAAATTGCTTTGATATCTTGCTCTTTATAGTTTCTATGAAGTTACATGTGAAATAAAATCAACACAATGATATCTTTTAATATTATCCATGCATTGGCACCTCTAGTACTAGCCTGTGTCAATAATTAGTAAAGATGTATGTTGTTAGTAGTTCCTTAGGTTTGTAGTAAACTTTTTAATGTCAACAATTATAAGCATATGAAGTACATATATACCTGTTAAATATAACCTAGGAACGGAGGTAAGCAATGACAAAACCTAGGAAGTGAGGTAAGCAATGACAAGGCCACCAACCAAGGCTACCAACCAAGGCCACCAACCAAGTTTCAGGTTTTCTATATATTGAGGCTCTTGCCTCCTTTGTAATAGGTAGTAGACAATATATAATATATACATTTCAGTTCTCTACCTCTCTACTATGATCCCATTTATATTTTCTTAGTATGCTCATATTTTGACATGGTATCAAAGCGGGAGTAGAGAGGAGGAGTATTTCAGTTGAAACTTGTGGTTTTTTAAGGAAAACATAAGCTGCCCAGTTTTATATTTTCAACCAATAGCCCCAAAAAAACATAACCCAAACCAAGATACGAACACCTAGTAGTATAGAGCTGTAAGGGGCAATTCACTGGTTGAAATCCAGCTTGTAAACACCACCACACGCGCTATCAATTGAAGCTTTGAGGTTTCTCAAGAGAAACTCAAGCTGCCCAGCTATTATTTCAACAGATATCCACTAAACAAAACCAAATCACTTTGGTATAAGAGTTTTGTTCCCGTTAAAGATAAAGGTTTAATTGTGCAGCATGCAACAGGTTGGAAGATATCATGATATCCCACCATTTTATTATGTTTCTGCAAATTAAATAGTTCAAGGGGCTAAGTTCCAACGAAGTTATCACGTGATGGTCATTGTCAAGGCGAGTTCATTCATCAAGACGACTACAAAGCAGCAAAAGTAGTAGTATTTATATAGATATATACACAGTTCACTGCTATATCCTGCATACATCCGCAATAACTACTACACTGGCCATTACCACCATGTACTCAATAGCTAACTGTGGGACAAAATTACAAAAAGTAAAAGTAAAAATAAAAGAAGAAAAGTAAAAGTAAAGGAAAAAAAATACCCATCATCACCACCACCAAAGATTGAGAATTGGTTATAAAGTAAGAAAATAACAAGAACGAGAAACAAAACATCACTCAGTTTGAAACACCACAATAATCAAAACCACCAACCCAAACAATACATCATCTCTTTCAAGTACAATGGGTGCAGGTGGGCGTATGTCTACTGCCTTGCTTAATGCCAAGAAAACCCAAACAGAAGCACACCAAACTCATACATACACACACGTTTTATACACACACGCACGTATAATAACTTTGATGGCAAGAACTGGGGAGGATAGAATGAGAGAGAGTAAGAGTGTTCTAGAGAATTCTTAGAAACCCAGCTGCAAAAACTGAATTAACACGAACAAACATAGACACGACAAGAGTGCGATTGTGTTGTTTGTAGAAAAGAACGCAATGTATAAAACAAATCGGGGAAAGGGATTGCTAGGTTTGTGATACTCATAAAGTGTTTGTGTAATTGCTATGGAGTTAACACGCAAGGTGTTTGTGTAATTGTCACAAAGAAAAAGCTTGGAAGAGATGAAGCTACTGGAGACGATGGTTGTCAGCGGAATAACACAGGTAAGAATTTAAGGCTTTGATACCATGATAAGATTTATATAAACTGAAATATATTGATAGAAATGTGTTTACAAACGGAATACAATTTGAAAGACTACATTGTGTGTTTTTTTGTGTGATTACTACTACAACAAAGGCCTTATTTATAGGCTTCAAGAGTACAATCTGAACGTCATGGCATACATCAATGAAGGCCAGCTTGATATCTTGGACAGACTACACCAGCTTGATATCTTTGACAACCTACCATATTTGACTGGAATAACAGCTACGGCTGCATACATCCGCAATACCCCCCTCAAGTTGGATGTGGGAGAGAAAATGACAAACATGCAACTTGAAGATTAACACCTTCTGTATTTTTTGACGGCCTAAAATATAATGTGTGGTCGAAAATTCGATAACCGGTATCCCAAAAGACTCAATAAACTCAAGATCGATCGATCCTAAAAATGGGTCTAGTTGGACGCTCAGATTAAGTTCAAGGGCTACTAGTGTCCACTCATCAATCCCAAGATAGGTTTTTCATCCGAAGATGGGATTTCCAGTAAGGGGGCGTGTTAAATATAACCTAGGAAGTGAGATAAGCAATGACATAACCTAGGAAGTGAGGTAAGCAATGACAAGGCCACCAACCAAGGCCACCACCCAAGTTTCATGTTTTCTATATATTGAGGCTCTTGCCTCCTTTGTAATAGGTAGTAGATAATATATAATATATACATTTTAGTTCTCTACCTCTCTTTCTCTCCTCTCTACTATGATCCCTTTTATATTTTCTTAGTATGCTCATATTTTGACAACACCATATGCTTCTTTTCTTAACATATATAATTTTTTTTTTGATCTCCAGGTGCAGAAGCACAACCCTTCACTAAGTTGCATGTGGTGGAAATGCACATTGTTGCAAAGTATGTTTCTTTAGTTATTGTTATGATTCTTGTATCTATTATGTTCGACATATCTGATGTATTACATCATCATAGATCTTTTATTGCTAAGGGAGCAAGTCTAACGACAGTAAATGCGAATGGGTATGCATAATATCTACATTCACTACACTTGCTTTATTTATTAAGTTTCAATATTTCATATACAATTTTGCAATTAACTGTGTTCATCGAGTATGAATTAGATCATCTCAAAGTAATGAAATGCAACTTACAATCCTCAATCCCTTAAATCGATCTTTTGTTTTATATTATAATATTCCTTTGTTCTTCTAAGGACTTCTCAATACTCGATCGTATCATTTGAAAACATTTATTAGGATGACAAGTAGATAAAGTACTCTTCATCATCTTGTACAGTGAATTAAGTTTCTCCTAAAAAAAACATAAATCTGTTACACTAAAGAAATTGCTCTGTGACTATATTTGGGAATTTCGATTTACTTAAGAAGAATTTTTACAAGTAACTTTGTACTGCATAAAATTTTAAAGACATATGCAGTAAGATCTGTTAAACGCCTTCCATTCCGATTCCTATTTAAACTTTTTGGGAAAATGCCAGTGAAATTTAGCAGTTTGAGCAGAATTTGGAGTGACTTGTGGTTTTAAGTAAGATTTAAAGAAGACTAATGCGAGGTGGAAAAAGTTTTATTTATGTGTTAATTACAAAGTGAACAGGTTGGACACAAAGTAATATTTATTTTCTTATGGATCACAATAGATGGCTCTATTTTTGAAATCTAATGTATGATATTTACCATTTCTTAATTGGAGTTGTGTGATTTGTATGAAAATGGTTAACATACTCGTAATATGCTTGTTGATTGATTAACTTGAATTACATGTTCGGCTGAAAGTTTGGTCATCGACCTGTAAGCTTTTAGCCAAGTTAAGGTAATTTTCTATAGTAACAAGTGATATATAGGAAAAGAAAGGTGTTTTCCCCTGAAAGGAACTCGTAGCCAGAACTGTCAAGAATTCTTGTTCCAATTATTGAAAACTTAACAAATCCCCAAATTGTGTAATTAGCAATTTGAGCGTTGCCACAGTGAATTGACATTTCTTGTAAAGTTTGTAAATTTGTACTATACTGAGTTTGATGGATGATTTTTTCTACGTTTTTTTCTACGTCTATTTATAAAGATAAATATCGACACTGAGCTATCTAGTTCCATTTCAGGAGCCAGCGATTTTGTAAGAATCTCAAATACTAAATTTAGGTAATTACTATTTTCGTAAATTGAGATGAAAATATTTTAAATTATTTTATATCGTTTTGACGAGTCAAACTAATAGAAGTTGACCGGTATTTGAGGATAAGTGTTTTATTGATCGAAAAGATCCTGTGTATGTGTTTATTATGTGCTATGTGTTATTAGATAGGAACAGAAGTCTATTTCGTAATTCGTATAATCAGTTCGTTCTTATCTGATAAAACCCGTTTTCAAAATCCCTGGGGCTTCGATTTTAAATCATTTCGTATCAATATTTGTCAAATAACTATCAAAATATTCGAAACTCATATTTTATTCATTTTATAAGTTTTATAAAATTTCAGTAATTGATTCGTTGTTTTTCATAAAAATATTTTCGTTCGAATTGGACTTGTAATTGATATAATTGGTACTTTCGAGACCGATAAAAGGTTAATTAGGGTTCCGAACAATTCGGAAACAAAAATACATTACGTACTTTATCTTTGACCATTCCAGATATTACTCAAGCAAAACATTTTCAAAAATCATATTAATTATAAAAAAAATTATTAAATTAATATTTGTTCTTCAAGATCGATCCTCAATCCAAAGGCGTTTGTGGAATCCGATTCCGATGTGCAAGTATTCAAAACGAAGCCCTTGATCTCTAGTTTCTGAATCTGCATTCAAAATCAGTGTGGGTAATTTCTCTATTTTCTGTGAATTTTTGTTTAAATTCGAATTTCTAGGGTTCTTGAATCAAAAATGAGGGCTTTCTTATTTTGTGATTGTTCAATGATTTTGAAGGTTCTAATAGCTTCTTGGGGTTGCATTGAATGGTTTCGGAGCAACAAACGCAGCAGAAAACAATAATTAAAACAATAAAATCGAAACCCAATCGCAGGATCCATGCAAAACAAGACGTTTAATTCGTAGTTATAAACGTTTACCTTAAACGAAGCTTTAACAAATTGATGACAAATGGAGGTCCAAAGTAGTCACCAAGCAGCCCTCATCGAGATCTACGTTACCAAAGTAGTCCAAACGAACGCTTGATCATCCAACCATCACCGGAGCCGGTACTAGCCGAAGAACCTGCCTCTCTCTCTCTCTCTCTAGCCTCTCACACGTTTTAACGAATTGCAAAAAGTATGTCCCTAAACAATACATCATAATGTATTTATTGGGAAGAGAGATTGGGATAAAACCCTAAATCGAATTGGTCTTCTCCAAACCCATTCTGATTTGGTTTTATTATTAAATTCGAATTCTCTTTAATAATTAATTAAGACCAGCTCAATTAATTAATAACTAATTTCGAATTTAATGATTTAATTTAAATTCATAATTAAAATTAAAACTCTTTTTAAACGTTCTTATTGTGTAACCCTTTAGGTTATTATTACATTGACAATAAATTTAAGATCCAATAATAAAATTATAAATAATGAGTGGCATCTAGTAATACATCATTGTTACACAAGTAATAATAATTGGTTATCCAAATAAACCATTCGTGATATAATGTTTCCGTGTAATATAATCCATTTAACCAAATATTATAGATTAAACTCGATGCATGTTATTAGTCATCCTCTTCAACGTTTAATCCGGGTTTCCTTGATCAATGAGTAGACTATTAAAACAAATCAATATTTGAGCATGGCCATGCATTTTCATAGTCTCACTCAATCAAGAGGCCAATAATATCTCTCGTAATAATAGGAGGGTTAAATCCTATATCTATCATTCGTATTTCTTATACGACTCATAATATACCCGATGTCCACTTTTATCATCACCCGGTCAAAGGTAACTTTTAATGTAGTCAATGTATATCAATCCTCATATAGAAATATAATGATCTCAAGTCTAAGGATCATTACACCATTATCACTGTGAGTCTTTCTAATGACATTATCAACATATAGAATCCCACCGTGGGTTAATCCAGTACCATGTAGAATATTACATGCACCAATGTTCTTGACTTTAGTATCACTATACCTATGACCAATGAGATGTGGTCATCCATCAACAAACATACTAATCTTTATGCATTATAATTGTCCCATATTAATAATGCTCGATTAGGGATATTTAGGAATATAAACACTATTTATATAATCTCATTTTTAAGTCACATACTTAAAGATATAGAATACGTGTTTTATATTCCAAGGACATTTACTACTCTAACATTTATATCGTAGTAAATTAAGACATAATAAATTAATGTAGAATAATCCATGGAACATAATCATCAAATAACAAAATAGTCTTTCCTAGAAGCACAATAACATTGTCTCTAGGGCACTAACACTATCATGCATATGGTCGATTGATGTGTTCAATGGATTTGTTTCTTTTTGTTTTTGTATAAAACGAGTTAATATATTTTCTTGATTTTATTTTTGTTCGTTTCTTGTTGTTGAAGAATCGTTCATATGCGTGGTTGTTATGGGTAGATTTCACGTACTGTAAGCTTTGTTTTGATGCCTAGAACATGCGATTTAATTGAGTTTTGAGCAAAAAACGAATTTTGGACGGAATTTGTACAAAGCTCGCCGGATATTTACGTTTATTGAAGATGGTAATTAGTAAAGTTTAATTGATTTTACTAATTTACCTTAATAAGGTAAAAATTATTTTACTTTAATTTCACAATTCCTTTTTATTTAAAAATCTGAATTTACTTTTAAAATTATTGTTTTCTAAAATTATATTTTCAAAATTTAGAATTATTTCTGAATTATATATTTAATTATTTAATTTTGAAAATCATTTAATTATTTACTTTTAATTTGCAAAATGATTAAGAGTTAAATGATTTTAATGATTTTAATTAATTTCAATTAATTTAATTATTTGATAAATGTAATCATTTATTGAATAATTTTATTAATTTGTTATTAGTTGATGTTGTGGAATAAAAAGTAGGGTTATCGAATTGCGGCTAGGGTTCGTGAGCTTCTTGCTTTAATGGCTGCGCTTGCGTTATCGTGACCTAATTCGGGTCCTCGCAAGATGCCTACGTATATAAGAGTTGAGAATCAAGCCAAAACAAAAGTAGTTCTGAGATGAGGGGTCTGGCCCTTTATATACGATGTAGGAGCCTTAGAATCGTACTAGGGTTTGGAGACTTGGCGGACAAGTCACCGTTATTGAGGAAGGTTCTGATTGCTTCCTTATAGGAATTAGTTTCCATGTTGAATTAGGTTCCTTGGAGGCTACACAATATCCATGGGATATTCTAGAACATTCCTTGTTCCTAGAACGTTCCTGGTTTGTGGATTAGGCCCATGTTAGAAATAAGCTTATACCGGGCATCCCCGATTTGGGCTGTTCTTTTGGGCTCAATCATTAATTACGAATTTAATGCCCAACTAGGGTTTCAGGCCTTATTTATGAGCCATTAAATATTATATTAAATATGTCTTCAGGGATTATTTTTCACCCATATCATTTGCCCCCCAACTTCTAGGAAAACTTGATTTCGTAGAAGTTTAAGGTCACACCAGCCCTACCAGGGTATCGTCTTGCAGTGAAGTGTGGAGCGACCTACACATTCACAATGACTAAAATTCTCTCCCAAGTTAATACTTAAGAAAGTTAAACGTTCCTTGGCCTCTCGAACCTTTTCCTTAAGATTTCTGGGCCTTACGGGAATAGGATTAGTGCCGTTTTGAGCTAATAGACACTAATCCAAGTGCAATTCGTGCATAGGATCCTTTACCATAGATTCATTAGTGATTTGTTTCCCTCAACTTATATAAGTTAGGTTTAATATCAGACGGTCATCACTCACAAGCCTTAAAAAGGGCTAATTTTTGAGCAACAGACACTAATTCGGCCCTAATCGGGGCTAAACAACCCTAAAAGAGGCTAGAAAGGCCTTGATCGAGGCTAAATAGTTCGTACTTAGTGTAATTTCTACTAGAATATCCACCCTTAACCTTAAGATAGGTTAATTTTAGAGTGGGAGTCCTTAAACTTCGATAATCGAGGTTAATCACCCCCTAATTGCGATTAGCGAAACCCTAATTCCAAATTTTGGAGTCAATCCAATCTAATAGAGATTCTTATAACCTCATGGTTGTAGAAAGAATCACGTGAAAATTCTCATTTTTGAGTTGTCTAGGCAAGAAATACGGCCTTCTGGGCAAGGTGTTTCAAACACCTTCCTGATTTCGAACACCCTACTGGTTTTGAACACCCCTGACATTCCTAAACCCAAATTTTGAAGTTGAGCTTATATGATAGGGATTCTTATAATCTCCTGGTATGAACAAGAATCACATGAAAATATACATTTTTGAACGTTTTAGAGGCGAAATACCTCATTTTAAGCTGGTTTTCAAACCAGACCTTGTTTCAAACACCTTCTTTTTTCAGCTTCTTGAAATCGCTAGGAGACCTACCTAGGCTTGTAGAGAACCTTACAAGGTTTCCAAATCTCAAATTTGGGCGCAAACAGAGCATTTTTAAGCATTCTGGATGGTCATGAAATCACCTAGGGTCTCAGGAGTTCACAACACCTGAGCAATTTTTCTCCAAGGTAGCCTGGTCGGCCATTCGGCCAAGGATGCCTGGTCGGCCACCCCTGGTCGGCTGGGCCCCATGATTTTTTTTTTGAATTTTGGCAAAATTTTGACTAGTTGACTTTGACTTTTGACTTTAACCAAAGCCAAATCTTGTTTTGAACTCCCCTCCTTGTTTCTAGAGTGAGTTTACAACACCATAATTGATTTTGTGATCCTTGATCACAAATAACCTTCTTCTTAGTTTTCAGGACCTTTTGGGTTTTAACTTGTTCTTGAACTCTTGGTTTCAAATAACCTTGGGTTATACTATGGCCCTTGGCTTGCTGACACCCTTTCATACTTACAATAGGGTGTTTTAAACAACCTTGGCCTTGCCCCCCTTGTCATGGAGGTATTTGTTTCTTTATTTGTTTTATAAGGATTTCCCTTGTTTTCAACATCTGACTTCAAGTCTAGGGTACTATGGTCAGTTTTTATCCTTGATTTTATTCTCAAGGACTTTAAAACTCCTACCTTGTTTGTAAGACCACGCCTTGGCTTGATTTTATTCAACGGTTCCTGACTTTCAAGCCTTGAATTCAATCAACCAGCTTAATTCAGGGCATACAACCTTGTTGGCCATCTGGGTTTATATTTTATGCAGAGTTTCAAAACTCCCACCATATTTCTTAGAGTATATCTTCCATATTTCTTTAAAGTATTAGCTTTTTAGCTAACCTTTCTATTTAGTGCCTTAATCATGGATATTTGGCTTAATACTCTATTTAGGCTTATTAAGCATAAGTTAGTTCAACCTCCTAAGTTGTTAACTATGCTGTTGCTCTAGCCTGCATTTCCATTCATTTCATTTGCTCATTTCTACAAATTAGATCATTTATTTGACCTAAATTCGAATTCATAAAGCCTTTTTCCTGCTGTTTTCTGCTATTTAACCTGTAAACGCGGGTCATCGGAAAGATGACCTGCTATGAAAGGTCACCCATTTCCTTATAAAAGAGTAGGGGTGGAAGTCATTCTTCACATTTCCCTCTTCTCTCAAAGAAAATTTCTCTCTGAAGAGCTCTAAAGATTCAAGTACTTCTTTGAATTTAAGACAAACCTGATGGCATGTGAGGGTGGTCAGAGCACCGTAGTTCCTTCTAAGGGCCTTCTCCAAGCAATCAACAGGAGGACCAAAGACAAAAATAGGAAAGGTAAGGTGTTTCCTCTTCGTTATCAATTAACTTTACCCCAACTCTTAGATGAGCCCGGGGACGTGTTTCCAAACAACGCAGAATTTGATTCTTTTATATTCCCTAGTACTTTAGACGTAGGAGATATTAACGACTTACTCAAATATGAATTTCCATCTGGTTTTAGAGTCAGAATCCCCACACCGGGGGATAGATGGCACCCTGAGAATTTATTTGTATACAATGGTGCCATCACCGCTGGCATTAGGTTTCCAGTTCACCCTTGGGTTGTTACGTTGCTAGCTGAAGTTAAAATCAACCCGTGCCAACTATATCCCAACTCTTGGAAATTTATCTTCATTTTTATGGTTGAATGCATCAAGGGAGGCATCTGCCTTAGTATTCCTTTATTTAGACATTTGTTTGATTTCAAAAATAGCCCTGTTACTAGGAAAGGATGGGTAAGCATCCAACATCGTACAAAGTCCCGAATGATTATCAATGCTGCCTCCGTGCCTGATTCATACCACAACTGGAGGCACGAATTTTTCATCCTTATATGGAAAGGGGAGACTGGGGTGAATTTTTCAGGTCTAAATTCAATCACGTGAACGATGAGGGTGTTAGTGAGCTTCAGCTCTCAAGTGAAGAAAGAGCTCATCGGGATTGGCTTATTACAACCTTTCAAAATGCTCACTATCGCGAAGTCATGACTGAGCATACCTTGATAGAGACCGAGCTTAGTAGTATCCCTCCCGAGGGTAATCCTTACTTTAACTCCTTTATTCTCATCATACTTGTTCTTATTCCAACATTGTTTTCTTTGTCTTTTCTTGCAGTTGCTGAGGAGATTGACAGCCTGCCGGGTCGTGCCTCTCAGATTACTAAAAGGATGGTTAAAAAGGCTGAGAAAGAGGCCAACCTTGACGACGTTCATGTTCCTGAATTCCTTCAGCATTGCTCAAAAGCTGGAAAAAGAATCATGAGTTCGGATGGGAGTATGAAAACTGCGTTTATGCCTGAGTGGGGGATATGCGAGCAGGACGCTATCCGAGATAGCCATCTTCATGCTCAGGAATGGTCTCGGAATGCCATAGCCTCGGTTGATAAGGTTCATTTTGCAACAGCAACGGACCTTGGGGAAAATGAAATCTTGGGAGCGTTTCACGCCTATAACGTAAGCTTATCTCCCCTTCTTTTTTGTTACTCTTATTAGATATTGACCATCATGGCTTAACATAGTTTTTTTATGGTGTTTTATTCTTATAGCTGAATGCTCATTTCCAGAACGCTGTCCAACATGGGAAATCATATAAGGATAAGGAAAGAGCTGCCCTCAAGGCTGTGGAGAACCATTAGAAGGAATCTGAAGAATGGGAGGCTAAGTACTTCACCTCAGAAGAGCAACTCTCATCCCTTAGGGGAAAATATGCAGCCTTCGAGAATAGAACCCAAAACAACGAGGACTCTATCATTCAGAACTACTTGGGCTCGGATACATTCCTTGCCTTCATTGATGAGCATGACAGGGAGGTCCAACCGGACATCATGACTATAGGTTGGGAAAAAGCTGTGAATAAAATTAGCCATGACCGCAAATGGGTCGTTTTTCCTTCCTTTTATCCAAGTCCTTGGAAGGTGACTGATGTTGATGACCTTGTTGAGGGTACTGGAACTTCCTCTCATGTAAACAGGCGTGCTTCTGGCTCTGGAACTAAGGCCACTCCCCAATGCTCAGGATCTAGTTCCGGGAGACACCCTTCAAAATTCCGTGGGAAGGATCAAAGTGGCAGTTCAGAACGCCTTTTAGCCGGCCGAATTCGCGAACCCAGATCGGTGAGTGTTAGCAGTTCCTCGACTTCAACTTCCAAGAGCAAGGAAGAAGGTGAGATGGGGTCATCTAGTGAAGAAGAGGTCCCTGTTCAGGTTACTCCTCCCAAAACCAAGAAACGGTTGGTGAAGACTGCTTCTATTAAGAAGTGATTATCCTTTGAGCCTTGCATGGCCTATGTTAGCCTCATGTGGCTTTTATCCAGTTCTTATTTCACGCTGACTTTGATTGTGGTCCTTCATGGACTTATATTTTTATTCGGTATGTTTATAACTTATGACTCGAATTATGTCCGTTAGGGGTATTTTATCTACATGCTTGTTTCCTTTAATTCATACGTTCCTTTATTTACGGTACTTGGTCATCCTAGACTTACACACATCAGGTGTTTGGTACATCACTAAAATCACAGAAACGTAGAATGGAAAACAAACTTGTATTAATAACGTGAAATGGGCTCTGCCCTTTCATAAAATGATAAGTCCTACTATGAGCAACATGCTCTGCAATGGTTTTATATGAACCTTATTTCTATTTTTATTAGATAGGCAAAAAGCTAAGTCCTTACTAGGAGAGCTTAAACATAATAAATCTTGAGATTCGAGGCGTGCCAAGTACGAGGCACCTCGTTTCCATCCAAGATTTCCAACTTGTAAGAACCTCTTCCCAACGTTTTGCTGACTCTATATGGCCCTTCCCAATTAGGGGCTAACTTGCCTGTCTGTCCAACTCCAGATGCTTCTATCTTCCTTAAAACCAAGTCGCCTTGTTTAAAGAACCTTTCTTTAACCCTATGGTTGTAATAAAAGGACGCCCTCTTCTGGTGCTCAACATTACGGGCGTTCGCTTCATCCCTGACTTCATCAATTAGATTAAGGGCAAGCCTCATGCCTTCCTTATTAGTTTCTTGCTCATATGCTTCCACCCTTGGGGACACGTGAGAGATCTCCACGGGCACTACTGCCTCTGCTCAATAAGCTAGTAAAAACGGGGTAGCTCCGGTTGTTACTTTACAGGTGGTACGATATGCCCACAGTATAGGCAGCAGCTCGTCCACCCACGTGTTTCTTGAACGTTCGACCCTGTTCTTGAGTCCATCAAGGATAATCTGATTCGCTACCTCCGCTTGCCCATTAGCCTGATGGTGAGCTACTGAAGTGAAGCGAAGTTCGATGGCGTTCTCCTCACAATACTTCTTAAGCTCCTCATTGTTAAATTGGTGCCCATTATCCATCACAAGGATTCGTGGGATACCGTACCTGCAAATCACGTTCTCCCAGAAGAACTGGGCAACTTGGTGGGTGGTTATCTTAGCTAATGGCTTAGCCTCAATCCATTTGGTAAAATAGTCAATAGCCACTATCAAGAACTTCCTTTGTGCTGAAGCTACAGGGAAAGGACCAAGAATGTTCATCCCCCACATGGCAAACGGAATAGGAGAGTTAATCGACGTTAACATCTCTGGTGGCTGCCTAACAATCGGGGCGTGTTTCTGACACCTGTCACACTTCTTGACATAACTTTGTGCATCTGTCAACATCTTTGGCCACTAGATACCCAGACGGGTGATCTTATGGGCTAAGGCTCTGCCCCCTAAGTATTGCCCACAGATCCCTTCATGAACTTCCTTTAATGCTTCTTCTGCCTCCTGAGGTCTCAAACACTTCAAGTACGGGATAACAAAAGACCTCTTGTACAGGATGCCTTCAATCAAGGCATATCTCAATGCTCTCACTACAGTTTCCTTGCCTCCGAGGCGTCTTCGGGGAGCCATTCCATTTCCTAATGTGCCTTGATAGGATTTATCCAACAACTTCCTATATCAATGGGTGCCACCGATTTTGAATTGATGGTAGGGGCCTTCAGGACCTGGAAGTAAACACTCCCTGCATAATTCTCTATCTCAAAAGAGGCGAACTTTGATAGGGCATCGGCCTTGACGTTCTCCTCCCTCGGAATGTGCTCCATATAGCATTCATCAAACTGAGTCATAACGGCTTTCACAACCCTTAGGTATTTTGCCATAGTATCACCCTTGGCTTCGAACTCACCATTCACCTGCGATACTACGAGTCTTGAATCTCAACAAACTTTAAGGTTCTTGACTCTCAATATTCTGGACAAGCCTAATTCGGCTATCAAGGCTTCATATTCAGCTTCATTGTTGGTTGTTGGAAAGTCCAACTTCAAAGAATATTCTACTAAAAACCAATCGGGGCTTTGCAAGACCAGGCCCGCACCACTAGACTTTGTTTTTTATGCCCCATCAAAATAGAGCACCCAATATTCCTTCTGATCGGGTACAATCTCCTCAACTTTACCTTCACTTTCTTGGCTTGGCAATATCTCCTACCCCCCGACTTCTTGGTTGTCGATGGTACATTCAACCACGAAGTCAGCTAATGCCTGAGCCTTGATGGCTGTCCGAGGCTTATATGTGATATCAAACTCCCCGAGTTCGATCGCCCATTTAACTAGCCTCCCACTGGCCTTGGGGCTATGCAATATACTTCTTAACTGCTGATCCGTCCGGACTTCAATGTTGTGTGCCTGGAAGTAAGGTCGTAGCTTCCTTGAAGCTGTTACTAGCGCCAAAGCAAACTTCTCGATGGGTGAGTAATTCAACTCAGCTCCGTGCAATACCTTGATCATGTAGTAGATAGGCTTCTGAACCTTGTTTTCCTCTCGAATGAGAACGACACTCAATGCTTGTTCAGATATCACTAGGTATAAATATAGGGTCTCTCCAGGACTAGGTTTGGCCAACAACGGGGCCTTAGCCATGTTCTTTTTCAGCTATTCAAAAGCCTCTTGACTTTCTGAAGTCCATTCAAAATTCTTCACTTTCTTCAAAGCCTGAAAGAAGGGAAAACATTTGTCGCCAGACCTTGAGATGAATCTTCCCAATGTAGCTATTCTACCAGTTAACTTCTGCATATCCCTCACAGAACGGGGTGGTTCCATGTCGAGAATCGCTTTAATCTTATCCGGGTTGGCTTCAATGCCACGTTTTGAAGCCATCAAACCCAAAAACTTCCCTGATCCAACGCAAAAAGCACACTTAGCCGGATTTAACATCATCTTATGGTGCCACAGCACTTCAAATGCCTCTCTGAGGTGTTCAACTTGGTCTGCTGTAAACTAGCTTTTGACCAACATATCGTCAACATAGACCTCCATGGTTTTCCCAATCAGATGGGCAAATATCTTATTTACCAGTCGTTGATAAGTAGCTCCTGCATTATTTAGCCCAAAAGCCATGACAAGGTAACAAAAAACACCAAATTCAGTTATGAAAGATACCTTCGGGATATCATCCTTGTGCATCTTAATCTGGTTGTAGCCACTAAAACCGTCCATGAAACTCAACATTTCGTGCCCAGCCGTGGCATCTATTAGTGTGTCAATCCTTGGTAGAGGGAAGCAATCCTTAGGGCACGCGTCATTCAAATCGGTGAAGTCTATGCACATCCTTCACTTACCGTTGGCTTTCTTGACCATTACAGGGTTAGCCAATCATTCAGGGAATTGAATCTCCTCAATAAAACCAGCTTCAAAGAGTTTGTCCGCCTCTTGCTTTATGGCCTCTTGCCTTTCAGGAGCAAAATTCCTCTTTTTCTGTTTTTTTGCCTTCCGCTTGGGGTCGTCATTCAACCTGTGAGTTATGAGTTGGGGGTCTATCCCTGGCATATCAGCTGCTGAAACCACCATCATGGATTCTTCGAGTCCTTGTCATGGGCTCCTTACTTGCACGTCGCCTCCTCGGGGCTTCATCACGATCATCGTCCTCAGACGACGAGTCATCAGTGTAAGGTCCGGAGTAATCATAATATCCTTGCTCAAGAGGGGCTAAACCCCTAATATAGGGTGGCTGATACGACTCAGGTATTTGTAGAGCGTGACCACTTGGTCCAGGATCACTTCGATTTGGGGGTAGTTAGGCAATTCGTATAACGGATCAGTACTCATGGGGAGTGTAGTGGTGGAGATCTGAACTCCTGAGAGTGGGCGACGGCTATTTAATGGTGAGACCACCATTTGAAGCTGATTAGTCTTCCGTCCCGGGTGGACGTCCACTGGTAAGGTTCTCTCAACATGGAGATTCATCCCAATGGGTTGAGAAACTTGAGGCTGAGTGGTTGTCTCTGTTGATGGGGGTACATACCCTTGTTCAGTAACGACGGGTGGAACAGAGGTAACGGTGGTAGCCTCGGCTGAGACTGGTGTCCTTCGTGTTTGAACCATGGTTGATGTTGTGTTCCCACAGACGGCGCTAAATGTTGTGGAATAAAAAGTAGGGTTATCGAATTACGGCTAGGGTTCGTGAGCTTCGTGCTTTAATGGCTGCGCTTGCGTTATCGTGACCTAATTCGGGTCCTCACAAGATGCCTACGTATCTCAGAGTTGAGAATCAAGCAAAAAAAAATATAGTTCTGAGATGAGGGTCTGGCCCTTTATATAGGCTGTAGGAGCCTTAGAATCGTACTAAGGTTTGGAGACTTGGCGGACAAGTCACCGTTATTGAGGAAGGTTCTGACTCCTTCCTTATAGGAATTAATTTCCATGTTGAATTAGGTGCCTTGGAGGCTACACAATATCCATGGGATATTCTAGAACGTTCCTTGTTCCTAGAACGTTCCTGGTTTGTGGATCAGGCCCATGTTAGAAACAAGCTTATACCAGGCATCCCCGATTTGAGTTGTTCTTTTGGGCTCAATCATTAATTACGAATTTAATGCTCAACTAGGGTTTCGGCCCTTATTTATGAGCCATTAAATATTATATTAAATATGTCTTTAGGGATTTTTTTCACCTATATCAGTTGATTTTAATTAATTAATCTGTTTTCGTTTTTAAAAATTTTAAAAATAGTGTTTAATTGTTCAAAATTCCAAAATTTGTTTTAAAAATGATTTGAGTTAAGTGTTGTTCTGTATCAAGGAATAAATGTCTTCTAAAAATATTTCTTGAGTTCAGTTAATTATGAAAGTGAGTTATATGTGCTGTTTTGTGGAATTTACATGCTTAAATGTTATGTGAGTTATGTGCATTGACTATTAGCGAGTCTTAAGTGTTTCTTAGTGATTAATGTGCTCTAATTATTATAGAGTCGAGTAAGAAGGACAAAGGAAAGTCTAGATCAATAAAGGGAAGGATATAGTACACTACACTTGAAATTGAATCAGACAACATATGTTACACAATGGTCGCGAAAAATGCCATTGTCCCAAAAAATTTAACAATGGTGAAAAGTTAGCTAACGAAAAAATGTTGTCTGTCATTGCTGTAGACAATGGTTATTCAACATTTTTAAAAATGTTGTCTAACTGGTGCCTCTTTGGTCAAATGAGACAATGGTTGTTTATGGAGGTATTGTGTAACATGTATTAACACATGTGCGTTTCAGTTCATACTAAACCGTTGTACATATTGTGGCCTCAGACAATAGGTTTTCATATATGTTGTGCAATTAAGACAACGGTTTTTATTGAAGAGTTGTTTGAACTGTCGCCTTACTAGACAACGGTTTTATGAAACCGTTATCTGATCTACACAAAAAATTGAATTGAATTTTGTGGGAAATAATGAAATATTTGGTGGGAAATATTGAAATAATTTGAATTGAATTGGTGCGAAATAATGAAAAAATTTGAATTGGATTTGGTGGGAAATAAAAAAAATATTCAGACAACGGTTTTTACACAACAACAATGGTTTTTCATAAAAACCGTTGTGTAATGTTTTACACTTTTAAATCGTTAAGCTACGTTTTTGTTAAAATCTCGTACAACCCGACCTTTTTATTTTTGGATTATTTTTTCTCAACACTAAAATGAGTTTTTATTAACGTCCATACTGTTCGATCGTCGAAGAAATCATTCAAAAAATTTATTCTGTGAATTTGGATCGTGCCTCGTTATAGGAAGCAACACTTTTACTAAGTTTTTGCTAAAATCTCGTACAACCCGACCTTTTTATTTTTTGTTTATTTTTTCCCAACACTGAAATGAGTGTTTATTAATATCTTTATGGTTAGATCGTCGATGGAATCATTCAAAAAAATTATTCAGTGAATTTGGATCGTGCCTCGTTTTAGGAAGAGCACTTTTACTACATTTTTGTTAAAATCTCGTACAACCTGACCTTTTTCTTTTTTGATTTATTTTTTCCAACATTCAAATGACTGTTTATTAACAACCGTAAAGGTTCGATCATGGAAGAAATCATTCAAAAAAATTATTCAGCAAATATGGATCGTGCCCCGATATAGGAAGCAACACTTTTACTACATTTTTGTTAAAATCACGTACAACCCAAACCTTCTTATTTTTCGATTAGTTTTTCCCAACACTAAAATGAGCGTTTAGTAACATTCGTATGGTTCGATCGTTGAAAAATCATTCAAAAATAATTATTCAGTGAACCTCGATTGTTCCCCGTTATAGGAACCAACACTTTTACTAAGTTTTTGTTAAAATCTCGTACAACCCTGCCTTTTTTTTTGATTATTTTTTTCCAACAATAAAATGAGTGTATATTAACATCCGTATGGTTCGATCATCGAAGAAATCATTCAAAAAATTTATTCAGTGAATCTGGATCATGCCCCGTTACAGGAAGCATCACTTTTACTACGTTTTTGTTAAAATCTCGTACAACCCAACTTTTTTATTTTTCGATTATTTTTTCCCAACACTAAAATGAATGTTTATTAACGTTAGTACGGTTCGATCATCGAATAAATCTTATTCAGTGAATCTGGATCGTGCCTCGTTATAGGAAACAGCACTTTTACTAAGTTTTTGTAAAAATCTCGTATAACCCGACCTTTTTATTTTTCAAATTTTTTCCCAACACTAAAACGATTGTTTATTAATATCCGTATGGTTCGATCATCGAAGAAATCATTTAAAAAAATTATTCAATGAATCTGGATCGTGCCCCGTTGTAGGAAGCAACACTTTTACTATATTTTGGTAAAAATCTCGTACAACCCGACCTTTTTATTTTTGGATTATTTTTTCTAACAATAAAATGAGTGTTTATTTACATTCGTACGGTTCAATCGTCGAAGAAATCATTCAAAAAAATTATTCAGTGAATCTGGATCGTGCCCAATTACAGGAAGCAATACTTTTACTACGCTTTTGTTAAAATCTCGTACAACCCGACCTTTTTATTTTTCAATTATTTTTTCCAAAACTAAAATTAGTGTTTATTAACATACGTATGGTTCGATCATCGAAGAAATCATTCCAAAAAAATTATTTTAATGGTCAACTATCAAAAGTACTGTTTGGTCAATCTATTCTAATTTTGGTATAACTCTGTTTTAAAATCTTTTTTCGACGATCCAACAATATGGATGACAGTATATATTGAATTTACTTTTAAAATATCTAAAATTAATATTTAAAAAATTCTAAACTAATACAAAGATACAAAGATATACCTCACTCTAAAGCTCTGATACCAAATGATATAACCAAAATATATATACTTACACACATAGTTGTTTAACAGAGATATTGTCAGACAAAAACTGATATACTACTTCTGATGATCTCAAACTACATACAAAGGAAAGTTTAAATACAAAATGCTAGCTCCTACGATTATTAAAATTACTCCTAAAGATATTCCATGACTCCACAATCTCATGATTCTCCTGCAATCTCTGAAACAAACCAAATCCTAACAAATCAGCTGCTTTGATTTGCCAGCTATTTTATTATAACCTAATATCTATTTTATTGAAAACCAAATCATGCTTGGATTAAATTCCAACATTATACTGTTGAGTCTTTATATGTTATGTATTAGTTATTTTGACACTGGTTTAGACATTTTTGTTTACTAGTTAGTGGTCGATGTTATGCATGTTTGGAAGAAATGGATATTGTACTTTCTTTATTAATCGCAAGGGCTCGTTTGTTTCTTCTCAATTACTATTTGTGAAATCTGAGATTCAAATCATGTATAATATTTTGAGTATTTTTTGTGGACACTATATTATTTGAGTATTGACCTCCTTGTAAATTAGAATTCAGTGAACTTGCATTAGAGTGAATGTTTAAATTTCACAATTGTTCCATGCTAAAGCATTAAACAAAACTCATGGTGACATGGACCAGGATACAAGAGATATAAATATGTGTGACTATTGTTCTGGTTCTTTTTGTGTGCTACTTACAATTAATCTCCTAGCATGTCGTATAGATGCCCAGCAAGTTTCACATGTGATTAACTATGATCTGCTAACACGGTTGGAGAACTACCTTCATCGGATTGGACGTAGTGGATGTTTGGAAGGAATGGTGTTGCAATCAACTTTGTTACCAAGGAACGATGACAGGATGTTAATGGACACACAGAAGTTTTATAATGTGGTAGTCGAGGAGCTGCGAGAAAATTTTGTCGATCTTCTTTAGTGAGAGAACTATTATGACGAGGTATATATCTTCAAAAAGTTACTTGCTATCCTATCTAGTTAGAGTTCACTAACACATATATATTTATTTTGGACTTTAATTGTGAATATGTGATAATTCTCACGAACTTTATTGTGTACTGATATTTGCAAATTTTAGTAGATTTATATGTATACTATGTTTCCCCCACAATTTTCAAGATAGGATGTTTCAACCAACATCAACGAGCTCAGTAGCTGATTTTTATTTTAGCTCTGTGGTAAGTTGATTTCTATAAAGGTATGATAATTTTTAAAACTGCTTGATACTTGTATATTCCTAGAATTTGAATGTAAATTGCTTTGATATCTTGCTCTTTATAGTTTCTATGAAGTTACATGTGAAATAAAATCAACACAATGATATCTTTTAATATTATCCATGCATTGGCACCTCTAGTACTAGCCTGTGTCAATAATTAGTAAAGATGTATGTTGTTAGTAGTTCCTTAGGTTTGTAGTAAACTTTTTAATGTCAACAATTATAAGCATATGAAGTACATATATACCTGTTAAATATAACCTAGGAACGGAGGTAAGCAATGACAAAACCTAGGAAGTGAGGTAAGCAATGACAAGGCCACCAACCAAGGCTACCAACCAAGGCCACCAACCAAGGCCACCAACCAAGTTTCAGGTTTTCTATATATTGAGGCTCTTGCCTCCTTTGTAATAGGTAGTAGATAATATATAATATATACATTTCAGTTCTCTACCTCTCTACTATGATCCCATTTATATTTTCTTAGTATGCTCATATTTTGACATGGTATCAAAGCGGGAGTAGAGAGGAGGAGTATTTCAGTTGAAACTTGTGGTTTTTTAAGGAAAACATAAGCTGCCCAGTTTTATATTTTCAACCAATAGCCCCAAAAAAACATAACCCAAACCAAGATACGAACACCTACTAGTATAGAGCTGTAAGGGGCAATTCACTGGTTGAAATCCAGCTTGTAAACACCACCACACGCGCTATCAATTGAAGCTTTGAGGTTTCTCAAGAGAAACTCAAGCTGCCCAGCTATTATTTCAACAGATATCCACTAAACAAAACCAAATCACTTTGGTATAAGAGTTTTGTTCCCATTAAAGATAAAGGTTTAATTGTGCAGCATGCAACAGGTTGGTAGATATCATGATATCCCACCATTTTATTATGTTTCTGCAAATTAAATAGTTCAAGGGGCTAAGTTCCAACGAAGTTATCACGTGATGGTCCTTGTCAAGGCGAGTTCATTCTTCAAGACGACTACAAAGTAACAAAAGTAGTAGTATTTATATAGATATATACACAGTTCACTGCTATATCCTGCATACATCAGCAATAACTACTACACTGGCCATTACCACCATGTCACTAGTAGAAAACTGGTCTTTTACGTCGCCTAATATACGTCGGTTCCGCCTAAAGGCGACGTATATTCTACCTTTATACGTCGGTTCCGCCAAAAGGCGACGTATATTTATTTTTCTGGATATCTTATACGTCGGTTCCGCATAAAGGCGACGTATAAAACAATTATATACGTCGGCTTAGTTTAAGGCGACGTATAAGATACACTTTTTACGTCGGCTTTACTAGGCGACATATAAGATATACACTTTTTACGTCGGTTTGAAATCAGGCGACGTATAAAGTTCATCTTATACGTCGGTTAACAAAATGCCGACGTATATGATGCACTTTATATACGTCGATTTCTTGTTTGCCGACGTATAAGATAAACTTTATACGTCGCCTGATTTCAAACCGACGTATAAAGTTCTGATTTAGCAAAAAAAAAAGAAAAAGATTGTAGTCGAATTTTATATACCCGAACTCTCTAACAGTTTCCCCAAATTAAAGACCTAATTGCACACACCACCGGCGGCTTGAGACTGAAACTACGCCGGCCTGATTTCTTGTTGCTTCGAAGGTCTCTCTTGCTTAATCTCTTTCTCCCTCTCCTTCTCTCTCCCCCCCTCTCTCTCTCCCTCTCCTTCTCTCGCTTAATCTCTCGCTCTCTCGCTCTCTCTCGCTCTCTCTCTCTCTCTCTCTCTCTCTCTCTCTCTCTCTCTCTCTCTCTCTCTCTCTCTCTCTCCTCCTCCTCCTGTTCAATTTATTTATGTATTGATGTTCCTGTATGTGTTCCACCAGCTTCAAATTCATGTACCTAACTACTTTGTATATCAACACATATGTTTTTTATATGTTTGTGTATGTATAATTAACTGTATATGTTTGATAATTATTTGAGGTTTGATATAAAAATATGAGGCTCCTTTCCATAACTAAAAAAATGACACACTCTCCTCCCCCCCTTCTCCGAGGCTAGACAGACTGAATAATTTTTTCTTTAAAACTCTTACAGGCGGTAAATTCTGAAATTGGTTCATAGAGTATTAGTTACAGGATAAGGGGCGTAGCCTGTCTGATATTTAATAAGTGCCTTTGAATGTTGCTTGTTGCCTCGCTATTTGAAGCTGTAAATCCCATCGTCGTTCTTTTCCCGTTAAAAATATAGACTGTTTCATTTTGTAATGTTGCAAACCAGCAAGGCTTCATCAGGTTGCCTTTGTTAACTTAAATCTGCTTATATTACAGAGAAACGAAAAATCCATACAAATAATTTTAGGTTTGATATAAAAATGGAGGATTTGCTGAGCGTTGGCAAAGATATTTAATTTCTTTAGCTATGCCTATAGTGGCTTCTTCCAACCAAGAAACTTGTTCTGGTGGTTTTTACCAGTGTATGTGAATTTTAATGGAGAATTATTAGGCTGGAACTCGTAAACAAGAGCTCAATTGCAGCTATCAACAGAATACCCTACCAAGCAAACCACGTTAACATGATAGATTTGCCCCCATTGTCCCCACTTTACTGGCAAAATCTTGTCCATTAGCTTTAGGATCACTGTTGAGGACCTTTACTTCAACACTGTTGTCAGTGGTGATTTTACACTGGTCCATAACCTCCTTGTCCTTGTTTATCACAAAACTGACTAGTGATTTTCTTGATATCAGCATACTTGGCGATATGATAGTTTTTCTTTCAAGTTAAAGATTGAATCTTGGACAGGGTTTTGATTGTATTGGTGATTTTTAGTGGTTTGTGTTGTAGTTGATTTATAAGCTGTGGGTGTGTAGTGTAATTAGTTGAAGGGGGTGCTTGGTTTGTGGAAAAGTTTGTGTGATTTTGAGTTTGAATTTGATAATTATCTGTGAATTATGAGAAGATATATAACAAGACTATAATAAGTAATGAAAATACATTTTAGTAAAAGATATAAATGTAGTGATAAAAACCAGAAAAATACGAAATGTTTTTAATTTGATTTTCAGCATAAATAATGAAATCTTCTTGCTGTTAAATTATCTAACTCTCAAATTTGCCCTTTATTGCATTCTTTTAGTAATATATAATGGATCGACATACATGGATGTACACAATTTCACGTGCAACAGCCGAGTATATTGATGGTGTTAAAGAGTTCATTACTTGTGCGACGCTATACCTGGAAAACAAGCAAAAGGAAGAGGGAAAAGAACAATTGATCTTATGTCCATGTCGTGACTGTAAGAATTTTAAAATGTATCGTAGTGTTGATATAGTAGAGGATCATCTTTTCCGTCGTGGTTTTAAGGAGGGCTATGTGAAATGGATTTGGCATGGTGAAGGAGTACAGTCTACGAGGACCTCAGGTACAAAACGTGCAAGGGAGGAAGATAGTATGACGAATAATGATGAAGAATATATGGAAAACGATAGGGTACAAGAGATGATACAAGATATGGAGGAGCATTTCATGCACCAACCAGACATTTTAAATAGTTTGGTTGACGATTCTAAGAAACTTCTGTATCAAGGGTGCAAGGATCAATTTACTAGGTTGTCAACAACCTTGAAGTTGTGTAAGCTAAAAGTAAAGCATAATTGGAGTGATAAGAGTTTCACAGAGATGCTTCAGCTTTTAGGAGAAATACTTCCTACGAGTAATGAGCTCCCTACTTCTACCTATGAGGCGAAGAAGATATTGTGTCCCATGGGCATGGATGTAAAAAAGATACATGCTTGTCCGAATGATTGTGTCTTATTCCGAAATGAGCATGAAGATTTAGACATATGTCCCAAATGTGGAGCATCTCGGTACAGGCGACAAAGCAATAATGCTTGTAATGAGGATAAGAAAAGGCCTCCTGCCAAGGTAATGTGGTATTTACCTGTAGTGCAGCGATTTAAACACCTCTTTGCGAGTGCAAAAGATGCAAAGCTTCTAAGGTGGCATGTAGAAGGGAGAAAATCCGATGGGATGCTAAGACACCCTGGTGACTCTCCGCAATGGAGAACGATTGATGGAAAGTTTCCAGAATTTAGCGAGGAACCTAGAAATCTACGGCTGGGATTATGTGCAGATGGCATTAATCCATATCGCACTATGAGGTGTAACCATAGCACCTGGCCAGTTCTTTTGACGGTTTATAATTTGCCTCCATGGTTGTGCATGAAGCGCAAGTACATAATGTTGACGTTGCTAATCTCAGGTCCTAAGGAACCGGGGAATAACATAGATGTTTATCTTCAGCCGCTTATTGAAGACTTAAAGGTATTGTGGGATGAAGGTGTTACGGTTTATGATGCATACATGCAATCTGATTTCACTCTGCGTGCCATGATATTTTGCACCATAAATGATTTTCCTGCCTATGGAAACCTTTCTGGGTACACTACTAAAGGAGCTAAAGCATGTCCAATTTGTGAAGAGGGTACGATTGATCGGCGCTTAAACAATTGCAAGAAAAATGTATATATGGGTCATCGAGCATTTCTTCCTTCCAATCACCCTTATCGGAAGAACAAAAAGTCTTTCGATGGAAATATTGAGTCTCGGGTTGCTCCTTTGCCTTTATCAGGAAAACAGGTTTTTGAACGGGTCAAAGATATTGATGTAGTATTAGGAAAACTTTATAAAAAGCCAATCCAAAGCAAAGTATGGAAGAAGAAATCTATTTTTTGGGATCTTCCATATTGGGAACACTTACAGGTTAGACATTGTCTTGACTTTATGCATATTGAGAAAAATGTTTGTGAAAGCATCATTGGGACATTGTTGAATATTCCTGGAAAGACAAAAGATGGCATCAATGCCAGATTAGACATGCAAGAAATGGGAATACGAACAGAATTAGCACCACAATTCACGGAAAAACGTTCATATTTGCCTCCGGCATGTTACACTCTATCTAGGAAGGAGAAACTTAGCTTTTGTGAGTGCTTATCTGGTGTTAAGGTTCCATCTGGATATTCTTCAAACATTAAAGGGTTTGTGTCGATGAAAGACTTGAAACTGGTGGGGTTGAAGTCACATGATTGTCACGTGTTAATGCAACAATTATTACCAATTGCCATTCGTGGGATAATGCCAAAGCATGCAAGATTGGTCATCACAAAATTATGTTTCTTCTTCAATGCTATATGCAGCAAGGTGATTGATCCTTTGATGTTGGATACATTGCAAAATGATATTATAGTCACACTTTGCGAATTTGAAATGTATTTTTCAGTTGCACTCTTTGACATTATGTTTCATTTAGTCGTTCATCTGGTGAGAGAGATTAAACTATGTGGTCCATTATATCTGCGACAAATGTATCCTTTCGAGAGATTTTTGGGTATCCTGAAAGGGTATGTAAGGAACCGGTACCGGCCAGAAGGTAGCATAATTGAAGGATATTCTATTGAAGAGACTATTGAATTCTGCACCGAGTATTTAGCGGCTGTTGATCCTATTGGTATTCCTAAATCTCGTCACGAGGGTAGACTTCAAGGTCAAGGAACATTGGGAAAAAAAATGATCTCTCCCAATGCTGAATTGTGCGAAAGAGCCCATCTATTTGTCTTACAACACATGAGTGAAGTTGATCTTTATTTAAAAGAACATATTGTCTCAATTCGGCAAATGCATCCTTCAAAGAGTGGGAAGTGGGTTACGAATGAACACAATCGTTCGTTCAGTCGTTGGTTTAAGGAACGAGTAATGTCTCAATTGTCACATAAGCCTAACGTCATTTCCAATACATTAAAATGGTTGGCGTATGGCCCTGACATGCCTGTGAGATCTTTCGAAGGTTATGATATAAATGGGTACAGTTTCTACACACAACATCAAGATGCCAAAAGTACTATTCAGAATAGTGGCGTATCGGTGGAAGCTTCATCAACAGAATTTGGTAGAGGTAAAGATAGTGCATCACGAGATGTGAAGCAGTCATACTATGGGATAATTGAAGAAATTTGGGAGCTTGGTTACAAAGAATTCAATGTTGCTCTTTTTAGATGTAAATGGTTTGACAATAAGCGTGGTGTGCGGTCTGATGAGTTTGGATTTACGTTGGTCGACTTTAATCGGGTTGGCCATGAAGATGACCCATTTATATTCGCAACACAAGTGAAGCAAGTATTTTATATTCGTGACCCGGCTGATTCCAAGTGGTCCATTGTTCTTCAAGGTAAGAGACGTATTCTTGGTATTGAAAATGTCGAAGACGAGGATGAGTATGACCAATTTGATGAGAACCCCCCTTTCTCAATGGGATTGCCAACCCCAAATGTAAATGAGGTTATGGATGCGCATTATTTACGTAATGACCATGATGAAGGACTATGGATCAACCGCCAAGAATGAGCGGTTTTAGAATATTCTAGAATGGTATGCTTTTAAAATGATGCTTTTAAATTAAAAATAGAAAGAAATTAATTAGAAAAAAATGGTGTTGTATCCTCGTAACAATTACTTTATTTAAGTCATCATTACTAATTCTGCGTATGCTGTGAACTCTAGTGTCTACTAATATCCTTCTATATTTCAAAAAAATCTGAAAAATGAATCTGATGGGTATTGTCATATACAGATTCTTATGTACAGGCTACAGCATAACATGTTTGAAATTTATATTATTCATAAAATACTTCAGAAGCAGGGGTTTTTATGCTTTTGAATTTGCCGCTTCTTTGTGCTCTAGTTTAAGGAAACTTAAAAATTCTGATACAAGTCTGGTTGATTTACTTGGACAGGAACAAGGAATTTCAGTTCTTACAAAAGCAATTGATGCCTGCAGTGAAGAGATAGAGATCCACAAGGGAAAGCTGACTGTCAAGGAGAAACCTATAGCAGTGAGCATCAATTTTTTATATATTACATGCATTGTTTTTTACATCGAAGAATGCCTTTCGCTACAAGAACTTGATTACTAGTAGCTTTCTAGTGCAAATCTTTCTCAAATATGTTAGCTAGTAACCCCATTTCTTCAAGTAATCAAGATGACAAACTTCATATAGATTAACCATTTTACTGATTTGCATAGACATTATAAAATATCATGTCGGTGGCTGTGGTCAGAAAAATTAGCAGGGCCCTAACACAATGATTCTTTTCTTTTTATTCAAACTGCAGCTAGTTTGGAGCTGATTTTTTATTTTATTTTTTTGTCTACAGCAATTGTTTAGAATTCATCTTATTTTTGGTTTTTTAGTATTGCATTTGTTTCATCTAGGACTTTATCTGGTATAGCTTTTAAATACTGTCTTAATTTTAAAAATTGAAGTTTCAAACTTGAATGGTGGTGATTATAAGAAATTGATTCTAAAGTTGGATGTGCTGGTGTTGGTGACAGCTCTCAAGGGCAATTAAGAAGTTTATAAATTACGTGAAAAATAAACATGTTTATAAATACACCATACTCTCAAATTATACAGTTTATAAGTTGGCAGATAGTATCTTAACTAATTATATACTCGTCTAAATAATTTATAGAATTTACTAGAAGACAAGATTAATGAAAAAATATAACAGAGGAATACGAATCTTTAGAATTGGTGTGTGACGCCAACAGGACACCAGACAACATATGAGACTAAGCAACTTGCACAATGTATTGTACAACATGTATACAGGGCAACAACAGTATTTTCTAGATAATTAAATTGACAGCTAAATTAAAATAAAATAAATAGGTGTAGTTGGTCCTGGCATTATCAGATAGGTCAACTTGTCTTGTTGTTTTAAACCCATTACAGCGGAGCATTAGGACTTAGTTGCCGCCCTGCCGGCAGAACATTTACAATATCAAAGGGACCATGACTTCACAGACTTTGACTATTTCAGCTACAGGGGCTGTTAAACACTACCAACATACTGAAAAAGATCTCATCACATATAACCTAAGACCATTGGATTCCCCAATCCTAATAACTTTGCCTTCCCATTTGTAAATAGTCATCTACCAAATATGTGACCAATTTATACCAAATAAATCTAACGAAGATAGTACCATAGATCCATAACTAACTGCTGTCATTACAAACAAATGATGAAATGCTGTCATTACAAACAAATGATGAAATGCATAGTCTAAACAGTTGGACTAATGCTAAATAAGAAACATAAATAAAAAAAATTTATTTTGTGACACCAAGTAACAAGTATCCCTTTCATTAATTATATGTCTTCATAAATCTAGAACATTAATAAATTTATTGTTCAAAAGAATCTTTTTGATAATTAATTTGTTTGTAACGAAGATATGTTTCATTCGTGATCTGCATTATTACAATGTCTCTTAAATTCTGGGTCGTGTATCTACATATATTGAGCATCTATGTGTGCAGCATTTGAAACACCATGGATGTGGCTGTATTCTTTGGTTTGTATGGTTAACTTTCTTATTAAAAATAATGTGCTCCTCTGATGTAGAATGGTCATCAAATTTTCTAAAGGTTTGGATCCCGTTGGTTAATTTTGGTTTTCCGGAAGTTTAGCATCAAGTTTAAGAGGACATAAAAGTGGATTCAGGTTGTTGGTTTTTCATTCTGATGAACCAGGGAAAAATAATGTTAAAAACTATGAGCCAACTGGCAAGAATGTTGTGCTATTTTGTGGACAATAGTGAAAGATTCATTCAAATTTTTAATGTAACTTTTCTAGGTTGGTTCTCACCATACTGAGGATGAGTTTTCAGTGAGAGTGAAAGAACCCAAAGATGAGGTTCAAATTTATACATGAAACTAGCTGCAGTTTGCATATAATGTACATGTTAAAAGCTAATCAGCCCTATACAATGATTCTTTTCTTTTTATTCTCGCCACTTTTTCTATATAGCATATGTTCATTTCAGTTCTCATAAAATATCACGCTTTTTTCTATATCTACTTTATATGTCTTTTATATGGTACTTGATTACTTTTATATGTCTTATATTATAAACATATAATCTGCATTCCTGCTAGTTTTCCAGGCTAACTAACTTCGTATTTGCTATCGTGATGTAGCTATTTTCCATGGATGAGGATAATGGTCAGAATAATGGTCAGTCAAGTTCTAGTCAAGAAAACAAGAGAAAGGCTAGAGGTGCAACATTGTGCACAAAATTAAAAGACAAAATTAAAAATCAAAGAATAGACTGCAGCATTGAGTTTGATCAAGATGGTAACCCTCATGGGAATATGGCTTCCAAGTTTGCGTCTTATGTTGGAACAGAGGTCCGACTACATGTTAACATAAATATAAAGAGTTGGGATTTAGTTAGCGAGGGATTGAAGAATACGATTTGGGAAGATATTCGGGTATGCAAATATATTTAAATCACAGCCTTTTGTTTGTTTTACTAATTAAAGCAGCCTTTATTCTTCATAGCCTTTATTTGTTTTACTAATTAAAATCAGTTATAACAGATGCACTGGAAATTGGAGGATGATCAACTTAAAAAACCAGTCATGGAAGCTGCAGCTAAAAGTTGGAGGGATTTCAAGGGGAATCTTCGTAGACATTTTCTAAAAACAGGCAGGAATCCATGTGAAACATATCCTTACATCAGCGAAGATGATTGGGAAGCTTTTAAAAAGGCACACGAAACGGATGAGTTCCAGGTAAACATTAATAATTCCTTGAGTTCCAGGGAGTCACTGCTAGAGCAAGAGCGACACACACACACTAATGTATGTATACAGTAACTTTATCTATATAAAAGGTTGCAAGATAATTATGACTAAATGAACAATAAAATCTTTGCATGGGACTGCTAAAGGCCAAGTGAAAACTGTTTATAACGAAATTCTTTGAAGTTGAACTAAACTAGGACACATGAAGTTGAAAGATGGAATTGGAGACTATGCTACATGCTCAGGCCATTAGACGTAAATTTTTCAACCCAGAGAGGCCTTGTGCATTTAACTATTAATTATGCAATTGCATGAAAAGAATTCTTCGTCAATTTATAAAACATAAAGATTCTCAGTACACCTACACAAATACGAGAGGTCCTACAGGTGTCGTGCAAAAGGCATAAATGGAAGAATCCATTTTTAAAATTTCAAATTTGTGTTGCTAATAATTTCCAGTATATGCTGCTTTATTGCTTGGATTTAACTATAAATCTATTAATGGTTTTTAGTGGTCTTGCACAGTGGTAGTTGGCCAAATATCATGATGTTCACCTTCTAAAATATCAAATCGTTGTAACCATTGTTGGGAACTGTAACAACCACTACTATTTACTAGAGTATTGTATTTCTTATTCTTGGCTGCAATAGTCCACCACTCTACGGTTAACAGATAAATCAGCAGGGCCTTGGAAGCGCCTTTTGTGACAATTACTCAATAGCTAACTGTGGGACAAAATTACAAAAAGTAAAAGTAAAAATAAAAGAAGAAAAGTAAAAGTAAAGGTAAAAAAATACCCATCATCACCACCACCAAAGATTGAGAATTGGTTATAAAGTAAGAAAATAACAAGAACGAGAAACAAAGCATCACTCAGTTTGAAACACCACAATAATCAAAACCACCAACCCAAACAATACATCATCTCTTTCAAGTACAATGGGTGCAGGTGGGCGTATGTCTACTGCCTTGCTTAATGCCAAGAAAACCCAAACAGAAGCACACCAAACTCATACATACACACACGTTTTATACACACACGCACGTATAATAACTTTGATGGCAAGAACTGGGGAGGACAGAATGAGAGAGAGTAAGAGTGTTCTAGAGAATTCTTAGAAACCCAGCTGCAAAAACTGAATTAACACGAACAAACATAGACACGACAAGAGTGCGATTGTGTTCTTTGCAGAAAAGAACGCAATGTATAAAACAAATCGGGGAAAGGGATTGCTAGGTTTGTGATACTCATAAAGTGTTTGTGTAATTGCTATGGAGTTAACACGCAAGGTGTTTGTGTAATTGTCACAAAGAAAAAGCTTGGAAGAGATGAAGCTACTGGAGACGATGGTTGTCACCGGAATAACACAGGTAAGAATTTTAAGGCTTTGATACCATGATAAGATTTATATAAACTGAAATATATTGATAGAAATGTGTTTACAAACGGAATACAATTTGAAAGACTACATTGTGTGTTTTTTTATGTGCTTACTACTACAACAAAGGCCTTATTTATAGGCTTCAAGAGTACAATCTGAACGTCATGGCATACATCAATGAAGGCCAGCTTGATATCTTGGACAGACTACACCAGCTTGATATCTTTGACAACCTACCATATTTGACTGGAATAACAGCTACGGCTGCATACATCCGCAATACCCCCCTCAGGTTGGATGTGGGAGAGAAAATGACAAACATGCAACTTGAAGATTAACACCTTCTGTATTTTTTGACGGCCTAAAATATAATGTGTGGTCGAAAATTCGATAACCGGTATCCCAAAAGACTCAATAAACTCAAGATCGATCGATCCTAAAAATGGGTCTAGTTGGACGCTCAGATTAAGTTCAAGGGCTACTAGTGTCCACTCATCAATCCCAAGATAGGTCTTTCATCCGAAGATGGGATTTCCAGTAAGGGGGCGTGTTAAATATATCCTAGGAAGTGAGATAAGCAATGACATAACCTATGAAGTGAGGTAAGCAATGACAAGGCCACCAACCAAGGCCACCACCCAAGTTTCATGTTTTCTATATATTGAGGCTCTTGCCTCCTTTGTAATAGGTAGTAGATAATATATAATATATACATTTTAGTTCTCTACCTCTCTTTCTCTCCTCTCTACTATGATCCCTTTTATATTTTCTTAGTATGCTCATATTTTGACAACACCATATGCTTCTTTTCTTAACATATATAATTTTTTTTTTGATCTCCAGGTGCAGAAGCACAACCCTTCACTAAGTTGCATGTGGTGGAAATGCACATTGTTGCAAAGTATGTTTCTTTAGTTATTGTTATGATTCTTGTATCTATTATGTTCGACATATCTGATGTATTGCATCATCATAGATCTTTTATTGCTAAGGGAGCAAGTCTAACGACAGTAAATGCGAATGGGTATGCATAATATCTACATTCACTACACTTGCTTTATTTATTAAGTTTCAATATTTCATATACAATTCTGCAATTAACTGTGTTCATCGAGTATGAATTAGATCATCTCAAAGTAATTAAATGCAACTTACAATCCTCAATCCCTTAAATCGATCTTTTGTTTTATATTATAATATTCCTTTGTTCTTCTTAGGACTTCTCAATACTCGATCGTATCATTTGAAAACATTTATTAGGATGACAAGTAGATAAAGTACTCTTCATCATCTTGTACAGTGAATTAAGTTTCTCCTAAAAAAACCATAAATCTGTTACACTAAAGAAATTGCTCTGTGACTATATTTGGGAATTTCGATTTACTTAAGAAGAATTTTTACAAGTAACTTTGTACTGCATAAAATTTTAAAGACATATGCAGTAAGATCTGTTAAACGCCTTCCATTCCGATTCCTATTTAAACTTTTTGGGAAAATGCCAGTGAAATTTAGCAGTTTGAGCAGAATTTGGAGTGACTTGTGGTTTTAAGTAAGATTTAAAGAAGACTAATGCGAGGTGGAAAAAGTTTTATTTATGTGTTAATTACAAAGTGAACAGGTTGGACACAAAGTAATATTTATTTTCTTATAGATCACAATAGATGGCTCTATTTTTGAAATCTAATGTATGATATTTACCATTTCTTAATTGGAGTTGTGTGATTTGTATGAAAATGGTTAACATACTCGTAATATGCTTGTTGATTGATTAACTTGAATTACATGTTCGGCTGAAAGTTTGGTCATCGACCTGTAAGCTTTTAGCCAAGTTAAGGTAATTTTCTATAGTAACAAGTGATATATAGGAAAAGAAAGGTGTTTTCCCCTGAAAGGAACTCGTAGCCAGAACTGTCAAGAATTCTTGTTCCAATTATTGAAAACTTAACAAATCCCCAAATTGTGTAATTAGCAATTTGAGCATTGCCACAGTGAATTGACATTTCTTGTAAAGTTTGTAAATTTGTACTATACTGAGTTTGATGGATGATTTTTTCTACGTTTTTTTCTACGTCTATTTATAAAGATAAATATCGACACTGAGCTATCTAGTTCCATTTCAGGAGCCAGCGATTTTGTAAGAATCTCAAATACTAAATTTAGGTAATTACTATTTTCGTAAATTGAGATGAAAATATTTTAAATTATTTTATATCGTTTTGACGAGTCAAACTAATAGAAGTTGACCGGTATTTGAGGATAAGTGTTTTATTGATCGAAAAGATCATGTGTATGTGTTTATTATGTGCTATGTGTTATTAGATAGGAACAGAAGTCTATTTCGTAATTCGTATAATCAGTTCGTTCTTATCTGATAAAACCCGTTTTCAAAATCCCTGGGGCTTCGATTTTAAATCATTTCGTATCAATATTTGTCAAATAACTATCAAAATATTCGAAACTCATATTTTATTCATTTTATAAGTTTTATAAAATTTCAGTAATTGATTCGTTGTTTTTCATAAAAATATTTTCGTTCGAATTGGACTTGTAATTGATATAATTGGTACTTTCGAGACCGATAAAAGGTTAATTAGGGTTCCGAGCAATTCGGAAACAAAAATACATTACGTACTTTATCTTTGACCATTCCAGATATTACTCAAGCAAAACATTTTCAAAAATCATATTAATTATCATAAAAATTATTAAATTAATATTTGTTCTTCAAGATCGATCCTCAATCCAAAGGCGTTTGTGGAATCCGATTCCGATGTGCAAGTATTCAAAACGATGCCCTTGATCTCTAGTTTCTGAATCTGCATTCAAAATCAGTGTGGGTAATTTCTCTATTTTCTGTGAATTTTTGTTTAAATTCGAATTTCTAGGGTTCTTGAATAAAAAATGAGGGCTTTCTTATTTTGTGATTGTTCAATGATTTTGAAGGTTCTAATAGCTTCTTGGGGTTGCATTGAATGGTTTCGGAGCAACAAACGCAGCAGAAAACAATAATTAAAACAATAAAATCGAAACCAAATCGCAGGATCCATGCAAAACAAGACGTTTAATTCGTAGTTATGAACGTTTACCTTAAACGAAGCTTTAACAAATTGATGACAGATGGAGGTCCAAAGTAGTCACCAAGCAGCCCTCATCGAGATCTACGTTACCAAAGTAGTCCAAACGAACGCTTGATTATCCAACCATCACCGGAGCCGGTACTAGCCGAAGAACCTGCCTCTCTCTCTCTAGCCTCTCACACGTTTTAACGAAATGCAAAAAGTATGTCCCTAAACAATACATCATAATGTATTTATTGGGAAGAGAGATTGGGCTAAAACCCTAAATCGAATTGGTCTTCTCCAAACCCATTCTGATTTTGTTTTATTATTAAATTCGAATTCTCTTTAATAATTAATTAAGACCAGCTCAATTAATTAATAACTAATTTCGAATTTAATGATTTAATTTAAATTCATAATTAAAATTAAAACTCTTTTTAAACGTTCTTATTATGTAACCCTTTAGGTTATTATTACATTGACAATAAATTTAAGATCCAATAATAAAATTATAAATAATGAGCGGCATCTAGTAATACATCATTGTTACACAAGTAATAATAATTGGTTATCCAAATAAACCATTCGTGATATAATGTTTCCGTGTAATATAATCCATTTAACCAAATATTATAGATTAAACTCGATGCATGTTATTAGTCATCCTCTTCAACGTTTAATCCGGGTTTCCTTGATCAGTGAGTAGACTATTAAAACAAATCAATATTTGAGCATGGCCATGCATTTTCATAGTCTCACTCAATCAAGAGGCCAATAATATCTCTCCTAATAATAGGAGGGTTAAATCCTATATCTATCATTCGTATTTCTTATACGACTCATAATTTACCCGATGTCCACTTTTATCATCACCCGGTCAAAGGTAACTTTTAATGTAGTCAATGTATATCAATCCTCATACAGAAATATAATGATCTCAAGTCTAAGGATCATTACACCATTATCACTGTGAGTCTTTCTAATGACATTATCAACATATAGAATCCCACCGTGGGTTAATCCAGTACCATGTAGAATATTACATGCACCAATGTTCTTGACTTTAGTATCACTATACCTATGACCAATGAGATGTGGTCATCCATTAACAAACATACTAATCTTTATGCATTATAATTGTCCCATATTAATAATGCTCGATTAGGGATATTTAGGAATATAAACACTATTTATATAATTTCATTTTTAAGTCACATACTTAAAGATATAGAATACGTGTTTTATATTCCAAGGACATTTACTACTCTAACATTTATATCGTAGTAAATTAAGACATAATAAATTAATGTAGAATAATCCATGGAACATAATCATCAAATAACAAAATAGTCTTTCCTAGAAGCACAATAACATTGTCTCTAGGGCACTAACACTATCATGCATATGGTCGATTGATGTGTTCAATGGATTTGTTTCTTTTTGTTTTTGTATAAAACGAGTTAATGTATTTTCTTGATTTTATTTTTGTTCGTTTCTTGTTGTTGAAGAATCGTTCATATGCGTGGTTGTTATGGGTAGATTTCACGTACTGTAAGCTTTGTTTTGATGCCTAGAACATGCGATTTAATTGAGTTTTGAGCAAAAAACGAATTTTGGACGGAATTTGTACAAAGCTCGCCGGATATTTACGTTTATTGAAGTTGGTAATTAGTAAAGTTTAATTGATTTTTACTAATTTACCTTAATGAGGTAAAAATCATTTTACTTTAATTTCACAATTCCTTTTTATTTAAAAATCTGAATTTACTTTTAAAATTATTGTTTTCTAAAATTATATTTTCAAAATTTAGAATTATTTCTGAATTATATATTTAATTATTTAATTTTGAAAATCATTTAATTATATACTTTTAATTTGCAAAATGATTAAGAGTTAAATGATTTTAATGATTTTAATTAATTTCAATTAATTTAATTATTTGATAAATGTAATCATTTATTGAAAAATTTTATTAATTTGTTATTAGTTGATGTTGTGGAATAAAAAGTAGGGTTATCGAATTGCGGCTAGGGTTCGTGAGCTTCTTGCTTTAATGGCTGCGCTTGCGTTATCGTGACCTAATTCGGGTCCTCGCAAGATGCCTACGTATATCAGAGTTGAGAATCAAGCCAAAACAAAAATAGTTCTGAGATGAGGGGTCTGGCCCTTTATATACGATGTAGGAGCCTTAGAATCGTACTAGGGTTTGGAGACTTGGCGGACAAGTCACCGTTATTGAGGAAGGTTCTGACTCCTTCCTTATAGGAATTAGTTTCCATGTTGAATTAGGTGCCTTGGAGGCTACACAATATCCATGGGATATTCTAGAACATTCCTTGTTCCTAGAACGTTCCTGGTTTGTGGATTAGGCCCATGTTAGAAATAAGCTTATACCGGGCATCCCCGATTTGGGCTGTTCTTTTGGGCTCAATCATTAATTACGAATTTAATGCCCAACTAGGGTTTCAGGCCTTATTTATGAGCCATTAAATATTATATTAAATATGTCTTCAGGGATTATTTTTCACCCATATCATTTGCCCCCCAACTTCTAGGAAAACTTGATTTCGTAGAAGTTTAAGGTCACACCGGCCCTACCAGGGTATCGTCTTGCAGCGAACTGTGGAGCGACCTACACATTCACAATGACTAAAATTCTCTCCCAAGTTAATACTTAAGAAAGTTAAACGTTCCTTGGCCTCTCGAACCTTTTCCTTAAGATTTCTGGGCCTTATGGGAATAGGATTAGTGCCGTTTTGAGCTAATAGACACTAATCCAAGTGCAATTCGTGCATAGGATCCTTTACCATAGATTAATTAGTGATTTGTTTCCCTCAACTTATCTAAGTTAGGTTTAATATCAGACGGTCATCACTCACAAGCCTTAAAAAGGGCTAATTTTTGAGCAACAGACACTAATTCGGCCATAATCGGGGCTAAACAACCCTAAACGAGGCTAGAAAGCCCTTGATCGAGGCTAAATAGTTCGTACTTAGTGTAATTTCTACTAGAATATCCACCCTTAACCTTAAGATAGGTTAATTTTAGAGCGGGAGTCATTAAACGTCGATAATCGAGGTTAATCACCCCCTAATTGCGATTAGCGAAACCCTAATTCCAAATTTTGGATTCAATCCAATCTAATAGAGATTCTTATATTCTCATGGTTGTAGAAAGAATCACGTGAAAATTCTCATTTTTGAGTTGTCTAGGCAAGAAATACGGCCTTCTGGGCAAGGTGTTTCAAACACCTTCCTGATTTCGAACACCCTACTGGTTTTGAACACCCCTGACATTCCTAAACCCAAATTTTGAAGTTGAGCTTATATGATAGGGATTCTTATAATCTCCTGGTATGAACAAGAATCACATGAAAATATACATTTTTGAACGTTTTAGAGGCGAAATACCTCATTTTAAGCTGGTTTTCAAACCAGACCTTGTTTCAAACACCTTCTTTTTTCAACTTCTTGAAATCGCTAGGAGACCTACCTAGGCTTGTAGAGAACCTTACAAGGTTTCCAAATCTCAAATTTGGGCGCAAACAGAGCATTTTTAAGCATTCTGGATGGTCATGAAATCACCTAGGGTCTCAGGAGTTCACAACACCTGAGCAATTTTTCTCCAAGGTAGCCTGGTCGGCCATTCGGCCAAGGATTCCTGGTCGGCCACCCCTGGTCGGCTGGGCCCCATGATTTTTTTTTTTGAATTTTGGCAAAATTTTGACTAGTTGACTTTGACTTTTGACTTTAACCAAAGCCAAATCTTGTTTTGAACTCCCCTCCTTGTTTCTAGAGTGAGTTTACAACACCATAATTGATTTTGTGATCCTTGATCACAAATAACCTTCTTCTTAGTTTTCAGGAACTTTTGGGTTTTAACTTGTTCTTGAACTCTTGGTTTCAAATAACCTTGGGTTATACTATGGCCCTTGGCTTGCTGACACCCTTTCATACTTACAATAGGGTGTTTTAAACAACCTTGGCCTTGCCCCCCTTGTCATGGAGGTCTTTGTTTCTTTATTTGTTTGTATAGGGATTTCCCTTGTTTTCAACATCTGACTTCAAGTCTAGGGTACTATGGTCAGTTTTTATCCTTGATTTTATTCTCAAGGACTTTAAAACTCCTACCTTGTTTGTAAGACCATGCCTTGGCTTGATTTTATTCAACGGTTCCTGACATTCAAGCCTTGAATTCAATCAACCAGCTTAATTCAGGGCATACAACCTTGTTGGCCATCTGGGCTTATATTTTATGCAGAGTTTCAAAACTCCCACCATATTTCTTAGAGTATATCTTCCATATTTCTTTAAAGTATTAGCTTTTTAGCTAACCTTTCTATTTAGTGCCTTAATCATGGATATTTGGCTTAATACTCTATTTAGGCTTATTAAGCATAAGTTAGTTCAACCTCCTAAGTTGTTAACTATGTTGTTGCTCTAGCCTGCATTTCCATTCATTTCATTTGCTCATTTCTACAAATTAGATCATTTATTTGACCTAAATTCGAATTCATAAAGCCTTTTTCCTGCTGTTTTCGGCTATTTAACCTGTAAACGCGGGTCATCGGAAAGATGACCTGCTATGAAAGGTCACCCATTTCCTTATAAAAGAGTAGGGGTGGAAGTCATTCTTCACATTTCCCTCTTCTCTCAAAGAAAATTTCTCTCTGAAGAGCTCTAAAGATTCAAGTACTTCTTTCAATTTAAGACAAACCTGATGGCATGTGAGGGTGGTCAGAGCACCGTAGTTCCTTCTAAGGGCCATCTCCAAGCAATCAACAGGAGGACCAAAGACAAAAATAGGAAAGGTAAGGTGTTTCCTCCTCGTTATCAATTAACTTTACCCCAACTCTTAGATGAGCCCGGGGACGTGTTTCCAAACAACGCGGAATTTGATTCTTTTATATTCCCTAGCACTTTAGACGTAGGAGATATTAACGACTTACTCAAATATGAATTTCCATCTGGTTTTAGAGTCAGAATCCCCACACCGGGGGATAGATGGCACCCTGAGAATTTATTTGTATACAAAGGTGCCATCACCGTTGGCATTAGGTTTCCAGTTCACCCTTGGGTTGTTACGTTGCTAGCTGAAGTTAAAATCAACCCGTGCCAACTATGTCCCAACTCCTGGAAATTTATCTTCATTTTTATGGTTGAATGCATCAAGGGAGGCATCTGCCTTAGCATTCCTTTATTTAGACATTTGTTTGCTTTCAAAAATAGCCCTGTTACTAGGAAAGGATGGGTAAGCATCCAACATCGTACAAAGTCCCGAATGATTATCAATGCTGCCTCCGTGCCTGATTCATACCACAACTGGAGGCACGAATTTTTCATCCTTATATGGAAAGGGGAGACTGGGGTGAATTTTTCAGGTCTAAATTCAATCACGTGAACGATGAGGGTGTTAGTGAGCTTCAGCTCTCAAGTGAAGAAAGAGCTCATCGGGATTGGCTTATTACAACCTTTCAAAATGCTCACTATCGCGAAGTCATGACTGAGCATACCTTGATAGAGACCGGGCTTAGTAGTATCCCTCCCGAGGGTAATCCTTACTTAACTCCTTTATTCTCATCATACTTGTTCTTATTCCAACATTGTTTTCTTTGTCTTTTCTTGCAGTTGCTGAGGAGATTGACAGCCTGCCGGGTCGTGCCTCTCAGATTACTAAAAGGATGGTTAAAAAGGCTGAGAAAGAGGCCAACCTTGACGACGTTCATGTTCCTGAATTCCTTCAGCATTGCTCAAAAGCTGGAAAAAGAATCATGAGTTCGGATGGGAGTATGAAAACTGCGTTTATGCCTGAGTGTGGGATATGCGAGCAGGACGCTATCCGAGATAGCCATCTTCATGCTCAGGAATGGTCTCGGAATGCCATAGCCTCGGTTGATAAGGTTCATTTTGCAACAGCAACGGACCTTGGGGAAAATGAAATCTTGGGAGCGTTTCACGCCTATAACGTAAGCTTATCTCCCCTTCTTTTTTGTTACTCTTATTAGATATTGACCATCATGGCTTAACATAGTTTTTTTATGGTGTTTTATTCTTATAGCTGAATGCTCATTTCCAGAACGCTGTCCAACATGGGAAATCGTATAAGGATAAGGAAAGAGCTGCCCTCAAGGCTGTGGAGAACCATCAGAAGGAATCTGAAGAATGGGAGGCTAAGTACTTCACCTCAGAAGAGCAACTCTCATCCCTTAGGGGAAAATATGCAGCCTTCGAGAATAGAACCCAAAACAACGAGGACTCTATCATTCAGAACTACTTGGGCTCGGATACATTCCTTGCCTTCATTGATGAGCATGACAGGGAGGTCCAACCGGACAGCATGACTATAGGTTGGGAAAAAGCTGTGAATAAAATTAGCCATGACCACAAAGGGGTCGTTTTTCCTTCCTTTTATCCAAGTCCTTGGAAGGTGACTGATGTTGATGACATTGTTGAGGGTACTGGAACTTCCTCTCATGTAAACAGGCGTGCTTCTGGCTCTGGAACTAAGGCCACTCCCCAATGCTCAGGATCTAGTTCCGGGAGACACCCTTCAAAATCCCGTGGGAAGGATCAAAGTGGCAGTTCAGAACGCCTTTTAGCCGGCCGAATTCGCGAACCCAGATCGGTGAGTGTTAGCAGTTCCTCGACTTCAACTTCCAAGAGCAAGGAAGAAGGTGAGATGGGGTCATCTAGTGAAGAAGAGGTCCCTGTTCAGGTTGCTCCTCCCAAAACCAAGAAACGGTTGGTGAAGACTGCTTCTATTAAGAAGTGATTATCCTTTGAGCCTTGCATGGCCTATGTTAGCCTCATGTGGCTTTTATCCAGTTCTTATTTCACGCTGACTTTGATTGTGGTCCTTCATGGACTTATATTTTTATTCGGTATGTTTATAACTTATGACTCGAATTATGTCCGTTAGGGGTATTTTATCTACATGCTTGTTTCCTTTAATTCATACGTTCCTTTATTTACGGTACTTGGTCATCCTAGACTTACACACATCAGGTGTTTGGTACATCACTAAAATCACAGAAACGTAGAATGGAAAACAAACTTGTATTAATAACGTGAAATGGGCTCTGCCCTTTCATAAAATGATAAGTCCTACTATGAGCAACATGCTCTGCAATGGTTTTATATGAACCTTATTTCTATTTTTATTAGATAGGCAAAAAGCTAAGTCCTTGCTAGGAGAGCTTAAACATAATAAATCTTGAGATTCGAGGCGTGCCAAGTACGAGGCATCTCGTTTCCATCCAAGATTTCCAACTTGTAAGAACCTCTTCCCAACGTTTTGCTAACTCTATATGGCCCTTCCCAATTAGGGGCTAACTTGCCTGTCTGTCCAACTCCAGATGCTTCTATCTTCCTTAAAACCAAGTCGCCTTGTTTAAAGAACCTTTCTTTAACCCTATGGTTGTAATAAAAGGATGCCCTCTTCTGGTGCTCAACATTACGGGCGTTCGCTTCATCCCTGACTTCATCAATTAGATTAAGGGCGAGCCTCATGCCTTCCTCATTAGTTTCTTGCTCATATGCTTCCACCCTTGGGGACACGTGAGAGATCTCCACGGGCACTACTGCCTCTGCTCAATAAGCTAGCAAAAACGGGGTAGCTCCGGTTGTTACTTTACAGGTGGTACGATATGCCCACAATATAGGCAGCAGCTCGTCCACCCACGTGTTTCTTGAACGTTCGACCCTGTTCTTGAGTCCATCAAGGATAATCTGATTCGCTACCTCCGCTTGCCCATTAGCCTGAGGGTGAGCTACTGAAGTGAAGCGAATTTCGATGGCGTTCTCCTCACAATACTTCTTAAACTCCTCATTGTTAAATTGGTGCCCATTATCCATCACAAGGATTCGTGGGATACCGTACCTGCAAATCACGTTCTCCCAGAAGAACTGGGTAACTTGGTGGGTGGTTATCTTAGCTAATGGCTTAGCCTCAATCCACTTGGTAAAATAGTCAATAGCCACTATCAAGAACTTCCTTTGTGCTGAAGCTACAGGGAAAGGACCAAGAATGTTCATCCCCCACATGGCAAACGGAATAGGAGAGTTAATCGACGTTAACATCTCTGGTTGCTGCCTAACAATCGGGGCGTGTTTCTGACACCTGTCACACTTCTTGACATAACTTTGTGCATCTGTCAACATCTTTGGCCACTAGATACCCAGACGGGTGATCTTATGGGCTAAGGCTCTGCCCCCTAAGTATTGCCCACAGATCCCTTCATGAACTTCCTTTAATGCTTCTTCTGCCTCCTGAGGTCTCAAACACTTCAAGTACGGGATAACAAAAGACCTCTTGTACAGGATGCCTTCAATCAAGGCATATCTCAATGCTCTCACTAACAGTTTCCGCGCCTCCGAGGCGTCTTCGGGGAGCCATTCCATTTCCTAATGTGCCTTGATAGGATTTATCCAACAACTTCCTATATCAATGGGTGCCACCGATTTTGAATTGATGGTAGGGGCCTTCAGGACCTGGAAGTAAACACTCCCTGCATAATTCTCTATCTCAAAAGAGGCGAACTTTGATAGGGCATCGGCCTTGACGTTCTCCTCCCTCGGAATGTGCTCCATATAGCATTCATCAAACTGAGTCATAACGGCTTTCACAACCCTTAGGTATTTTGCCATAGTATCACCCTTGGCTTCGAACTCACCATTCACCTGCGATACTACGAGTCTTGAATCTCAACAAACTTTAAGGTTCTTGACTCTCAATATTCTGGACAAGCCTAATTCGGCTATCAAGGCTTCATATTCAGCTTCGTTGTTGGTTGTTGGAAAGTCCAACTTCAAAGAATATTCTACTAAAAACCAATCGGGGCTTTGCAAGACCAGGCCCGCACCACTAGACTTTGTTTTTTATGCCCCATCAAAATAGAGCACCCAATATTCCTTCTGATCGGGTACAATCTCCTCAACTTTACCTTCACTTTCTTGGCTTGGCAATATCTCCTACCCCCCGACTTCTTGGTTTTCGATGGTACATTCAACCACGAAGTCAGCTAATGCCTGAGCCTTGATGGCTGTCCGAGGCTTATATGTGATATCAAACTCCCCGAGTTTGATCGCCCATTTAACTAGCCTCCCACTAGCCTTGGGGCTATGCAATATACTTCTTAACTGCTGATCCGTCCGGACTTCAATGTTGTGTGCCTGGAAGTAAGGTCGTAGCTTCCTTGAAGCTGTTACTAGCGCCAAAGCAAACTTCTCGATGGGTGAGTAATTCAACTCAGCTCCGTGCAATACCTTGATCATGTAGTAGATAGGCTTCTGAACCTTGCTTTCCTCTCGAATGAGAACGACACTCAATGCTTGTTCAGATATCACTAGGTATAAATATAGGGTCTCTCCAGGACTAGGTTTGGCCAACAACGGGGCCTTAGCCATGTTCTTTTTCAGCTGTTCAAAAGCCTCTTGACTTTCTGAAGTCCATTCAAAATTCTTCACTTTCTTCAAAGCCTGAAAGAATGGAAAACATTTGTCGCCAGACCTTGAGATGAATCTTCCCACTGTAGCTATTCTACCAGTTAACTTCTGCATATCCCTCACAGAACGGGGTGGTTCCATGTCGAGAATCGCTTTAATCTTATCCGGGTTGGCTTCAATGCCACGTTTTGAAGCCATCAAACCCAAAAACTTCCCTGATCCAACGCAAAAAGCACACTTAGCCGGATTTAACATCATCTTATGGTGCCTCAGCACTTCAAATGCCTCTCTGAGGTGTTCAACTTGGTCTGCTGTAAACTAGCTTTTGACCAACATATCATCAACATAGACCTCCATGGTTTTCCCAATCAGATGGGCAAATATCTTATTTACCAGTCGTTGATAAGTAGCTCCTGCATTATTTAGCCCAAAAGCCATGACAAGGTAACAAAAAACACCAAATTCAGTTATGAAAGATACCTTCGGGATGTCATCCTTGTGCATCTTAATCTGGTTGTAGCCACTAAAACCGTCCATGAAACTCAACATTTCGTGCCCAGCCGTGGCATCTATTAGTGTGTCAATCCTTGGTAGAGGGAAGCAATCCTTAGGGCACGCGTCATTCAAATCGGTGAAGTCTATGCACATCCTTCACTTACCGTTGGCTTTCTTGACCATTACAGGGTTAGCCAATCATTCAGGGAATTGAATCTCCTCAATAAAACCAGCTTCAAAGAGTTTGTCCGCCTCTTGCTTTATGGCCTCTTGCCTTTCAGGAGCAAAATTCCTCTTTTTCTGTTTTATTGCCTTCCGCTTGGGGTCGACATTCAACCTATGAGTTATGAGTTGGGGGTCTATCCCTGGCATATCAGCTGCTGAAACCACCAAAGTCAGTTATGAAATATACCTTCGGGATGTCATCCTTCAGCCTTTGGATCTCAACCTCATGAGCCTTGATCCTCTCAGCAGCTGTTTGAGGAGGTCCATCATGGATTCTTCGAGTCCTTGTCATGGGCTCCTTACTTGCACGTTGCCTCCTCGGGGCTTCATCACGATCATCGTCCTCAGACGACGAGTCATCAGTGTAAGGTCCGGAGTAATCATAATATCCTTGCTCAAGAGGGGCTAAACCCCTAATATAGGATGGCTGATACGACTCAGGTATTTGTAGAGCGTGACCACTTGGTCCAGGATCCCTTCGATTTGGGGGTAGTTAGGCAATTCGTATAACGGATCAGTACTCATGGGGAGTGTAGTGGTGGAGATCTGAACTCCTGAGAGTGGGGGACGGCTATTTAATGGTGAGACCACCATCTGAAGCTGATTAGTCTTCCGTCCCGGGTGGACGTCCACTGGTAAGGTTCTCTCAACATGGAGATTCATCCCAATGGGTTGAGAAACTTGAGGCTGAGTGGTTGTCTCTGTTGATGGGGGTACATACCCTTGTTCAGTAACGACGGGTGGAACAGAGGTGACGGTGGTAGCCTCGGCTGAGACTGGTGTCCTTCGTGTTTGAACCATGGTTGATGTTGTGTTCCCACAGACGGCGCTAAATGTTGTGGAATAAAAAGTAAGGTTATTGAATTGCGGCTAGGGTTCGTGAGCTTCGTGCTTTAATGGCTGCGCTTGCGTTATCGTGACCTAATTCGGGTCCTCACAAGATGCCTACGTATCTCAGAGTTGAGAATCAAGCAAAAAAAAATATAGTTCTGAGATGAGGGTCTGGCCCTTTATATAGGCTGTAGGAGCCTTAGAATCGTACTAGGGTTTGGAGACTTGGCGGACAAGTCACCGTTATTGAGGAAGGTTCTGACTCCTTCCTTATAGGAATTAATTTCCATGTTGAATTAGGTGCCTTGGAGGCTACACAATATCCATGGGATATTCTAGAACGTTCCTTGTTCCTAGAACGTTCCTGGTTTGTGGATCAGGCCCATGTTAGAAACAAGCTTATACCAGGCATCCCCGATTTGAGTTGTTCTTTTGGGCTCAATCATTAATTACGAATTTAATGCCCAACTAGGGTTTCGGGCCTTATTTATGAGCCATTAAATATTATATTAAATATGTCTTTAGGGATTTTTTTCACCCATATCAGTTGATTTTAATTAATTAATCTGTTTTCGTTTTTAAAAATTTTAAAAATAGTGTTTAATTGTTCAAATTTCCAAAATTTGTTTTAAAAATGATTTGAGTTAAGTGTTGTTCTGTATCAAGGAATAAATGTCTTCTAAAAATATTTCTTGAGTTCAGTTAATTATGAAAGTGAGTTATATGTGCTGTTTTGTGGAATTTACAAGCTTAAATGTTATGTGAGTTATGTGCATTGACTATTAGCGAGTCTTAAGTGTTTCTTAGTGATTAATGTGCTCTAATTATTATAGAGTCGAGTAAGAAGGATAAAGGAAAGTCTAGATCAATAAAGGGAAGGATATAGTACACTACACTAGAAATTGAATCAGACAACATATGTTACACAATGGTCGCGAAAAATGCCATTGTCCCAAAAAATTTAACAATGGTGAACAGTTAGCTAACGAAAAAATGTTGTCTGTCATTGCTGTAGACAATGGTTATTCAACATTTTTAAAAATGTTGTCTAACTGGTGCCTCTTTGGTCAAATGAGACAATGGTTGTTTATGGAGGTATTGTGTAACATGTATTAACACATGTGCGTTTCAGTTCATACTAAACCGTTGTACATATTGTGGCCTCAGACAATAGGTTTTCATATATGTTGTGCAATTAAGACAACGGTTTTTATTGAAGAGTTGTTTGAACTGTCGCCTTACTAGACAACGGTTTTATGAAACCGTTATCTGATCTACACAAAAAATTGAATTGAATTTTGTGGGAAATAATGAAATATTTGGTGGGAAATATTGAAATAATTTGAATTGAATTGGTGCGAAATAATGAAAAAATTTGAATTGGATTTGGTGGGAAATAAAAAAAATATTCAGACAACGGTTTTTACACAACAACAATGGTTTTTCATAAAAACCGTTGTGTAATGTTTTACACTTTTAAATCGTTAAACTACGTTTTTGTTAAAATCTCGTACAACCCGACCTTTTTATTTTTGGATTATTTTTTCTCAACACTAAAATGAGTTTTTATTAACGTCCATACTATTCGATCGTCGAAGAAATCATTCAAAAAATTTATTCTGTGAATTTGGATCGTGCCTCGTTATAGGAAGCAACACTTTTACTAAGTTTTTGCTAAAATCTCGTACAACCCGACCTTTTTATTTTTTGTTTATTTTTTCCCAACACTGAAATGAGTGTTTATTAATATCTGTATGGTTAGATCGTCGATGGAATCATTCAAAAAAATTATTCAGTGAATTTGGATCGTGCCTCGTTTTAGGAAGAGCACTTTTACTACATTTTTGTTAAAATCTCGTACAACCTGACCTTTTTCTTTTTTGATTTATTTTTTCCAACATTCAAATGAGTGTTTATTAACAACCGTAAAGGTTCGATCATGGAAGAAATCATTCAAAAAAATTATTCAGCAAATATGGATCGTGCCCCGATATAGGAAGCAACACTTTTACTACATTTTTGTTAAAATCACGTACAACCCAAACCTTCTTATTTTTCGATTAGTTTTTCCCAACACTAAAATGAGCGTTTAGTAACATTCGTATGGTTCGATCGTTGAAAAATCATTCAAAAAAAATTATTCAGTGAACCTGGATTGTTCCCCGTTATAGGAACCAACACTTTTACTAAGTTTTTGTTAAAATCTCGTACAACCCTGCCTTTTTTTTTGATTATTTTTTTCCAACAATAAAATGAGTGTATATTAACATCCGTATGGTTCGATCATCGAAGAAATCATTCAAAAAATTTATTCAGTGAATCTGGATCATGCCCCGTTACAGGAAGCATCACTTTTACTACGTTTTTGTTAAAATCTCGTACAACCCAACTTTTTTATTTTTCGATTATTTTTTCCCAACACTAAAATGAATGTTTATTAACGTTAGTACGGTTCGATCATCGAATAAATCTTATTCAGTGAATCTGGATCGTGCCTCGTTATAGGAAACAACACTTTTACTAAGTTTTTGTAAAAATCTCGTACAACCCGACCTTTTTATTTTTCAAATTTTTTCCCAACACTAAAACGAGTGTTTATTAATATCCGTATGGTTCGATCATCGAAGAAATTATTTAAAAAAATTATTCAATGAATCTGGATCGTGCCCCGTTGTAGGAAGCAACACTTTTACTATATTTTGGTAAAAATCTCGTACAACCCGATCTTTTTATTTTTGGATTATTTTTTCTAACAATAAAATGAGTGTTTATTTACATTCGTACGGTTCAATCGTCGAAGAAATCATTCAAAAATTTTTTTAGTGAATCTGGATCGTGCCCAATTACAGAAAGCAATACTTTTACTACGCTTTTGTTAAAATCTCGTACAACCCGGCCTTTTTATTTTTCAATTATTTTTTCCAAAACTAAAATTAGTGTTTATTAACATACGTATGGTTCGATCATCGAAGAAATCATTCCAAAAAAATTATTTTAATGGTCAACTATCAAAAGTACTGTTTGGTCAAGCTATTCTAATTTTGGTATAACTCTGTTTTAAAATCTTTTTTCGACGATCCAACAATATGGATGACAGTATATATTGAATTTACTTTTAAAATATCTAAAATTAATATTTAAAAAATTCTAAACTAATATTCAATGATATTTAATAGTATTAATAATATTATTTTATATATGTTTTAAAAGTATCAACCAAATATTCCCCCGTTACCAAAAATATTTCCCCTCTTTTCCAAAAATTATTTCCCCTCCTTAACCAAAATTTTAGGCTTAATGGCCTTTTAGCCCTCCAAGTTTGCACCGAAATACCCATCAGCCCTTCTGTTTTCAAAACGTTCCTTCCAACCCTCGAAGTATCCGTAAAGGTCCAATTAGCCCTCATACTGGGATAGGAAAAAAAACCGGTATAAATCGGTAGGGCAAAACAGACATTTCACTTTCCCCCAAAACGTTTACATACGCTTTGAGCCCTAAACTATGCCCAAACTAAACACAGCAGCTTAGGATTCGATTGAAGTGTTGAGTGGCGATTGGCGACCATCCGATTGGCGATCAAAGCATGGGGGATAGCAGTTGGAACTCTGATGGTATGTTTAGTAAGCCTTATCACTCATATTTTTGATTATGAATTCGTTTTGATTTGGTTTAAAGTGGGTATGCTCTGTGTATGCATGTATTAGTGAAAGTGTATGTATTGTTCAATGTTCTGTACTTACATGTTTGTTAGTTCGTGTTTTATTGAAATTTTGTGTGGGTGTGATGAACCCTAATTGTATGTTTGTGCTTTTAAATGCTTATATATAAACCACAAATATGTTTTGTGTCTTGAAGGTGAAGATGTTCTCACTATTAATTTGTTTCACGGTGGGAAGTTAGTTTTGATTCCAAGAGCTGAATACTTTGGGGGTAAAGTGAGTTTGTATCACTGTGGAGACCTTGATGAAATAGACATGGACAGTCTAAGAGTATGGACTAAAGCCTTGGGTTATGGGGGACTGACTTGTCTGTATTATAGGAAGCCTAATGTAGGACTAGATGAAGGTTTGATGTTATTGTTGACTGAGGCTGATGTAGAGGAAATGAAAAGGTATGCACTGGAAAATTCAAATACAATTGATGTTTATGTGTCACATTCCAATGAGGACGAGTTGGTATCATTCGAAGATGTAAACGTGTTTAGAAAAATTAATGAAGAATGTAATGAGGGAAATGCTAGCAATGATGTAGGGGACTGGAGTGATGAACTAGATGATTATGACTTTGCTGATTCAGATTACTCAGATGAGGATGATGACATGCTTTTTTCTAGGTATGTTGATGATGAGGGAGTTGACTGGGTGGGTAGGTTAAGAGAGGAACTTGGACTTGGTCCAGAAAAAAATATGGAGAAAGAAAGTGATAGTGAGTATGATAGTGATGATCTAGACAGTTTGGCAGAAGATGAAGATCCTGTCCAAGCTGAAAAGAAAAAGAAAGCTTTTCCAGTGTACAAAGACACAGATATTCCAAAATGGAGAGTGGGGATGGTTTTAGAGACCATCGTCAATTCAGAGAGGCTGTAATGAAGCATTCTTATCTGGAAGGAAGAATGGTGAAGTTCACTAAAAGTGACAGAACCAGGGTGAAGGCTGTGTGCAGACCCCCATGTCAATGGCATGTGTTTGCTTCTTTAAATTTTAACAAAACCATGCAAATAAAGATAGTGGGACCAGGTACATTCCTTGGACTTGGACTTTTTGGTATTTTTATTACTTTACTTTAGTTTATATTTAATTCCTCTTTATTGATTTGCAGACCACAGCTGTGTTAGAGAGCAAAAGGGGTTGCCCCTTATAAATTCTGGATACCTAGCTAAAAAATATCTTCCAGAATTCAGAATTAACCCATCTTGGCCAATCTCTGCATTTCACAAAACTGTCTTGAAGGACTTGCAAATTGATTTTCAACATCACATACTCAGAAAAACTAGAAGAAAGTGCATGAAGATTATTAATGGAACTCTTGAAGAGCAGTATGACAAGCTATGGGACTATAAAACAGAGCTATTGAGGCGAAATCCCAACTCCACAGTTGAGATTGAGATAGAACCAGGTATACATATGTGCTTTCTACAATAGATTCAATACAAACTTTGTGAATACATAATAAGGCTCCAGATCTAAATGTGCAGGTGCTGTAGGTGTGTTCAGAAGGATGTATATATGCTTAGGGGGTTTGAAGCATGGGTTTAAGCTTGGTTGCAGGAAGATGCTTGGCTTCGATGGCTGCCATTTGAAAAATGCTTTCAAAGGTCAGTTGTTATGTGCTATAGGAGTAGATGGTAATAATTGTATGTTTCCAATAGCTTATGCAGTAGTTGAAGCAGAAAGATTAGACAGTTGGAGGTGGTTTCTAGCTTTAGTAGGTCAAGATCTGGATATAGGTGTTGGGGATGGCTGGAGTTTCATTAGTGATAGACAGAAGGGGTTATTGAATGTAGTTGAAGAGATGTTCCCCATGGCTGAGCATAGGTACTGTGTTAGGCATATGCATAACAATTTTAAGCAGAGATATGGTGGAAGATCTCTAAAAGAAAAACTTTGGAGCTGTGCAAGGGCAGCAAACAAAGAGGCATTTGAGACTGCAATGAATAGACTTAGAGAAGAGAATGAGGGTGCTTGGGAATGGCTGACTGCAGTGCCATTTCAGCATTGGAGCAGGGCACATTTCAAAACTGACTCCAAATGTGACATGTTACTGAATAACTGGTGTGAGAGCTTCAATAGGTGCATTTTATGGGCTAGGGAACAAGGCATACTAATCATGTTAGAAATGATTAGGGAGTACCTAATGAGGAGATTGCAGTGTAAGAGAGATGAAATGGTGGCTTGGGAAGATAAAAAATTGACTCCAAAGGTGTACAAGCTGCTTGACAAATACAAAAGGTGGAGTGGAGGATGTTATTCCACTTATGCAGGCTATGATGAGTTTGAGGTAACCACAGTGAATGGAACCAAGTATGCTGTTCATATAGGTAACAGAACATGTGGATGTAAAAGATGGGATCTAAGTGGCATCCCCTGTCACCATGCTGTCAGCTGTTTGAATAGAATGGGATACAATGTTGAAGATTATGTGGATTCGGTGTATAGTGTAGCAAATTACAAGAAGGCCTACTCTGGGATAATCTTTCCAATGAATGGACATAATGCTTGGGATAGGAGTGGGTTGAGTTTGAAACCACCAACCATTGAAAAGCAACCTGGCAGGCCAAAAAAGAAAAGATATGAGCTCCCAGATGTGATTGAAAAAGAAGGGAATGGAGTGAAGTCCTTGACCAAGAAGACACAGTTAACTGTGAGGTAAATTTTATACTTGTACTTCCTACTTGCATTAATTGTAAATTATATAGCTAATGTTTCCAATGTCATGTACTAGGTGTGGTAGATGCAAGCAGGTAGGCCATAACAAAAGGACCTGTAATGGAGTTCTACCTGTAGAAGATGCTAATGAGGACATAAGTGATCATGGATCACCTCCACCACATGCTTTACTAAGTGATCATGGAAAATCCACAGAGGTTCCACCTGCAGATAATGAGGAAGAAATGCAAGCCGACTACAATGAAATGCTTTTGGATTTTCCTGAGGAAGGACCACCCATTACTCAACCAAGCCAAGTAGAGAATGTTGAACACATGCCAGAGACTGTTGAACAAATGCCACAGACTGATGAACAAATGCCAGAGACTGTTGAACAAATTCCAGAGACTGATATTCCAATTGTGCAAGAAGAGGAAATAATGGGAGAGAGTGGTGAGGAGGCAACTCCTCTTGAAGTTGCAGCAAGAAAGATAAGGCAACTGAGGTATGCAAAACTGGGCTTGACAACTACCCTTGACTCCCCTATCATGGTTGCAGCTGAAAAAATTAAAAAACTTAAGTAGTCAAAGCAGCGGGAGAAAGCCAAAGAGAAGACAATCATTGAGGAGCCAGAGAAAGACAACCAAGTAGAGGATGAGAGAATGAAAGCAATTAAAAAAGAAATGAAGGAAAGAATTGAGAAAAACAAGAAAAGAAAGGGGACCCCAAGTGGTGAGCTTCAGCCACTGAGAAGGAGTTGGAGGCTTTCTCGTCTTTGCAAGCTAAATAAGTTCGAGAACACAAAAGATACTCCTGTTTGCATTGATGATGAAGCTGACACCATGATAGCAGCAATGGAGGGGCAATCAACTGAACAGAAAACTCAACTCAACTCATACACAGGCCCCATGAAGTTGGGCAAACAGATGCCACCACCAGTGAAACAATACAAGACTATAGTTGGCAAAACAGAGGTAAAATATGCACCTTTCTTATCTCATGGGAAAAATGTGATCACAAGGAGTGCACTGGCAAAAGCAATACAGGAGACAGAAACAAACTTGAAGACCAAGTCGAAGGGCAAAGAGAAACAGGCTTGAAGACCTGGATTTTAACTTGTGCACATTTACGGATAATTTCATTTTGACTGTAAACCTGTGTGCTTTTGACAACCCCTGAACCTTTTGGTTTTGTGTTTGTAATGTTGGCTATTTACTAAGTTATGGATGTGAACCATTTGCTATTTACTAAGATTTGTGTTTGTGATTTTGCTCTTGACATCCCTAATATTTCATAAACAGGCTGTTTATTGGATTGAAAATACTACATAATATTGGATTGAAAAAACATTTCATTATAAATACCAAACTGCATTACATTTTCATACATCATAATTCTTTTTTCTACTACAAAGCTATAATTAGGGTAGTTCATATTGTCCCCTGCTCACTGTCTCCACCTCTTTGTTCATCAGTACAAAGCTCCACACGATGAATATGACAATCATAAACAACAAAATATGCCTTTTCTTCTTCCCTTTGATTTCATCAGCAGCCTCAAACTTCTTCAAATCGTCTTCTAGCTTCTCAACTTTTCTCAACAGCCCTGGGATGATAACTCTTGCCCTTGGGCACATAGGGGGGTCGAACCATAAATGAAAGTTACAAGCATGGGCTCTGTCTTCCTGCAAAAGAAACAAGTCTCACAAGCAGCTAGAACAATTAGTACAATAATACTTGATTTAACATGAATGTACCATAAAACGCAGGCATCCCCAAAACCTTCTTCCCGGATTTGCATCGGTCCATGAGGTTCTTAACACAGCTGATCTTCCACACCAACAAGTAGGCTCCATTTTCTTAGCAATTTTTTTTGTTTGGTAAAAGTCTGTACACACATATATATAGATATATAGAACTACAAGGGTTATAAGGTCTGGCGGGAGTGATTCCTCTGTTTTGGAGGGAAAGATAAAGTGAAATGTCTGTTTTGCCCTACCGATTTATACCGGTTTTTTTTCCTATCCCGGTATGAGGGCTAATTGGACCTTTACGGATACTTCGAGGGTTGGAAGGAACGTTTTGAAAACAGAAGGGCTGATGGGTATTTCGGTGCAAACTTGGAGGGCTAAAAGGCCATTAAGCCAAAATTTTATTCCCCCCATTGTTTTGAGGTCACAGCTCCCTCCATCTATATCCCCCATCTCTTTTTCTTATCTCACACACAGAGCACCCTCTATCACCATCTCGCATTCTCTCTTACACACCATTTCCCTCTACCGTCTCACCATCTCTCTGAAACCTTAGTTTTAAAACTCAGGCTCACACATTCAAATTGTAGTTCCACTAAGCACAAATTAGTAAACCCTAATTGGTTCAATTGGTTCGATTATTTCGATTGTTCAAAGCTCGAAAGCTTTAATTGGTAAGTAAGCTCGAATTTGTTGGATCTAATTTTATATTCGGATTAATTAGCTTGAAATCCTATCTCCCTCAATCTCTCTCTCTTCTTCTATCCCTCAATCACTCTCTCTCCATCTCTCTCTCCCATCTCTGTGTGTGTATGTTTTGGTGCTAAAAATGGAAAGTACTTTGTTAGACTGGGTGTGTATTATTAAAATCTTTTTCAATTGGAGTTTAAATTTTTATGCATATGTGTGTTTTCAACTGGGTATGTACTCTATTTTGATGCAAATGTCAACTGGGGTTTTAATTTTTATGTAAATTCTTCTGTTGTTTACGGTTGTAGATCGGGGAACTGCTGATTTTGCCAACACAGGTTGTAGAGGTCTCCACCTCAAAAACTGGTAAGCACGGACATGCTAAGTGCCACTTTGTGGCCATCAAAAGCAGAAGCTTGATGACAGTGTTCCTTCATCCCACAACTGTGATGTAAGTTCTTTATTTCAAATGCTACTATGTACACTGTTTTCATTCACATTCTAATTCCCTTCATTTTCATCAAAAATAGCGTGTGCAACTATTTTCATAGTTAAATTGTTTTCAATATATTATGATTGTAAGTCATAGTTACCTTTTACCGATTCTTGTTTAATTTTGATATAGCTATACAGGGAAGCTGGTGGCAATTGCAATATGGCTATAGCTGCAGCAAGATTAGGCCTTAACTGCACTAAAATTGGTCATGTTGGAGATAAAATCTATGGACACTTCCTTTTAGATGTGCTTCGCAAGGAGGGTATTAGCACGGTTCGGATGATTGAACAGGGTCAGATTTTTAGCAGTTCAAGCACAGAATATGAAACATTTCTATGTTGTAAGCAGGGAGCTCCTCCTACTCTTGTATGAAATCATACATTTCATTGGCTCCTTATGGTAAACATTGTCTATGTGCCAGTTTTTTTATGGTGTTTGCTGAAAAGAAGCTGAAAATCTTGCTCATTTGTAATAGTTGTATTTTTTAAAAATGCAACTTATTTGGTACATAAAATCATTATAATTTAAATATGTATATCATTGTATTACATGTCATGTTATAGGATTATACACAATAGAGGCCGTCACAGGAGCTCGTTGCCAAGGATTTTCATGGAGTGGAGTGGAAGTTTTGTCACATTTATAGAGGTAATTGAGTGGATACTGCACTGTGGATCATTCTTAAGAACATTTCATTCAGTGATTTCATTTTTTCTAATTACATATCGTATATTAGGTTAGCCAAGGCGACATTTGCTAACATCTAGGAGGACTATCTTTGTAGGTCAGAAGAATCTTGTTTCTGGAGATGTTGTTCTCTTTATAAGGTATATTTATTTGTTTAAATTCCTATACAATATGCATCTGTACCATGGTGTTTCAAAATTTACCTGATAAAAAGATGTAAAATAATAATTATTAGATGATATACTATCTAAGCAGTGCCCAAAGCATATAGCTATGAACATGGAAAAGCAATTAAACACCAAGATGTTGAGGCAACATCACACAGATTGAAGTAAAATTATAATTGTTAGCTGACAGAGTGCACCCTGAGTGCAGTGCCAAAATATAGATCTTGATCATGCCCAAAAATATGAAATCTATGTTCCTTTTTTACTAAGAACTTTCCTTTCTCTTTCTGTTATTTTGTAAGCAGGGAGCTCCTCCAACTCTTGTAAAAGCTGAGGTTCCATGGTCGGTTTAAAGGGGCAATTTGTCTGAGAAGGATTGAGTCCTGAAAACTGTGAAAGGCAGAAGAGGTTGTTTCAACACTGAAAGGCAGGATTGGACAGTTTTCCTGGTGCCAGGGTTCAAAATTCACTAGGCTTTTCCTGGTGGTTAGGGTAAGCCATGGTAATGGTTAAGGTTCTAAGGTGATAATTGAGTTCCTCGTTCTTAGTTGTAAGTTGTTATCCATTTAAATCCTATAGGACATAGCATTATTAGGCTTGATAAGACCTTCAAAGTATGAACCTGCTTGAAAGAATTTTTAACTTACTAAAACGGGGTATGTACCTATTTAACATAAATTAAACCAAACCACTCGTTGGTAAGGAAATGAGGAGGTTGAGATGTATCCAAACTCATATATAGATTGTTTCTGTTTCCATTGGTGCCCTCATCTTGTGAGGAAAGCTAAGGAATATCTGGCTGCCTAACTAAATATGCTAATAATTATTGTTGTTAACTCGTAAGAATGTATATTGTCCAGTACAAACTTTAAGATGTTCTCGCTCTAGCTGTGGGTGAATTGAAATGTTTGTTTCGTCAATGTTACATTAAGGCGTGTTTAAAACTGCACCATTTCTTTTAGAGTATAATGGCAAGTATTTGATTGCAGGGACCCATAAATATTACATCAACATATGACAATAGACGACATGGCCTAGAAAGTTCTTTTTTTGCAAGAAGAGATCTATGGAGGGTAAAGGCATCACATGGAAATTCTACTTCAGGAAATGGGGATTCCCCTGTCTTCCTTCTTCAGCTTGGACCAGCACTTTTTGTTCATGATTCTACTCTTCTTTTGCCAATTCATTTGTCAAAACATCACCGAAAGAGCTGCTGCAGAGTCCAACCCTGACGTTGGATCATCAAGTAGAAGTATGGCAGGATCATGAACAAGAGCAACACCAATTAATACTATGTATGCAATTTTTACATAGAAATTGTAGATCAATTAGAAATTTTTGTATTGATAAATTTATTGATTCATTATTTAATTGGTTGGAGACATTATTTAAAATTATTTTTTGTATACATAAACCATTGTCTAATATAGAGAAACACAACACACACTATGCCCAAATTGCGTAAATAAAACAAATACAACACATTAAAAGAAACAAAACCATTGTTCAAACCCACTACAACAGAAAAAATTCAGACACCAGTTGTTTATTGAGCTGTCATCTTTGGTACTACCACACATCCGTTGTTCACCATTGCATAGATACTATCAGTACAATGGTTTATAAACATTTCTGTCAAAATTTATTAACGGGAGAATTCCGTTATGTGACATATCTCATACAAAGGATTTATTACTCGTGCTGATAGTATCTATAAAATGGTGAAAAACTGGTGTGTGTGATAGTACCAAAGACGGTAGCTCAATAGACAATGGGAAACTTGTCTAACAGATAACGGTTAAAAAGTGGTGTCTTACTTGATTTCTGTTGTAGTGGTAGAGTGAAACGATCAAGTATTAGACAAGTTTAGCGGTTGTTGGCAGGCAAGTGTTTCCCTTCACTTCTTGTTCAAATGAATTTATTCTTTAATTATTGTGATTATGGCATTACCCCAACTGTTCATATCGATCTTGTTTGCACTAAATCACGCAAGCGTACGCGATCATAAGTAATATAGAATAAAGTTGAGTTCGTTCCCACAGAGATCTGGTTAGGTTTCAATTCAGTTCATGCACCTATGTAACAATGTATGGTTTTTATTCACTGCTAAGACAATTAACAAGATTGGGTTTAGATTAACTATAATTAACTAGGAAACAAATTAACAAAACTAAGAATTAACTAACTAACGAGAATTGGAATCGAATTACTTATGCAAGAGAAAACATGGGTTCCTAACTTCATTAAATACTTTGCTTAGATCTGATGACTGTAATCACTATATGCAATGGTTATGATATCTGATTGGACAACACGAAACAAGTATAAGCTACCTCTCGGTATACTAACACCAAACTACTTATACATCCACAAAAGAGATAGAAGATTAATAAACACCAATTATGTTTAGACCCTATATCTCTATAAGATTTGAAAACATAACGGTTTAATCACAAGTTATCCATATTGATCACATAGGGTAGCAAAATATCTCTATTTACGCTACAAATCATGATGTTAAAACATCAACCTATCATATGCTAGCATGGCAAGTTCTAAATCTCAAGATCCACTCTCGTTTCGCAAGAGATTAACAATTCAATTTAGATGTTAGCTACGCATCTAAAAGCATTAAGAATAACCATACAAGGATATCAAATATACATCACACACAGATCTTTAAACCATCAAAATACTAAAGCTCCATAAATAAATCCGTTAAAATCCCATGATAACGATTAGTTCGTAATTGAACCTCTCGTCATCATGGGATCAAGTGAAACCATGATAATGAAACAAGATATAAATTCTATGTTATATTATGCTAACTAATGATACAAATTACAATGGTAGGATGTGTTTATATAGGCTCTAGAAGTCTTGCCCAGCAAGAAATTCCCCAAAATAGAGTTAAAATAGAATTTCTGCAGAATACGTTTCCTAAACTGATTCTGTTTTGAAGGAAAATTCGTAGCTGACTTTTCTTCATTATTTCTGGACCATTCCAGTTTTAATTGGACATCTGGACCACTTTAGAATGATAGGTAATCTCGTTAGCTTCGCGTGGACTGTATGATTGTCCAAAACGGACTTGTAGAACTCAAGATATGGCCAAAACAAAAATCCGAAATCTAGCAGAATTTCTCCGCGCTGGCTGCGCCCTTGCTACTGTTCATGGCGTTGCCTGCGCCCTTGGTAGCGCTGGATGCGCCTGTGGCTTATGCCAGAAGTTGATTTTTGCTGATTTTCTTCGTTTTAACTCCTTTTTCCTTCGTTCCTTTTGCAAATTGTCATTTTTCACTTCTAGAACTCAATTCCACCATAAAATATGCAATTTATATCATCCAACCCCAAGATAATAACCCTGCACAAACTCACTAAAACGAATCAAAAACACGACATACTTGAGGCCAAGTCAATCAATTTAAGCCGAAACGAAGCGTTCCAAGTGGATATAAAATCCACTTATCACACCCCCAAACTTAAACCGATGCTTGTCCTCAAGCATAAATAACTAGACACTAACTAATTAGTACCACTTCCGTAGGTGATCACGGTTGCATTTGGCATATGCAACAAGCCCTTTAAACCCCTAGGCAGCCCTTGTGGACGAGTAAGGTCTCGTGAGGTTCTATAGCGAATTTACCCACAAAATCCAATGCAATGCAATGCATGAATACAACTAATATGAAAATGCATATGATTTAATACTAACACATCACCATACCTTCAAATCCTCTCATGTCATTTCAACTTGAGAATCAAAGTAATAATGCGATGTCTTGGTGTCGAAAGTGCAAGTATTCACATAGTCTACTCAATGAACATGCATAAGTTCTCAAAAGTCCATGTCAAGTGTAAGAATAAGTTGGTAACCATGCTAAGCCTACAAGAGTACATCTTTGAGACAAAACTCGGGATCTCATATGCAAAAACAAGTACACACTCACAATCCACTCAGAAAAGAATATTCACTCAAGAACAAGGGTAAGTGTATCACTCAATTCCAACAAAATTATAAGCATGCTTGACATTTGGTATCAATCTAACTCTTAACACAGCATACATCAATGACGATAATCAAAAGGTCTTTAATTGGGTTGTAACGGGGCTAGGGACAAGGTATGTCAAATAAGCCAAATCAGGTGAAGTGTCAAAAGCTAGTAGGAACTATAATGAATCATACACAACACCCTATTTCCCCCCACATAATTTATTATTTTTCTTCCAACAAAAACACTCGACTAGTCGACTAAAGTAGGATCACAACAAACACAAATATGCTCTCATAATATTTTTTTTCTTTTTTTTTTTTCTTTTTCCGAGAGCTAAATAACGCAATAATATAAACAATAACAATGATCCCACGATTTTATTACACATGTCGACTATCAAGTAAACAACCAAACCCAATGTTCAATATTTCCCCCAAAATTATGACCAACAATAAACCCCTCCTTGCACACCTTATTACTCCCTTAAGCACTCTACTAGCCTTTGACAATGTGGGTTCAAATTAATGTAAGGCCAATACAAGAAAAAGGTCTAGGCAAGTAATGTGGTATGTCACCGAAAAAATAGGATTAAGCTCAACGGGTTAACTAATTGATCATGTAAATATGGTGTGGTAATATGGGAAAATATACGGTTATTCCTAAATGCCTTTATCATTTTAATCGTCAAATAATTTCATGCATTTCAAGAAAGACCTCAAACAACTGCTAGCAATGCAAACAATCCGTGGACACTCAATCAAACGAATAAACTGCAACAAATATGCAATAAGGCTCAAAAGCTCACTCGGTGCAGGGAAAAACATACTCAATCCCAAGCAAAAATCTCTCTAATGCACCTACTTGTATTCAAAGCATGCAAACTAAATCAACTTGCACATATTCATATCCTTTTAATTACTCACAACATTCAATAAGTCTACTAGCTTCAACTTAGTAGTGTATGTGTGTGCACAAGAACAAAGCATATCACTTCTCAATCAAAAGAGTCAATAACACAAAATTCCTATCCAGCATGGGTGCAAATGCAAACTACTATGGACTCACATGATAATAACACGAACAAAACATGCATGAATTACAACTAAAATGCAAAGCATGATATCCTACATGACACATAACTACTATAAACAACTACATATCTACTACTCATCCCTCGAACCACCCCCAAACTTGAAATATTCAATGTCCGCATTGAATGAAAGTAAATAGGAGGGATAGTAGGAAACATACCTAATCATCGAAACACATGGGTTGCCTCCCACGAAGCGCTTTTGTTTAAAGTCTTTAGCTAGACATGGCAATGGCTTTTCTATTGAAAATTTCTACACCGTATCTCTATGGCCATTTAACTATCTTTTCCGGGGCTATATCCTTAACGACAAGTTTCCGCCTTCTTTGCTCCTCAAAAGTGTTCGTAACATTGTTCTCTTCACTACCTGATAAGTTAGCAACAATAATAATAGGCAAAGTAGATTATTGACCCAAATACGCATACCTCAGGTGATCTGGTGGTTTAAGCTCGAGTTTAGAAGCTTCTTCAACATGATGATTTTCATTATTAACCACCAAAGATTGATCAAGAGTGGAAATACATGGATTAGGAATGGAAGTGGGTGGTTCACCAACAGAAGTCTTCACAACTGACTTAGGATCAAATGACTCTCTTCAAGTTGGATTTCATGCTTAGAACAAATGACCTTCAATTCCTCTAACATCTCATCAGAAGTAAAATTCCTATACAACTCATGAAGATCCTCATTACCCTCAATCAAAACATCTTCCTCAAGAAAAGACTCAATTGCACTATCCTTAAGATTTGACCATGAAACCACCTCATCAACCAGCACCTTAGAATCCCAAAGATCAGCCAAGCCTAGTGACTCACACTCTTCCTCCTCATCACTATCCACCACAGATTCTGAAAAAATAGAATTTTCTTCTTTTTCTGTAGGATCCTGATCATGAATTCCTTCTTCATCCTCAATTGCTGAATTATGATCGTTCGTGACTTTTCTAGATCTGAGTGTTATGGCAGTAACCTGCTCCATGCCATCTTGTTTCCCTGGATTTACCTCTGTGGCACTAGGAAGAACTCCCTGCGGTCCGTTGAGAAAGGCACTTGCAATTTGCCCAATCTGATTCTCCAATGTCTTGAGAGATATCGCCTGACTTTTAATCATCAACCTCAATTCATCCAATTCAAATTTTTCATTCGAAGATTGATCATCATCCCCATGAAACTATTTCTGCTGAAAATATTGATTGTTGCTCCAGCCGAAATTGGAATGATAGGTGGCTGGAGCTGGTTGCAAAGGTTGCTGAAAATTGCTCACAAACTGTACCGATTCAGAAGATATGGCACATTGACTCGTCTCATGTGCACCCTCACATAGCTCACCACCACTAGCAACTTGAGGCACCCCATGCTTTGACATAAAATCCAAATTCTTATTAAGTGCCTCTAGCTGAGCTGCTAGAGTTGTGACTGTATTAACTTCCAAAATTCCTGATAATTTTCCCTGTGATAATCTCTGACTTGGATTCTAGTATTCATTCGCAGCCATCGTCTCAATTAGCTCATAAGCTTCCGCATAGCTCTTAGCCCATAAAGCTCCACTTGATGCTGCATCTAGCATGGGTCTTGACTGTGCACCCAAGCCATTATAAAAGCAGTTAATCACCATCCAATCAGGCATCCCATGATGTGGACACTTCCTTAGCATCTCCTTATATCGCTCCCAAGCCTCACACAAAGATTCTTCAGACTGCTGTGAAAATTGAGTAATAGCGTTCCTGATTTCTGCGGTCTTTGCCATGTGAAAAAATTTAGTGAGAAATCTCTGAGCAAGATCCTCCCATGTCAAAATAGAACCTGCTGGTAGAGAGTGCAACCAGCCCTTAGCTTTATCCCTCAAAGAGAATGGGAAAAGTCTCAATTTGATAGCATCTTCCGACACCCCGTTGATCTTGAAAGTGTCGTAGATCTCAATGAAATTCCGGATGTGCATGTTAGGATCTTCAAATGGAGCACCTCCAAACTGAACCAAATTCTACACCATCTGAATTATGCTAGGCTTGATTTTGAAAGTATTAGCTACAATGGCTGGCCTGACAATGCTAAATTGGACGTCATTGATCTTTGGTTAAGAATAATACATCAATGCTTTCGCTGTTGCTGCTGGTTCTCCCATTGCTACCTGAAACACATAGAACTAAACAACTATGTAAGAAACAATCCGAGTCAATGAACTCTAACGACCACTGATGACAAGCACATAAACTAACAAATAAAACACTGATGATCCTCGGCAGCGGCGCCAAAAACTTGTTTGCACTAAATCACGCAAGCGTACACGGTCACAAGTAATATAGAATAAAGTTGAGTTCGTTCCCACAGAGATCTGGTTGGATTTCAATTCAGTTCATGCACCTATACAACAATTGGAATTAACAAGATTGGGTCTAGATTAACTATAATTAACTAAGAAACAAATTAACAAAACTAAGAATTAACTAACTAACGAGAATTGGAATCGAATTAATTATGCAAGAGAAAACATGGGATCCTAACTTCATTAAATACTTTACTTAGATCTGACGCCTTTAATCACTATATGCAATAGTTATGATATCTGATCGAATAACACGAAACAAGTATAAGCTACCTCTCGGTATACTAACACCAAACTACTCATACATCCACAAAAGAGATAGAGGATGAATAGACACCAATTATGTTTAGACCATATATCTCTATAAGATTTGAAAACATAACGGTTTAAGCACAAGTTATCCATATCGATCACATAGGGCAGCATAATATCTCTATTTACGCTACAAATCATGATGTTAAAACATCAACCTATCCTATGCTAGCATGGCAAGTTCTAAATCTCAAGATCCACTCTCGTTTCGTAAGAGATTAACAATTCAATTTAGATGTTAGCTACGCATCTAAAAGCATTAAGAATAACCATACAAGGATATCAAATATACATCACACACAGATCTTTAAAGCATCAAAATACTAAAACTCCATAAATAAATCTGTTAGAATCCCATGACAACGATTAGTTCGTAATTGAACCTCTCGTCATCATGGGATCAAGTGAAACCATGATAATGAAACAAGATATGAATTCTATGTTATAATATGCTAACTAATGATACAAATTACAATGGTAGGATGTGTTTATATAGGCTCTAGAAGTCTTGTCCAGCAAGAAATTCCCCATAATAGAGTTAAAATAGAATTTCTGCAGAATACGTTTCCTAAACTGATTCTGTTTTGAAGGAAAATTCATAGCTGACTTTTATTCATTATTTCTGAACCGTTCCAGTTGTAATTGGACATCTGGACCACTTTAGAATGATAGAGAATCTCATTAGCTTCGCGTGGACTATAAGATCATCCAAAACGGACTTGTAGAACTCATGATATGGCCAAAACAAAAATTCGAAATCTGGCAGAATTTCTCCACGCTGGCTGCGCCCTTGCTACTGTTCATGGCGCTGGCTGCGCCCTTGGTAGCTCTGGCTGCGCCCGTGGCTTATGCCAGAAGCTGATTTTTGCTAATTTTCTTCGTTTTAACTCCTTTTTCCTTCGTTCCCTTTGCAAATTGTCATTTTTCACTTCCAGAACTCAATTCCACCATAAAATATGCAATTTATATCATCCAACCCCAAGATAATAACCCTGCACAAACTCACTAAAATGAATAAAAAACACGACATACTTGAGGCCAAGTCAATCAATTTAAGCCGAAATGAAGCGTTCCAAGTGGATATAAAATCCACTTATCAGATCTCGTCAATACCATTTCAAAATATTGTTCTTTATTATTATCACCCCATTTATTGTCGATCTCGTCGACATCTACTGTTGTTCTTATTTATTCATTATTACCCTTTTATTGTATCGATCTCATTGATACTAGATGATATTGTTACTTCTTCATTGACTCTTTAATTATGAGTTGTTGTTCTGGAACGTGAGTTTTCCAGTTAGTTGGATGACAAAGGTTGTCGATTGTTCCGATACCGAGTGCGTTTGATATAGAATTGGAATATTTTTCAAGGAGACCCTTTCTGGGTAGAGTCCCTTCGGGGAGAACAGATTAATGGTCATAAGTTAAGGCCAATGTGTGTCGTGGATCCATTATAGGACATTGTTGTGTGCGTTTGTCCTAGGACATTGCTATGTGTGTTTGTCCGGGGTTAGTGCTGACTGATCAGCAGACTAACCTTGTTATTTTTTTTATATATATATAAACATCCAATTCTAATCCATGAATTGTGGTTGAGTTGCTTTAAAGCCTAATTCCTTTTAAGCCTGTGACAATTATCTTTGATTATCAGAAAATTAATCAGTTCTCATTGTTGATGCATTTCATTCTAGAAGAGCACTGTTAGCTCATATTGGCAGTACGATATTTAATTTCTTCAGCTGATTTCCTTCGTACCATATGATGATTAATCTTGTTGATCAGAACTTAAAATCGTTCTTGATATTGGTATATATATTTATGCTTTCTGAGCATTGTTCGCTCACCCTTGCATTGTTGTTTCATTTCTCCAGTTTATAGAGAAGTTGAATAGACCCTGTGGTCAAGTGAGTAGACCCTGTGGTCAAGTGAGTATTCCTATTCCTGCTGTGTGATGTGACGTTCGAGTTGTCGACTTGGTCGGGTAGTGGTTTTGAGCTTGTCAGAGGTTGGTTAACTAGTTCGGCAGACGGAATTAGTTATTATCAATTTATATAACAATTTTATTCTGAGATTGGATTGTAATGATGTAATTTAATAGTTTGTTTCATACCATAACCTGTATGCGATCTTGGTTAAGGGGAATTATTTTATTATATTATGCTCTACACCAAATATGGCCTATTGCAACACCAATATATATTTGTGTTACAAAAAGTGTTACAATAGACACAAAATTTGGTAGTCTATTGCAATATTTTTAAAAATGTTGCAAGAAATACGAAAAGTATTGCAAGAAAAATGATCATTTTGAAATTTATAACAATTGCAATACTTTACCGAAAGCGTTACAATAAACGAAGCACTTTTAGTCAATTTTTCCAAAATTATAGGCGTGAAGTTGTTTTTCCACTGGGCGGGATAAACGGGTTCCCAAATATTTCTTACACAAAATTAAAACACAAAAACATAAACTTATCTCTCTCTCAGCCGCTCTTCTCTCTCGACCTCACCTCTTTCTGTTGATCCTCTCTCTCCCATCTTATTTCTCTCCCATCTTACACAAAATTAAAACACAAAAACATAAACTTATTTCTCTCTGTTATTCTCTCTCACTGCAATCGGTTTATTTATCTCTCCCACTGGTCTCTATCACTCTGTAATTGATTTGTTCTTCTCACTCGATTCAATTTTAGGGTTCTATTTTGAAGTTTTAGGGGTTTAATTTTAGGTATTTTCATTTGATTAGTTTTTGCTTTAAATTAATTTGAAGTTTCAATTTTGTAGCTGCTTCAATGTTTGGTGTGGGGTTTGGCTTCCCAGTTCACAAGATTATAAGGTATGTTGTGGGGTTCAGTTCTTATATGTTTTTGGTGATATATGGGTTCTGATGTATTATTTTTTGTATTTAATTTTAGTCCGAAGAATTTGTAAGGTGTTTATCTTGAAACGGAGCTGCTAATCAACCAATGAGTCGGGTTATTTGCGACTTCTCTACAATTTCAGTTTCTCGGCTTATATAAAATCTAAGGTACTACAAATTAAACCCAGTCCTTGGGATGATTTAATGTTTGATTAAGATTGAGCGTGCCGAAGATAACTTCAGTGTTATTTGATTTGATTTGTTGTAATTTGATTTGTAAGTGTTAATTTCCCAGTGAGTTCATAGTTTGCTTTGTTGGTTCTGTTTGGTTTTAGCTCTCTTGTTTATCACTAAAAGATGTGAACTTTTTAAACTCTGAATTCTTGTTATGAGCTTTATCTGTTATTACTTTTTAGAATTTCCTGCTCTTTCGTGTGTGGTTCTGGTAAGATGATAAGTGACTTCAAAACCAAGTGACATTACACTACTAATTACATAATAAGATTACTGTAATTGGTAAGTGTTTATATGGAAACATCAAACATGTGTTTTGTTTTTCTAAAACATACCATAGATAATGCATTATAGGTATTAGAAATGCCAGTAAATAAAGTGCTCTGTAATGCATACTGAGTACTTAAGATGCCACTCGCAGGGTCTAATCTCTATTTCGGGATAGCAATCATTCCTGTGGCTGTAAGTTATTCTCGTCCAGTTAAATTCACTCTATTGTAGCAAGTTCTCAAAATTTGACTGTGCAATATTACTATATTAGACCTGAATAAGGATCTGTATATAGCATTCTTTGAACCTGGGAAATGGTGGAAAGGAATTTGTCCAAGAAATGTCTATGAGTGCTTGAGCAGGAAATGTTATTTAACAATAACAATCTATTTCAAATGCTAAGATGAAATTCTGAATTGCTAATGCTTGGAACAGTTAAGCGTGTATTAAATCTATCACCATACTTCTGTATTCCTTTTATGTCAAGCACATTTGTATGATTCCATGTCTGATACACTTATGCCCATGCAGTTAGTTCTACTCGTGGGCACTAAACTACAACACATTATTGCAACATTGGCACTGGAGATTACTGGAATCACTACGCCATAAACGCACATACGCAACCCTTTTTACAAAGCGTTGCACAGAAAGCGTTTCGTTAGATAGAAATTTTGGGTCTTTTTCAACTGAGCTGAACTGGTGTTGCGTTAGATATAATTTAGTGTTGCGTATTACCCACAGTGTTTCACATCATGCAACACTAACTGCTGGTGTTGCGTTAGATAATTTTTTATTTTAATAAATGATGACGTGGCAGAAGTGGGACCCACATGTGCTGACGTGGCATTTGCTGACGTGGCAATTGTGGGGCCCACAATTGCTGACGTGGCAGAAGTGGGACCCACATGTGCTGACGTGGCATTTGATGACGTGGCAAAAGTGTTGCATTAGATAACAGTAGTGTTGCATTTGCTATTTGAAGTGTTGCATTAGATATATTTTTTTATTTAAATTCTGACGTGGCAGGTACGGGACTCACCACTGCTGACGTGGGGCCCACAATGGTGACGTGGCAGGAGGCCCACCAATGCTGACGTGGCAATTGTGGGGCCCACAATCGCTGCGGTGGCAGGAGTGGGACCCACTTCTGCTGACGTGTCATATGAAGACGTGGCATAAGTGTTCCATTAGATAATAGTAGTGTTGCATTTTCTGTTTGAAGTGTTGCATTAGATATTTTTTTTATTTAAATTCTGTCGTGGCAGGTGCGGGACCCACCACTGCTGACGTGGCAGTGTGGGGCCCACAATGGTGACGTGGCATGAGGCCCACCAATGCTGACGTGGCAATTGTGGGGCCCACAATTGCTGAGGTGGCAGGAGTAGGACCCACCTCTGCTGACGTGTCATATGATGACGTGGCATAAGTGTTGCATTAGATAACAGTACTGTTGCATTTGCTGTATGAAGTGTTGCATTAGATATTTTTTTAACTAGTCTTGTCCCGAATGATGAATTATTTTTTTTAAATTATTATTTCGACGTTCCAATCGCACGGATGTCAAGATATAACGATTTTAGTGGTACGGTAATTTTCAAAAAAATTCCTATATGCATTTGGTTTGGTTTTATAACGGTAAAACCGGTCAAAGTGGACTTCCTTTTAACTAGTCTTGTCTCGAATGATGAATCAATTTTTTTAATTTATTTTTTCGACGTTCGAATCACACGAATGTCAAGATATAACAATTTTAGTGATACGGTAATTTTTTAAAAAAATTCCTATATGTATTTGGTTTGGTTTTATAACGGTCAAACCGGTCAAAGTAGACTTCCTTTTAACTAGTCTTGTCCCGAATGATGAATCTATTTTTTTAAATTATTTTTTCGACGTTCCAATCACACGGATGTCAAGATATAACAATTTTAGTGATACAGTAATTTTTCAAAAAAATTCTTGTATGTATTTGGTATGGTTTTATAATGGTCAAACCGGTCAAAGTGGACTTCCTTTTAACTAGTCTTGTCCCGAATGATGAATATATTTTTTTAAATTATTTTTTCGACGTTTCAATCACACGGATGTCAAGATATAACGATTTTAGTGATACTGTAATTTTTCAAAAAAATTCTTGTATGTATTTGGTTTGGTTTTATAACGGTCAAACCGGTCAAAGTGGACTTCCTTTTAACTAGTCTTGTCCCGAATGATGAATCTATTTCTTAAATTATTTTTTCGTCGTTCCAATCGCACGGATGTCAAGATATAACGATTTTAGTGATGTGGTAATTTTTCAAAAAAATTCCTATATTTATTTGGTTTGGTTTTATAACGATCAAACCGGTCAAAGTCGACCATCCTTTTAACTAGTCTTGTCCCGAATGATGAATGTATTTTTTTAAATTATTTTTTTGACGTTCCAATCGCACGGATGTCAATATATAACGATTTTAGTTATGTGGTAATTTTTCAAAAAATTTCCTATATTTATTTGGTTTGGTTTTATAACGGTCAAACCGGTCAAAGTCGACCTTCCTTTTAACTAGTCTTATCCCGAATGATGAATCTATTTTTTAAATTATTTTTTCGACGTTCCAATCGCACGGATGTCAAGATATAACGATTTTAGTGAAGTGGTAATTTTTCAAAAAATTTCCTATATTTATTTGGTTTGGTTTTATAACGGTCAAACCGAAACGGTCAAAGTCGACCTTCCTTTTAACTAGTCTTGTCCCGAATGATGAATCTATTTTTTTAAATTATTTTTTCGACGTTCCAAACGCATGAATGTCAAGATATAACGATTTTAGTGATGCTGTCATTTTTCAAAAAAAATCCTAAATGTATTTGGTTTGGTTTTATAACGGTCAAACCGGTCAATGCGGACATTCCTTTTAACTAGTCTTGTCCCGAACGATGAATCTATTTTTTTAAATTATTTTTGCGACGTTCCAATAGCACGGATGTCAAGATATAACGATTTTACTGATGGGGTAATTTTTTAAAAAAATTTCTAGATTGATTTGGTTTGGTTTTAAAACGGTCAAACCGGTCAGAGTCGACCTTCCTTTCAACTAGTCTTGTCCCGAATGATGAATCTATTTTTCTAAATTATTTTTCGACGTTCCAATCGCCCGGGTGTCAAGATATAAATTTTATTAATTTATAAAGATTATTAATTAACCGAGGTTAGATTTATATTATCATCCTTATGTTGGGACCAAAAATTTACATTAAAAATATTAATTTATCATAATTTAACGAGGTTTTACTATACTTCCAAAATAGAACTTAGGCGGCTAAGATCCCGCTCATAATTTTGCCCTCTTTATTTTCAACTTTTCATTACCCACTCAATGCTCTCCTACACAACTCTCAATGCCCGTTCTCTCAATTATTGTACTGATTAATATGCTCTTAAGGAAAACAGGTAAAACTCTATCTTTATCTCCTTCTTTCTCTCTCCCTCTCCATCTCTCTACCCCTCTTTATTCTTTAGCGATATCTCTCACAAACAAAATCCTAATTCTTTTATATGTTGTAGTGTTAATTTAAAACTCGTTCATTTTTCTTAAACTGGTAACAATCTATGTCTCTATGTCGTTCTCCCTGTCTATCTCTCTCCCTGTCTATCTCTCTCGATATTTATTTCTCTATACCTGGTTTGTTTCTTTAAACATGAAATGTATGAATCAATTCTAGAACGGATATAAATTAAGATAAATTGATTGTTGTAAATTATTTAAATTTTGTATCTCTTTGAGTTGGGGATTATTAAGACAAGAATCAACATGGTGTGCGACAAGTGTAAGTCCCCTGGATTCTATTTTGTGTTTTTGTATGTGATCTGTTTCATATGTTGATGATTTGTGAATTGAAATTGATAGGTGAGAAGAAATTGGGGAAGGTGATTGTGCCGGACAAGTGGAAAGACAGTGCCAGCAATACTACGGAAGGAGGTGGTCGTAAGAACAACGAAAACAAACTGCTCTCCAAGAAGAACAGGTCTACCACTACTTGGTAATGTACCACTACTTGTCTTTCTTTATATATATTGTTCCAGTACCTATCTGTTTCTTTACAATTCTGTATTGCTAGACAGAATTATTGCAGTTTGGAAGTCTAGAGGACTCTCAGGAGGAGTTTAAGGATATCAATCAAGAAGAGCAGATATCAAGGCTTCATAAGATGTTGGCACCTCATTTACTTAGAAGTATGAATCTAACCCTTCTATAATTTGATTGTAGTTTTACTGCTTGAGGGATCATTCTTGGTAGATATGTGATTTGTTTTTTTTTGAGAACGAGATTATGAAAGCGAACATACCAGAAAATTATCATCACACTGAAAAAGTAAGAATGCCAGGAGTTGCAAATCTAGAGAAGGAAAATCAAGAAAGTTTATTACATGAAAACTTGTTAGAGTTCTCCATTCTGATCTTCGTAATGTTAGAAATTACACTGTTTTCCTAGTACTCTCGTTTCTTAGAGGTCGAGCAAAGAAGGATCCTTGACAGAATATTTTCCTAAATATGCTAATTATGATAGAATACCTTTAACCTTTCGTGTTCATAGGCTTGTTTAAAATGTAATAGTGCAATCAACAAATCGATATAATTACTGAATAAGTCTTTCATAGTGATATATTTGCTTCCTAATTTTAGTTATATCTTGCCAATGCTTAGTGGTCACGTGTAATACTTTATACAGTTAAGTTGCCCTTTTCTAATATTGCACCAACGAATACAAGTTTCCAGATTGCTTGCTATTCTATATATATGTTCCTCAGTTGGAATATTGTCTCTGTCTTCATCTCATTCAGACGCAGTCATGCAAGTCAGTGGGGTTCATACTTTCATCAAGCTTCTCTTGGCACCCACTTCAATCAGCAGTTGTATTCACACAATGCAAGCAAAAAAGAAGGCGCAAGTTTTTCAGAAACTAAGGTTCACCTTAAACCTTATACTCCTATATCTACAAGCTGGTATTTTTTTTTCAGCAGCTTGAGATGTAATATGTTAATGTTTTGAGCAAATTTTTAGGATGGTTTCTATCGTATAAATTGTCGTCTGTTTCTAGAATTTCTAACATAAAGCAGCTTTGAATCATATAGTAATTAGCATGCAAGTGTGCAAAGTCTTACCAACACATTGAGAAATGATTCCATACATTATGTCACACTCTGGAACAAAAGCAAATATCTCATCAGTTGAATACCAACATCAATTTGCTGTAATATCTATAGCTTGATATGCTGGAACATTAGAGATTTTCCTCATCTGTATTCCAAGATTCAGAAGGATCATATCTGTCGTGAAATTTCTTATGAGCAATAGAGTCAGATCTGCGACTCCTGCCAAGACTTCTTTCATGTCTATATTTATCATCAGTTCCATTAAATCGCTCCTTCCTATGTCTGCTACTGGAGCTTCGATAATTTCTCTCAACACAGGTCCTGTAGTTAGAAATGATTATTGCAAAGTTGTATACCAGCTGCAATGACATTATATCTCTGAGAAATGCATACCATGGGAATGCAGCAGGTACCATGGGGGCAACTGCTCAGTGTAATTGGAAATTTAATGTTGTTCAGGTAACAGATCCTCGCTTCCTGAAAATATTTTAAAGTTTCGATGCATATTTTATTTGCAATTGAGAAGTATTAAGCAACTTGCAGTGGATGACTGCCTGGTATCTAGTAATTAAATCTTTGGATTTTCCAATCACTCTTTTGCAAGTGAGAATCACTCTTTTTTAGTGATGTAAGTATGTACCATGTCAATTGTTTTCCATCTTTTCATGTTTGTGGTGTCCTACTCTCCTAGATGGCAGGTCTTTTAGTGCAATATGGTGTGGTAGCACATGTCCATTGATGAAGACATTAACTTTGTGTGTTTATAGTATAGACATAAAATGTGCAATTCAAAGAAAACTATGTACTGTTCGAGAGTTTTGTTGTCATTGAACTAAAGGTCATGCCATGTTTTCTTTGCTTTTCTTGGTATTATCATCATAAACATACTTATTTCAAGTTTAGCAGTATGATGGCCAACTTAATCACTAATAGTGAAAGATGATACGTTGGTAATGGGTATTTATAGTTGTATGAGAGCGATAGGTAACTAAAAAATTTCAAAGCTGATTGACCACTATTTTAAATTATTAATACCTCCTCCTAGTAGTACACTAGAGATTCTTATTTGCTGAAGACTCATTTAACTTCGTACAAATACTAGATGACAATTAAGATATGCAGGGAATCTGTCTAAGTCTGTGAACTACTGAAACTGTTGTGAGATGTGAACTATTAGTTATTAGTAATCCCGTGGGCTTAATATTAACAATTTAACTTGCAGGTGTCATAAGTTGCTCATGTCATCTTTGTACAGTCTGTTATAAGTAGACACCCACAAATTAGTTAAACATACTTAATATTCTTTAACAAATTGTGCTGAAATTTGGTTTTGCCTGTTACGGTTGTTCCTTGTCTTTCACTATACACAATCAGATATTGATTTATATATCCAGAATAGTATGTTTATTTAAAGATGAACAGAATAGCTTCAAGGAGTAACTTTAGAGTACAGAATATATGTGTTAGGTGTTGACAGTTGCGTCAAGCATTGGTGTTTATATCTGTAGATTTACATTTGCATCACCTGTCCAGAACTTAATGCATTCTCCTTTATTTTCTAATTTCTGGTTACAAACTTGTAGAGTGCGCAAGTGTGGGGAATGTTTAAGGAAATGGAAGGATTGAGAAGGCAGGAACAATATCGTCAAGAAAGAATCATTAAAGCTAAAGAGGATCTTGTTGCTGCAGATTTAGAATTTGCGAACCTGCCCCATTTTAAACCAAAGAATTTGTTGATTTGTATTAGTTGGCTTGATTTGGATAGGATGGTTTTATGTATAAACAAAGTAGCTATTTCAAATTTTTTGTAAAAAAGTGTTGCATTTGACTCTATTTGATGTTGCAGTATCATAATTTTAATGTTGTGCAATAAAAAAAAATGATGTTGCAATAAAAATAAATGGTGTTGCATTTAAAAAGAATGGTGTTGCTTAAAAAAAAATTAGTGTTGCATTAGACTCAACTAGTGTTGCATTAGATAGTGGTCCCCACTGCTGACGTGGCATGAGGGGGTCCCACTGTTGACGTGGCACCTTGGTGGGCCCCATTGTTGACGTGGCATTGCCACCCCAATTTTGACGTGGCACACTGTGGGCCCCATTGATGACGTGGCACCTTGCTGACATGGCACCTTGCTTACATGTCAGCTTGCTGACGTGTTACCTCGTGGGATCCAATACTGACGTGGAATGTGGCCCCACTGCTGACATGGCTGAAAAATCTTATGCAACACTGTTAAGTGTTGCCTTTACGTGATTTTGGTGTTGCATAAGGCCTCTTATGCAATGCTTTCGTGATGTTGCAATAGCTTGGAAAAGAGTTGCATTAGGGGTCTTACGCAACGCCGGTATTGGCAACGCCCCTCTGGTGTTGCGTAAGACCTTACGAAACGCTTTTCAGGTCTTTTGCAACTTTATTTGGGGGTTGCGTATGTGCGTTTATGGCGTAGTGAATAACTGAACTCATCACTGGAACAAAATTAAAACCTCGAGATGAACTCTTTTGGTTCAAGAAGCCTCATCTTTTGTTGACCTTAATCCATTTTATTCTTTTCCAGGTTAGCTATGCTTGTCATGATGCATTTTTTATGTATATGGTTGACAGTAATCATCTGTTTGCTTAAAATGTGTATGGTTGACAGTAATCATCCATTTTTATGTTGTTCATCTTTTATGCAGAATGCATTTGAGCCGGCTTCCTTTTTCTGGTTCAGGGTAATTCTTGTTTTTTTAAATTTAACCACTTAACTCTCATATAATTTCATAAAAGTAGACTTGCTCTTTTTCCTACTTTGTTCACCAGCATTGGATAGTGATAAAACTTTTCTTTTTTCCGAGAAAACAATACCGTCTCTTTTGAGGCTAGTGAAAACAATTTCAAGATAATTGAAAAAAAATCGATGGGATTGATCAAAAGCTGATCTGCAGCACTTCGCAATAATAGAATGTCAACAGCACAAGAAGAATAACCTATTGCATATCTTTTGTTATAAAAAATTATATCTTTGAAATTTACCTGATGTGTTCATTGCAGTGTCTGAGTTTATTGCATTACATACTCCAGATTCTATTCTATTGTGTGTTAAGAAATTAAACAATGGTCCGTGAAATTTAGAATGTTGTATTAATAATTTTTTCACAACAATTTCTCCTAAATTTATTTTTAGACTATTGTATGAATCCTATTTCACAACGGTTTCTCTTGGATTGGTAGTTGTTCTGTTTTTTATTTCAACAATGGTCTTCTGAGTAGAGAATGGTTGTGCTTACGTCCTCTAGACAATATTGTGCAATTTAAATTCTTTTGTTAGACAATGGTCATTTTATGAAAAATGTTGTCTGAATAACTTGTTCTCAACATTTTCTTAATCATTCAGTTGTATAAGCTTTATTTTGACAATGGTTTGATTTATAACACATGATGGTTTTGTGCAGCTTGGCATTGTCTATAAATACATTACACAATGTTTTTCTATCTACAAATAAAACAAGCCTACACTATTTGATCAACAACCATTTCAAAATAAAATCCAAACAAAAGGTTTCATTACCACAGCCAACTACTAATCCATTACAACCATACCGGAAAACACAACCAAACTAATCCATTACAACCAAAAGTCTATTTTACCAAAAGATAAACTAATCCAACAGTAAGGACATTCAAAAAAGTCTCCATATTTCGGGATGAACATATCCACAAAAGATAAACTGATTCATTAAAGTTATAATATGTGCGCTAAATTACCATCGGAATTGCCAAACATATGTTCATTCTAAAATACCCATTTGTACGACAGTTTAATGCGCATGATTCTTCATAATATGCTTCGCCCATTCAACCCTTATCTCATTGAGGTGATCGCTACCATAAGCTAGGTTGCTCCTCCTTTGCCACTGAAAAATTGGACATTAATAGTACAACTTACATATCTTCAGGACAGAACACAAGCACTTCGACAAGGGTTAAAAAATTTCACTTTTTACCTTTACAGCAAAATTCAGTTCTGTATCTAGAAATATATCTTTCATATAGCTCATCACAAATAAACCACAGTCCTTGCTCCTAGATTGGAGAGGAACACCCTGAAAAACATAAACAAACTACTCTATATGTCTACACAACTCATTGAAATAAAAGAAACCGTTGAATATAAAAAAATATATTACCGCCAGTGCTATTTTCTTCTTTAGCATCTTCTTGGTGGCACTGTCCTTGTAAAGTTTGATGGCACTACGAAAATATAATATAGATCACACTACTAGACATTTTCCTTAATTGTTAAAGTGTATCAAAAATAATTAAAGTTGTTATGATGTACTTAATTATCAATCACCTCAACCCATTCTTCATTTGCAATTCGACGCTTCAATGGGTCCATGTGGTAAACTACTTGTGAATCAGGATTCACAGCAGTTAGCACCCAATGGTTCCTAATAAATCGCGAATATTAGAAATGAGAACACTTTATTTTATACAATTTCATTCAAGATTGTGGTCACTATATACATAACTTTCTAACCATTGAGTTAATCTTCAATAAACAGAGCACAAGTCAAAAAAACATAAATCTTATTAATAATAAAGATGGAAAAAAATGTAAAAGTAGTACTCATACAGAGTTATAAGGCAGGATAAAAAATTGTCCTGCCTTAGCATTCTTGAATCTTAAAGATAAGCCACGCGACCTCGCTCCAGAAGTACCACAATCGACAGCGCCTTTCATCCCAGGATCTACGAACGCTATCATATCTGACATCTTTTTCTTTCTCAAATAAGTCTCCAATAAACTACATGAAAAGTAAACAATCATTGACAGAAATCTAAACTAAATTAAAAAAATATTGACAATCATGGAATAAATTTTAAACTTTGACACTTACTTAATAAACATGCAAATGACAGTCCCTGACATTTCACCTCCAGAGCATAACGCATGAACATCCGATAAAAACAGAACCTGCTTTTTGGTTGATCCAAAAGCTTCTTGACATAGCTCAAAAGTGGTTATTTGGCCATCCTTCAAGGCATCTTTTGCCCAGAGCCACAAACGCTTCAAATGCGGAGGGAAAGCATGACCCATGTCCAACACAAACTCAGGTTCCTTGACTATATCTGTCACCTTCTTAAACTTCTTTTGTAAAATTTTCTTGCCTCCCTGAAAAGGAAATTTAAAAAAAAAATAATTCACTTCTACAATTAGGTGTCTTGGCCACTCAATAAACGTTCCCCGAGCCTCTCCCACTATTGTGATCTCATTTTCAATGGGGAACGGAATTTTAGTAGATCCTTGGATTACACGAGTAATAGAGACTCGTGCATTCTCTTCTGGGAGGTGCTTCCCATGAAGAACTTTACACACTTTATCAACACTTGCATAAGCAACAATATTGGTGGGGGAGTCGATGGCTAATGCCCACTCTAAACACCCAACTGCCGCGTCTTCCTTACAAACAGTCCCACCATCCAGTTGGTCAGCCAGAACTACAACCTCTGCAGCCTCCACATTCTGCCCCTCAACCTCAACAACGTTTTCTTCTTGAAATTGATTATTGTCAAGATCTAGTTGCTTCTTTACACCTTGCAACTCCAGCTCATTGACAATGGCATGTGCACCTTTGGAACAGTTTCCCTACTGTGATCTAGTATTTGGACTGTTACCAGCATCAATATTTTTTCCAGAATAAACCGCTTTCAGCTTTGCCATCTCTGCAGCCCAAAAATATCTCGCTCTCGAACAATCCTTTCAGTTTCTTCCTTCATAAACCTCTGAATACCATCTTGGATCCTCTCCTCAGTTGATCGTTTCTTCCTCTGCTTCGAAAGATTAAAGTACATAGACTGCTTGACATGAGTCCCTTGGCCACAGACTCGTCCTCGATGCTCAGGTTTACCGAGCACCTTTGTTAGGACATCATCAGTGCCTTCCTTTGTCAACTCCCCATCACTAACTTGCTTTTTAAAAATCACCTAAAAATTAACAACAAATGGAAAAAGGTCAGTAATAACACAAATATTTTGGTAACGTGGAACTGTAGTTATAAAAAAAATTGAATAACTGACAATTTGTTCAGCAATTTCTTGTATTTTGGGTGACTTATAGTTCCCATCTTTATCCTGCCATGCGTGGAGCCAGGCAGAAGATCGATCTATCTCAATTTCAGGATCATCCTGAGACTGAATGAATAAACAAGTTCGAGAAATTAAAATTAAGCAATAATCATACAGTGTCATAGAAAAATAATAGAGGGAAAAAAGAAACACTAACCACTTCTTGCTCTAGGTTAGCATAACCCTTGCGGGAGATGCAATGAGGGTATTCAATCATCTCTCTTCGATTTTTCTGCTCATTATGGATCGCCTATTTCATATAACAAACAGTAAAATATTAGCAATAGAGCCCAATTCAGCTTTTAAGAAATTTGTAAATAAACAAAGGAAAAAAACTCACCATGAATTCATTAGATAGACGAGAAACAACAAACATGTCCAAATGCGCATTCTCGATAAATGAGTAGTCAGCTGGAGGATAATCTAACAACTCATGCTGATCGCTATAAGGAAGGACATAAGCAGTTGTTGAACTACTTTTAAACTCTCTCCACTTCTGGCAAGCGGATTTCAACACCATCTTCCTTGCTGTTGGGGGCACATCGAATGCCATCTACATTCATAAGAATTGTCATTTAAGTAGTAGTTAGGTTGTAGGTAGTGTAATAACCCCAATTTTTTGTAGGAATTAAAACTTTTATTATGGGATGATTATGGATTCAAATATTTATGTGTCATGAAGAATGATATTGGTTGACAATCTAGATAAGAATTATCTATCTCCTAGGAAGTTAAGATTTGATAATTCCAAGGGGGAAGGTTATTCGTATGTCATCCAAATCGATATCTGTTATCAGTCAAGTGGTTCCGTAAAAGGGTTAAGGAACGATCGAATAGAACAGGGACATCTATATAACCCTAAAAGAATAAATAAAGAATAAGTGGTGAATAGTGATTTTGGTGGACGTAGGAATATTATTATACGACGCTATATAGAAGTACCCGGAACGAGATTCTGAGTTCGTATTAGTGATCCAGGGGGAAAAAGATTGTATGTAAAAGCTGTCGGATTCTGAAAAAATAGCACTTTTATTTTCCCCAAGATTTCCCTGGACACTGAAAGACATAAGGAATTATTGAAGAGATTTAAGGGAAATAGGTTCAAGAATTATTAAAGAAAATGGAGGATGATAGTTTAAATATTAAGACGGTTTCCGGTAGAACCCTAACTAGAAACGAACGAGTTATTCCTCCGAACGATCAATGAATTAAGCAATAACCGGAAAAGGAACGAGCAGTCGATCAAGATACATGCATGTACTAATGGATAAACATCAAGCAAGTTACAAGAGTAACTAACAAGATTAGAAGATCAACCAAGTACTTAGTCCCATCTCATCTCATTACCACAAAAATGCAACACATGTCTCTTGATTGCATCATCCATGACCTAGCACTTTAATAAAGTAGCTTTATGGTAGATATTATCCAAATAATTCATTTAGCACAAGAATCAACCAAGCAAACAAGCCAAGAACACCAAACACTCTCTCCTCATTCCATTCAACTTTTGTAAAAATTCCAAGGAAGAAATCAAGCTTCCACTCCTTGTTTGGTCTTGTAATTTTTAAGGTGAGTTCTATATTTCAATAAACTAATCTCCTCAAAATTTTAGCTTCAAACTCCTTTGTTTCCATTTTCAAAAAAATCAAGAAAGTGGAGGGTGAATAGTGTTCTTATGAACTAATCTTTGATTTTCTTGTTTCTTTGGTTGATCTAAGGTGTGTTAAGGCTAGACAAGGACCATACCAAGCTTTATAAGGATATTACATACTCCAAGGAAGGTAGACCTCTTGAAACCCTAGATCTTGTTTTGAGAATTATGCTTGTTATTGATGGATTTAAGCTTGGTGATGATGTTAGTATGTTGTAAGCATGATTAGTAAGTGATTTAGTGATTTTGGTAACATGATGATTATGATGGTAAAGTAGATGTTCTAGGACAGATTTGGGATGAGAAATATGTTTATGAGTTGTGTTGATGCCCGGTGTGGCTTGGTTGTGTTGTTATGATTTTTTGAACGTCCGATTTATAGTCGTCGTAATGCCGAATTTTTGTTAACACTTAGAAACCGAGCATGACAGCAAATATTAATTCCTGACCTTGGTAATATTATGACATGCCCTTGTAGATCTCGAGCCATAGATCGTTTTGGCATGAGAATCGAAATATTCCGACTTAGGGTTTAGGAGTTATAGTCAAATTACTAAAATTGGTTCGGAACCGTAAGAAAAAGTTCGTAACTTCAATTGAACCCTCGTAAAACATGTTACTCAGTGGAAAATCTTGGTAAATAAATACTAGAGGTCAAAAGGAAGGTATGAGTGAAAACCACATATCAAACGGATCATTTTCCAATTTTATAAAAATGTTTGAATCGAAGTTAAACGCGAACGAACCCCTTTAAAGTATAACTTTGGTTATAACTTAGAAAACGAACGATAAAACTCGAGGTATAATCTCGATTCGTAATCGATCGACTTTAGAACTTATATGAATTAAGTATATACCGAGTGTGGGTATGATGACATGTCTTAATAATGAACAAATGTCGGATCTTATCGGTGATAAAAAGAGTTACACTAAAAGATGTATAACGAGATAATTCGAAAACGTGTTTCGATTTAAGTGAAGTTTATACTTAGACTTTTAAAAGGTGTTAAGTGGTTAATCTCGAATGTTCTGATTGTTTATAGATCATCGAGCAGACCCAGGACACGCTATCTCTACCCACACCCGATTACCAGGCAAGTTTCCAATACCTTGGAACTGTTGTTGTGATAATATGTATATTTGTTGTTTCTGATACATATGCCATAACATGCATGCCTATTGTCAAATTATATTATGATACATGTTCCCTGAATTGATATTGGCTTATAGACTAGATACGAATTATATTATGATTGTTTTGGTAAGACCCTTAGCGAAGGGCATATCAATTACTTGGAAATCTTTCGAAGAATGTTATTTGAGTATTATCTCAGTCGAGAAATATTAGGTGAATATTATTTCTGAATATTCACTTAGAGTTTGATTATTTAATGAATAATTACTTGGATTTCCATTGGAATTTTATTTATTAAATGAATATTACTTTCGAATATTCATTTAAGGTTTATGTACTTGATGAATATTATTTTAAAATATTCATTGGAAGTCTATTTACTTAAGGGATATTATTTCGAATATTCCTTTAAAGTTTTGATTACTAAATGAATATTATTTGGATATTTATTTAGAAGTTTATTTATCAAATGAATATTATTTTCAAATATTCATTTAAGGTTTGACTTATTTATTGAATGTTATTTTAAATAATTACTGGAGTTTAATTATTTAATGAATATTATTTTGAATATTCATTTAAGGAGGGATTTATTTAGTAAATAATTCTATATATTCATTCGAGGATTACTTACGAGCAATATTATAATTTAATAATATTTCGTTATTATTATTGGGTTAATAAATATTCTTTGAATATTTATTTAATTCTTTTAAATTTTTATTAAAATGATTTATATTATTCGAAAATTATCTTTCACCTCAAGATATTATGTAAAATATTTCGGAGTCTTTTTACGACTATTTTATCAAGGAAAGGTTCCCAACTCTTTATTTTTCATTTAAATCTATCTTAAAAGGATTTAAATACTTGTTCAAACTTCCATATTATAGGGGAACCTACTTGAGCAATGTTATTTATCTTGTTGACTTCCCGGTCATAAATCTTGTAAAGCTATTCTTTTCACTCGCAACTTGGTTGTTGTTTATCGATTGAATCTTTGAGTAACCTTATCATCATTCGAGAGGTGAGATTATTGGAACAAGATGGTATCCTCTAACAAGCAGCAGCTTGGGAGAAATGATGTTGAATTTTCCTTTCCAACTAGATACGACTACTTTGTGGAGTCTTATCAACAACTATCATACTTGGGGAAAGGGGGATGAACTTTACGTTCAGAGTCGTGAACTTCTTTCCGAACTTGGAGTCGTGTAAGAGGCCGAGTAGCGCCGGTCCATCCCAATTGGCCCAACCGTTGGCCGGGAGATCTAATAGGGCGGTAGACGAGTAAATCCGTCAGCTCTTCCTTCTACTGGTAGTAAATCTAAATTGAGCTGTACAATTTGCGACTGATCATTGTAAGGATTGGAATAGCGGGCGCGGTGAATACTCCAGCAATAGTTAATCATTCAAATTCTTTTATTTTCTGCAATATTATCCTTGTTGGCAGTATTGGAAAAGGCACACTTGACGCTGGCGAGGACGATGAGACTACCAGAGCTGAAGAAGAAGCTATTGGTAGGATAGATTCATTCTTTCAGTACCAAGTATATGGGCTAGTATTATTTATGCAAATGGATGACAAAGAGTATGTAATTATATGGTAATTCTTTTGGGTTGTAAGAACTCATAATGTGATTAATAAAATTTGATTGTTACTCTGATTTCATCTCTGTGACTATAATGGGTGTGTTTTATATTGTTGTGTTGGGTCATAAAGATGTAATTTATTTTATGTTGAAGTAAGTTCAAGTATTGTGGACAGAATTGGAGACCGTAACGACCGGATCCCGGACCCCGGATCTGGGGGTGTTACAGAAATGGTATCAGAGCGTACATTATAAACCCCAGAGATGAGGTGATGTTAAAAAAATAAATTCACTAAGATAATAAGAACTCTTGCTAAGTTCATAGTCGAACTACTTAATGTAGTGATGACGTATAAAACCCTTAAGGGAACTCTTAAGTATCATGATAATAACTTAGCTCGATGTCGTATGGACGAGTAAGGCGACAGACCTTGAGGCATACGAGCAGCAGCACATGATGCTTTATTATATGGTGAAGATCACCGGGTAAATTCGATAGAGTACCCGACTGGAGACCCGGAAGAGGTTCCAGCAGATAAGGAAAATCCTGTTAGGATAAGGAGCTTACCCTTGAGGAATGAGGGCTGCAGCCAGAAATACTTTGATGATTAAGATATGGTACCCAGAAAAGTGAGCATAAAGAACTGAGCTATTAGCAAGAGAACTGAAGATTCATGTTGGATTCGTAGCCGAAGTACTGGATGTAGTATCAGCAAGTAAGACGGATTGGAAGAATTACTTAAGATCTTATACGGGAATAGATGAGAATCCTTAGAGACTTTCATATTAACGAAGAGAATGCTAGGGGGATGTATGATTATCAAAGACATCGATATAGGATGAGGAGCAGAGTCCCCAGGAATAGTTGAGAAGAAGGCAGTAAGTGCCATATCATTTGATAAATGAATTAGTATGAATATTGTCAGTAATAATTCGCCATGAAAAGGCAGATGTCATAGGTTATAATTTACGGAACAAAATTGAGGTTAATGAGGTGGTTTTATTCAGGGAAATGTTCATTTTATGAATGTATCAGTTAGAGAGTAAAGACATTGGGAAGCGACAACATGATTGGATAAAGTTATATAAGGAAATAGTAGGCAAGACAATGATCTCAGAACCTACCGGAAGATAAGACCAGTGAGACAAGATGAACTCATAATGAGACTACTGTCAGAGACTGAGTGTAGAGTTATTTCAACATAGTTAAACGATGAACAAAAAATGTTAGATGCATGTGATTTAGAGGAATATTAAATTCTTTCTTTGAATGGATTATAGTAGTTATCTTAAGTTTACTCCGATGCGAAATTATAATGGATCAAGTAATAAGATCAGCAGTTAAAGAGAAAAATGTGAGAAAATCTTCCTGGAGCTAAAAGATGAAATTGGTAATGACCAAGAGTTGACATTGCTTAATGGAAAAAGGAGACTTTATGCTTCCAATGACTCTTCGCATAAAGGATTAGGATGTGTACTTGCGCAGCACGACAAAGTACTTGCAGATGCATTCGGACAGCACGGTTCACCAGGTTTGGATGGCTTTAGTAGTGCCAATTTTGTGGAACAACCAACTCCGACGGTAATGTTCCTTCTGAGACTAGTGGTTAGGTACACTGACATTTGGTAATATTGAATATCAGAACGTATAGGTATCAGGATGTTGTGACAGGTTTCAGTTTGAAACTGTTGATTCCCTTCTAAGGGATGTATATAATTGGTTCCTCTCCAATGGTTAAACTTCCAACCTGATGATGACTATTTCGTTAATTATGACTGCTTATGGTTCTACCTGCTTGGAGGTTCATAGAACTATTCTTCAGGCTTCGAAACTGGTCTCCTTAATATTACTAGTAGGCAGTTAGATTGACCAAAATTTGCCTGATTCTGGGAAGGAGTTCATCAAATTTTGGCAAACCTTGTCTTTCTGATTATCAGAGAACGTCATGGAAGATAGTAGAAACTGGGGCGAACCCCATGAATTGGGTAAGGTAGCCGCTATATGGGTTGGTGGATAGACCCCGATTATCGCGATGGATTGTAGAAATATAATGATGAAGTTGAGATTGGACGGAAATAGGAAAGCAAGTAAGAAACCAATCGGACTGAGGAATTCCGGGATTGACTTAAATGAAAAGGCTATTATGCCAGGAATGGTAAGCTTGTGTGGCACGCGGGATTGATAAGAATAGTTGAAAAGATAAAGACAGAGGAAAGGTGACCGGAGACGGTGTCGAGTAGTCGATTAAGACTTATATCAAGTAAAGTTTTAGAAAGGTCAAAAGGTATCAAAGAAGAAGGCACTATGCCGGCAATTGCTAGAAAAGTAATGCTATTAGTCGAACCCCTAAAATCATATATTTTTATTTTAGTGTGGCCAGTTGAGGCCAAGTCACAAGGGATTATCAAATGACTAGACCAACAATGAAAGGACAAAGCAGGGTTGCTTCTAAGTAAGAACCGACTGTAAGGGCTTCTTATATAAAGGAAACGTTAATGAGATTGTAGGAATCTTCTACTGAACCCTTTGCAACCCAAGTTTTGATTTGGAATTTACTAGATTTTTTGTTGTATGGGGTCACCCGTACTAAAGTGATTCATGTGTATATGATTGTCCAGGATTACGAGTAAAAATATAAGTATAGTGACTTTAGTTGTATGATATTAGAGTATTATGAATACCATGAATATATTCTGACGGAGGAAAATAAACAATGAAGGTTTATAAAGAGAGTATAGAAATGGTCAGAGATTGATCAGTATGCTATAGAAATTTTGCCTAAGGTAAGTACCTTTGAGAAGAACGATAAGCACTTAGAGATTCACGTTGAACTCGACCAATATTTTCCAGAACATCCTTGCTACCATTACCAAGTTCTGTAAGAGAGCAGATAGACATACGTTGTCTTTTGGAAGGTCAAGTAGGCTGGCAACTATCTGAAATAAGAGGTTAGCATTAAGCTACCGATCGATTATCAAATGAGAAAAATTGAAAAGAGACCCTTATTAAGGATACATGATTTGATTACCAATTATAGGATGCAAGAATTCCTTGGCAGTTGAATTAAGGATAGGATATCCATAAATTAAGACAAACCCTGGGGAATGCACAAGGGATGGCATTAAACCTAATAAAGACATTGTGAATTCAGATGATATGAGTTGGATTTGCTAAGGCAGCAATGACCTGTAAGGATTATTAAAAAGAGTTCTGGAAAGAACATAGATAGAATTGTTAGAGTATTGATCAATGACATTTTGATATACCCTGTACCTAGAAAATACAGGTTAAATGATGAGGATGACCTAAGAAGCCTTACAAGGAAAAAGTTAATATTCCGAGTTTCAAACTAGAAGTTTGGTAGAGAATGTAAGACACAATAACAATAATGCCAGATAGGGTATGTATGAAACCATAATGAGGTATCGATGGAACCCAAGAAGGTTGAGATTATCCAAGAACAAGAAAGAACTAAGAGAACAAATATCCTAGGTATGACTGAGAGTAATTTTGATAAAGTTCCCACAGGAAGGTGGAAACAATGACTTATGGAAAAAGACTGATAGTTATATTTTCTCCTTCAACAGAGCTTAAGGGAGAATGCTTTAACCCAACAGTGATGATAATGAGGTAGAAAAATTTGAGTTGGAATGTATCCAGAGAATATGGATTACAAGAAATTATTAGTATCAGGAAAGGCCAATGAGGTGGCCGACAGTCTAAGTATAGAGTGTTCATACCAAAGAAACAGAATGATATTTGGAAGGACCTTGAAGGTCATATGGGAGTGGAGGAATTTACATTCCTTCTAATGACTGTGCAAGAATCGACGGTAATAATAGTTTAAGTAAAGATTCGGTTCTTGATGGCGTCTTAAGCGTATTACATACCTTAGAAGGTCCTGTTTTGAGGCAAACCAGGACCATGATACAAAGTTGACGAAGTAAACCATTAAGTTTCCAGTCTTTTATGGAAGCTGCATGAGTGATAGTTTCATCAACCGGACATAGCTGCGATGCTTGAAACTCTTCTGCAATTTTATCTACTTCATGTAATATCTACATCAAGTTCAAGAAGTGTTCCTTATGGATAAGGAATAGTGATTACTTTGTCTCCCTAAAGGATTTGAAACCCGTATGGTTAGCTATTAACGCACTACATAAACAACAAGCGATGGTGATTCCTCTAAGAAAGTAGGTGACAACGTAAAGATAAAGAAAGTACTGCTATTGATAAGCTAAATGACATGTTGATGAATGACAAGCAAGTTTGTGTTAGTGTACTTCTGCGCAAACAAGATAGAGATTATGAGGTTGATGATTCATGATGGTAAATGTATTCCCGTAGAAAGAATTAATGAGACTTATTGGGCCACCTGAGAGTTTAAAAGTGTTCGGAAGGTGGCATTCGAGCCAGCTCTACCCCTAAAACTTATAGCATGATCGTAACGTGTTTCATGTGGTAAGGCTACGCCAGTAAAATGCAGATGCTCGATAGATGATAAGAGTACGAGCAGGTAGATATATGACCTGGTCTGACTTACGAAGAACAACCTGTGGAAAATCACGGGTAGAAAAGAACAAGTGATGAGAAACAAGTTTGGCAGAAGAAGATTAAATTGGATCTAAATTAAAGAAATCGGCCAGATTCATTTCGAAGGGTTTAAATTGGAATAATGCGATGATTATAGATTAAATGTGACGAGATACGAATAAGGAGGTGCCAATTGCAAAAGATGTCTCAATAAAGAGATGAAGGTGGAAGTAAATAATAGAAGTAAATAAGAATCAGATAATAAGAAGGATGTGATTGACAAAGAAAAGACTGGGAAAGCAACTATGGAATGTGAAGCAAGGAATGTTATGAATGGATTAATAAATGGGTTTTCCGATGAATTCTCGGGATGACAACCTGACAGTGTTAGTATTGTGAATATGATAGAGTTAGTAAAGTGGCATGGGATGTCAGTAACAATGATGTCAAGTGAGAAACCTAAGATTTAACCTAAAAGGTTGAAGGAATTTTCTGAAGTGAGCGTTGCTAAGATTAAACAAGAGTATAGGTCCATAGAATAATGGACAAAGCAGCAAGATATGTTGACACGTGAGATTGCGATCAAATAGTATTGGTTATAATTATGATTATTTGCTTCTTTGATGAACCTCTATAGTTCAGAGGTAAATTCTGAGTATGATATTTTACAATCATGAAAACTTTCTATAATCCTTTATAATTCTTTTATTTTCTTCTCTCTTATTTAGCTTCTTTATGAATTGAGAAGAACAACCCTTTAAGGAGGGGAGGTACTGCTACGTGACTATCTGTCTATGTGATAGAAGTCTAAGTGGAATACCAAAACTTGTTTAATTGTGTGTCAAGTACTAAAGGTTGGCCCCCTTCTGTACTAACTATGTAATATAACAAATGTTCATTGATCATAGTGATCTCTCAATAAATCTTCCCACCTCTCTATATTGATCGAGATTGCGAAGATTAAGGTGATCAGGAAATGCATAGTGCGAGTGAGGTTATCTCCGAATTCGCAGCACGATAGTAATACCAAAGCCACCGCGGATATTAAAAAGGATAAAGTACGTATTGTAGCACCAGTAGATGTGCTGAGAATGGGTAGAACGACTAAGAATTGACCGGGAAGCTGAAAGGTGAAATGACAGACAAACGACTCTTGTTTCCTACCTGATTCCGGGATGGAATCCTTTTAAGGAGGGGAGACTTTAAGAACCCCGATTTTTGGTAGGAATTAAAACTTTTATTATGGGATGATTATGGATTCAAATACTAATGTGTCATGAAGAATGATATTGGTTGACAATCTAGATAAGAATTATCTATCTCCTAGGAAGTTAAGATTTGATAATTCCAAGGGGGAAGGTTATTCGTATGTCATCCAAATCGACATCTGTTATCAGTCCAGTGGTTCCGTAAAAGGGTTAAGGAACGATCGGAAGAGAACTGGGACATCTATATAACCCTAAAAGAATAAGTAAAGAATAAGTGGTGAATAGTGATTTTGGTGGACGTAGGAATATTATTAGACGACGCTATATAGAAGTACCCGGAACGAGATTCTGAGTTCGTATTAGTGATCCAGGGGGAAAAAGATTGTATGTAAAAGCTGTCGGATTCTGAAAAAACAGCACTTTTATTTTCCCCGAGATTTCCCTGGACACTGAAAGACTTAAGGAATTATTGAAGGGATTTAAGGAAAATAGGTTCAAGAATTATTAAAGAAAATGGAGGATGATAGTATAAATATTAAGACGGTTTCCGGTAAAACCCTAACTAGAAACGAATGAGTTATTCCTCCGAACGATCAATGAATTGACCAATAACCGGACAAAGGAACGAGCAGTGGATCAAGATACATGCATGTACGAATGGATAAACATCAAGCAACCAACTAGTTACAAGAGTAACTAACAAGATTAGAAGATCAACCAAGTACTTAGTCCCATCTCATCTCATTACCACAAAAATGCAACACATGTCTCTTGATTGCATCATCCATGACCTAGCACTTTAATAAAGTAGTTATGGTAGATATTATCCAAATAATTCATTTAGCACAAGAATCAACCAAGCAAAGAAGCCAAGAACACCAAACACTCTCTCCTCATTCCATTCGACTTTTGTAAAAATTCCAAGGAAGAATTCAAGCTTCCACTCCTTGTTTGATTTTGTAATTTTTAAGGTGAGTTCTATATTTCAAGAAAGTAATCTCCTCAAAATTTTAGCTTCAAACACCTTTGTTTCCATTTTCAAAAAAATCAAGAAAGAGGAGGGTGAATAGTGTTCTTATGAACTAATCTTTGATTTTCTTGTTTCTTTGGTTGATCCAAGGTGTGTTAAGGCTAGACAAGGACCATACCAAGCTTTATAAGGTTATTACATACTCCAAGGAAGGTAGACCTCTTGAAACCCTAGATCTTGTTTTGAGAATTATGATTGTTATTGATGGATTTAAGCTTGGTGATGATGCTAGTATGTTGTAAGCATGATTAGTAAGTGATTTAGTGATTTTGGTAACATGATGATTATGATGGTAAAGTAGATGTTCTTGGACAGATTTGGGATGAGAAATATGTGTATGAGTTGTATTGATGCCCGGCGTGGCTTGGTTGTGTTGTAATGCCGAATTTTTATTAACACTTAGATACCGAGCATGACAGTAAATATAATTTCCTGACCTTGGTAATATTATGACATGTCCTTGTAGATCTCGAGCCATATATTGTTTTGGCGCGAGAATCGAAACATTCCGACTTACGGTTTAGGAGTTATGGTCAAATTACTAAAATTGGTTCGGAACCTTAAGAAAAAGTGTGTAACTTCAATTGAACCCTCGTAAATCGTGTTACTCAGTGGAGAATCTTGGTACATAAATACTAGAGGTCATAAGGAAGGTATGAAAGAAAACCACATATCAAACGGATCATTTTCCGATTTTATAAAAATGTTTGAATCGAAGTTAAACGCGAACGAACCCCTTAAAAGTATAACTTTGGTTATAACTTAGAAAACGAACGATAAAACTCGAGGTATAATCTCGATTCGTAATCGATCGACCTTAGAACTTATATGACTTAAGTATATACCGAGTGTGGGTATGATGACATGTCTTAATAACGAACAAATGTCGGATCGTATCGGTGATAAAAAGAGTTACACTAAAAGGTGTATAACGAGATAATTCGAAAACGTGTTTGGATTTGAGTGAAGTTTATACTTAGACTTTTAAAAGGTGTTAAGTGGTTAATCTCGAATGTTCTGATTGTTTATAGATCATCGAGCAGACCCAGGACACGCTATCTTTACCCACACCCGATTACCAGGCAAGTTTCCAATACCTTGGAACTGTTGTTGTGATAATATGTATATCTGTTGTTTCTGATACATACGCCATAACATGCATGCCTATTGTCAAATTATATTATGATACCTGTTCCCTGAATTGATATTGGCTTATAGACTAGATACGAATTATCAGTTATAAGTCCCTTAGCGAAGGACATATGATATTCATTTTTAAATATAGACCGGGAGTCGGTATTTTGATATATAGATAGTCGTGGAAACCCGGAGGGATTCCAACGGCAGATTATTATTTATCTTGAAGAATGTTATTCGAGTATTATCTCAGTCGAGAGATATTAAATGAATGTAGTTTCGAATATTCATTTAGAGTTGATTATTTAATGAATTTTATTTTGATATTCATTGGAATTTTATTTATTAAATGAATATTACTTTCGAATATTCATTTAAGGTTTTATGTACTTGATGAATATTATTTTAAAATATTCATTGGAAGTTCTGTTTACGTAAGGGATATTATTTCGAATATTCCTTTAAAGTTTTGATTACAAAATGAATATTATTTGGGTATTCATTTAGAAGATTATTTATTTAATGAATATTATTTTCAAATATTCATTTAAGGTTTGACTTATTTATTGAATATTATTTTCAATATTTATTGGAGTTTAATTATTTAATGAATACTATTTTGAATATTCATTTAAGGAGGGATTTATTTAGTAAATAATTCTATATATTCATTCGAGGATTACTTACGAGCAATATTATGATTTAATAATATTCCGTAATTATTATTGAGTTAATAAATATTCTTTTAAATATGTTCTTTATGGAAATATAAATGATGTTTAATAAAAACATTCTTCAAAATAAATAATAATCTGCCGTTGGAATCCCTCCGGGTTTCCACGACTATTTATATATCTCAAAATACCGACTCCCGGTCTATATTTAGGAATGAATATCATATGCCCTTCGCTATGGGTCTTACCAAAACAATCCGGCTTATAATTCATAATTCGTATCTAGTCTATAAACCAATATCAATTCAGGGAACAGGTATCATAATATAATTTGACAATAGGCATGCATGCTATGGCATATGTTTCAGAAACAACAGATATACATATTATCACAACAACAGTTCCAAGGTATTGGAAACTTGCCTGGTAATCGGGTGTCGGTGGAGATAGCGTGTCCTGGGTCTGATCGATGATCTATAAAGAATCAGAACTCTCGAGATTAACCACTGAACACCTTTTAAAAGTCTAAGTATAAACTTCACTTAAGTCGAAACACATTTTCAAGTTATCTCGTTAAGCACCCTTTTTGTGTACCCTTATTAACCTCGTTTTGACCCGACATTTGTTCGTCATTACGGCTCGTTGTTACACTTACACTTGGTATATACTTAAGCTATGTAAGTGCTAAAGTAGGTCGTTTACGAATCAAGATGATACCTCGAGTTTTATCATCCGTTTTCTAAGTGTTTTACCAAAGCCATAACCAAGCGGGTTTTTAGGGGTTCGTTAACGTTTAACTTTGATTCAAACATTTTTATAAAATAGGAAAATGATCCGTTTGACATGTGGTTTTCTCTCATACCTTCCTTATGACCTCTAGTATTTATTTACCAAGATTCGCCACTGAGTAACATGCTTTACGAGGGTTCAATTGAAGTTACGAACTTTTACTTACGGTTTCAAACCAATTTTAGTAATTTGACCATAACTCCTAAACCGTAAGTCGGAATGTTTCGATTCTTGCGCCAAAACGATCTATGGCTCGAGATCTACTAGGACATGTCATGTTCATAACCAGTTAAGACAATTAAACCTACTTTTATGCACGAATTCTTTAAGGTTATCGAAAATTGGGCATTACGACGGCTATAAATCGATTGTTTCAAAATTGTTTTCAACACAACCAAGCCACACCGGGCATCCATACATCTTATACACATGTTATACACCTCAATAAGTCCAGAAATATAATATTTCATCATCATGTGCATCATTTTACTTAAATCACTAAACCACTAACTAATCATGCTTATAACATCACCATAATCATAACTAAGTTAAAATCCATCAAGAACATGCATAATCTCAAAGTAAGGGCTAGGGTTTCATGAGTTCCATACCTTCCTTGGTGTGTGTAAGACCTTACTAAGCCTTGAATAATCCTTTTACAACCTTAACCAAACTTAGATCGTCCAAGAAATCAAGAAAAATAAAGTTAGTTTCTTGAAAGTTAATATTCACCCTAAACTTGTAAAACTCATAGAAAATCGAAAAATAAGAGTTTGGCTCTCAAATTTTTACCACATCTTAGCCTCTTCATAATCTTTGTTTTGAATCCTAGTTCATCAAATTTGAAGCTTCCTAGATATGGTTTTCAGCCCCCTTTTTCCGCTGGACAGAAACTATCAAGAATAGGGCAATTTGGTTTCTTCAAATATGGGGAGGAGATTTGACTAAGCTATACTCATTAGATTACTATGAAATTTTGTGCGAATATTGACCATGGAGTTGAGAGGCTGTGGTCAAAATTTGGTGATTTTATTATGGATAGAAATGGAGATATGAATTTTCTTCTTTGAGGGTGTTCTGCCGGGCAGTTTGAACAAAATGGAGAGAATGGAGTTTTTGATCTTTGATTGCTTGGTTCTATTGCATAATACACCTCATCTTGATAATATCTAGCTAAAGTAGCTTTATTAAAGGTGGTGTGGTCATGCATGATGCAATCCAAGAGACATGTGTTGATGTTTAGTGGTAGGATGGTGTAATCTTGCTAAGTACTTGGTTTAACTTGCTAAGTATACTAGTTGCTCATGTAACTACTTAGTTACTTGGTCTTATCCTTTTGCACATGCATGTATCTTGATTCCTTGCTTGTTTCTTTGTCCGATTATTGCTCAATTCATTGACCGTTCGGAGAAATATCTCGAAGATTTCTAGTTAGGGTTTTACCGGAAACCGTCTTAATATTTATACTATCATTCTCAATTCTCTTTAATAATTCTTGAATCCATATTCCTTAAATCTTTTCACTAATCCCTTAAGTCCTTCAGTGTTCAGGGAAATCTCAGGGAAAATAAAAGTACTATTTTTTAGAATCCGATAACATTTACATATACTCTTTTTCGCCTTGGATCATTAATACGAACTCAGAAATCCCTTCCGGGTACTTCTATATATTGTCGTCTAATAATATTCCTATTTCCACCAAAAACACTATTCATCACTTATTCTCTCTTTATTCCTTATAATTAGAAATATGTCCTTGTGCTTTCTCGAGCGTTCCTTAACCCTTTTTACGGAACCACTGGACTTATACTAGATATCGATTTGGATGACATGAGACTACTTTCTCTATTTGTATGCCATATCCTACTTTCTTGACGATAGATTATTCTTACCTAAGTTGTCAACGCATTGCATTCTTCATGACATATAAATATTGGAATCCATATGCATTCCATAATAAAAGTTTTAATTCCTACCAAAAATCGGGGTTCTTACAGTCTCCCCTCCTTAAAAGGATTCCGTCCCGGAATCAGGTAGGAAACAAAGAATCGTTTGTCTGTCGTTTCATCTTTCAGCTTCCCGGTCAAGTCTTAGTCGTTCTACCCTTTCTCAGCATATCTACTGGTGCTACAATACATACTTTATCCTTTTTCCATCAACTTTGCTACTTTTCGAACAACACACTATCCGGGTTATGCTCTTACTCAGTCCTATACTATTATCCTTATTGATATCTGCAGTGATGTTGGTATCATTATCGCATTGTGAATTCAGAGTTAACCTCACTCACACTACGCATTCCCTGATCGCTTTAAACTTCGCAATCTCGATCAATATAGAGAAGTGGAAAGATTTATTGAGAGATCACTATGATCAATGAACATTTGTTATATTGCATAGTTAGTACAAAAGGGGGCCAGCCTTTAGTACTTGACAAGCAATTAAACAAGTTATTGTATTCCACTTAGACTTCTATCACACAGACAGATAGTCACGTAGCAGTACCTCCCCTCCTTAAAGGGTTGTTCTTCTCAATTCATAAAGAAGATGAATAAAAGAAAATAATTCTAAAGGATTATAGAAAGTTTTTACGATTGTAAAATATCATACTCAGAATTTACCTCTGAACTATAGAGGTTCATCAAAGAAGAAAATAAACATAATTATATCCAATACTATTTGATCGCAATTTCACGTGTCAACATATCTTGCTGCTTTGTCCATTATTCTATGGACCTATACTCTTGTTTAATCTTAGCAACGCTCAGTTCAGAAAATTCCTTCAACCTTTTAGGTTAAATCTTAGGTTTCTCGCTTGACATCATTGTTACTGACACCCCATACCACGATACTAAATCTATCATATTCACAATACTAACACTGTCAGGTTGTCATCCCGAGAATTCATTAGAAAACCCATTCATTAATCCATTCATAACATTCCTTGCTCCTCATTCCATAGTTGCTTTCCCAGCCTTTTCTTTATCAATCACATCCTTCTTATTATCTGATTCTTATTCACTTCTGTTATTTACCTCCACCGTCATCTCTTTATTGAGGCCTCTTTTGCACTTGGAACCTCGTTATTGGTATCCCGTCACATTTACTCTATAATCGTCACATTATTCCAATTTAAATCCTCCGAAATGAATGTGGCCGACTCCTTTAACTTAGATCCAATATAATCTACTTCTGCCAACCTTGTTTCTCATCACTTGTTCTTTTCTATCAGTGATTTTCCACAGGTTGTTCTTCATAAGTCAGACCAGGTCGTATATCTACCTGCTCGTACTCTTATCATCTGTTGAGCATCTACGTTTTACTGATGTAGCCTAGCCACATGAAACTCGTTACGACCATGCTATAAGTTCTGGGGGTAAGGCTGGCTCGAATGCCACCTTCCGAACATTTTTAAACTCTCAGATGGCCCAATAAATCTCGGGCTCAACTGTCCTTCTCTCCAAGTCTCATTAATTCTTTCCACGGAAATACCTTTAGCATCCTGAATCATCAGCCTCATATTCTCTATCTTGTTTACGCAGAAGTACACTAACACAAACTTGCTTGTCATTCATCAACATGCCATTTAGCTTATCAATAGCAGCACTATCTTTATCTTTGCGTTGTCATCTATTTTCTTAGAAGAATCACCACTATATTATTGTAGTCGATTGTTGAATCACCATCGTTTGCTGTTTACGTAGTGCTTTAATGGTTAATCAGACGGGTTTCATAATTGTCATATCCAACATTCTCTAGGAAGATGAACTAATCACTATTTCTTATTTACAATGAATACTTCCTGAACTTGATGTAGATATTAATGAAGCAGATAAAATCGCAGAAGAGTTTTAATCACCGCAGCTATGCAAGGTTGATGAAATTATTAATCACATGTCTTCATTAGAAGATAGGAAACTTCACGTTTCACTAAATCAATTTTGTATCATGGTCCTGGTTTACCTCAAAATGGGACCTTCTAAGGTATGTAATATGCTTAAGACGCCATCAGGAATCGAATCTTTACTTAAACTATTATTACAGTCGATTCTTGCACAATCATCAGAAGGAATGTAAATTCCTCCACCACATTATGACCTTCAAGGTCCTTCCAAATATCGTTCTATTTTCTTTGGTATGAGCATTTATAATTAGTCCACTATACTTGAAGTGTCGGCCACCTCATTGGCCTTTTCTGATAATAATAATTTCTTGTAATCAATGTTCTCTGGATACATTCCAACTCAAATTTTTCTACCTCATTCCCATCACTGTTGGGTGAAAGCATTCTCCCTTAAGCTCTGCAGAAGGAGAAAAATATATCTATCAGTCTTTTCCCATAAGTCATTGCTTCCACCTTTCCGTGGGAACTTTATCATAGTTACTCTCAATCATACCTAAGATATTTATTCTCTTAGTTCTTTCTTGTTTTAGGAAAATCTCAACCTTTATTTGGTTCAGTCCATACTTCCTCATGGTCTCACACATGCCTCGCCTGGCATTATTGTTATTGTGTTATACATTCTCTACCAAACTTTCTATTTTGAACGCAGAATATTACCCCCCTTTTATTTTGTAAGGTTTCTTAGGTCATCCTCATCATTCCTCCTGTATTTTCTACAGGGTATATCAACATATCCTTAATCGATCATATACAATTCTGTCTATGTACTTTCTGAAACTCCTTAAAGATTATTGTTGCCTTACCCAATCTAACTTATATCATCTGAATTCACAATATCTTTATTAGGGGTGATGCCATTCTTTGTGCATCCCCAGGGTTTATCTAAATTTAGGGATATTCTATCCACAATTCTATTTTGAACAAATACTTGCATCCCTTGATTGACAATCATATCGTATATCCTTAATAAGGGTCTCTTTTCAATAATTCGCATCTTGATAATCTATAGGTAGCCTAGTGCAAACCTTTTTCTTTCAAATTGACGTCAGTCTACATGACTTCCCAAAAGGCAACATATGTCTATCTGCTCTTCTTACAGAACTTGGTAATGGTAGCAAGGATGTTCTGGAAGATATTGGTCGTGTTCAACATGAATCTCTTAATACGTAGTACTCTTCTTGAGGTTATTCTATTTCAGTTAACATTTATGCACCATACTGCACCATCCCTAACAATCTTTATAAACCTTCATTAATCACTATTCTCTGACATTGGACATCCATGGTCTTTCTAGTTCATAAGCTGGTCAATCATATATACCTGAATCACTTCACTTTATATCGAAAGTTCTCGCGGTTGGCGCTTGGTTAGAAGCATCCCGCTTTGTCGTTACATTGCTGGTCCAGTCACTTCATAATTCTTCACCACATGGCCCCAAATGGTCATGCTACAGTATGTTAGTTTAAGGTTAGCTAATGGCATTACTTTTCTAGCAATTGCCTAGTATAGTGCCTCCTTCGTCCATAGCGAAGATAATCTATCTAGGGTAGGTTACGCTTATCAATATGCTTTTCTATTTGTTCACTGCTTTCCTCACACAACAAATCTTGGATGCCAGAGTGGCATAGTCACTCCTCATTCATCCTTCTTCCCTTGATACCGTTTCTAATCTTTTCCAAAATTTTACTCCATATAAATCTCAATCGACTTCTCGGTACCGTCTTCGGGCACCTTTCCTTTGTTTTTATCTTTTCACATTCTCTTATCGATCCCACGTGCTACACAAGCTTACACTTTTGGCATAATAACCTTTTCATTTAAGTCAATCCCGGAACTCCTCAGTCCGTTTTGGTCCTTAAGTACATTTCCCCTTTACCGTCCAATTTCAACTTCATCATTTTATTTCTACAATCAATCGCAAAAATTATGGTCGGTCCACCAACCCATATAGCGGCTACCTTACCCAATCCACGGGGTTCGCCCCAGTCTCCACTCTCTTTAGTGATGTTCTTCGATAATCAGAAAGATAGGGTTTGCCAAAGTTTGTTGAATTTCTTCCCAGAATCAGGAAAATTTTGGTTAATCTATCCACCCACTGGTAACAATTAAGAAGATCAGTTTTGAAACCTAAATATTAGTTCTGTGAACATCTAAGCAGGTAGAATCGTAAGCAGTTATAATACGGAAGGTTTAAAACAAAGTTGGAAGTTTATCCACTGGAAAGGAATCAAATATATACATCCCATAGAAGGGAAATCAGAAGTTTCAAACTGAAACACGCCACATCTTTCTGATCCATATACGTCCTAATAGTTGATACTACCAAATGTTAGTTCACCTAACCACCAGTCTCAGAAGGAACATTACCGTCGGAGTTAGTCGTTCCATAAAATTGGCACTACCAGGGCCATCCGAACCTGGTGAACCGTGATGCCCGGATACATCCGCAATTACTGTGCCGTGCAGCATAAGCACACCACTTAAACCTATATGAGGTGCGTCATAATATATCACAAAGTCTTCATTCTTCCATTAGGCAATGCCAACGCTGGGTCGCCTTCAATTTCTTCTGTAGTCTAGGAAGATTTTCTCACATTTTCTCGTTCATTCAAACTTCTTAGTCCTTTGTTGGTGTGGTTGGCCTTTCTCAATTGAAACTGCCTTTAACTTGGTGGGGTCAACCAACACTACTTGCTATTGATCGTATTATTTGATCCATTTATGATTCAGTTTCGGAGTAAACTTAAGGCAACTACTATGATCCATTCAAGGAAAAGAAAGAATTTAATATCCCTCTGAATCACATGCATATTCTAATGTTTCTGGTTCATCATTTCACTGAGTTGAAATAACCCTATACTTAATCCCTGACAGTAGTCTTATTAAGAGTTTATCATAGACTCACTGGTCTTTTCCTCTTGTAGGTTCTGAGATCATTGTCTCGCTTACTACTTCTATCACATTGTCCAATCATGTCTTTATTTCACACTATTCACTTTCTAAGCTGATCCATTCAACAAGATGTGAGCATTTCCTGGATAAGATCACCTCCTCTATCTTAATTAGACTTCATAATTTATAACCTATGGAATCTGCCTCCTCATGGCGAATTACCTTTGACAATATTCACACTAATTCATTAATCGAATGATATGGCACTTGCTGCCTCTATCTCAACTGCTCCTGGAGACTCTGCTCCTCGTCCTATATCGATGTCTTTGACAATCATGCATTATTCTAACTCTTTTCTCACTGATCTGAAAGCCTCTGAGGATTCTCATCTATCCCCATATGAGTTTCAAGTAATCCTTTCAATCCGTCTTACTTGATGGTACTACATCCGGTAGTCCGACTATGAATTTAATATGTATCGTCAGATCTCTTAATAATATCTCAGTTCCTTATACTCACTTCTTTGAGCACTATAATTTAACTCTTATAGCCTCTCTGGCTGCAGCCCTCATTTCCTCAATGGTAAACTCTTTATCCTTAACAGGATTCTCCTTCATAGCTGGAACCTCCTTCGGGTCCTAAGTAGGGTACTCTATGGAGTCTTCAAGCCGATCGTCAACATATAATAAAGCATCCTCGTGCTGCTGCTCGTAAGCCTCAAGGTCTGTCGCCTTACTCATCGATACAATTTCGAGCTAAGTTATTATCATGATATTTAAGAGTTCCCAAAAGGGTTTTATATGTCAGTGCTACATTAAGTAGTCCGACTATGAACTTGGCAAGAGTTCTTATTATTTTAGTGAATTTATCGTTTTAATGTCGCGTCATCTTTGGGGTTTATAACGTAACGCTCTGATACCGTTTCTGTAACACCCCCAGATCCGGGGTCCGGGATCCGGTCGTTACGGTCTCCATTTCTGTCCACAATACTTGAACTTGCTTCAACATAAAATAAATTACATCTTTATGAACCAACACAATAACAAAAAACACACCGGTTATAGTCCCAAAGATGAAATCAGAGTAACAATCAAAATTTATTAATCACATTATGAGTTCTTACAACCCAAAAGAATTTCAATATGAATACATACTCTTTGCCATCCATTTTCATAAGTCATACCAGCCCTTATACTTGGTACTGAAAGAATGAATCTATCCTACCAATAGCTTCTTCTTCTGCTCTGGTAGTCTCATCGTCCTCGTCAGCGTCGAGTACGCCTTGTGCGAGTCATCTGGTCTAGATGTTGTTGTGATATAATAATAACGCAAGGGTGAGCAATAGCCTACCAACAATAATGTATAACTGAACGATAATATATAACAGTTCAAAAGTATCTTTCAAACCATATGCCATGCATTTACGGAAATGATGCCAGTATAACATAAACGATGAAGTTACAAGGTAACTCAACATGCATATATATGTGGGAATATCTGCTATGTCAAAGATAAGCAAGATATTATCATTTATCATAAAAGAGGAACTTGCAGGAAAAATATTGCAATTCCAATTATGAATACTTTTCCAATACTGCAAACAACGATAATGTTGCAGAAAATAAATAAATTTGAATGATGAACTAATGCTGGAGTATTCACCGCGCCCGCTGTTCCAATCCTTACGATGATCAGTCGCAGATTGTACAGATCAATTTAGATTTACTACCGGTAGAAGGAAGAGCTGACGGATTTACTTGTCTACCACCATGTTAGAGGATATCATCTTGTTCCAATAATCTTACCCCTCAAATGATAAGACTCCACAAAGTAGTCGTATCTAGTTGGAAAGGAAAATTCAACATCATTTCTCCCAAGCTGCTGCTTGTTAGAGGATACCATCTTGTTCCAATAATCTTACCTCTCGAATGATGATAAGGTTACTCAAAGATTCAATTGATAAACAACAACCAAGTTGCGAGTGAAACGAATAGTTTTACAAGATTTATGATCGGGAAGTCAACAAGATAAATAACATTGCTCAAGTAGGTTCCCCTATAATATGGAAGTTTGAGCGAGCATTTAAATCCTTCTTAAGATAGATTTAAATGAAAAATAAAGAGTTGGGAACCTTTCCTCGATAAAATAGTCGTAAAAAGACTCCGAAATATTTTACATAATATCTGGAGGTGAAAGATAATCTCCGAATAATATAAATCATTTTAAAAAAGAATTTAAAAGAATTAAAGAAATATTCCAATAATATTTATTAACTCAATAATAATTATGGAATATTATTAAATCATAATATTGCTCGTAAGTAATCCTCGAATGAATATATAGAATTATTTACTAAATAAATCCCTCCGGGTTTTCATTACTATTTATATATCTCAAAATACCGACTCCCGGTCTATATTTAAGAATGAATATCATATGCCCTTCGCTAAGGGTCTTACCAAAACAATCCGGCTTATAACTAATAATTCGTATCTAGTCTATAAACCAATATCAATTCAGGGAACAGGTATCATAATATAATTTGACAATAGGCATGCATGCTATGGCATATGTTTCAGAAACAACATATATACATATTATCACAACAACAGTTCCAAGGTATTGGAAACTTGCCTGGTAATCGGGTGTGGGTGGAGATAGCGTGTCCTGGGTCTGCTCGATGATCTATAAACAATCAGAACATTCCAGATTAACCACTTAACACCTTTTAAAATTCTAAGTATAAACTTCACTTAAGTCGAAACACGTTTTCAAGTTATCTCGTTATGCACCCTTTTTGTGTACCCTTATTAACCTCGTTTTGACCCGACATTTGTTCGTCATTACGGCTCGTCGTTACACTTACACTTGGTATATAATTAAGCCATGTAAGTTCTAAAGTAGGTCGTTTACGAATCAAGATGATACCTAGAGTTTTATCGTCCGTTTTCTAAGTGTTTTACCAAAGTTATAACCAAGCGGGTTTTTAGGGGTTCGTTCGCGTTTAAATTTGATTCAAACATTTTTATAAAATCGGAAAACGATCCGTTTGACATGTGGTTTTCTCTCATACCTTCCCTCTGACCTCTAGTATTTATTTACCAAGATTCTCCACTGAGTAACATGCTTTACGAGGGTTCAATTGAAATTACGAACTTTTACTTACAATTTCAAACCGATTTTAGTAATTTGACCATAACTCCTAAACCGTAAGTCGGAATATTTCGATTCTTGCACCAAAACAATCTATGGCTCGAGATCTACAAGGAAATGTCATGTTCATAACCAGTTAAGACAAATAACCCTACTGTGATGCACGAATTCTTTAAGGTTATCGAAAATCGGGCATTACAACAGCCATAAATCGATTGTTTCAAAATTGTTTTCAACACAACTAGGCCACACCGGGCATCCATACATCTTATAAACATGTTATACACCTCAATAAGTCCAGAAATATCATACTTCATCATCATGAGCGTCATTTTACTTAAATCACTAAATCACTAACTAATCATGCTTAAAACATCACCATAATCATAACTAAGTTAAAATCCATTAAGAACATGCATAATCTCAAAGGGCTAGGGTTTCATGAGTTCCATACCTTCCTTGGTGTGTGTAAGACCTTACACTATTAGAAAAAATTCAATAGACATCAGTTCTGGGCCGATGTAAAAAAGTTTCAAAACCGATGTCTAGGTGGGTGTTGTTAAAAGTCCATGTGTTTTACATCGGTTCTGGGCCGATGTTAAAAAGGACTTATTACATCAATTATAAACCGATGTAAATAGTTACCAACAACATCAGTTTCTAAAACAGAACTGATGTCTCAACTCATGTACTACATCGGTTTTAGATAGAACCGATGTTGTAAATTGTATACTACATCGGTTTTTAATAGAAAACTGATGTTGTAAATGGTATACCATATCGGTTCGTAACCGATGTAAAATAGATCCATGAAATTGCCTAATTAGACAAAAGTTTTTAGGTGATGTGTTAAATGCTCAAATTGATGTCTGTTTTTTTGCAGGAACATCAGTTTTGCTTTCAAAAGTGATGTATGTTCTTTGTTTTAACATCATTTTTCCAATAACAACGTGATGTGTTATATTTGCATAATTATGCGCCCAAAAATTTACCAAAATCAGTATTGCATTCAAATAGATTTATATACCACCAAAGTTAGCAATACAAAACATTCACCCAAAAGCATAATAAGCCACTGCTACACTTGTCTAAATGAGAAACCACATATACAATGATGATAGAAGCTACTACACTTGTCTAAATGAAGAAGAGCTACAAAGATAAACCACATTACGAAGATAAACCCAATGTTGTTGCTGTAGATGCTGTCTAATAAGTTTAAGACTAACACAGAAAAGACTGATCTCACTTCTTCATTCAGAGAGCATTGCCAACATACAATTTCTGCAGTTGTTCTTTAAAGAAAGGGTTGCATTGTCAGCCTCTTTTTTAAGGATCGTAATTCTCTCTCATCTTTTGAACTTCGATCCTGTCATATAATTTAACACTAACATTATTTATGATAATACATATGGCACCTGGAGGTTAATAGAACTGAACTTATGTATTATAGACTTCTAGCTAAACCACATAAGGAAACATATATTATCGTGTACAAGTATATGTTCTTAACATAATAATGATGTTTACCAAAGCCATTATGCATGTGTAACATTTCTAAATGCACGTGTAGCTATAGGGACTGTGGGCTTGGTCAAAAATAAGGTAAACAATATAACACAATGCCAGAATTTACAAGAAGAGATCGAGAATGAGTCGCAGAGTTGTTTGCAATGTCTATTAACTTAATACCTGTTCTGATCCTTCTTTTCACAATCACTTCCGCAGAAGAAATGAGAAAGCCATTGTTGCCTTTAATATTCGTCTTTTGACAATCACTTCCGCAGAAGAAATGCAATCACTTGTGTCACATGTTAACTGACAAATTACGTAAGTGTGAACTGCAATTCTACCGGCGCCTTTCTCTACATGTAAGACTAAAGTCAGCAGTGCACCAATATATACGCTTTTTATAGACAACATGTATGCATTTTATAGACAAAGTTATAACAAAACAACAGGACAGCTACCTGGCGAAGTGCCATTTCCCGTGATTTTAATATCACCCACACTTGATATCTGTAATGATTTGGGATTTTGTAGTTCAGTGCAAACCATCAAAGCCAAACAATCAATGCAACGATGTTGTGCTTTTGAAACTGAATGATAAAAGTAATCCCATTATTAGAAATTATTACAAGTGTGGATGCAAATCAAAATTCAGGGAAAATCTACTTGCCTTCATCTCCATCAGCTGAAGGCCATAAAAGGATAGTTTCTATCACTTCTCTAATTTTGAGAATGGCAGGATGCCAAATCGAAAACCTGCCCCTGGCCTATATCATATTAAATTAAAATATTTAACTGCTCATATATGATTAACTAACAAACATACCTAGATCAAATTTATTATTTTGCTATAGCAAAGATAAAGGAAACAGAGGAATATGGGCAAATTGACCACAGGTACACGATAAATTTAAAATTTTACCACAAGTGATGTGCAGATTGCAAATAGACAAGCCTTTATAGTCAAAACATCATTAGAACTTGCAGCATCTTCCAGTTGTTTAGATATTATAGGATAGAGTACCTGCAGAATCACAGGTTGCTATATATTGGAAGAAACACCACATAGGACTCCACATATGTTTTACTACTATGCACCGATTTGTTGCAAAATTTGTCAAACACTTCCACATATTTTAACGAGGTTCCCCTTCTCGTGGTGCCACTATTCATTTAGGCAATAAAATTCAATTACAGTGCAGTTCAAGTGACATGTTTATAAACAAGTTTCAGTTGATCAAGTAAATTTCTTTTATATCATATTGCCTTCTCCAACCATTCTGGCAAGCTTAGTGACTCTTTCATTCCAAGCCGAGTGAAGAATACCGAATATAGAAGATGGAGCAGAAACACGAAGAAGCTACTATTGATTAAAACCTGTTCGAAAGGAGGAAGAGAGCATTGACAAAACACAATGAAATGAAGAGAATGATATAAGATAATATAATATAAGCAGACATACCAGGGTTCCAAAGATGACGTATATAGTGTTCATTGATGGAATTGAGAAAAATCCTAATGACGTAAGGATATATGTGAGAGAAGCATGAACATTTATTGTGATCTACAAACAAAGAAAGGAAAGTCAATAAGGGAAAGATTTGTAAAAATGTACCAATATACCAGAGCAAAAATGTGCCAATACACCAGAGCAAAAATGTTCTCTCTGATTAGGAACGATAACATCACAACATACGTTGAGGCACCCAAAGCCCGAGCCTGCAAATCAAATAGACCTATATTTATCGAGCATTACTTTACGACTACTGGTTTAACCTATAACAGCTTCAAAGAAGTGCATAATGAATGGTGCAAGGAAGAAACAATACAATTGCGGACAGACCAACCGAAAGCCCCCAACTTGCCCTTAACCTGTAAATTATAAAAAGTGGAAGTAAGTCATCTTAAAAAACAATAATTATCAACTTGATCTTGTAATATACTTGGAGACAACTTAGAAAAATATGGTTTGAATACACATCCATTTAATTATACTTCCCCAAATTTTAATGCATCACACAACTGTTTACAAAGGTCACAAATGATAATAAAACTACACATTTTACAAAATCACAACCCTCTAGATTGTTTTTCAGTACAATGTTAAACATAGGCACAATATAGATAAAATGTACATACGTCCACAGTGAACCCATTGTAAGCCCTAGAAACCCATACATCAACTGTAAAATAAAAGCCGCATATTTTAGTAGAACAGCAAGCAGGAGGTATAGAAGTGCTATTTATAGAACCAATTAATCAACCAGGTAAATTAACAGTCTCTACCCAGAGCAAATCTATCACGTTGGTGATAGACTAGAAAATAAGGTCCAAACCCTCACAAATATATGGGAGACCTATACAGGATGCCTTCAACATCTGAATGTAACCAAGAGGAACACCAAATGGAGCAAATGACAGTCTTTTCCTGATAAAAGATAGTAAAAAATTACAATATTCTATTCTACGAAGACGCATATGAGTTAAAAAGGGCAAACCAGATAAGTTAAAGCTTTAACCGGACCAGCTAAACAAGTAATAGTATAACAGTTGCGACCTGCAATATGCGAAGATATTGTGATGTTCAACTAACATCTACGAAAAATAAAAGAAAAAACTTCAAAAAGAATAAATGGACATTAGCAAACCATGGTTTTTTTGCCAGCAGCTAAACCCTATCTCATAGAGGAGAATACTATTGGCAACGCGAAGAAACAGCCAAAATAATTCTGTCAAATGTTCATTGTTTCAGTCTTTCAGTATAACCACAATACCATATATGACATACTTGCAGACATTGATCAATATTTGCGTACACAAAATATGTATACATGTATTTAAAAACAGGACTATTTCGGCTTGCAAATTACAAACTGGTGATATTACATTATTGAGATGGGTGATTTGTAGCACTGTGACAATGATTTATAGTCGCAGGGATGAGACGAGTATGTACCATGATACTATCACAACTGGTGATTTGTAGGCTAAAGTAATACAAATGCGTCTGGGCCGTAAGAGCTGGAAACGCTGCCCAAAACCTTCTCATTAGTCGACAACAACGCCAAGCTTATTTGCTTCACTGTCAACGGAAGTTGCTGCTGTGCTTCACGATTCTGCCAATTGAATCAGACACACAATCAATTAGCTTAATTGAACCAATTGGAACTGTAAACAATAAATCGAGAACATATTAGAAAAATTCAAGGGAGGGGAGAGAGAAAGATTATTGCACAATCCGCCAATTTAAAGCATCCTCTACAACCAATTAACAAAATTCGAAAACTAGGGTTCGACCTAATTGGGATTCGACAATGGAGGTTTTGAAATCTAGGGCTTGAATTTGGAGGTTTGTAAGCTAGGGTTTGAATTTAGGCGTTTGAAATAGGGTTCTTGAGTGAGTTTGTGAGTGAGTGAATTAGGGGTTTGAAACTAGTTTGAGGAAATGGTGAGTGAGTTTGAGTTTGAGGAGCGGGGAAACAAAATTTCTTGAGGGGGGAAATGAAAAAAATAAACTGGGAAAATGTTTTCAAGGGGGAAAGTGGGGAAAGAAACATTCGCGTGTTTTTTTATTTTTCTAAAAAATGGTTGAGACATCGGTTTTAACTACAACCGATGTCTACAAACTACTTTAACATCGGTTCTAATAAAACAGATGTAAAATACCCCTTTAACATCGGTCACCAATGTAACTGATGTTAAAGGGGTGATGTCTATTGACTGTTTTCTTTTAGTGTTACTAAGCCTTGAATAATCCTTGTACAACCTTAACCAAGCTTAGATCATCCAAGAAATCAAGAAAAACAAAGTTAGTTTGTTGAAAGTTACTATTCACCCTAAACTTGTAAAAATCATAGAAAATCGAAAAATAAGAGTTTGGCTCTCAAATTTTTACCACATCTTGGCCTCTTCATAAGCTTTGTTTTGAGTCCTAGTTCTTCAAAGTTGAAGCTTCCTAGATAGGGTTTTGAGCCCCCTTTTCCGCTGGACAGAAACTGTCAAGAAAAGGGCAGTTTGGTTTCTTCAACTTAGGGAGGAGATTTGACTAGGCTATACTCATTATATTTCCATGAAATTTTGTGCGAATATTTCCCATGGAGTGGAGAGGCTGGGGTCAAAATTTGGTGATTTTATAATGGATAGAAATGGAGATATGAATTTTCTTCTTTAAGGGTGTTCTGCTGGGCAGTTTGAACAAAATGTAGGGAATGGAGTTTTTGATCTTTCATTGCTTGATTCTCTTGCATAATACACCTCATCTTGATAATATCTAGCTAAAGTAGCTTTATTAAAGCTGGTGTGGTCATCCATGATGCAATCCAAGAGACATGTGTTGATGTTTAGTGGTAGGATGGTGTAATCTTGCTAAGTACTTGGTTTAACTTGCTAAGTATACTAGTTGCTCATGTAACTACTTAGCTACTTGGTCTTATCCTTTTGCACATGCATGTATCTTGATTCCTTGCTTATTTCTTTGTCCGGTTATTGCTCAATTCATTGATCGTTCGGAGAAATATCTCGAAGATTTCTAGTTAGGGTTTTACCAGAAACCGTTTTAATATTTATACTATCATTCTCAATTCTCTTTAATAATTCTTGAATCCATATTCCTTAAATCTTTTCAATAATCCCTTAAGTCCTTCAGCGTCCAGGGAAATCTCAGGGAAAATAAAAGTACTATTTTTCAGAATCCGATAACTTTTACATACACTCTTTTTCGCCTTTGATCATTAATACGAACTCAGAAATCCGTTCTGGGTACTTCTATATAGTGTCATCTAATAATATTCCTATTTCCACCAAAAACACTATTCATCACTCATTCTCTCTTTATTCCTTATAATTAGAAAAATGTCCTTGCGCTTTCCCGAGCGTTCCTTAACCCTTTTTACGGAACCACTGGACTCATACTAGATATCGATTTGGATGACATGAGACTACTTCCTCTATTTGTATGCCATATGCTACTTTCTTGACGATAGATTATTCTTACCTAAGTTATCAACCCATTGCATTCTTCATGACATATAAATATTGGAATCCATATTCATTCCATAATAAAAGTTTTGATTCCTACCAAAAATCGGGGTTCTTACAGCTAGGCTTCACAGACATTTCATTCACCGGGTCTGACTCCACCGACTGGTTCTTTTTTAGTGCCCTCAAAAGGATTGAGGCAGTACGATTGGGGGTGGATTTTGCTTTCTTTATTCTAGGCATTATGAAGCCTAATAAGCAGAACACACCAATCAGAACAAAAAAAACAATTAACACTGTATTAGAACCAAAATCTAAACATAATACACAGTACCCATACAACCAAACCTACAGAAGGACTAAAAATTATACATGCAGAACATAAAAGAGAGAAATCACCCAAAAGACAGAGAGAAAATAGTACTACTTACACTATACCCATATTAGAACCAAATCAAAACGTAATACACAGTACCCATTAAACAAATCAAAATTGGTACTAATCTAAATAGCGAGAGGGGGGAGAGGAAGAGGCAGAGAGAGAAAGGGAGGGTGAGAGAGAGAGGGAGGGAGGGAGAGAGTACCAAAAATCGTCACATGGAGGGAGAGAGAATGAAAATCGCCGAGAGAGAGAGAGAGAGCTAGGTTAAAAGTAATTTGGAATAAGGGGAAATGAGATTTCCAAAGGGGGAGAAATCAGATAAAGGGGGGAAATGTTAAAAGTGATAGAAAAATATATCGGTATAAAATAATTGAAGTATTAATCTGTTTTTAAAATAATTTTTTATTCTAAATTAAATATTTATTCTAAATTAAATTTTTATTCTAAATTAATTTTGTTCTTTTTTAAAATTAATTGAAGAATTTATCCGGGACACTAGTACGGTAGGATCGTTGGGAAAAAAATTAAAAAAATATATCATGTTCAATCGGTACGACACTAGTTGGAGGGAGTAGTACATTTGGCGGATTTATATCATAAACACTTGCAAGAATGATTTATTTTTCTAATTTTTTGTACACATCACTAAAATCATTATATAGCATCATTCGTCTGGTTGGATCGTCCAAAAAAAAATTTTACAAAAATATTATTCGAACATTATACTAGTTTGACCAAGTAGTACTTTTATAGTTGACCATTAAAATAGCATACAAGAATGATTCGTTTTTTTTCTAATTTTTTGTACACATCACTAAAATCACTATATGGCATCATCCGTATGGTTGGATCGTTGGGAAAAAATTTTAAAAAATAGATCATGTTCAATCGGTACGACACTAGTTGGAGGGAGTAGTGCATTTGGCGGATTTATATCATAAACACTGTTAGGCCGAATACACAAATAATAATCAACTTTGTATGAGAGATTAACAAGTAAAAGCGTTTATGCACTTAAAAAAACTTCTGGTATTTCAAACCCTCTTCGTGATGTAAAATATCACAAAGAGCTGCTAGGTTACAATAATGATAATTCGTTATCGATACCCTTCTAGGGTTAACCTATCTGTATTTATATAACATACAGCTACGATACAATCTCTAATTGATATTCCTAATAATCAGCTATACAATGATATCAATTACAGATTGTCACACGTCTCCTATGTCAACTCGATCTCTTTGATAGCTATCCAATCTTCAAAGATATCGCTTCCATAATTAATCTTTAATCACTGTTGAATAGTAGACACGCTTCCTCCAGACAGAGTTTAACAAACTCTGTCGAGCTTCCAACTGTCAGAGTTTACACAAACTCTGACTGCTTCCAGCTAAACTCTGATAACTCCCTTTAACACTTAAACACTGATCAAAACACATCAATTATATTTAACAATCTCCCCCAACTTGTTCATTATCAAAAATGTACAAGTTAATGACAATAATTGATGATGTCAAAACAAATGATAAATACAGTGTTTATACAGATTCAGAGTTTAAGCTTAAAAACTATAGAGAATAAGAAAATTCTTACAGAACTTTAATCTCTAATCATTTCAAGATCTGGCATGGTTCTGAGATAATCGATCAGCAATCTTCTTTCTGCATTTTCAAGTTCAATCTTCATTGCTTCTTTGATTTCTCTGAGTTGAGGATCACTTTCATCTGTTTGATAAATAGCAGCCCTAAGATCATAAATCTTGTTTCTTCTCATTTCATTACCCAGTCTGATAAATCTGTCTTTTTCTGCCTGAGTATTGAAGTCAAGTACTGTGATTCCCAAATCAGTTTTTAACTTTGCAGTACCTTTCTTCATTTCAATGAGATTGCCTTGGTAATCCCTGTACTTAGGAATGTATCTGCTGTTGTATTTCTGTCCTCTAATAGCCAGATTCTGAGTCATCTTCTGTCTTAGTACATTAGCAACAGATTGAGTTCTTCGACTATTCACCTTAAGAAGATATAGAACATACTCTAGTTCTTCCCAATATTTCAAGCCGATATCATCCTCACCAACTTTGAATACCGACCCATCAGCCATGAAGTAAAGAAGAAAATCTTTGTCTAAACTCTTCTGATGAACCAACTGTACAAATTCCAGTCTATCCAGACTCTCTTGAGGTACACCACGACCTGGAACAGCCAGTGAAGAAGGATCTCTAGGACCAATATATTGCCTTCTGTCTCTATGTGAGCCTAATCCAGCCTTATTATTTCCAATCTTACCAGATAAAGCTTTTCCATCAGAAATATTCATTGAGACTCCAGATAACACATCTGGATCATGAAGTGTTCCTTTACCAAAAACTGACTTCAACTGTGAAGATAGAGGTTTAAACACAACTTGTGTAGCAACAGAGGTTGTATCTTTCTTCTTTGAATCTTCTCCTTCCATAGCAATGCCTTTCAGCTTATGTTTAGCTTCAGCTTCTATTGATTTCTTAGATAAATATGATCTTTGATCAGCATCAACATTTTCCTTGATCACAACGCCTTTAAGAACAGGCCTAGGAGCTTTTTCTTTTTGTACCTTATCAGACTTTAAAGCTTTAAGATGTTCTTCATGTAAACTCTTTTCCTCAGCTTCAATGTCTTCAATCGTTACTCCTTCCTCATTCTCTTCAATGAATAACTTAGCAGCCAACTCTTCATCAGTTTGTGGATTTGAAAATAACAGTAAACTCTTGGTCCCTGAAGTTCCTTGAGTATCAGTATTTCTCCCAACAGACTGTGATTTGGATGACTTACTAGTTCTCAGAGTTTGAACCTCCTCAGCCTTTTTCTTTCCTTTGTCTTTGTTACTTGCCCCTCCATCTCCAGAACTATCCCTTCTGACAACTCTCTCCCCCTTTTTGACATCATCAGGCATAAGGATAGAAGTAATTAACTCCAGAGAGGTAGCAATAGAATCAATTTTAGCAGATAAATCAGACTGATTCTCTTCAACTTTACTCAGTCTGGCAAGGATATTGTCTTGAGCTTTAGAGAATTTTGTAGTCACTAGTTTTGAATGTGTTTCCATTTTCATCTCTCTAGCTACAACCTCATTTCGCAAAGAAGTAATTGCCAAATTAGTATCATCAAATCGTCTATCCAGAGTTTTAACTTGAACTATAGTTGCTTTCAAGCAAGAAAGAATCTCTGGATTAGAGATAGTATCAGCACTTTGCTTAATAAACTTAGCTGCTCTTCTTGATGGAAAAATACAATCTTCTTTGTACCATTCAGCAGCATTCTTGACAAATTGTGCTCTCTCAACTTCATGAGAACTACAAGGTTGAGAAAAAGGTGTATGTTTATCATCAGTTTGTACTGGTGCACTCAGAGAAGTATCAGAGTTTGCACTACTGTCACCTTCAGCTTCAACACTTGTAGCTTTAACTGGTTCATCTTCAGCCATTGATTTAGCAATATCTTCTGTAGGCTTTTGAGGATTTTCTTCATGTTGCTCAGGCTCAGCAACAGGCATTGACTGAGAAGTTACTTTGGTTGCCTGATCAATTTCTTCACCTTCTTCAACAGTGTGGTGAGCATCAGATATTATCTCAGTATGAGATGCCACAGCTTCAGAAGGTACAGATGTAAGTTGATCAACTACACCAACATTAGAAAATGGCATAAATGAATCAGGAACAGCATTTATTGGAGAAACACCATCTCTTGCATCCTCTTGTGCAGGAATTTTATCCTCTACTGGCATTACATCCTCTGCAGATATTACATCCTCTGCAGGTATTGCATCTTTCTCAATCTCAACAGAAGGTGTTTGCTGTGAAACAACCTCTGGACCTTCAATATCTTCATCCACAGAATCAGAGAATATCACTCTTCTTCGTTTTGCTAGAGGTACATTATCTGAATTCTCTTCACAAGGTGGTGACTTAGGCATGTTTGCTCGAGCTTTCAGTCTCTTCCCTTTTCTAGTGTAAACAGCTTCAGGAGATTTTCGTTTTGATCGCCTCTTTGTCTCTTCTGCCTGTCTTAGACTTGCATGTCGTGCAGCAAGTGCTTTCTTAACACCTTGAGATTTAGACTTTGATGTTAATGGAGAATCAGAGTTTGAGTTTGAAGTGGGTGAAGATTGCTTTGCAGGTGAGTCAATGTTTGGTTCTGGTTGAGGTTCAGGGTGTGGTTCAGGTTGTTGTGGTTCTTGTTCAGGTTCATCTTGTTGTGGTGCATCGTGTTGTGGTTCCTGTTGTTCTTGTTGTGGTTCTTGTGGTTGATTCAGAAAGTTTCGTAGAGCAAGAGGCATGACAAAAGCTGGGAGATTTTCTTTGCCAACATCCTTGTTAGTCATATCAGAGAATATATGCTTATTGACTCTAAAAGGATCAACTTTATCAGTTTCATCAATTACAGGACCAGGTACACATGCATTGAACAACATTTGACAGAAACGAGCATAGTAGACAGTGGTAGACTCTGACAATTTATCACCCAAGTTCATCAAAACATATCGACCAAAATCAAAATTAATACCATAGAGCAAAGAATACCCGATATGGAGACTATCCATTGGAATGGCATCCCAGTTTGTGACTTTCTTCTGGAATGTTCTTGTTATGCAATCAAAGAAGAAATTCAATTCCTTTCTTAGATTTGGTCGCTTTATACTACCAAGCTTGTCAAGAGATTCCATGTAACCTATCTCTTGTAGCATGTCTCTCAGATAACCTTCATTAACCAGAGCATAAGAAGTATGTGTGTCAAAACCCATAGTATCTCGTACAGTCTGTGGAGTAATCACATGGTCTTGGTCTTCATAGGTGAAGATAATGGTAGGAGTTCCACTTTCTCCTCCATCCACATAAACTGAGTTCTGCCAGAATGAAGCAATTTGAGACGCAGAAAGAGTAGCAGGTCCAGTCAGAGCTTGTCCAATCTCTGAATCCCTCAAAAAGTTCTGCATGAGATGAAACGATTCTGGAACGCGTTCATGATAGAGTGGAGCTTCATAGTTATTAGGAACAAACCGTAAGCCAAGAGCAGTGAATACTTTAGATGCCATTGAGTTAAGAATTTCCAAGAATTTCCAAAAGATATGAATGTAGAAAAGGTGTTTGCGTGAGTGCCCAAGAGAAAAATAAGAAAACTGTGAGAGTAAGAATAAAGCAAACTCGTTTGGACACAAAAGTGATTAAATTAATAAAAACTCAATCTCTTATGTAACAAACACTCAATCAGTTCCTTGATTAATGTGTAGTGGGACACGATAATAGGTAAGTGGGACACATTAAGGGCGAGTGGGTCATGTGCGCCTATTTTTAAAAAGAGTATATTAAAATTAAAACATTAAAATATTTGATTTTAACAAAAATCAAATAATACTCTTTTTAAAAATATCTGGACCCAAGTAAAATCAGAATTTGAAACGTTTACCTGTTGCCTTTAATAACCAGAATACGAAGCGATTAAGGACTTCGTTCTTACCCATCTCTATTTAAGGCCTAGAGACTTGATCAGATTATTTCATTAAACCTTTAACCTTTCAGTCTCCCCTGTAAAATCACAAACCTTTCAAACCAAATACTCTTGAAAAACAATGGCTAACCTTACCATCAAAGAGAAAAACCTTCATCTTGTCGAAAATAGAGACATCTTCAGCTATACTCGTGAAGAGTTTGAAGCGTTTGAGTGGGAAAGACAGCTTGAGACGCTGTGGCTGCAAATGGATGCTGGTCTGGAAGAGCTCGAGAGAGAGAGAAACCTGCAAGGGTGATCGACATCGATGCTGCCCTCCAAGCAACATTGACATGGCTCTCCTCGAAGGCATCCTCATCCACCACCACCAACCATTGTTAATGAATATGTCAGCAAAAATAACCTTATCCCTTCAACTTCCACCCAAATAAAGTGGCAAAGATGGGATCTGGGAATTTTTGCTAACAATGGAGTGGTGTGGACGGACCTTTTACTTTCCTGTTGAATAGATTAGCAGATAGAGAGAACAAAAATATGTAATATTTGCTTGTAATCTCTTTCTTATTATCAATGAAAATTTTGCTTTTCTAATCATATTCATTGTGTTCTGCAACTGTTATTTGAGTTATATGAACTGTTCTTCAAGAAAATGCATCAAGAAAAGAATATGAAAACTAATTAAAGTAATCATATAAAGAACACATTCATCAACTATCCACTGATTAACAGTTGTCAAAAACCATACTTACTCCAAGACTTTCAAATTGTCCAAGTGAAAATTTACCTTAGAGTACAAATCACGAATCAACAGCGTTTGTCAATTCTCCAACTTTATCATCGAAACCCTTTCATAAATTGCACAGTTGTGAATATGTGTGTGTGTGAAGCAGAGTTTACTAAGTCAATTTTTAGAGCATCTAATTTTTCATAAAATCCATAAAGTAAATCAATAAACACTGGATGCACAAACTGTCATAGTAAACACTGACTGTATGATGAAAGCTAAACTCTGAAGTATTCGAACTTTATACAGTAATTTTTATTTTATACCCTCTTTATATACACATTTTTTTTTTTTTTTTCATTCCAGTAATCAGAGGTTGGAACCAGTCACCAAAAATTCAAAAATTTTAGCCCTTATCATTTTGATAAGTTCCTGGGTCATCCTAGTATTTAACTAGTCACCAAAAATCAGAGAATTTTAGCACATATTATATACCAATAAGTTCCTGGGTCATCCTAGTATCCAACATAATCTCAAAGGAGTATAACAACCTATATACACTTTCTTTGGGGTATTGCAGTAAACATTTTATTTTATCAGAGTATAACTAACAGAGTTTAGAGTTCATCAACATCAGTAGTTCTTCATGAAAGGTAATGCACACAGTATTTATAGACTCAGAGTTTAGGACAAAATAAACTAAGAGATGCTATAAATATGAGCCAGTATCATGCTGTGTTAACTTTCTGCACAATCTAAGATTAGATCTCAATAACTCAGAAAGATTCATGATTAATTGCTGAGAATCATGCTTCATACATATTTCTTCATTGGTGTTTTCATTCAGACAAAAATCAACTCAAAGTTCACAGAGTTTATCAAACTTATTAACAGTGTATGACATACATACATTCGATATCTCAAAGACTCAATATGCTATTCGATATCTCGGGGATTCGATATGTCAAAATGCTCTATTCGATATCTCAAGGAGTCCCAGAGAAAAGAGCTATTCGAGAAGTGATTCGATATGTCAAGATAACACTATCCGAGAACTCAGAGTTATCGATCAAGTCAACTCCAGTTCTCGAATCACTCACTTAGTCACTTCTCGAATACATTCTTGAGGACAAAATATGACAGAGTTTAACAGAGTATGCATAACAGAGTTTAATCAACAGAGTTCACTTAGTATTTAACCAATCAGGAAATATGATTAATACATCACATAAGTAAAGTTTGAATCTAACCAACATTTCTAGTCAGAACCAGAGATCATTCCTAGTTCATTAACCAGCCTTGTAAATGTAACTTCACTCAATGGTTTAGTGAAGATATCTGCAAGCTGTTGTTCTGTAGAGACAAAATGTAGTTCAATATTTCCTTCTTCCACATGTTCTCTGATGAAGTGGTACCTTATGCTGATGTGCTTGGTCATTGAATGCTGTACTGGATTACCTGTCATAGCAATAGCACTTTGGTTATCACAGTAAATAGGTATATTACTGTACCTCAATCCATAATCCAGCAATTGATTCTTCATCCATAAGATCTGTGCACAACAGCTACCAGCTGCAATATACTCTGCTTCAGCTATAGATGTGGAGATTGATTTCTGTTTCTTGTTGTACCAGGAAACAAGTCTGTCACCAAGAAATTGACAACTTCCACTAGTGCTCTTTCTGTCTACCTTACAGCCTGCAAAGTCTGCATCGGAATACCCAAGTAGCTTAAAATCTGATTCTCTGGGGTACCACAGACCTAATGATATGGTGCCCTTGAGATACTTGAAGATTCTTTTCACAGCTGTCAGATGTGGCTCTCTAGGATCTGCCTGAAACCTTGCACAAAGACAGGTTGCATACATGATGTCAGGCCTACTAGCTGTCAAGTATAGAAGAGATCCTATCATGCCCCTGAAGTTTGTCATATCCACTGAAACTCCTGTGTCTTTGTCCAGTTTAGTTGCTGTTGCCATGGGAGTTGATGCAGATGAACAGTCAAGCATACCAAATTTCTTGAGAAGATTTCTGGTGTATTTTTCTTGATTAATGAAAATTCCATCTTCTGTTTGTTTCACCTGTAGGCCTAGAAAGTAACTAAGCTCTCCCATCATGCTCATTTGATATCTGGATTGCATGAGCTTGGCAAACTTCTTACAGAGTTTATCATTAGTAGACCCAAAGATGATGTCATCAACATAGATTTGAACTAAAAGGAGGTCACTTCCTTGGTTGAAATAAAACAGAGTTTTGTCAATTGTACCTCTGTTGAATCCACTTTCTAGAAGAAACTGAGCAAGTGTCTCATACCATGCTCTTGGTGCCTGCTTAAGTCCATATAGTGCCTTATCTAGCCTGTAGACATAATCTGGATATTTGGGGTCCACAAATCCTGGTGGTTGTTCAACAAACACTTCTTCTTCAAGCTTTCCATTCAGAAAAGCACTTTTCACATCCATCTGGAACACTTTGAATTTCTTGTGAGAGGCATATGCTAGAAAAATTCTGATTGCCTCCAATCTTGCTACTGGAGCAAATGTTTCATTATAATCTATTCCTTCCTGCTGTGAATAACCTTTTGCTACCAGTCTAGCCTTGTTCCTCGTGATAACACCTTCACTGTCAGTCTTGTTTCTGAAAACCCATTTAGTACCAACAATAGATCTGTTCTTTGGTCTTGGTACAAGGGTCCAAACTTCATTTCTTTCAAATTCATTTAACTCTTCCTGCATTGCTGTTATCCAGTCTGCATCTTGAAGAGCTTCTTCCACTTTCTTTGGTTCATTTTTAGACAAGAATGCATGAAATAGACATTCACTTGCAGTAGCACTTCTTGTCTTTACTTTTGCATCTGGATCACCAATTATCAAATCAGGTGTATGTGATTTAGTCCATTTCCTAGCAGAAGGCAAATGACTTCTATCAGCATGTGATCCTCCCCCTTGATCCATGCTCTCCTGATTATGTTGTGATCTATTTTCGTTTTCTGAGACTCCCCCTGAACTTGACTGTCCAGAGTCAGAATTTGAATTTTCAGAGTTTGAAGCATCAGAGTTTAATCCAGATTTTCCAGTTGACTCAGTATCAGTGTTTGAGTCTTCATCTTGATCATGCTCCCCCTCAACTGGTTCTCCTCTTTGTTGTGACTGAGAAGTTTCTCCAGAATTTACCAGTAGAGGTTCAGAGTTTGTTTCAACAGAGTCTGTCAGAATTGTTTCATCAGAGTTTCCTTCATCAGAGTTTAAAACTTCATTTTCAAAGTTCAGTTGATCATATTCGTCTTTGTCTTCAAGTCCAGTTATCTTCTTATCATCAAAAGAAACATGTATTGATTCCATGATCACTTTAGTTCTCAGATTGTAAACTCTGAATGCCTTTGTTGACAGTGGATAGCCAACAAAAATTCCTTCATCTGCCTTTAACTCAAACTTGGTCAACTGTTCTGGATGAGTCTTCAAAACGAAACATTTGCACCCGAAAATATGAAAGTATTTCAGGTTAGGCTTCTTTTTCTTCACCATCTCATATGGTGTCTTTCCATGCTTATTGATCAGTGTTGCATTTTGAGTAAAACAAGCAGTTTGAACAGCTTCTGCCCAGAAATAAGTTGGCAATTTTGCTTCATCAAGCATAGTTCTGGCAGCTTCAATTAATGTTCTATTTTTCCTTTCAACTACACCATTTTGTTGTGGTGTACCAGGTGCTGAAAATTCTTGTTTCACTCCATTGTCCTTGCAGAATTCTTCCATTGTTGCATTTCTGAACTCAGTTCCATTATCACTTCTGATGATTCTCACTTTGTTGCTTGATCCTTTATCCAGAAGCTTCACATGCTCCATCAGAGTCAATGCAGTTTCATCCTTCTTTGCTAGAAAATACACCCAGGTGAATCTAGTGTATTCATCAACAATGACTAAAGCATATTTCTTCCTTGCAATAGACATAACATTTACTGGACCAAATAGATCAACATGCAGAAGATGATGGGGATCAGTGATAGAAGATTCTGTTTTGCTCTTGAAAGATGACTTCCTTTGTTTAGCCTTCTGACATGAGTCACATAGGCCATCAACATTTAACAGGGTCTTTGGGAGTCCTCTTACAAGATCCTTTCTGATCAGTTCATTGATGTTGTTCAAGTTCAAATGTGAGAGTTTCTTGTGCCACTTCCAACTCTCTTCACTAGACATTCTTGTAGACAGGCAAACAGCTTTTCCAACAGAGTCTATCAAAAGCTTGATTTCATAAATGTTGTTTTGCCTGTGACCAACTAGAACAACCTTTCCTGTAGATTTGCTGATAACTTCACAATATTCAGGTTGGAAATCTACATGATATCCCTTGTCACAGATTTGACTCACAGATAGCAAGTCATGCTTGAGTCCTGGGACATGAGCTACATTGTTGATGATGACATTTCCAAGATTGATATTGCCATATCCCAATGTTCTTCCTATATTGCCATCACCATAGGAAACTTTTGGGCCAGCCTTCTCCTCATATTCTGATAGCAGGGCTTTATTTCCAGTCATGTGTCCTGAACATCCACTGTCCACGACTAGGGTTGCCTCCCTGTTACCCTGCAATCACAAACAATTACTGAGGATTAGTTTTAAGGATCCAGACTTGCTTGGATCCTTTGGCATTCTTAACTTTGTTAGCTTTTGCAGCGGAATTAACATTATCAGAGTTTGAGCTAACAGTATCAGTGTTTGCACTTGCAGTATCAACTTTAACCCATTTTAGATTGGGTTTCAGTTCATAGTAATTATGATAGATAGCATGATATTTTCTGCAAGTATAGATGGAATGCCAAGTGCTTCCACAGTGTGTGCATAGAGTCTGTGGCTTAGTTCTAGCAGAATCCTTCTTTACCGCAGACTTTGTAGGTAAAGAATTTATATTTTTATTTTTCTTGCAGAAATTTGCAAGATGCTTAGTACTACCACAGTTATGACATGTCTTTCTTGGAGCATAACTAGCAAGCATTGGTTTATTTCCTGAAGTGATGCCTACTTTTCCATTTCTGTTCTTGTTTGACACTTTCTTTTTCTCAACAGATTTTAACTCCTTCAGTTTATGTTTGAGTTGTTTATCTGTCATTGAACCAATATTAACCTGATTAACACTAGTTTTTACTGGTTTTCTTTTGACAGCTTCTTTTTCATTCTCAGACAAAAATTTACTGGTTCCATGAACAAATTTAGTTCTGACTTTAACTTGATTTTGAAATCTAAGTTCATCTTCCTCATTATAACCTAGACCAACAGTGTCTGTTTGAAAAATCTGTTGAGTGTCCTTTCCAGAATTAGTCCAAGTCCTAATTTTCTTATTTGCTTCCTCCAACTCAGATTCTAGTTGTTTATATTTCTGAAGCAAAATCTGTTCTTTGCAAACAGCATCATCTCTCTCTTTCTGAACTTGTTGCATGTTTTCAAGTTTCTCTTCAACAAGTTTATTTCTCTCTTTAAGTTCAGAATTTTCAGCTTTTATCCTCTCATTTTCTAAAGTCTGATCCCTATAACTTATATGCAATGACTTAAGAAAAATTCTTAATTGAGCAATGTCATCAATATTATAAGCATAGGTAGTTGGAGGTACCTGATTTTCAGAGGATTCTGATTCAGTAGTAGCCATGAGAGCATAGTTCACTTCTTCATCAGAATCTGAAGTATCTGCCCAATCTCTGCCTTTAGTGTAGAGTACCTTTCCAGTTTTACCCTTCTTGCACTCAGGAGCATAGTGACCCATCTCCTTACACTTGTAGCATTGAATTTCAGACTTATCCTTCTTCCCTTTAGAATCTCTCTTATCAGACTTCCTGTAGCTTTTCCTGTCTTCATTTGAATCCCTAGAAAACCTTTTTCCTTTCTTGAAATTCTTGAAGCCCATTTTCTTGAAAGTTTTCACCATCAGCACAGCCATTTTTCTCATTTCTTCTTCATCATCCTCAGAGTCAGATGATTCAGAAGAGTTTGAATCATAATCAGAGTTTGGTGAATCACTTTCTGAATGTATGACCAAAGCTTTTCCCTTCATTTTCCTTCTTGATGCCTCTTTCTTCTGAGGCTTCTCTTCAACATTAAGAGCAACTGACTTTCCTTTTCTACTTGATCTCCTGTTTCTCTGCTCCATTTCCAATTC